>JBCFYV010009882.1:34062845-34752287 GCA_039000515.1 Timema cristinae
CTGTGATCGCCTCCGGAGAAACTTAAAAACTTTAGCCATAAATACATGATTGGTTTTGCCCAGTCTTATCCTTTGTTTCAAAGTTTTCCAAAAATTTCATGGAGTCTGTTATTTTTGTACTGAAACTTAATTTGCCAAACAAAGAAAGTCAGGTAGTAAATCAAATTACATTTAAACTTCATCATGCACGTTACATTTCAGTGTTCAGTTAATTTCCGTATAACTTTTTTTACATTGACTATCTTTTGTAAAAGTGAAAACAAAGTTTAAAAAAATAAACAAATCAAAGTTAAGCAGTAGTTTAGAAACGGGTAATGGGGGAGGTGGGATGCGAACATTCCCCATTTTGAACGAAACCCCCCTCCCCCTAACTGGAATAAGCTCCTCCCTTCCCTGGCATGAACTTGCCCCCTTAAGAGTTATATCACTCCCCTCTGATATTTTCAAATATGAAGCTGAAAGATTGCTTTGTGTAAAACTTCTAGAGGCATCAAATTTTCAAAAATTTGGTGGATAAGATCACTGAAATATATTCTAGAGGGATCCAATCATCAAAATTTCCAGAAGAGGATTATTCAGAATAGCTTCTGAGAGCAACCAATTTTTCAAAACTTTAAATATCTTCAAGAGATATTTAATTTTCAAAGATTTTTCAGGTGAGAGCCCTTAGCTTCTAGAGCTACCCTATTTTCAAAAATTTGACACCTTAAATAGCTTCCATAAAAGCTATTGACTAGGCGAAAATCACTCTAAATAGCTTCTAGGAACATTAAAATCTTTACATATTTTAGAAGTCGACCACTACAAATAGCTTCTAAAAGAATCTAGTTTTCAAACTTTTTGAAGAGAGGCCCATTAAAAATAGATTCTTGAGGTATTCAATTTTCAAAAATTTGCCGAAGGAAGACACTTCAAATAGCTTG
Organism: Timema cristinae; assembly: GCA_039000515.1. Classification (NCBI taxonomy): domain Eukaryota; kingdom Metazoa; phylum Arthropoda; class Insecta; order Phasmatodea; family Timematidae; genus Timema; species Timema cristinae. The sequence continues at coordinate 34,063,769 of JBCFYV010009882.1, forward strand.
TAGAAGCATCCAAGATTCAATATTTTTCTGGAGGAAAAATACTCAAATAGCCTAGCAGTATAATTTTCAAAATAATTCGGTTGAGAGCCACCATTAATAGCTTCTAGGGGAATTCAAATATCAAAAGGCTTATGGGAAAGGATCACTCCAAATTGCTTATAGAAAGAAGAGTCTTATTTTCCAAAAATAATTCCAAACGAGGGTCACTGTAAATATATTCTAGACATGTAAAAAACCCTTATTTTTTGAAACGTTCTGGTGTTACGGGGCCCTACGTTGTGCGCCAATTGTGATGTTCTGGAATTACTCTGTATAGATGGGCGCCAATTGAAGTGTTCTGGTTCGGCGCGTTGAGCGTCGATTGAAGTTACGCCGTTTAATTAGCTGGTAATTGCCCGTGGTCGAGCACTAATTAAATCGGTCCGGTTTTTTGATGTTGTGAGTTAATTGGTATTTATAGCCCCGTGATCGAGCGCCAATTAAAGAATTATAATTAATAATACACTTATTATTTTGACATGATTTTATTTCTGAATTTCTGTTTATTTAATGAGAAAATAGATCATGTCGTTGAAATATATACGCGGCCTATTGTATGAGCGCGGACAGGTGTTGCTGGACGCCAAGTGAGTTCTGTCAGTATTGGACACCAACTGCCTTTACGTTGCACCATTCTTTGTATATATCCCTTGCTCATGGAAGCTTCGAGAAGGTTTAGTTTAGAAAAACAAAATATAAGACAAAAACATCTCTGTGTTACTGGGAGGTTCTAGAGCCGGAAAATGACTCAAGTAACATTTTAAAATCTCTCTTCGAACCTTCGATAAGAGGAAGTTATTATTTGAAATATATATATTGTCAACCTGACTTGACTAATGTCACGTGCGTGACGTCACTGTTCAGTGGCTTTTGCCTTCTTAGAAGAAGAAGTGCTTTAAGCGCCATTTAATATACTATATAATTTAAATTAAATAAGATACGTTTATAAAATTAGGACGATATTATTGTCAATGCTTTCACATACTTTTCAGGGGCAAATCAATTACATTATATTTTTTATAATTTCCCCCTAGACAAATAGGGTTTCACCAACAATGAAGTTGAATATTATAAAGAAATGGGAGGTCGCGCTTTTGCCTTGGTAGCAGGCCTGGTTTGAGCATCTGGTGGGCCTGGGCATTGGGAGCTGGCACTGGAAGATGTGCACCAGAGGAGCTAAGCCAGAACAACCACAGCCACGTGTCACTAAAGGAGCAACCCGCGGTAATGTCAACCAAGAGAGTAGCTGGAGTAAATCTTTTCAGTACCTGAGGGATGAAGAATACAACAATAATAAGAGGGTTGATGACCCAAGAATTTAAGTCTACCAGTCATAAGTATTTGTCTAAGAGTGTACAGTCTGACAAGGCTAGATAAATAACTAGGTTATTAGTTGTTGTTTTGTGAACTCCGTAAATCAATAGAATGGGACCGGTAACGAGAAAACACAGGACCGAGGCGCAACCCAGTGTTGAATCCGAGACCACACCAAATGAGGGTGAGGAAGTTATGAGGTGCTTGAACGCGTGGACGCTTGATTGGACAAACATGGATTAGAAAAAGATAAGTACAAGACTATACAATCATCACAGGGCGATGATACAAGTGACATTATACGGCAATATCTAATTTATTAAGTTGTAACTTAGTATACATGATGAAAGTCATATAGGAAATAGTAACTTGACAAGTAAGGAAGAGGGACTCAAGGAAATTGTGTCGAGAATAACGTATACAATCCAAGACCAAGGGAGAACGTTGGAGGAAAGGATTAGACAAGACCCAGAAGAGTATCAATAACACCCAGAAAAGGGTTAGGGCACAGATTGAAAATTCTCATTGGAAGATAGAAAAGGCATTTCAAATTGAAATAAAGAAAATTAAAGAAGAATGTAGTGAAATTAAGGGAGCACATGTTATTCTTAAGGGTACTGTAGAAAAAAATCGATGAGGCTCAAACTTTGGAACAAAACCGACTAAGTGACGTGGTGATGGCTGTGGATGACATTAAAGAATGCCAAACTCGTTTAGAGGCGAAGTAAACCGCAATAAATCAAAATATTTACATCATAAATGAGATATTGAAGCATAACATATTTTCATTTTAACTTTAGCAGGATTTATGAGTTTTAGTGAAGGACGTACTGAATCAACACTTGGTCCCACTTTCTAATATAAGGGTAATTTTTTTTTTTTGCAATTTTTAAGAACTAGCAGTAAATGATAGAACAAGTTGTAGACGATCTCCCCAAAACTAGTTATAATTATTGTTTAAGCTACAGTGAAAGCGACCCTGGCCGATTTCTTTTTAAGAAGGGAAATCGCCCAAGGAGACGCACGAGGGTTGCAAGAAGTTTTCGCAGCAACCATTGGAAAAACAAAAGCGATAACACTAGCAAACATAGCGGGCGTGTGTTACACTCTCGTGTGGTCAAAGAGCTAGAGATGAACGAGTCCCTCCAACTCAACTTAAATTATTTATAATCAGTCTAAGTCTTTTATAAACAGATATAAAGTGGGGAATATATTAATCCAAAATAGTAATGTGGGATCTTTAATTTATGTTATCTTTCATTAAAATCAAACCCAGTCTAATCGTTGTTAGGGAACGTGAAACTACCTGACGCACGTAAATCCAGGGCGATCAGGCTGTATACTAATCCGTTTAGCATTCAAACCAAGGACGCCGGGATGGATACGACAGCATGCCGTTATAAAATCAAATAAAAATCGGATAAAAGCTTTTAAAAAACGCGTCGTGGAACTAGAAAATAAAATTCAATTGACCACGGGAAGAGAATATAAGTGACAAGTGAAAGGACACTCTTAACAGATGGTACAATGATAGGAATTAGGGATGAAAACTGTCCAAATCTCTCAAGTCATAGACTACATCTCCGTGATTAACGCCACCTGCTACCTATGAAGGGTTAACGGGTCGAATTCCCAAATTTGATAATTGTGATAGGCGAATGACCGCAGTCGAGTATCTTCACGGGGTTGAAAGGGCTGTTCAAGCTGCAATGCTGGGACATGTCTATATATATATATTGTGAGCACATGTTCAAGTTATACTCATATGTACTAATTACGCTAATGAGTTAGGGATAAGTAAGGTTTGAATGTAGAGGAAGTCTGCTTGCATTTTCGTGGAGAAAGAATGGAAAACAATTTTGGAAAACACCTGACTGGGATTCAAGCCCCATTATCCCTGCCATCGGTAGTCTAGTTTAAAACTAGAGTGATGCCTTAGACCATGCGGCCATCAATATCGGTCAAAATATAATTGTTTTTGTCTGGTCTCAGATGGGAGGCTTATCTGTGTGCATCTATGTATGGCTATAGATAAGGAAAGTTACTCGGACGCTCACGAAGTCTTGTCAAAATATTGGAATTATTACCTACCACCAAGCTTTATTTATGATTTAACATGTGTTCAATGGACACCATGGGACAAAATATGGCTCCAGGGGTGAATATCTATACCAAATTACGACTCAGGCTAGTTTTTTGACTTGCGAGGTAAAAGACGAAAGGCTCGGGAGTCATTTACAATATCAATTCCCAAGTCACGTATAAAACGTTATTAAAGCGGCAAAGATTAAAACTATCCAACACATGCTCAGGATAGTTGAAGTAATTGGTGAACACCACAGCCGATAAACTAAGTTCAAGAAACAAATGAACCAGCCCACAAGTCCATCTGATTCAGGTGGAAATTACCGGGGTAAAAGGGTCATGAATTCCAAGACAAGAGTCGAGAACCCAAGAGTGGGGATCAAGCCAAACCAATTCGCCGATAAATAATCACTTTCATGCCAATAAGAATGGTTTATTACAAAAACGACACTTGTAAAAATTAGAAATTTTTCACCAAACAATTAAATGTATTTTCTTTCGTGTGGGTGCAGTCAAATAACCAGATTCTTTTTTTCTTTAAAGTAGCTTAACAAAAGTGGAATTTTTTATTACATTTCAGTTCAATACATTTTATATTGACTTCTAATTTGTTTTGTTCTGACAAGTGTTGTTCTTGTAAGAATATTGTATAAAAACATTTTTAGAATGTTTGGGAAAGCTATATTTACTCCACAGAGACATTTAACTTAAAATGGTTCAGTGGACTTTAAAAATCAGTTGATATTGAAAAAAAAATTAGAAATCTAAAATGAGAAAATAATAAATGATAATAATTTACGAAAAACAATCTGAAGCTGATTATTTCTAAAATAAAATAACATTTTGTTCTCAAAAAGTTTTTTTGTCTCATATTTTTTTATGATGAAATGAAAAAATTTAATCTTTACATCCACTGCTGTTGCCTTTTCCTTCTGGATCAGAATTGTCATTGGTTTCTCCATCATGGTTAAAAGTATCAAGAAATATTTTAGAACTTGGATTTTGAAGAAATTATTTTTTAAGGTATTTTAACTTTGATGCAATTACGGGTAATGAGTGCGGATACAGATGACTTAGTATCAACTCACGAGATATTGTTACTTTATTTATAATTATTGATTATCTCTACGCACCTCTGTAAGTGTCCCGTATATTCAAAAAATGGCGTTTAGTTGATATTTTATGCATCCGTAGACTTACTTACTTGCAATTTTCTCGTATTTTCTTTTTCTCTATAAACATTCCTTTATGATTGATCGCTGTTTTGGACAACTGATACAATGTTTCCCAATTCTACAGCATACTATGCGTTTATCTTTAATCAAAATACCCAAACTCATCATATGCTGTTTTGTCTTTCATAACATTGTAAAATACTTACAGGATCCGGAACAAGATTTGCCAGCATTTGATGAAAACTTGGCATTAGTGGAAGATGGAAATGAGGATGATATAGAAGCTGTTCCAAATATCAGTTGGAATGGTGAAGCAAAGCGAAATCAATTCGTAGAAATAATCTACTAGTAATGAAGGTTTTGATTGATGTATATAAATCATAGAACATCTCAGTTAACTTGTTATGGTTAAACTCTTTGTGACAGTTTTCAACATAATTATTGAAATTTATGAATTTTTTTTAGCAGTTTTTAATTTACAAATACACTGGTGTTATGTAAGGTTAATATAGTAGTTACTTTAATCAAAGTGTTTCAGCATACTCTTTTTGTCACTATTATTATCAATGGATAAGGTAGAAATCTTAGCAAAATAATTATCAAAATTAGATAAAGTTATTTATTGATCACAGTAAGAATACAGAAATACTTTATATAAGCTTGTTGTTACGATAAGCTTGACCAGAGGGTTTTGAATCTTTATAATGTGTAAAGTTTCATGTGGAGAAAAGATTTTTGGGCTTAGATGAAATAAGTACCAGTGTAATAGTAGTCCTAAATCTTGTGAAGAAAATCCTTGAAATATATAAAGCCCTGTGGCCAAGCTTATCGTATTGTTACCTAATTAATTACCTTATTCCTCAAGCTTTAATATTAATTTATTTTATTTTAACACCAAAACTCTTAAATTCTTTAATAAGACCAAGCGCTGGAGTTCTGAATTGTTTGGTGGCTTCGATTCTTCAGTCTCATATTTCTCCAATAAACTATTCTTCTTCCTTTTTGGGGTTGGTTCATATGATTCCATCAATATGAAATTCTCTATTGTGCTGCTTTCTTCTCCAAACACTAATGGAATGCTGAGCTCCCATCCTGAGTTTGGTGGAATGGGGTCCACTTCAACAGGCTGGCCCGATACACCAACCACAGTTGCTTCTAGAGTGCATTGGTGCAAAATTGTTCTTTTAATGTCATTAGTATTATTTATTATGATTATTAGAAGAGACAATTAACTGAGCATTAAAGAATAGAGCACGGCCACATGTGGATATGTATAGTCTTAATTGAAATAGGGTTAGGATATTTGATGAGTGTGTAGCTCATTATAAAAAATGTTGACCACAAAGTTACGTTATTTATTAGTGTCAAACATAGAATATGCACAGATACTGGTTTAATATTAGAAATCAGTAGCAAATCTATTGTACAAATTGTATAACATACCTGGTATTGTTGTAATTGTTGGATTCGAATCACCATCCTACAACTCATGAATAATTTTCTCCCGGTCCTTTAATATAATTTTTTTTATTCTCAATTTGATTCAAATCACACTTCTGCTTCACTCACATTTTCTTGTTGTTATATTTTTTTATGGATCTTATTTCTACATTCTTCCCACATATGCCTTGTAGTTTGATCAGAATTTGAGGAAAAGCTGCAGATTTTCCCTTTCTTACTGTCGGCAATTGCGAGTTGCTTAATATAATAGAATGTTCCCTTAAAATATTTGCAAAAGTTACCAAAAGAATATTTTCCATTACTACAAAATGCGAAAAACCCTATACTACCAGACAGACCAGAATACAGCAGTTGAGGTTATGTTGACATATAAACAGTTAATAGGCATACACAAAAATTATTATCTACTCAGTTTCAAATGATCAAGAAGGCAGTGCAAGTGAGTATCTACTAAATTGAGGTAAACCCTTTTACTCTTACCAGAACGAGTTTGTACTAGTTGTTCTGAGAACATACTCTTACCAAGTGCTCATACTTATGAGTATAGGGCCAGTTTCATAGTCAAATTTAGTACGCCTCAAGTGCGGCGCTACACTAAGTACATGACGACACCTACCTAAACCAGAATGGAATGGGCCGTTCTCGCATAGGAAACTGGCCCATTCCATTCTGGTTTAGGTAGGTGTCGTCATGTACTTAGTGTAGCGCCGCACTTGAGGCGTACTAAATTTGACTATGAAACCGGCTCTAAGTAAGAACTCGAGCTTTATTCATATTACACAATAGTCAATATTTAGCTATTTTATTGGTCAAAATGTATACATTAATAATTTAATAGCAATGAAATAACCATAAGATGTGCCACCCTTAGTAAAATTAAAAAATTTTATACCGGAAATCGATATTTTAATACGAAGTGTTGACCCTTGGCGACCCAATATCAATAATTCTACTTTCTCGCTACCTTACAGGTAGAGCAAGTATTGTGATCGTCAACAAAATTGAGCTCAAGATTTTGATGGATTTCGACGTCTAATGACCACTCGAACCGTAAAAAGTGATATCTTTTTTTAAAGAAAACAACCACTAGTATACTCTGCACATTATACTTAGGCACATTATACTGACTGGTATTAAGGGTGTTGAAGTCTCGGAACTGTTTACAAACGTTGAACTGTTGGCATAAAATAACATATCCTGGCTGTTTCAATTTTTTTTTAATGTTGACTCCCAATCACAGATTTTGGTTGTGTTGTAATTTCAAAAAAACAATTTTTTAATCTTTAATATTTTTTCAGTTTGATTAAATTGACGTTTTAATTAAAGGAATTAGATTAGTAGGTATCTCAAACTCTATTAATTTTAAGTAGAGGATATTTTGTAATTATTATAATGACTTGCTATAGATGATCTTGTAAAAATTACAATATTATCACCTTATTACTTTATAAAATATTTAATATTTATTATTGCATTTAAAAATTACATTTTTACATAGCCCTTTGTAATGATTTATTTTCTTTTGTATTTAAAATTTTTAAATGTATTTCAAACATATGGGGAATCAGTTTGGAGCCGTTAAGTACTTGACTTTTGCTTCCACCATAAAGGTTTTTTTTAATACATACTTTTCAAACTCATGATGCCCACAGCTTTGAATCATTCATTACCTCGCTTAAGGATGTATGGCCCAAAATTAATAATATAATAATTATATATATATAATAAGTATATATATATAATAAGTATATATATATATACATATATATATATACATATATATATATATATATATATATTAGTAGGTCTTCTTAAACCAAACTTGGATCAGTGTATTAAATATAGATTAAATGTATATTTTAAGCACAGAATTTACTCAAAGTTTGAAATTTTGGCATTTAATGCAACAATTTTTAGAAAAAACAAGTGATGCAAAGATTTCATAGAAGTACTTGAGTAGGTTATTATTAATGAAATATTAATATTTCAATGAACCTTCAAATTTCGTACCAAATTGCCAAATAAATACAATATTCAATCAATTATTTTGTATACTTAAACGTGTGTAATAAATGGGGGGAGGGGGGGGGAAATCAATTAATGCCGACATCTTTTAATGTTATAATGGTACTTCATTCACATTAATATTCAAGCTGAAACTCATAAAAACTGATACGAGCTGAGGTGCTACATATTTTTCCAACGGATTTTGAAAATACATCTGATACAACCCCGCAAGAGCTGAAACAGAACGGCCTGGTCAGAGTAGAGCAGACAACTCATTCCTTCTCACTGAAAGTCACTAGCTGTCTGTGCTTGAAACTATAAATATGTCGCTAGTGTTTTTGGCATGTTTGTACAGCTTATCGCCCTGACCCATCATCTCTCTTTGGGGATTGTTTGTTACCCGGCTCCCCGCAGTTTTCAAGTCAGTGTGGCAAGTGCAACATTAATGAAAGGATTCTTTTCAGTGTGGCTGAGCATAGTTGCATTTAATGTCTTTAGGAATATGTAAAGTGTAATAAAAGTGGAAAAAAAAATTATTATTCAAAAATACTTCCCCACAAAAGTTTTAAAATGACAGAAGAGATGTAAAGGGCAAAATGCATAAGCATTCCAAGGCAATAAAACGCTTTTACGAAGAAATTAGGAAAGCCCAAACAAAAAACCCAAAAGTTGGTGAAATTACGTCAAAACTATATTATGTAATTTAACTTGAATAATTAACTTTTTTTGAAAATTATTTTGAAATCTGGAACCAAATCCGGAACCTCCAACTTAGCACATCGATATTTTACTACTGAGCTATCTAGGGCTAATCCTGTGTTAAGGTCATTTATCGCTCATATTTTAAGGGTTGGTCGGCAATATATGAGTAAAATGGTCAGCCATTTAATAACAATCAGAAACACACGACATCGTTGATCCATGGTTGCTTTATGCTGCCATTTGAACATTTTTTATTAATTTTAAATGGTTTCTTGGATATAATTTGTAAAGCAGAAGTCACCAACCTCTATTTAGCTTGGACCACATAAATGTTTTACCAATACACTGTAAACCACTTATTAACTATTTAACAAATAATTTTAGAAAATTATTTTAAGAATGATCAAAGAATACAGGGTAAGACGTTAATATGTATGCACAATTGTGCATAATATGTTAAATAAATAAAGATAGATTACTTTTTGGTAATATTGGCCATGAGATGAAATTTGTAGGTTAATATATAAATATATAATGTTACTTTTTACCTTTTCACACCTCTCTGGTTGTGAAAAGGTAGTAATTTTCAAAAAAATCAAGCTAGAGATTTTGATGGATGTCGACGTTTCATGACCTCCTGAATCATATGTTTTTAAATAATGTCAGTCTGTAGCTCTGACTAGAGACGAAACTATTTTACCAATTGGGATAAAACTTGGGACAAGGGATTTTCATTAGGTTTCTCAGAGATTTAAAAAAAAATCTATCCAGCCCTAAAATTAATGGTAGTATTTTTTACTTAAGGGTGGAAAGAGAAAAAATAGATTATATCAAACTCGACTCGATTAACATTCGTATATATGTATTGTTTAATATTAAAACAAAATGGAAGTTATCATTTCTTCATGAAAATAACTTTGAGGGTAATTTACACTTAAAGAAACTTCAAATTTTTATCGTATCCTCGCACCTCTTTGAGATACGAAATAACTTATCATTTCAAAAATGAAGGCATATTAAATACAAAAATCATTATTTGTAATATATTTTTACAAAACCAATAGTTTCCGAATTATAAGTGTGTGTATATATATATATATATATATATATATATATATATATATATATATATATATATATATATATATATATATATATATATCGTAGGCGAATTGGAAAATCCAGCCTATTGCAAAAGGCACCCTCAATTTACAATGAGCCAAGCTAATTGGAAAATAATATTATATTTGCTTATCAGCCTGATAATTTTTTTGCTTATTGCAATAAGCTCATACAGACTTAAGCCATTAAGGAAACTCACCTTTGTTCACTCAATCAGCCTAGTTGATTCCAGGCTTATTGCAATACGCCCAAGATAGAGAAGGCTTATTAAAAAGTATACAGAAGCGGTTCTCAAACAGTGGGACGTACAATTATTCCTGATGATATGCCGTGAGAAGCCAAACAAAACAAACAAATTAAAGTCATAAAAAATGGACTCATAAAATCTAATAAATATATTACCACCCAGTCTAACTTATATTAAAATATATTCAATCAGTGACAAGCGGTGGCAACATTGATTAAAGTTCAGACAGACGGTGCGGCCGCACAGTCTTGTAATAAACACGCAAATGGTGGTACCTACTCCAAATTACGGAAATTGTTGGGGTGGTACTCCATTCCAAAAGTTTGGGAACCGCTGGTCTACAGAATATAATATTTTTCTCTTTCAACATGTTCTTAAATTAACCTATAATTACCGTACGATTGCAAGGTTTGATTAAAAATCTCAAGTTCAAGTAATGTATAGTAAAAAAGATTAAATAAACGTAACTAACGCTTATGAATGAGTAATAGTTATTGGAAAATAATAATGCAGATACAAATTTAATAGTTACCTTTCTTTTACAGAAGAAATATACGCGTTTACAAGTATATTGTGACATTTACCATTCTCAATTCACACTTTTCACACGGTAAGCTGCTGTGACATTTTGATGTGCACAATTAGTTTGTCTACTCACGGGCATACTTTTTTTTAGACTATACACTTGAAACTGGCTTATCCCTGGCCCTCAAACTTTGATTCCTTACTCACCGATTCACCAACAGTTACATATTTTTCTGGGATGTATTTATGAATTTGTGTGCCAGAAATCTAGGGGTCACTTCTATTAGACTGGGTTGTAATATATTTATTAGATTTTATGAGTCTATCTTTTACAACCTTAATTTGTTTGTTTGGCTTCTCACGGCATATCATCAGGAATAATTGTACGTCCCACAGTTTGAGAACCTCTGCTGTATACTTTTTAATAAGCCTTCTCTATCTTGGGCGTATTGCAATAATCCTGGAATCAACTAGAATGATTGAGCGAATAAAGGTGCATTTCCTCAATAGCCTAAGGCTGTAAGGGTTAATTGCAATAAGCCTAAAAGTTATCAGGCTGATAATCAAATATATTATTTTCCAATTATCCTGGCTCAATATAAATTGAGGGCGCCTTTTGCAATAAGCCGGATTTTCCAATTCGCCTACAACATATATACTATTATATATAATACACTTATATAATATATACATATAAATACATATATATTAAGGAAGTCTTTAAATTTGGAAATTGCTGTAATGCTTTGTGAGTGTGATGTTCGGTAGAATGAGCAACAATGGTTATTAACTCGTTTCAAATATCTTACGCGTTTTATGTAAATATCTCTTTTTTATTTACAGTATCGAGAAAGTCTATGCTGTAGACCCTCAGAACCTTTTTTAAAAACAAATTAGCTCTTTTGTAAAATAAAATCTATAAATTTGATTGGGGATATAGCTTAGAAAATAAAATCATGCTAGAAAATAACTAAGCTTAGCTCCGTCGATCGTGCGTCCACCTATGGAGCTAAGGTTCCCGGGCTCGATTTCTGGCATGGCCAAGAAATTTATCATTGTCGGAATGTGGGTTTACCTTTTCACAGTGATGAATTGACAGCAGGGGGATAGATTTTGTGTCTGTCCTAGATTTAAGATTAGAGTAGAAAGTACAAAGTACAAAGGCGTATAACCTGAACAGGTAGTAAGACACGCGGCGCTAAAAAAAAGGTTAAAAAAATAATGGCATTGGCAACCTACAATGGTATCACGTAATATAATTCACGAGCCACTACTGTATTAGCTAGGTTCAGGTTACAGATGTGTCCAGATGGAGACTAACAATATGTGCTTTTGTGCACAAAATATCTACACCAATTATCCACCTTCACAATCATAACACACATATAGGCCTACATTTTAAATCACACTTTTTTATGTCCTTTCTCGTCATATGATTTTTCAAATGTATTTTCTCCCCTTTGTTCAGACGAAACGAATTAGTTTTATAACAACCATCAAAATATAGTTTGTAGGTCCAAAGTTCAATTCCCGTGTCAAGATGCCATTTTTTAATTTAAATAATATGTAGATGAGGCTATAACCGTAATTAACAAATACTCATATTAGACATTATGTAGAGATAATGCTTTAAATACTTAACATCCGCTCCCCGTTTCCCTCCACTCTATTAGTTCGGCATATCTGTAAATACCACACTTAATGTAATTAATATTAGATTTTTATTAATTACACTAGTCTGTTAATGATGAGCAATATCTAAAACAGAGGAAATGTACCCACATTTCTGTGGTGGGACAAAGGAAAACCATTTAGAAAGATGCATCCTTTGTTTACCCATTCGGGATTTGAATCCTAAACACCATTCATCGTTAAAATAAAATAAATGAGCTTAGTGTTTAGATCAAGTTAAGTTTAACTTTAAAAATAAACCGATGGTTTAGTTCGGTCCTTGACTTAAAAGTTTTCATTCATAATAGCCAGGGAAGACTGTACCTGCTAACCCTACCCCTTCATATCCACCCCCAAAACTTCCTCCCAAGACTTTCCAGTCAGTCCACTGCTAACGAAGATAGGTTTGTTTGGTCTTCAACGGAACGGAACGGTAGCATCCATTGTAACCTTTTCTGCTGTGACACAAACACTATCGTACAGATTTTTCTCAACGTTAGCTCTATTCAAACACCGTTAACACACTTTTTCGGGCAATAGATGTTTATGTTTACCTTACCCTTGACTAGCATTTAGCGAACTCTTACATGACTTTTGTGTGTACTGTCTCCTCCCCCTACCCTCTGCCCCCTTCCGCCGGAATACTCCAAATTCTCATTCACTCAACAAACTCTTCTCCTTACTGAGGCTTAATCACCCAAAAGCAGCAACAAAATTAATAATCTCTCTGTTGGTCTGTCCAGTGACAGCTTGAAATAGGGAAAGGGTAAAGGAGGGCATGTCATTAGTAACAGAGAGGAGAGTCATTGATATGCATTACCTTGGCCACCCGACTTTTAGCCACCCTGTTTTTGAAAGCGCCCATCGTTTGTGCTACGTTAGTGCTGTAAATTTAAGGCACTAATTCACGACTTTATGCGGATGGCTAGGAAGATATATCTCTTTGGCCACCCGGTATAAGAAATAATCTAGATATCAGTTTTTGGAAAACGCCCATCGTTTGTGCTACGTTAGTGCTGGTTATTGCTCGATTTTCATCGTAGATAGTTAACTTAATGACCCTCTTTTCTTGTTTTTTGTAAAGAAGCCAGTGTTTACCACCTGCAAACACCATGTTGTTTTCCCTGATGAATAATTATAACATGTCACCTCTTTATATTAACTGGGCTGTTGTGAAGAAGTCTGTGTTTACCACCTACTATATTCAAGATATTTTCCCTGGTGAGGTGAAATCACGTCTACGCTGTATTTATTATGAATACAGCACTTTTAATACTATTTTGGTCACACTACATGATTAGACTCTTAAACCATTTATATTTGCTGAGCTAACATGGGTATACATTTTTTTTAACCTAAATAATCAATCTTATTTCAATTAAACTTTATGTAGGCTGGAGATTGATCCAACTTAAAAGTGGTTTTTGATCTTATGTTTGCTGAAATGAGTTTTAAGGGGAATGATTAATTGGACTAATTGATAGAAAACCAATTTATCACTCATAATAGTAGTTTCTGACACTGTTTTAAATTCGAACAATAAAATTAATACTAAGCATTTAAAGTTTTAATTGACATAAGTAATTTAATTTGTTCTTGAAAATTATTAACTATAAGCTCTAGATTTTTGTGTTTGACATATTACCTTGCTATAGATGAGCGTGTACAGATTGTAATGGGATTGTACACACGAATTTTGAACAACCAAACAATTATTATTACAAAGAAACCTGTCTTTTTGAGAGTGTTTATGTGTGTTAATCTAATTTTTATCTTGTTACATAAATAATATAGTTTATAAATATAAAGGTTTTGTATAACACCATAAACCATTTATTCATAAATTTAAATACGTTTGTCTGATACGTACAGTACATACTTTAGAATTAAGTTAAGAACCGCTATAATAGGGAAAAAGGTTTTTTTTGATCTTTCTAATTTTATTTATCTGCACATATTATTTTAATGCAGGCCTACTTGTTTTGTGCAAGCAGAGATTTTTGGGGCCAGAAATTATGCCCATCCCCTTCACCCTTTCACACTCAGGGTATTGGCCTAGTGTGGCCCATAGAAAAATACGGTCCTTTTAATATTTACCGTGGCTTTATAAAATATCCGTATTTATTTTATTATAGTGATGTGACCTTTTTGAAAATCATTACTTTTATAATGTATCCATAATATAGTATAATCATTACACAAATGTTGTTTATGTAACTTACTTAAAAAAATGACAAACATTGCTACTGTGGTACTTAATGTTTATTATCATAATTATAAATGTTTAGGTGTTATAATATTTATATTTATTACTGTTGAATACTCATTAGTTTGTGTATGAGTTTTATCTTAAAAACGAATATTGATAATGTCGGAGTTTAAGAAGCAATATTTCAGGAATTAGTTCTAAGTCCAGTGCTTCTTGATTTAAATTTGTTCGGTGTCAATTCTGCATATTAGGCTTTTCCAATAATATTCCTCGGTGCTGTTTTTTTATGTTCCATGACATTACTACATTTGGCTAAATATGTTAATATAATCATAATAATAATAATAATAATAATAATAATTATTATTATTATTATTATTATTATTATTATTATTAGCACCGCGTCTTACTACCCGTTCGTGTTATACGCACTTGCGCTAATGTGTAATGGTAGGGTGATTGTGAGATGAAATGGAGGGCCTACAGTTTAATATAGGATCCGAACCACGGTGGAGGTCTGGCATTCCTCACATTCATAAGTAGGTCCATATAATAAAACCATAAATTTAAAATAGCGCAATATGTAGTATAATTTATGAATCTAAATATAAAGATGGAGCTGATTTATATAGTGTAGTTTATGTATGTATATCATCTATAATATTAATTATGGTTAATTTTAAGGATCTGAATCCAATGTTATGCACAAATATGTAACAGTAGTAATAGCTATGAATGAGTCACTGTTACAAATGTCACATTGAAGGGTAGACTGGAAAACATAATACTAAAATAACAACTCATATTTGTATATTTAAGGAGCTACATTTGATGAAAAGAGCATTAATTTTTCTGGCTCCGGAGCCACACGTTCCAAACCCTTGATATACATCATATAAATAAAGATACCATATTCATGTTTACATACTGAAAGTCCAAAATAAAAGTAAAATTTGGTCATCATTATAGAAAACTGCTATCATAGATAAAAGTATTACTATCCTACTATATCCTTTCTCCATGCTGATATAGACCATCATCAAAAAGACGCTTGTAATACATAGCTTTGCTTGACCAACTTTATATATTCAAGAATAATTTATCTACTTTAAAAATAAATTTCACATTAAAAATAGAAAAGACGCGACACCTGTTTCTAAGGAATAACTGACAATAGATGACAATGCCCAAATATACTAGCTATTGATAAAAAAAAAGAAATTATCGCATAAGTTTTAACAGAAGGGATATTTTACATATCAATTTAGAGCTAGGACCCCCCCCCTCCCCATCAACCCAAAGAATCTGAATGAGATTTGAGCCGCAGCCTTATTGTCACCGAAAAATGTCACCTTGGCCTACATTTTAGTTTTCTATGATATTATATCCAGATAATAAAATATGTTTTAGTCCATATTAAAAATATATTTTCTAGAGTAATTTCCTATAGATAATTTGATACTCATTTATAACGAAGATAATACACCCTTGCTTTGAAACAAAAATCTCAGAATGCCTACAATATTATCTTCCACTTTACACCAATATTCATAATTGATCACTTGTTATTAATTTTTAAGAAGTCGATTTTTTTAACCTCTCCAACACCCTTAAAGCTCCTGTAACTGGTAAGAACAAATATTTAAACTTACCGTGTGCTTGAAACGAGAGAAAATAAAATAACATTAAATATTGTTTTTATGTATTCACACATTTTTATAAAATCATTTTATTTTATTAACTAGTTCTTTATAACTTCAATTACCCACCTATAAATAGCTAATTTAACCATTTTAAAATGTTCCAGCCCATACAAATTTTTTTTAAAAAACGCGCTATAAAAAAGGGTGCTTTAAAAAAGTGAGGGCTCATGGCATATACATTTTTAAAGTTGGCCCCTAGGGGAACCAACAGAAAATTAACTATGGGAATACAAATTTTGTTGATAGATTTTATTTGATCATAATTTTAAACATGGGCGTTTAAACGATTTAATCCATAGGTAGAATTAAAACCTCTTCCAATTAATTCGAATGAGGTTTAAACTTCGACGTCATGGTTAATGAAAACAGTAAAATGTATTTTAGTTTTCTATGTCGTCATTAAACAATATATTATGTGTACTAAAGTAGATAACTTCATTTAAATAATTATATAATAATTGTATTATGTTAATGTAGCATATTTGATTCGATTCCTTACACGTTCGATAAAATTATCATTAATAAAATTGGGCTTTTCCTCTCGCAGTGAAGATTTGACAGCTGGGGGTCTTGTTGTGACTGCTATGGAGTAAGCTAGTTTGTAAGCCATACGCTGATATAATTAGTTGGTTAATAAAGTGCACGTTATAATAAGTTCAAAATGTAAGAAATAATATAAAATGCATTAATTAGTTTTTATTTTCATAAAGAGGAAATTTTCGAACTACGATTCATTTAACCTAGACAAGCTTATCTTAGTCACTGTGTACCTGGATACTGAGTTAACTCGCCCCCCCCCCCTCCCCTTCCTAGCAGAGAAAAAGCTCGAGGGTCGCATTAGAAGGAGAAACTAAACATAGAGAGAGAAGGCTGTATGCTAGCCTTCACAACTGTCACTTATTGCAGATTAATCAGGAAATAGGACCTAAGTACACATTATTAGTAAGCGATAAACATCTAAAGGTTGAACAAATACACACTCTAAATAAAACTAACTCCTAATCGCAACACTGTTAACTGACTACTCCAGGAAGAGATTATTGACATGTTATTAGTATCGAATTCCATTGTAAGACTCCAGAGTAATGTTGTCCAACCGATTGCCATGGGACGATTCGATTCGCTAAAAATTACTCGAGTAATTTTACTCGATTACTCGATTCTTAGAATTACTCGATTGTGTCCATCACTAGGCAACAGTAATACCTTTCACCTTGGTTATTCGATCCTGGAGGGGTTATAGGGGAGGTTAGTTTACCCTACTCTATCATAATTGATCACTTGAAATTGAATTTTTAGTAAGGCCATATTTTCAACCACTGGAACACTCTTAAGGGTGTTGAAGTGGTCCAAAACATCGTTACACATCAAATTCACATTATGTCGACCAAATATTATAGTTTTTTTTAGTGAACTTTTTTGGTCCGAATGACCCTTGTGCTCAAGGTCAGAAGCCTGCGGGCCCTGCTTTGATGAGTGAAGGTTTTGTCGCTCCTTAGCGCAGATGTCTATTGGCTGGCTATACGCTGTTACTCAACTCTAGTAACAGATTTTAAATATTTTTATTTTACTCAAAGGTAGTTTTGGTAGTGCAGGGGGAGGGGGTGGGGAGGTGAGTAACAGCCATACAAACCTCCTCTCCCATCCCCGATTTTATTTTCAACTTCAAACTTTTTTTTTCTTTCTTTAGCTCATTGTGTGACTGATAATACAAAACAAACGACTTGTAAGAAGTTAAAATGTTTTACCTTGGTCACATACTCGACCAAGTGACGGAAACTACGAGTACACTTTGAATCAAGCACTGAACATAACAATTTTCAGCTTTTTCTTAGATATATTTGAATATTAAAAAAAAAACAGCACCAGATCAAAATTAGGGGAGTTTGAATTATAGTTAAAGCACTTTGATTTTATTCCATATCTCACTACCCATCCGACATATGTGCATTTTAGCTGCGCTTATTAAGTATGCATGAATAAGGTAGAATTTATAGTAAATGTATCCGTATTTGCGTGGGAGAGGGGGGATATTCACTCCCCGACTTCCCTGTCATCGTCCAAATGGTCTAACGCTTCAGTCTCGTGGCATACTTTATTGCCAGTGATGAGAATATTGGGGATCGAATCCCGGTCAGGTGTACTGATGAAGTTTTATTCCTAAATGGTTTCCACTTCTCCTCTCTTCAAATTTTGGTACATTTTCTATCATATTTTACCTTCCTTAATATTATTCCATTTGCGTACCCATAAGGAAAAAACTTTTGGAAATCGCTAAAATTAAATAGTATGAGTCACAAGCTCAATAATTTAGAAAGAATATATCCACATTTGCGTGTAGGAGAGTGGGAAACCACTTACGATAAGCCACTTTCAATACATTTGAATGGTATTCAAACCCTGACCTACCTATAAACCAGATTAGATGACCTTGACATTTAGCCTACGTGCTCAACTATGAGGGTGTAGACATATTATTTCAAATAGTATCTATTAATTAAATTTATATAGCTATATTCTTTATGAAAATTAGTAATTAGTGCTTGAAAACCCATATATTTTTACGTCCTTTAATTACAAAATGTAATTGGTAGTCGTGGTCATTTCCTAAGATTGCATGAACAGCGTCTTATTTCTTCAATGAACATTATTCAAAGTGTTTTGTTTTAGTTTGAACGATCTTGGTTGGATTACTACTAGTAAATTGATTGTTTTTGGTTGAAATAAACCACGTTTTTTCTTTGGCACAATGAATCAAGCTGCCTAGTTGTACCGTATCATTATGGCAACAAATAACTTTCATTGCAGTAGACTAGACTGCCGATGACGGGGATATCAAGGTTCGAATCTCAGTCGGGGGTACCGAGTGATTTTTCCAAAATGGTTTTCCACTTTCCCTCCATGCAAATGTGGGTACACTTCCTATAACTATAACCTCCTTAATTTCTAAAACCATTAGGGTAGTTGATACTTAAGAGTATAATCCGAACGGGTAGTAGGACGTGGTGATAAGAAAAAAAAAACTTTATTTGCTGTGAGAACGTCCAAGACCTCTTACTTCTTTGTTTTATGTTTTATGTTAATATCAGTGGTGCACCCGGAATAGAGAGTAAAGTGGGGAATTTCACCACACTCCTCGAAGACCATAACATATTTTAATATAATCTTAGGACATATGAAGTGTAACTAAAATACAGAGCACTGAAGATGTTAAGAATGTATAGAACAAATTTCAATAAAACACATTATGTTAAAAAGCTATATCATCATGCAGATAAGTTTACATACATTTATAAAAATCACCAGCTATGTTTTAATAGAGAAAATAAAACTTTGGTATGAATAAAATCCAAGCATAGAGAAGCAAATCGAGAATCATTTGAAAAGTAATTTTAAAGTGAACTTATGTGTGACCATATATTTTTTTAGATAAAGCAGGATAACAAAAATATGTTACAAAAGTGAATATTTTTTTTAGTATACATATGGATGCTGAAAAAATATAAAATTAGGAAAAATAGATTAGCTAGAGTAAAATAATAGAGGGAGCGAAATTAAATAAAATGTTGAAGCACATAACTATTTACTAAAACTTCTTTTTCATTCCTAAATCCAAGGTAACACTTGGGTTGCATCAAGTCAAATAATACCTAAAATAACATTAGTTTCATAGTCAATCTTGAGGGCCAAACAAATATTAATGTTAGGAAAAACAGTCCAAACTGAAATATAAATAAATTTAATTTTCCGCTTCTTATCCGACTTTTATTATTGATTATAAATTAATCTATAAATGTAGTTATTAATCACTTCAATAAAATACTTCAGTATAAAAGTTAAGAATAAATAATATATATTATCAAGAAATATCTTTGAGAAACATAGACCTATGTAACAAAAGTGTAAATATTAGTTACTTTTCCCCTTTTCATGGGAATTTATTTTCAATACATAGATAGAAACTTTAATTATAATTGCTCATGTACATGACTTTTGGTAAAAAAACTTGCAAATAAAATTTCTCAAAAAAATAAAACTCAATAATGATGTTTTTTTGTGATAACGCTGGTGAATTCGAAACATTATTTTCTAGAACACAAAAAGAAGTACTTTTGGAAGTATATGGTTAAAAACAAGTAGCCTAGCTATGGGTGTGCACCTGCCTGTTCTGAAGAACAACAGGACATCACCCCAAAAAACAGTACTGTCCTGCAAAAAACC
Source organism: Timema cristinae (assembly GCA_039000515.1). Classification (NCBI taxonomy): domain Eukaryota; kingdom Metazoa; phylum Arthropoda; class Insecta; order Phasmatodea; family Timematidae; genus Timema; species Timema cristinae. The sequence goes on from JBCFYV010009882.1 coordinate 34,084,250, forward strand.
ATACGTATGGTCACCCTGATCACAGCTCTAATTAAACTATAAAAAGTAGACAAATTAGAGTGATTAATGGAAAGTTATATCTCTTTCTACGAAATTAATGAAGAAAGATTAAAATTAAAATCCCGTTTTTTTTAATATTTCTTTTAACCAAACGAGTTTTTTTTCTAAACAGTAAAAAAGTTTTATTCTGTTTCAACACCGGAGTTTTTCATTGACGATAATCAGAGCTTGATATTGAATTAAATTAATTATATCGTTAAAACAATATATAGTGTTAAATGTTAATAGATCAATAAAAAACAGAAATGAGGTTAATAATGCTGGGTTAAAACGATTGAAAAGATTAATTTGAAAGAATCTTATCGGATGTCAAAAGAACTTCTTTAAGTGGTAATAGGATCGTGGGATTTACTGGTTCATTTAAGTGTGCCCGAATGTCTGCTCGTTGATTCACTTCACAATAGGTCAATAGGTCTCATCTAAAGATCTCAGCGCTAACGACAGCTGCTGAACTCTTGACTTGTTATTTGTTAGAGGTCACTCAAACTTGACTGGATGAACCTACCCCCAATAGTCAATGAGGTTAACTTATCCTAGTTAGATCTCGGGGTAATAATCAGGTACCTGCACCAGTGGGCTCAAGAGTTATGGAGTCAACCTTTCCTAGTCTGGCTTTTTGGTAATGGGGTTCGAATCCTGACTGTTGTATTGAGGTTTTTTTCCCCCTATATGGTTTACCCCTCTACCTCCGCACAAATGTGGGTAAATTTTCTCTAAATTCAACCTTTCTTCTTATCCCTTTAGTGTAAATATGTAGATGGCTCTATCTGGTAGTAAGACTTCGTACGTACGCACGTTATTTGAATTGGTAAGATAATGTTTCAATAATGGATATCACAGTTAAACTTAAACTTACTTACTTTATGGCATTAGGAACTAAAAAGTTCAATGCCGCACTCACACAAGTACGCCACCTATGCCTATCTTGAGCTATTCCTATCCAGTCCACTTCATTACAATTTTTACACCCTATTTCTTTCAGGTCTAGGTCTTCACAATGGTCTCTTACCATTGGGTTTGACAGTCAATATCCTGAAGACGGTTATATTATTATTATTACTAGGTGACCTGGTGGTCTAGGGGTAAGGTGTCAGACTTCTATGCTGGCGGCCGGGGTTCAATCCTCGGTCCCGGCAAAGATTTATCTGATTACCAAACCCTTCCTTCACCTCTGACAAGACATCTTGTGAATGTGGGGAATGCCAGGCCGCCACCGTGGTTCGGATTCCACGTTAAACTGTAGGTCCTCCATTTCATCTCACAATCACCCTACCATTACACATTAGCGTAAGTGCGTATAGCCCGAACGGGTAGTAAGACGCGGTGCTAATAATAATAATAATATTATTATTACTATTAGCACCGCGTCTTACTACCCATTCGGGTTATACGCACTTACGCTAATGTGTAATAGTAGGGTGATTGTGAGATGAAATGAAGGACCTACAGTTTGACGTGGAATCCGAACCACGGTGGAGGCCTGGCATTCTTCACATTCACAAGTTGTGATTAATACACGTCTTGTCAGAGGTGAAGGAAGGGTTTGGCAATCAGATAAATCTGTGCCGGGACCGAGGATTGAACCCCGGCCGCCAGAACAGAAGTCTGACACCTTACCCCTAGACCACCAGGTCACCAACACGGTTATAGATTCTCCCATTCACGCTGCATGTCCTGCCCACCGTAATCCACGAGACTTGATTATCTTAAAGTTACGAGTACAGTGTAGATTATCTGTAGCCATACTTGTTTGTTACTAACGAATTTTCTATGTTTTAGCGTCAATGATTACGATTGCATATATGATTGAACATAATGGGGAAATATTAATTTTTTTTTATTCCTTTTATTCCATAGTAAGGAGATATAATATCTTACATAAAGGCCTACAGGGAAAGAAAGTGATTTTTAGAATTAGAATTTAAAAGAGATTTTTAGAAAATCAATTTCTTTCCTTATGTATGTAAAAAATTTGATTCCACTATTTAGAAGGAGTTCTACAAATATATGCATGACAATAATAAAATTAGAACCTAGTAAAAATCAAATTGGATTTATTAGTACAGGCCCCACTTAAATTAGGCAATTTTCAAAATTCAAAAGATAAACGTGGTTTTTCGAGTGAGCCCATAAAATAATTTTTTTAGGGATCTTATCTATTGGTTCAAAGAGGTTAGGCCGTTGTCGACGAATAAAATACATCACATTTAAGTAAAACTTTAAACACTACATTTCATTAAAAATCTTTGTATTATTCCTATGAATTGTGTGCTGTACGCTATATACTACTTATTGTCATTTAGGTTATATCTTATTAATAATAGTCAAATGGTGTCTGTGTATAAGTATGTATCTGTCCAGAGAATTTTTAGTACTTCTCAATGAGATAGAAAGATAAAATTTAATGAAATTGTAGCGGAGAAAAAGAGGAGAATGGAAGAGGAGTGCAATTTGTTTAAGTTAAAATAGATTTTAAAAATATATATTTATTTTAATCATTTTAATTCGTAGTCATGTTATTTGCATTTCAAAATATAGGAGAACCTAGAATATAAATTCCAATTTCAAATCCAAATATAAATTGCAGATTATAATACAGTGACTTGTGTTTTTATTGTATGGTTGATTTATATTCATATTAGTTAGCAAAAAGTGTTTCTTTTGTCGTTGAAAATCTTACACGTAACATTAAACATGTTTATTTAATTTGAGCTTACATTTTTCATTTCCATAGCCTGGATATGTATTCTTACAAACCAATTACTACTATAATTAAATGACAGTTAACACTACAGATTTACAAATAAACATAACCTTTTAAATAAAACTTATGCTTAAAATAGTTGGTTTGTGTGTGTGTGTGTGTGTGTGTGTGTGTGTGTGTGTATGACATGTTAACGCTTGAACTCCAAAACTCAACAGGAGATATTCCTTTCTTTTTTTCAAAGCACCCCGTTTTACTAACCGGACTAATTCGCAAATGTGTTAAGCATGGGTAAGGTTGAATTTTAGAGGGAGTGTAACTACTTTTATGTGTAGTGAGAGAGAAAAACCACCCTCAAAATACCCAACCGGGATTCGAACTCCAATCTTCCTGTCATCGGCAGTCCAGTCTATTGTGAGAGTGACGCCTTAAGCCATGTGGCCACAGACTCAAGTTATTCCAAATTTAAATTCAAATATTAATTATAGGAAATATAAACGACCTCCTAATTTTAGTTTAGCTCGATAATTCCCAATACTTTTAGAAATAGTCTGAGTGATTCTAAATTTTATAACACAGCTATCCTCTGTCCACACAATGACGAACTTGCTAAATTTAATAAGGAAGTATTAAGTATTTTAGAAGGAGAGGCTCAATGTTACATCAGTGTGAACTCAGTTGATTGTAAGGATAAGAAGAAAAAATACAACTATCCAGTTGTGTTTTTAACAGTTTGACACCCTTAGGAATGCCGCCACATAAATTAAACTTAAAAATGGAACTAATTATGCTCCTCAGGAACTTAAATACTAAAACAGGGCCTATGCATTGGAACCCACCTAGCAGTGACAAAATGTAATGTAAATCTAATCTGTGCATTAATTTAACGGGTTCGTTTCAAGGGAATATGTGTGTTTCATACCCAAAATAAATTTGGCCCCTTTAATTTTGAGACGGAGGCAGTTCCCAGTTAAACAAGCGTTCTCAATGACTATTATTGAGTCTCAAGGTCAAACCTTGAATAGAGTAGACGTTTATCTCCCTAAGTCAGTTTTTTGCCATGACCAATTGTATGTGGCTTTTGTCAGAGTGCGAAGCTCAACAGACGTAAGGCTAAAGTCAGTGGAGGATCAAATCAAAGTACATTTATACTGAAAAACACTAAAGTTGTGCGATTTTATTAACCAAAGATGTGTTTAATTTGTTGTAATAAGACATTTTCGGAGGACCAGTTTTAGTGAAACTAAAACAGATATGGGGTTTGAACAAGAGGATAGAAGAGTAGTCTGTTGCGAAGCCTACCTTTTAATGTTGTCTTGATCAGGAGATACATATAAAGATGGTAGAAGAGCGCACGCAATTCAAAACCATCTTTTCCATCCATCTTCATAAGTATCTCCTGATCAATATTCAACACACAGGCTTCCATGAACTGATAGTTCAATTAAAAGTTGAAATTAAAAAGATAAAGTCAACATGATAAAGAGAAATGATAAGAAAAAAACAAGCCAAAACATTAGACGGAAGGTTAATGAGAAGACCCTAACTGCAGGTCTTGAGAGAGAACCAGAAGAAGTTTGAAGACTTACAACACGTACAACTCCGTCAGAATCGGGAAATGTCGTGGTTATCCTTCCGAGGCACCATGATGATGGAGAGGTCTTTTGTCCTTGGACTAGTACTAGGTCACCAATATTTAGGTTATTAAACTTCATAGTCCACTTGAGAGCGTTGCTGTAGAGTATGGAGGTATTCATTCTGCCAATGGGTCCAGATCCGCTGGAAAAAAGATTGAACAAATTGCCATCGTATGAGACAGTTGTTTGGCATGTTGGTAGTCAATTTCAGAGGGATCCGCTGGGAGAGTGATGAGACACTGAGAGTTGAGCATAGGTTCTACTTTAGTCGTTAGGGTGTACATTATTCAAGAGTCAAGATATGTTCTTCAATCACTCGGGTTAAATTATGTTTTGTACTCTTGAGTGCTAATTTACATAGTCTGCCTTGGTGAGGAACTGCAGGGGGTTGGAAATGAAAGTGGATGGAGTGTTTGAAAACAAAGTGGTTAACATCTTGCCGAGTTTTTGTTTGCTTGAGAAAACCACGAACTACCTTAGTCAGTTGAGAAGAGACTTCAATAAAGTTTTGCCAGAGTCAGATATGCTCACAATCCTCTTCGTGACACAAATCGAGTGAGGGTGGCATTAAAGGCATTGGACGATAAGTCAGTGACAACCTCAGTGTAAACGGCCTTGGTAGCAAAGCAGACACACAAACACAACTATACCTTATCATGATGGAGGCGTCTGAGCGAGTGTACCATCACCGTGAAAGGACCTCCATAGCCCATTCCAGTTTTTGAGAAATGTCGATAAGGAGTGACACGTGTTTCTGGTAGATCTCCCATCAAGGTTGGAGTGAACCTTGGCCACAGACAATTAAGAAACAGATTCTCAACCCTACGGAGGTTTCACTGCGCTCCTTTTGCCAGCTTGACTCCTTTAACACTGGGCTTCGCTAGTGTCACTGCTGGGTGATGATAGGACTAACCGCAGCGATCCTAGTGGTGAAGAACTCAAGCTACCAAAAGGAGCGCAACCATTTTAACCCGGAGGTTGAGTGTCTGGGTATATTATTTGTCTGTGGCCTTGGTATACATTTGAAGCATCGAATACAGTTGTGAAATCTTGTACTGATTATGCTAAGAGAAGCCAACCCAACATTTCTTGTAAATGGTCACATGCACTGTACAAGTTGAGAAATGGTGTATAGTGTCAAGATGGTAATGGTCAATAATTAAATCTACCACCTGATGATATTTGGGCAGAACCATATGATGTTTGGAGACATGGGGAGCGTTAAAATGTCGTAGCCGTCCTCCGACTCGGATTAACTCGTGCTCATCTAAAAATAGAGAGAGAAGCTGAAGTTGTGGGATACTTCTAGCTTTTTAGAGAACTGTGAGGTCGTCAAAAAAATTACACATTTGTAGGCCTATTTGTTTGCAAATTGTCTGTATTGAATGATTAATTTCTTCAGGGGTTGGAATTCCGTACAGTCATGGTTGATTTCTGGAATCGTTCAAAAATTGCAAAACGTAGGCAAGTATTAGGTTAGGTTAGATCTATGTTTTCTACTTTGATCAACATGCGTTAGGTATGTTATAAAATCTCCAGTAAAAGTAAATAATACAGTTCATATGTCATACTTTCACCATACTGCATTGGGAAATTTATAAAATGACTGACAAATGTAGATGAATCCTATTATTATTCACCATGACCATTGATTAAGATGATTCTATATATTTACTGGTAATTTTACAAATTAACAAATTCAGCACATTCACATTAACATAATTATAGAGTATACTATATTTTCATGTATATTTTGATCGCTATTAGGCAAACACTGAGTTTCTTTTAAATGCTTTTTTCATTCAGTTTATGAGATGATTAATGTTTCATTTCAGAGATTGTTTTTAAAATGTATTTGTTAAAATATTTGGTCTAGGACTGTCATGATTATTTTGATATTTTAAAGGAATAAATTAAATAAAGAGGGCAGCTTGATGTTGAACATCCTAATTCGATATAGTTTTGAGATCTGTCTTTCCAGATGAACTATCCAAATACTTCTAAACATCCTAGAAATTTAAAATGTGGTATGCCGATAGGTCTTAAGATAATGTTCTCTAGAAAACTCAAAAATAAATAGACTTTAATATGTAGTAATGCAAATACCGGATCGACTTATGCCAATTAAGTTGAAAATGAATACCGGTAATTCCTTTTCTAAACTGTAAACTGTTACACTACCATGTACGTACGTAACTTTAATTTGTTATCTTTAACAACCAAATATTTATTTTGTGTCACTTTTCTTTCTTTTTTTATTAGCACTGACAGAAAAGAGTTCAAATATTGCGTAGAGAGAAGTTTTAACATAACCTTCAAAAGAAATCTCTGCGTTTTAACAAATATTAAAATTTATACATCTATTTTGACATTGTGGTTTAGTCAGCCTACTTTTCACACTTAGTGGCAAAATTTACACCAATAAAGGATTAATATTTAAACCTAATTTAAGATTTGGTTACTTTTCCTCGTGATAAATTTATATAGGCCTACTAAAAATGAACAACCCTGTGCAAAGAAGGGTTACACAAGATGAGTTTGCATACACATTCAAATGTTTGTGGAGCTTTCCTTTTTACTGGGTAGTATAAATGATAATAATACCAAATAATTATTTTTTTAAATGTTTTTCAGTTTGACTATTTGTTTTCAGTAAACTCATTAAGTAATCATCGAATCGAGACGTGGCTTATTCTGTTGTACTCCTTATTTATCAGAATATTTATTAAGTTATATGCCATCATACTATGTCATCAGTGAGCGAAATGGTGTCGAAAAACTGGGCGTAAGCAGTGAACAATCATTGCGGCTGATATTGCGCCTACTTTAGATATCACGTTATATGAGGTGTGGTGTGGAGTAAGAAGGAAAATGGGCGAGTCCCTGTTTCGTCTTGAATATTCGTATGCACATAAAACACTTGCCCTCGACTAAGTCTAATTCTTTTATTGCATTTGAAGTTGTCGAATATATTGATGTATCGTTTTACGCAAGTGAAGCCGCAGACAAATGATCGTTTTTAATCTATTATTTCTTTGTTGGTAAATCATTTTTAATTTCTTGATTCAAACCTTTTTTCCAAAGAAAAAATTGTTGGAGACCTATCGAAACATCATTTTTATGTGGCTAATTATCATTTTTATGTGGCTAATTACCATTTTGACTTATTTATTATAATTTATCAATGTTTTATTAATAAATAATAAAAATGTAATAAATACAGTAGTATGTATTATATAGGAATGAAAATGTTAAAGCTGTATCCAACTATTTTTATTTTAGAACAAAAGTTGGTTAATCACGAGAGTACAAGTTCTCCATCCAAAAATAAAAGGTTAAAAATTATTCAAAAAGCTCAAGATCACTGATAGTTTAATGATAACCAATTTTTTAAATTTGTATTCCAATTAGTGCATCTTTGAAAATATGAAGATGAAACTTAGTATGCATTACACTACTGGGCAGGGAAAGTCATCAAAAATCCAGTCTATTGCAAGAGTCACGCCATGAACTATGTGGTCACTGAAGTTAGTCATATTTAGTTTAATCAATTACTTTTTCATCAAAGTTTTATGACCTAGTTATTTAAACATTTTGAAAATATGATGATTTTATGTAATTAAAGATAGTTTACAATAATCTACCTACATTATTATTTATTATTATATTATTATTATTATTATTTTTATTAGCAACGCGTCTTACTACCCGTTCGGACTATACGTAGTCTACCTACATCTTCTTGACTAAGCATTAAATTGCAGATATGGCCAAGGAACATATATCTCATATCTGACTGACCTGGCTTGTCCTCACATACCCATATACGGCCAGGCTTATCAAACACTTTTTTAAAATTATATTGATAGAATGGGTAATTATTTATGCACAAGAGTCGAATAAAGTAATTAAAGTACTGGATAGTGTGATAATAGATAAATGGTTGAGATTAAATACTATTAACTGGCAACAAACCAAAACTATTGAGAAAATAAAGGTTCAAATTATGTTTAGCCAATGAATATATTGTGAAACAGTTTGGAGTGAGTTGGATAAATCCAAACTATTATTTGTATTGTGATTAAAAAACTTAGCTTCATAAGTTAATAATAATTTAATGTTTATTTAAAAATATGGATATATTTATACAAAATGAGGGATCACGACCAACCGTCGATCGCGTAAGAAAAATACATCGTTATAAATATCAATTACTTTAAAAGAATATTTGAGTTAGACCAACACTACCTTTATCGGTCATAATCGGTAATGTTATAAGAAAATGAAATAGTTTAATATGTAATCTATTTTTTTTATATAAGTGGGTAGGTATTTGATGAAGGATTATATTTAAAGAATATATAAAAGATGTATAGTAATAAATAATTCAAAGTGGAGTTGTAAGATGAAGGATGAATGCGGGAACTTCGATCGGAACCCAAAAAAGTTACATACCCCTGCTGTACAATATACAGGATGATTCGAAACTCTCTGTACAAACTTTAATGGGAGACAAGGAACACTAAAACAAAACATTTTTCGTAAACGAATGTATTCCCGCAACCTTTGGTGCTATAGAGATTGGTATATAAATGAAAGGGAGGAAAGTATGAACGACATTGCATGTCAGACAGCCTCGACGCATTGGTTGTCGTATATTCTCAAAGATTTCCTAGCCCCATATGATAGATGCATGTCATCCATATCAGAATCCATGAAATTCTCCATGCTACACGTAATAAGTCCGCGTTACAAATGATTATAGCAACACATATCCGTTTTATGCGCCGCCTGACAGCGCCCTTTAGCACCAAAGGGTTATGCCTGCGGACGTACATTCATCAACGAAAAAGGTTTGTTTTCGTGTTACCTATCGCCCATTAAAGTTTGTACAGAAAGTTTCCAATTCATCCTGTATTCTTAGGTGTTTGAATCCTAACAAATATTTTGGAGATTAAATATTTATATCAATTTGTTGATAAATTCAGCATTTTTCCTTTAATGTTTCATATTTATCATATATACTATAATTAAAGATTTTTTGATATCCTGAGCTAGGTTCGGAAATAAGTCCATTAATTACTATGCTATAAGTGAAATACAAATCTAATTATGCATTAAATTTAAATTAAAAGTAGACAAATTGGTCCATTAGTTAATATAAATCTGATTTCACTAAGGGTGACCTGGTGGTCTAGGGGTAAGGTGTCGGACTTCTATGCTGGCGGCCGGGGTTCAATCCTCGGTCCCGGCACAGATTTATCTGATTGCCAAACCCTTCCTTCACCTCTGACAAGACGTGTATTAATCACAACTTGTGAATGTGAGGAATGCCAGGCCTCCACCGTGGTTCAGATTTCACGTTAAACTGTAGGTCCTTCATTTCATATCACAATCACCCTACCATTACACATTAGCGTAAGTGCGTATAACCCGAATGGGTAGTAAGACGCGGTGCTAATAATAATAATAATAATAATAAAGATTTCACTAAGCTATTGTGTAAAAAACTAATATTCTGTTTCGATTGAAACATAAGAGGGCCAGCTTGGTAAGCGAGTAATTGCCGCCAAGCTCTATCGCAACATTTCACTCTACGATGCGTTATTCCAAAATGTGATTCACGACAAAATAAATTCGAAAAATTCCAACAAGGTTATTTTTCCTTGACAACCCTATAATTTGAGTTTTATTAAAAAAAAAAATTTGTGAAAATGTGACATTAGCTCATTTTCAACGACTTTTTAAACATATTTTCTGAGCTATGAGACTATGCTTTATGAAAAAGGGCTCTAGATTTAGTCTCCCTCTAACAAATACAGTACATTTTATAGGCTTACAAAATAACATTTTATTGAGACAGAATAGAGAAGTAGTTCCAGAAAACGACATAAGCCATTGCATTTTAAGCCGTGTGGCCTATAGCGATTGATACTTTCTCACTGACCGTGGTGGCTACGTTATTTCAATGTGTTTGACCACTCACTGTTAAATTTATTTAACAGAAAAATAAACATTGATGAATATAAGTGAAATTATAATAAATTAAATTATACACTATTATTAGAAGGGAAATAATTGCTTGCTTGTAAAACCAACATTTTTTTTTCTAACAGCGAGACGTTAATGTGCATCTAAACTAAAAAATAAATGGGATTTACAATGTTGGTCTCTTTGTCTGAGAAAAAATATGAAGTAAATTTAAGATTGTTCAACCATTATTAGTTGTTGTGTCACATAAAGCAGTCAATCTACCATGGGAATTACTATAAAATATAAGATAATCATGTTAATACATTTTGAGAGAATTATATGAAATGAAAATGAGTAATTAAAATCTTTAAAATTTATTTTAAAAATATAAAATATTAGTTATTTTACTGTTGTGAAAAACTTTTACATAAAGTCAAGTGAGGTTAAGTATACATACAATATGAACAAGAAAAGACCCATTGGTAAAGACCACCCTCAGTAAACCCCACCGGGATTCTTGTACCGGTCTTTATGTTATCACTAGGGGGTGGATTTTGCCCTAAATGCCTTTTTCATTCCTTTGCTTTGAAAAGTAGACTTTTGAGGTATAAGTTTATTTTCAATGATTGGGAAGATAGTGTGATGACTTTTATAGTGCCTATAAATGCCTATTTCGCTGTTTAGTGCCTATTTTACAAATGGGAGCCTTAAAGTGCCTTTTTTCTATCTTTCTCTTCCTCACGCCCTCTTTTTTCTTTCTAAATACTTGCAGTCCCCCCTCCCCCTTTTCACTCCTTAGGTCACTCCACGTGGATACTCATGATAGGTAGGAAAAACCCAGTGTCCTTCCCTCCTTAGGTTACTCCACGTGGATATTCGTGATAGGTAGGAAAAACCCATGTGTCCATCGGTATGATAGGTTCAGACTGGTCAGACTGGCAACAAAGATTTTCTTCTAGCGCACAGAAATATCACTTCATTCAGTGGTGGTGTATATTACGCTGTTGTTAGATGTGCATATCTGTTTATTAATATTTCTTTGTATTGGACTCAGTGTAAATTATTGAACTAGTAGAAAATGCCTAAAGAGAAATCGTGTAAAAGTATATTATTCAAACAGTGGATTGGTGGTGATAGGAATTTCACAACGGAAGGCAAAATAATTTTTTGTCAGGCATGTTCCAAAGAGGTAAGTTACCTTTTCAAAAGGGGAAAGAAAATTATTAATTTTGAAAGTCAAGATTTTTATTAAATATTTTGGCTACAGTTTAACGTATACCATGATTATTTGCTATCGTTAAAACTAGGTTTCATTTATTATTGAAGGATTTCAACGACAAAGTGGAAATATTTATTAAAACGTAGCATAACTATCTTAAAAAAAAATCTTAGTTCTCTTGTTAATTGTAGAATTAGAGGTAGGTTGTTAATTTGTAGAATTCACATATATTATTGAATGCAATGGTAGCTACAAGTATTCCTCAGAAGAAGCTGGAGAATCCAGATTTCAATGCTTTTCTTAACATATATACACCAACATGAAGATACCAGATAAATCAACTCTAAGGAAACACTACTTGCATTCAACCTATTTATCCGTAAGTTTTTACAATAGCAGTTTTTCTTTCTGACAATAAAAATATTAATTGAATTGTATTGATTTAAACTATTTACAATAAATATTATTTTTATTTCGTTTAAGACAGCTGAGAAGATCCGAGAAGATATTGGAGATTCATACTTCTGGGCTGCTGTTGATGAAATCACTGGCATATGTAAAAGGCAATTTTGGAAATCTTCCTGGAGCAATCACAGTTTTAGAGGTGAGGGATTTGCCTCTTATGAAAGCTGTGAAGATGATTCGGGCAATCGAAAAAAACCTGAATCAGGCTTCTGGCTCAGTTGGCCCAGCCATCGTCGACAGATTTAACAGAGTATTGCAGCAAAACCCTGGGTGTAAAGTGATGGCAAGTATTGCGGATATCTTAGAAGGACAAACTACATCACTCCCATAAGTCAAGCTTAGCTCAACTGAGATAGCTTGTCTGAAGTTTTGCCAGATGACTTCATGTGAAGTCGAGAGAAGTTTTTCATAGTATAAAAACATTTTGTCAGACAACAGAACAAAATTTACACTTGAAAATCTTGAGAAGTATTTGTTAATTAACTCTAATAGTAATTAATTGTGTTTATAGAAAGTGTATGCTGGATTTTAAGAATAAATAATTAAAAAATGGGTGTTTTGGTGCCTTTTTTGCATTACTATGCCTATTTATGTGCCTATTTTTTCTTTTTAATGCCTATTTACTGCCTTTTTAACTTTATAATGCCTATTTATGTGCCTATTTTTGAAATTTTTAGTGTCTATTTGCCTGCCTTTTTTAAAAATTTTAGTGCCTATAAATCCGCCCCCTAGTTATCAGCAATCCAATCTAACACGAGAGTGACACGCTAAGAGAGACCATGAAACTAACAATTCTGGTTTTTAATCATATTAAAATTGTTTGTTTCATTACTAAATCAAAAAAGTGTATATATATATTTAAAATAATAATTTCAAATTAAAATTAGAATATCAAGTAAAAGTAAGATTAAAGTTGAAAATCTTATATCTTAGTAATTGTATATTCAACAAACATGGTGAAATATCTCCTATAGTAACATATTTGCATTATTCAAACGGAAATGCTTTATCTGGATAGTAATAAAATCTATTCCTTTATTTCGTTTATAGCTGGCACTGGCATTTGCATAGTAATAATGCCCATCCTTAAGGTTGAGTGGTAAAAGGCTAGTTACAGGTCTAAGAGAACCTGGTTGTACTATACCTGTTCTTGTGGTTGAGTGGTATTAGAGGCTAACTACAGGTCTAGGAGAACCTGGTTGTACTATGCCTGTTCCTGTGGTTGAGTGGTGTGAGAAGTTAACTACAGTTCTAGGAGAACCTGGTTGTACTATGCCTGTTCTTGTGGTTGAGTGGTATGAGAGGCTAACTACAGGTCTAGGAGAACCTGGTTAAGCTATGCCTGTTCCTAATGGTTGAGTGGTATGAGAGGTTAACTACAAGTCTAGGAGAACCTGGTTAAGCTATGCCTTTTCCTAATGGTTGAGTGGTATGAGAAGTTAACTACAGGTCTAGGAGAACGTTAAGCTATGCCTTTTCCTAATGGTTGAGTGGTATGAAAAGTTAACTACAGGTCTAGAAGAACCTGGTTGTACTATGCCTGTTCTTGTGGTTGAGTGGTATGAGAGGCTAACTACAGGTCTAGGAGAACCTGGTTAAGCTATGCCTGTTCCTAATGGTTGAGTGGTATGAGAGGTTAACTACAGGTCTAGGAGAACCTGGTTAAACTATGCCTGTTCCTGTGGTTGAGTGGTATGAGAGATTAACTAAAGGTCTAGAAAAACCTGGTTGCACTATGCCTGTTCCTGTGGTTGAGTGGTATGAAAGGCTAACTACAGGTCTAGAAGAACCTGGTTGCACTATGCCTGTTCTTGTGGTTGAGTGGTATGAGAGATTAACTACAGGTCTAGAAGAACCTGGTTGTACTATGCCTGTTCTTGTGGTTGAGTGGTATGAGAGGCTAACTACAGGTCTAGAAGAACCTGGTTAAGCTATGCCTGTTCCTGATGGTTGAGTGGTATGAGAGGTTAACTACAGGTCTAGGAGAACCTGGTTAAACTATGCCTGTTCCTGTGGTTGAGTGGTATGAGAGGCTAACTACAGGTCTAGGAGAACCTGGTTGTACTATGCTTGTTCCTGTTGTTGAGTGGTATGAGAGGTTAACTACAGGTCTAGGAGAACCTGGTTAAACTATGCCTGTTCTTGTGGTTGAGTGGTATGAAAGGCTAACTACAGGTCTAGGAGAACCTGGTTGTACTATGCCTGTTCTTGTGGTTGAGTGGTATGAGAGGCTAACTACAGGTCTAGAAGAACCTGGTTGTACTATGCCTGTTCCTGTGGTTGAGTGGTATGAAAGGCTAACTACAGGTCTAAAAGAACTTGGTTTTACAATGCCTCTACATGCGGTTGAGTGGTATGAGCGGTTGATTAAAGGTCTAGGAGAACCCGTTTTAATCCAGCCTGTTCATGTTTAAAAGCGTTTGTCTGAATATTTATTATAATTAATATAATATTTCAATTCTGCTCATCCCCGACTTTTGGTTAGTGAATAGTTTATCTACTATGTGTGTTTTTACAGTAAAAAGCAACTATTTTCCATCTTACCTGTACCAGTAGCTAAAAGGCTTAATTGTTTAATTTCATTTCTACGCAATCTAGGATCCATTCTTACTAGCAATTATTGCAATAGTATTGTAATTACCACTAATACAAATACTTTAAAAGTGTTTTCTAGTGAGTGTGATCAAAATCCCCTTCGATGGCTGCATGGTCTAACACGCCCCTCTTACAGTAGACTATACTTCTGATGACGCGGAGATCGAGGTTTGAATCTCAGTCGGGTGTAGTGAGGGTGGTTTTTCTTAAATGGTTTTCCACTCTCGCTCCAAGCCAATAATGGTATACTTCCTATGAATAAAACCTTTCTAATCCCTAAAACCACTAGCATAAATTAATACATAAGCATACAACCCAAACGGGTAGTAAGACACGGTGCTAGTAAAATTTAAAAATATGACTTTTAAAATTTGACTACACTGAATCACGTCTTATAAAAAATTGACGCCAAAATTTTTTTTTTGTAATAATGTCCTAAGAAACACCAATAAATGTTGGCGCCAAAATTATTTTTTGGTAATAATTTCATAAGAAACACCACGAACCTTTGGTACCAACATTATTTTTTGTTAATAATTTTCTAAGAAACACCACGAAGCTTTGGTACCAAAATTATTTTTTGGTAATCATTTCCTAAGAAACATCAAGAATCTTTGGTACCAAAATTATTTTTTGTTAATCATTTCCTAAGAAACACCATAAAGCCTTGGTACCTAAACTATTGTTGGTAATACTTTTCTAAGAAACACCACGAAAATTTGGTACCAAAATAATTGTTTGGTAATAATGTCTTAAGAAACACCAGGTTCTATGATGATTTGCTCAAAGTTCATTAAAAATATTTATTTTACAAAATAATACCTGTCTAAGTCAAAATAGTGCTTATTCTATTTTAATTTAAGCTTTTACACAGTTTCATATTATGTTAGTAACATGAGCATTTTTACAAATGATGTTACTTTTTGGACGACATACATTAAGTAGAAGAAACTATCAATTAACATATCCTATCACTTTGTGTACAAAAAATGGCAAAAAAAATGAAGCTGCATTTCTAGAGTCAATCTAATTTAGAGTTATGTTAGAATTATTATTCATAGATGCACTGCCATCTTTACTTAACCCTAGAACTTCCCTAATGGTATAGATCTCACTAAAGTAGTGAATGGCTTTAGAGAGATCAAATGATGTGAAATTATTGTATCTTCACTAATTTATGTCACATCTTATTATCCGTCCGTACTATCCACATAAACAATGACATATTCAAAGTGTCCCTATCAATTTTCGGAAAATATACAGCAAACATTTAAATTCCTTCTTACTACAAAATAACATTCTTTGTTAACGGATGAAGAGACACTGGATGCAGCAAAAAACCAAAAATACGGTTTCACCATCCACCATAGAAGTATTTCATGGATAATTGAAATTACTGAGGGAATTCTTGATACAGAAATCCAAGAAAGTCAATCAATACGTCATTGGAAGCTTACAGATCTACGTCTGTGTTTCTAAGCAATGAGAGCTTATTGAAAACTCTTTGTGTATTACCAGTTACTACTTCACAACGGAACAATCTGTTAGTTGTTGAATAGAATTAAGACCTACTTGATATCATCGATCGGTCAGGAAAGATTATATGTTTTGGCCTTAATCATTATTATTATTATTAGCACCACGTCTTACTACCCGTTCGGGTTATACGCACTTACGCTAATGTGTAATGGCAGGGTGATTATGAGATGAAATGGAGGACCTACAGTTTAACGCGGAATCCGAACCACGGTGGAGACCTGGCATTCCTCACATTCACAAGATGTCTTGTCAGAGGTGAAGGTTTTATTCAATATAGATAAAAATATTGAGATAATCTCTGAAGAGGGTCGAAATATATTTGCCAGAAAAACTCTGCAAAAACATAAATTAGAGTCTATGTAAACTTGTTATCTTCTCTCATCTCAAAGATAGCATTTTATAAAACAAGAGGTTTCTTATCATATACACTGAGATAGTTATTTTCAACCTACTTACGAACTCTATAATAAATCCTACTTTTAAAAATCTTTAAAAAAAATAATTTTGATAGCATATAGAAATATTACATTTTTTAGAAGGATGTAAGGCAACAATATAATTATATGTTTCATGGTGTCATTTTTACTTTCTCGCTATCTTACAGGTAGAGAAAGTATAGTGATCGTCAAGAAAATCGAACTTAATATTTTGTTGAATCTTGACCTTTCATGACCCCCTGAATACAAAAAAGTGGTTTTTGACTTTCCGTCTGTCTGTTTGTCTGTCTGTACCTCCAACTAAAGCCTAAACTATTTTACCAATCGGGTTAAAACTTGTTATCTAAGGTTACCATAGGGTTGCCCTGAGGGGTTTTTGGAATTGGATATCCAACCCTAAAGCTAAGGGTAGTTTACTGAAGGGCAAAAAGAGAAAAAGTCGATTTTCTCAAAATCGGCTCTAACGATGTTGATTAAATCTCATTTCTAACCTTTATAAATATTCCAAACAAAATGGCTTATCTCAATATTTTGGCAAAATAATTTTAAGGGCTCCGGTCTGATGCGTAAATTATCTTTTTTATAATATCTCCTAAACTATTTGAGATATGAAATTACTTATCGTTAAAAATATGTGGGTCTCTTTATAATACAAATATTTTATAAGAAGCATATTTTTATAAAACCAATAACTTTCAAGCTAGACGTAAATATATATATATTTTTTAACTTTAGAACAAAAAAGGTAAAAGTATTTTGACCGCAAAAGAAAATCTAACCTGAAATGTTTATGGATGTCGACGTCTCAATACCCCCAAACACTAAAAAGTGGTCTTGGCAATGACGTCTGTCTGTGTGTCTGTTTAGACTTAAAATTAAGAGTAGTTTAATAAAGGATGAAAAGAGAAAAAATTGATTTTCTCAAAATAGACTTTAACGATTTTGATTAAAATTTGTATCTAGCTGTTGATCAAGATTATAAATAAACTGGCTATTTTCATTTTACCATGAAAATGAATTTTAGGGTACGTTACAGAAGCAGAAACTTCCGTATCTCAGCAACTATTTGAGATACTAAATAACTCATCATTGCAAAATTATAGTATTATTAAAAATAAAAAAACTTTTATATGAAATATATTTTTATAAATCAAACAGTTTCTGAGATATTGGCAAATATATTAATACAATTTTGTGAGCTTTAGTTGTTAAGAGATACTACTTAAGTTTTAACGTAATAATTCTCCACTGCCATAGATTAATTAAATATATGTAAGTCTCTAAAAGTTTGTTGATTTTCCTTAAACTTCTTAGGAGAAATGTTTGTACAACAATGATCTATATCCATTTTAGACTCAATAATCATATTTACATTTTTTATTTGTCAAAATGTATAAATGAGGAATTTAATAGCTATGCGATGGCATGAAAATTTGCAACACCTAATAAAATGTCAAAAATTTTAACCGGAAGTTGAAATTTTAATAAGAAGTGTTGGCCCTTGTGGACCTAACATTGATCTTTTTTATCGGTCCAAACATACAAATGAGGACATCAATTCCTTAAAAACATAATTATAAAATTTCTAACTGGGACTAAAAAAAAATATTTTACATAAGTATAGTGCAATTAATGCTTGGGTTTGCTAGTGTTTATTATTTCATTTCACATATGTAACTAGTTTTGAGTAAATATCTCCGTTTTCAAGCAATAGAGCGGGAAAGTCCGTGCGGAGTTCCGTACCATTTATTTTATCCACCACTGCACATAGGTTTATTTAATTTACACTACCGTAATGAAAAGTAATTTTTTTTTAATGTGTACTTTTGATTAGGTGGAGGGAGAGCGGGAAACCATTTAGGAAACAGCATCTTCAGTTTACACGGCTGGGAATCGAACCTCAAACTTCCATCACCGGAAAATCAGACCAGACAAACTTGGCGTCTAATATTCGTTTCCCCCGACACTGATGACCCAAAGGCAATGCCCTATCATATTTGAAGAAAGCAAATCCTTATTTCTATACCGGTACGTAAGAGATCTCGGTTAGCATTCAAATTGAAGATGTCAAATATTCAAGGATTACCAGTTCTTAGAGTTTAATTGTGTGTATTTAGTAGCTGGCTGTACTGAGGGTATTAAAAAAATGTTTTCTACCCTCCCTCCCCAAAAAAAAAGCTGGTGCATGTGTTCTAAGTTCTACCTTTCTAATCCCTTCTATATAAGCATGATTAAATATAGACCGAACGGTTCATAAAACGTGGCGGAAAAAAAGATCGTTGACTTAATTCTCCTTTGTAAGCATTCAGTAATTTGTTTTTATTGGTTTATAAACGCAGACTTATTGTATTTTTGATTGTTTATAATTTATTATCATATTATGTTCCTAACGTCTGAGCTTAAACAAACCTTATTTCATTGTGTTTCGCTGTCGTTGGCACGTATCTTGGAAATGGCTAGTCACTCATTGCGTTCATTGTTATGTTTGGTTCATGTTTGAAAATGTGAAATATCAACGTCCAATGTATTTTCTGTGGACCTTGAAACGATTAAGGCACCAACAAAAGAATTAAGATCTAGTGTTCCAGGTGTAGATATTAACGTTGTAGAAAACACGTGTGGTCAAAACACTATCGTCTACTGGTACTTTAGTCTTTACAATATAGTTTTTTCGCTTTGAAATCGGTTGAGTTCTTACGTTGCTTGAAAAAAAAAAAAAAAAAAAAAAAAAAAAAAAAAAAAAAAAAAAAGCTTAACTATTTATATAGAAATATACGTTACGCAGTAACTCAACCAATATCTATATATAAAGGGATAGACTTTTTAAGTTGAGACATCAGAATATCCCGAAAGGGAAGCATTTTAGAAAAAATTGCTTACTACAATTTTTTTTAGGGGGAAAGAGATCAGCTCTAATTATTTTTGATTTGTTGGACGTCTTAAAGATTATTTCAAGGTCAACTTTGTTTTTTAAATGAAAACCTAGAAGTTTTTAACAGAATTTTCTTCTACACAAAAAAATACTTTTGTTTGAAACTTTTTTATTTAACATTAATTTTTGAAGATGTTTTAGCTCGTATTTTTTATAACACTTTTTAGTCATTTATTAATACATTTACTCAATTTATTTTTCCACTACATCTTACCACACGTCTGAGCTTACTAATTTAACTAGCCAATAAGGTATGACGTATGAATGAGGAAGGTAGAATTTAGAGGGAATATATCAGAATTTGCACAGAGGGAGAGTGATATACCATTCATATAAAATAGGAGGTAGCATAATGCCAGTCCCGGGTCACCGGTGGCTGTTTTTTTTTAACTCTAGAAGCCGACAATCTCACAAATCAATCACAAACTCTGCCTTAAACTATGAGTGATTAAATACGACTAACCCTGAATGGCTTGGTGGTAGAACATTGGCACAATAAGTCAATACCCGTGTTCTGGTGTAATTTTTCAACTCTACTTAAAATTAGACGAAAGTGTTATTATTAGTGCTAGAGACCACACTTTCAATACGCTCCAGATGAAGATTGAACTTCCACGCCACTGGATCTCAAGCCAAAGTATTTTAGAGGTTCGAAGATTAAACGCTCTTAAACACAGATGAGGCCCTTCTTTAGTAATATTCATAAGTTTTTTTTAATAATCGTATTTGAGGTTAATCGAGCTATCTATCATGCGCAAATGACGCATTTCAAACAACTTAGTGTACGGCACAACAATGTTTAACGTAAAAAAAAGTCACACCAGTGAGCTAATGAATGAGGCATAGAATCTAGGTGACAGCTAGCAGAAGGTTATTTATTGCAAACAATAGTCGAAAGTACTGGTATTAGTAGAATCTTTTGTCGGTGACCTGGCGGTCTAGGGGTAAGGTGTCGGACTTCAATGCTGGGGTCCGGGGTTCAATCCTCGGTCCCGGCACAAATCTATCTGATTATCAAAACCTTCCTTCACCTCTGACAAGACATCTTGTGAATGTGGGGAATGCCAGACCTTCACCGTGGTTTGGATTCCATGTTAAACTGTAGATCCTACATTTTATCTCACAATCACCCTACCATTACACATTAGCGTAAGTGCGTACAACCCGAACGGGTAGTAAGACGCGGTACTAATAATAATAATAATAATAATAATAATAATAATAATAGAATCTTTTAATAACACTTTTTATTGATAATATAATATCACTTACAACATAAAAATAATTTCTGAACAGATTGAAATTAGTGACGTTCAGACAATGTTTGCAATAAATTAGCTTTTGCCAGATATCATCTACCTACACTCCTACCGTAGATGGGGTGTACCTGATAATACGCAACTACACTTTGGTTCATGGCCACATTCTGTCAGAGGAGATGAACCTTATTTCAGTAACAAATTCAAGCGAAACTAAACTAAAGCATGTAGTAATTCTATCACTAAAGCTTCTACAATAATTAACTACCAAAACTAAAGCATGTAGTAATTCTATCACTAAACCTTCTACAATAAATAACTACCAAAACTAAAGCAATTCGTAATTATATCACTAAACCTTCTACAATAATTAACTACCAAACCTGAAGTTTTTTTTAAACTAGTTATAAAGTAATTTATGAGTTAGTAACGTAAAATAATAATGATCGGATAAAACAAAAATAATATTAAAATACTGGTTTATTGAACAATGTCAATCTGAAAAGGATTTTACTAACAAAACAAACAAATCTTGATCGCATACAACTTAAAAAATTTGCTTAAAAAAGTACTATTTTAGAGTGATATATTTAATAATTATTACTTAAATCATACCTATAAAACAGGTGATCGAAATTGGGTTTCAATTTGCGGAGATATACCCAACAGCCATGTGAATTTCTGTTGTTCGTTGCCATGACGATGAAAATCGCCCACCTCCAATTTACTCGATCACGGTCACGGTCGTAGTGTACTGTCAAACCAGTAGACAAAGAACGACTGAAATAACATTTTCCAGGAGCGAATGTAGTGATGCTGCTATGACCATAGATTTAAGAAGGGGTAGATTGCTCATCGTAGATGCGCAGTAGTTCAGACGTAAGCCACTATTTGAAACGGCTCGGAGCGAGAGTAAGACGAATATGGCCGCGTATGGTGGAATGGCGGTACGCATAATAAGATTGATTTGTGGGGTGGGGGGAACAGCTATCGAGCACACCTGTCAAATGTGATACATATGTTGAGTTAATTTAACCCCGTATTATTGTATAACTAGGGGGCGGATCTATAGGCATTAAATTTTTTTTTAAAAGCAGGCATATAGGCACTAAAAATCACAAAAATAGGCATTATAAAGTAAAAAAGGCAATAAATAGGCATAGTAATGTAAAAATGGGCACCAAAACACTCAAAATTTTTAATATTCACTCTTAAAATCCAGCATACACTTTCCATAAACACATATTAATTACTATTAGAGTTAATTATCAAATACTTCTCAAGATTTTAAGGTGTAAATTTTGTTCTGTTGTATGACAAAATGTTTTTATACTGTTAGAAACTTCTCTCAACTTCACATGAAGTCATTGGGCAAAACTTCAGACAAGCTATTTCAGCTGGGCTAAGCTCGACTTCTGGGAGTAATGTAGTTTGTCCTTCTAAGATGTCCGCAATACTTGCCATCACTTTCCACCCAGGGTTTCGCTGCAATACTTTGATAAATTTGTTGACGATGGCTGTGCCAACTGAGCCAGAAGCCTGATTAAGGTTTTCTTCTATTCCCCGTATTATCTTCACAGCTTTCACAAGAGGCAAATCCCTCGCCCCTTAAGCTGTGATTGATCCAGGAAGATTTCCAAAATTGATTTTTACGTATGCCAGATCCTCACTGATACTTAAGCAAGAGATGGTAGCATTTGCTTCTGTAATGGTGACACCTTGTTCCTCGTCAAATGTTTGGACTACCTACAAGCAAAACGGTTGGTATAGCAAAACTCACCATTCTTTCAATATATTGTGTTCTACAAGTATAACCATTAATGATTTTTTTTTCCAATAATGTGGACAGGTGGAATCAATAAAACTAGTGATAAACGCTCACTGCAATTTTAATTTGGAAACGCACCTAAAGATAGTGTATTGTATAATACCTTTTGAATGTCACCCAGGTAAACTGCATAGTACAATGCAGCATGAAGCCATGTACTCCAACGCGTTAGCACTGGTTGTGGTGGCAAAAGTGTGTTGGGCAGGGCGGCCTTAAATGAGAAGATTCGTGATGGAGCCTTCAAAAACACTTTACTGACTGTGGAAATAATAGCGTTAACATTTGGAAAACGTGATCTAATATTTTCTGCAACCCTATGAACAACATGCGCCAGACAAGTCACGTGAATTAACTAGGTGTAGAATACTTTTAAGCTCACAGCCGCTTTCAACATGTAGGCCGCACTGTCTGTCAGCAACACAAAAAACCTTTCGTCGTAGTTTTCTGATGGCCACAGGACACCTAATATAAACAAATTAATTAATTTATAATTATAATTTTTACAGGACTAACACTGCGAATCATTAAATTAACACAGTATATCTTGTGCAATAACATTATATATTTACGCAAAGCATCACGAACAACTATGGCAATTGTCGAGCTGTTGGTTGCCTCAAGCATCTTTGAAACAACCAAGTGAGGTTTCCCAGGACCCGTAGAGTCTAGTTTTCCAACAACAACATTTGCAACATATCTGCCACAGCGGTCAGTGGTTTCATCAACAGTAGCCCAGATGTTTGATTCTCCAATATCTTCTAGGATTTTCTCAACTGTCTTAAACGAAATAAAAAGAATGTTTACTGTACATAGTTTAAATCAATACAATTCAGTTAATATTTTTTAATGTCAGAAAGAAAAATCTGCTATTGTAAAAATTTACGGATTAATAGGTTGAATGCAAGTAGTGTTTCCTCAGAATTGATTCGTCTGGTAGCTTCATGTTGATGTATTTGTTGAGAAAAGCATTGAAATCTGGATTCTGCAGCTTCTTCCAAGGAATATTTGCAGCTACCATTGCAGAGCAAAAGTCAGCAGAAAATTGCTCTTGGGTTTTATCGGTATCGTTAACTTTAGGAAAAAATGGTTGAGATCCTGTTTTCTTTCCGGAATTCTTCATATGTATTGCAGTATTTTTGTGTTGTTCTAGGTGATACTTCTCGCATTTTACCTAAATATTAAAAATGGAAATTTTCACCCAGTAATATATGTGGATTCTACAAATTAACAAATCATCACCTAACAAGAGAACTAAGATTGCTTTTCTTTTCGATAGAAATGTTACGCTTTGATAAATATTTCCACTTTGTCGTTGAAATCCTTCAATAAGAAATGAAACCTAGTTTGAACAATAGCAAATATTCGTGATTTACTTTTAAACAGTAGACAATATATTTAATAAAAACCTTGACTTTCAAAATTAATACTTTCATTTCCCCTATTGAAAAGATAAGGTACCTCCTTGGAACATGGCTGACAAAAAATTATTTTGCCATCCGTTGTGAAATTCCTATCACCACCAATCCACTGTTTGAATTATACACTTTTACACGATTTCTTTTTAGGCATTTTCTACTAGTTCAATAATTTACACTGAGTCCAATACAAAGAAATATTAATGAACAGATATGCAAATCTAACAACAGCGTAATATAGACAACCACTGAATGAACTGACACTGCTGTGCGCTAGAAGAAAATCTTTGTTGCCGGACTGACCAGTCTGAACCTATCAGACCACTGGACACGTGGGTTATTCCTACCTATCATGAGTATCCACGTGGAGTAACCTATTGCGGGAAGGAGGGAGGTGCGGTGCAGCCGCAAGTATTTAGAAAGAAAAAAAGAGGGTGTGGGGAAGAGAAAGATAGAAAAAGGGCACTTTAAGGCTCCCATTTGTAAAATAGGCACTAAACAGCGAAATAGGCATTTATAGGCACTATAAAAGTTATCATATTATCTTTGCAATCATCGAAAATAAACTTATACCTCAAAAGCCTACTTTTAAAAGCATAGGAATAAAAAAGGCATTTAGGGCAAAATCCGCCCCCACAAACACACACAAATATTATTTATTATATTTAATATGTTCACTAATTGAAACAAAAAATAAATAAAAAATAAACGGGTATCTTTGCCCAGTGGCGTAGCTAGGATGAAGCAGATGGGACGCGTGCCCTGGATGCCAAATTCGTCATATTAGAAACAAAAGGCCTATAAGAACATTTTTTTACAATAAAAATAGGTATAGTTTGTTTTCATTATTTTGTAACCGGTGTTATATGACGAGTAATCAGTTTGAGTAACAATAAAATAATTCAGCCAAATTTTAAATAATTGTTTTCAAGGGGTGCAATTTTATTTTTATTTTCTCTAGCTGCCATCAACTTAAATCAACCCTAGTTACGCCTCTTTGAATATATAGTTCAAACAAGCTTGTTATTACAACTGCTTGCAATGTTGGCCTCATGCGTAGAAGTCAAAAATTTGGTATCTTCCTTTGTATGTGGGGATGACAAATAACTAATTACAAACTCGAAAAAACTTAAACTTAAAAATATAAAGACTTGATTGTATGACTTTAAGAAATCAAAATATGGCAGGGAAGGAGATCAGAGACAATAAATTGTCTCTCACCTCAAACTAGTAAAATTTTAAATTGACAAATTCAAAATATTGGTCGATACCAGTAAGTAGTAGATATTTCGGCTATCTATTCAGGAAGAAGTATTTTCTTGTGGGTGTTTAATGTTTTCAAGTGCTAGATGATAAGCTATAGTCAGCCATCTTCTCATGTACCGGTAGCTAATTACAAGGGAGGGAGAGATTCTTTAATTTTTTTACTGTCAAATAACAATAAATTTAATATCCTTTAGTATCCATACTACAACAAAAGTAAGTTTCCAAGGATAATAAAATTAATATGGTAAATTCATAATATATAATAAAAAAAAGTAAAACTAGCCTAACTCTAGTCGTATTCAAACTCTAAATTATAATTTAATGATTGATTAACGTATTTATTAATGCGCATTAACCATATAAAAGTACAACAATTTCCTTATTTAAGTAACAAGCCAAATCCTCGTGAGTGAACAGTAAAGTTATTGTTTTTTATTATTATTTGTACATCTTCTAATGAAACAACCTTAAGTAGACTCACAAATTTCGATCAAACCTAGAAAAGCTATCTCAATTGTATCGGAGCTAATTTGGCACGTGATAGTAGTTTTTGGTACACAATATTTATAATTAAAACATCCCAACCAAGAGTTACCTAACCTTTCATGTGTGAACAAATAAAAATTCCAATTAATTATTGTTTTGAAATATTTATGGTAAAATGTTGAAAGTTTAAGATGGACTAATAAAAAAAGGAATCTTTAGGACCATGTATCAAAATAGAGTGAATGTGATCTGTGAACGTTTTCTTGAATATAGTGCAACAGATTATTTTTAGAAACCCGGAATTTAATGTATGTTCCTGACTCATGAAACGTTAGACTTATGTTCGTTTAGGATAGTTTATAATAGTAAAAATGATAATTATTTTGTATTAAAATAATTTTGGTGCCATATTGTGACATTCTTTTGAAGATTTACGTTACATTAACGTTATTATGTGAATTAGGTGAGTTTATTTTAAATTTTAAACAATATAAAATAATTTTAAATTATTCATTTTATTATCATTAGAAGTTTGCTTATGTTGTTGTGTGTAGATATGATTTAAAAGATAATTTTATGATATTGAGAAACTTTAAAGAATATCACCCTCGGCACGCGCTGGTCCCATAATTTGTTAAGATGAAACACAACTATGACAATAATATTATATTGTTATGCAACAAGAGGCAATTGATTAAATTATAAACTATTAATAGTATATAATTGAACTACAGCACTAAAATTTACACTCAGCTATGTAACAGCGTATACAATTAATTAGTGCATAGTTAGTACATGCTGCTTAAAAAAATATTAGACTTAGTACAAAATACCCCAGTATATGTCAAGATTGAACTTTCTCGATTTTTGCTTTTCTTTGGTTGAAACGTTATATTAATCAGTGATATATATATATATATATATATATATATATATTGAGGTATCTTAAAACTTGATTACATTTGTTTGGATGACCAACTTTGTTTAGTTGCCATACATTCAAACTATCAGTTAGGTTATAGGCTTGTAGAAAGTATTATTATATAACCTTTTTTTTTAGGTTGGCTCATATATTGTATAGTGCTTTCAGAAACTAGATTATGTTGAAAGTTCGATATCTATAATGCAACAAGTTAGCTAAAAACTGTATTACATTGGTTTGAATGACATATTTTGTGTAGAAGTCTTGCGTTCAAATGATAATTTAGGTTATAGACTTGTATAAAGTACAGTATCTACTAAACCCTGATTTTAGTAAGAGTCCCAATCTGTAAGGCTTTATTTCTTACCAGAATACTATCATATACATAATATTTTGGTAGGATAGACGGCCATTTAGATCGGAAGTAGAAATTTCCTTCTTGGAGTTCTTTTATCCTACATAAACACTACTATAGGGTAGGATTCTGGTACGAGATAAAGCCTTTCAAACGAGCATACTTCAAAAATCATCGTATATATTATGCTACTTCAACTTATTTAAAGAAAAATCTCGCCAGTTTTGAACTTTGTTATGCTCTTCAAAGCTTTTATTAACACATTTATTATATTTAACTAATCACACATTGTTATATCTCATATAATCAATCAAATTACGAACGAACGATGTCAAAATGCCACTATGCCTTATATGGGTACAAGAGAGAAAGAGATACCCGAAAATATCCTTCTCTCCTACACAATGTTATGTAGACAACAGCTCGAAAATAACAGCTGAGTAGGCCATCCCTAGATATTTTGGGGACACAATTGGTGGATTAACAACCATGAACTTTACCGTTGGTGAATACATTGGCAAGAAGCAGTGGCGTATTGTCTGGGTATGCTAGTCCTGCGACGCATACCCATAATGATATGGACTATTTTTTTTATTTAATTCAATGCTCTCTGTGTGAACTATGTAAATACTAATGTTTAAATTGTTAATCAATTCATGTAATTAATTATTAATTTTAAAACTAATATTGGTTCATATTCCAAGAATACTGTGTTTTAAGTAATTCTTCTTCCAAAAGGTTCTACTTAGCAGAATAGGAAACCCAGGGCTTGCTGCTTGAAAATAGCAAGGCAAGCTAGGGAGGCTCTAACGACCTGGTCCAATGTCTAGGAGGTTGCAACATATTCATTTCCACTCCCCCATAAGTAATTGGCCAATGAGCTCAGGTTTTTAAAACCTAGGTCATGCTGTTCATGTGAATCAAATTAAGAATTGTGCCTACTCTTGAAAAAAGACTCAAGATCACAATGTTTATTTATTAAGCTAATTTAGTATAATTAAAGTAAAAATACATAAAAACAATATATAATTAATTGTAAAATAATAGGTAGTATACATAACAAGCTTTAAATGATACACTAGTTAAATACATTGAGTTATGTTTAGGTTTCCTAGTAACATGTATTATCATGTATTTGGCAAACACATCTTACCACTCTTTCAAATTTAGGCATTTCAGTACTGATAGAGTGGTGAGGGGGTGAGGGGTGGTGGGTAGGGTAAGTGACGAGGCTACTTTAACCGTAGTTCACGGTAATTCTTGTTTTTATTTAGTAGAAAGGATCACGGAGTTTTAATAGTGTTCTTTTAGTTTTTGTTTTACATTAACGACTTATTAGTCATTGTGATTTTATATAATTATACATCAAAGAACGCCAAAAGTCCAGTCTGTGATTTCACTATTTCAAGATGATTTAGATGGAAAAGGTAAAATAAAATATATTTTCATATAATCTACTTAATCACTGGTGCACCCAGCCATTTACTTTGGGGGGAGGCATTCAATCAAGGCTGTAGCATGAATGAAATTTTGATAGAGAGAGTGGATTTGGGGTTGCACAGCCTCCTAAGACCTGAAGGCCGAGAATATTTATGAATATTAAATGCTTTTACAAAACATTTGAAGTAGTTTCTTTGTAATTAAAAGATTTAAATAATGCAAATGGTATTGAAGCTATTATTTGTATGTTTGTTTCAATTATTAATTTTGTATGTAACGGTAAAAAAATTAATATTAAGCTTAAGTTTGAAGCCTTGTCTTAAAATGTAGCATATACATTCGATACATCTTCAATGCTAAATATTTTAGTTATACTTAATATTATTTAAATTTCTATTAACATTATTTGTGGAGTTGTGGAAATAGGGGTCAGGGGGGTCAAATAACCTGTTTGCCCCTCTCCTCCATAGGTGCACCACTGCGTACAGCAAAAGATATGTGTTAATATCTTAGCAAAAAGCCAATGACGTAGCGATAGATTATTAATAGTCTGAGATAATCTCCCCTATGTTAGTCAGAGTTTACGCATTTAAATAGCTTCTGGAGCATAAATACTCAAGTTGGGAGACACGTTGTTTCCATACAACATTGTGTAAGATAAGTTGGCTTTAAGAAATAGTTTTAATTGCAACGTGAGTTAGACAATCCACCTGATTCCCTCTCACCAAGATCTGATAGACGCGTGATCGATGTACCACTTCATTTTACTCTTATTTTGATTGTTTGCTTTGAGTATTGCTGTGTGCTTTTAATTACACTAGGATAATTGAATAGGCTCTGTCTGTCTTATGCATTCAGAAATGTATCCATACCACTCTTAGCCCCGACATTAATATTTACTTAAATTTATAACCATGTATATATCATTACAAGTTGAGGACCGCCTATGAGGTCTAGTGGTCATAGGTTCTAGCTACGGACCCAGAGGTACTGGATTTGATTCCCGGCGCGTACAGATTATCTGGGAAGCAGTGGGTCTGAAACGGGCTAGATTCAGCCTAAGTTGAATAAATAAGGAGCTAGTCGAATAAAGTAGTAGTGGATCTGGTATATATTAATGTCAATTCGTCTCAAAATATATTAATTTTATCGATCAGAGAAAGTTACGTTACTTTAATCAATACTTCAAATGCAATCTAGAGTCCAAAATATAAACCGCCATAGATTATGTCCTTAGAATAGAATGCATGAGTGTTTATCCTGACATTGACCAAGTCCAGGACAACACTCCTCCTTGAAGCGTTGAAATCAAATAGTCATTTTAGTATGCACAAACATAACTCTTTATAAGTTTTCGTTGCTAGGGACGCAAGGTTGGAGAACAGAACACTCCGTCAGTGACATCAATTCGACCTTCTAGAAGCTTTCGATCATCATTTAGACCACTTTTTGTCAGATCTCCATCTGACTTCCAAACGATATTTCTTCAATCTCCTGAGGTTATGGATGTAATTAACGTCTCTCCCATCAGAGGGCAGGTAAGTAGTCTTCCTCTAGTCAAGGCTATTCCTGGCCAGCCCACTTTAGTGTATCATTGATCAAGTTGTGTGGACGTCATCTGTTGGAACATCATAGCTCACTCGGTCCACTCCCCCAACTAGGATTCCACGTGGGTTGGCCCGTCTTGGTGGTTGCTCTATCCAGAAGATACAATCGGTAAGTACATGAACAGATTTATTTTGTATAGAGTTTATTTGTGTTTTATATTCTTGTTTTATTTTGTTCAGAATTGTTAATGATATAGAACGAAACTACGAGTATTACAATAGAGAAGAGTACTATTGTAGGAAGATAATTAGTCTCGATACTATTTGGAGTGGGTAGTATGAATCAAATAGAGAGTTATGCGTGAAGGTTAACATGGGGGTGATTCCTTTTGTAACTCAATGTTACATTTTCTTTTAAACAGTGTCAATTAATAAGTGATATTTTATAAATGTTATTAAAGTTAAAAGACTAGACTTATATGTGGTACATTTGTACAGTGTGGTTTCAGAAACTATATTATATTGTAAGTTCGATAACTATTTTTAGTACATTTGTTTGAATGACAAACTTTTTGGAGTTTTATAACATTAAAATATTTATTTAGGTTATGTTATAAGCTTGTAGGAAGTATATAGCATTGTATTTAACGTTGACTCTTGGCTTGTATATTGCTTTCAGAAAACATATTATATTTAAAGTTCGATAAATATAATGAAACAAGGTAGCTAAAGAAACTTTATTACATTTGATTGAATGAAATACTTTGTGTAGAAGTCTTGTTCAAACGATTATTTTGGTTATAGGATTGTAGGAAGTTTTTCTTTAGTACAATGTATTTAAAGTTGGTCATTAGCTTGTAAAATGGAATTTCATTTGTTCAAAGGACAAACTTTGTGTAGAGGTCTTAAGTTCAAACAATCATTTAAGTTTATAGGCTTAGAGGAAATACCTATTACGAATTAGCCTACATCAACTTTTTTAAAGAAGCAAGTCACGAGTTTCGAACTTTTTAATGCTCTTCAAAACTTTTTTCAGCACATTTATTTCATTTAACTAATCACACACATTGATATATCTCATATATTCAATCAAATTATCGAACGATGTCAAAAAGCAACAGTGCCATGTATGTGCTTAAGAAAGAAAAAGATACCCGAACGTTTCTTTCTCTCTTACAAAATGGTCTGCAGACGAAAGCTCAAAAATATCAGCCACAAATCTCTCTCCAGTCATATTATAGAAATAAATGAGTGCAGCTAGTATAGGAATTGGAACGCCGAAGTAACTGGATCATGAAATCAATATAATTCCATGGTGAAATACAGTGTCAAGTACATATTAATATCATTTTGTTTAGATTTGTTTTACTTAACTAAAAATAAGAAGACCACAGGGAAAATATTCTACCATCTAGGGCTCTAGTGAATGCTGGTGTGTTATAACCTTACTATAACTCAAGGACAAAGGATTATGAGGGTGTATTTAAAGGAAAAATAGCAGTTAAAAGAAAACATTGTCAATATTTTAAATAATTGTATTTATTACATATAATATACAATATAAGTTTAATCCAACATAGTTCCACAGAGACAAAATTATTTTGACCATAAATTAATTCAAGGAGAATGAAAAAGTAAAAAAAAAATAATTAAACATTTACTGGTACCGTACCTAACAAATTTTTCAAATGAAATAAATATTACTAACTTATTATTATTATTATTATTATTATTATTATTATTATTATTATTATTATTATTATTATTATTATTATTATACAATTCAATCTTTAGATACTAGTCTGTCACCTTAGCTCAGTCAGAAGTGTCTGTCTACTGAGCTAAATGTCCGAAAAATGTTTACCTGGAAAATGGGCAGATAATATTAAATATATATAGATAAAAAAAATGTAATTCCCAGGAATGTGGTAAACATGTTGACATGACTCAAATTTCTAATGTCTTAATTAAGAAACAAACCTTTCTAGGTAAAGGTCAGACGTTGTTCTCTAAATATTGGGCTATCCAAACACCCACTTTTCGACCACTATCGCAAAAAAGATAGGAATAACAAGTAAAGACTTGCCTTTTGTAAGTCACAGAAAGGGAATTGTAAGGTTTATTTAAAATAAAATATGTTTATAATATGGGAAATTAATTAAAATAAATATAAAGGAAAAATAAACAAATAAGTGTAAATTTAATGAAGAAAGCCCGTCTTGAGAGAAGAGCAAAATGTGAGAAGTATCCATTGCAGAAAGGTTACACAAAATAAAGAAAAAGGAAAAATAAACATGTGCTGTTAATTTAGTTAAAAAAGCCCACCTAGGGTAAGGGGTAAAATGTGAGAAGAATCTTTTGCAGAAAGGTTACATAAAACAAAGAAAAAGGAAAAATAAACAAGTGTAAATTTAATGAATAAAGCCCAACCAGGGTAAGGGGCAAAATGTGAGAATAATCCAATGTAGAAAGGTTAAATCTTCTTTCTTTTATCTTCTAAGGTAGAAATAGTCACACATATACAAACACAATTAATTTAAACACAAATTTTAACAAAATTTGAGTAATATTTCGGAATTGATGCTTTTATCAAACAAAAAAGAGACACTTTACATAAATACTGAATTACCACATTTTAAATTTTTTTTCCATTGCCCTATGTGGACTTTCTTGGTTAAATTTTCACATATTTGTTTATTTTTCCTTTTTCCTTATATTTATCAAAATTCATTATTATGAAATTATTTAATCAATGAACCACCTCATTGTTAAACTTATTAAAATATATTATGTGATTCGGTTGATATGACTTTTATGAAACGCAAAAACCACAACTTGAGAAATCGGTTTGTGACTTGGACAGTGAGGTTGATCATTCAAAATGTTATCAGTCGTCTTCCCACACATCACAAAGACGCACCCAGCCAAGTGCTAGATAGGCGACCCGTTTGAGTCCGGCATCTTGTTTCTCGCTGATGACGACCATATGGTCACCGCCCATGCGTCTCAGAGAGATTTCATGATTAGTCAAACTAATCTACTGAGGAGGTTGCGTGTTGCTGAAAAATTTTGATATGACCGACTTGTAGCTGCCCAGTTCTTGCCACTCTGTATGGTTAAACACCGCACAGTACCCTCCGCATTTTTCTAGCTGGACATAGGGCGTATAGTTGTTCTTGACACTCATGCCGACGATGACTCGCTTGGCGTCAACTTCGTCCAGTGGGAACAAAGTGTGGAAAATACTGGTAATGGCGAGCGGCTTCACCAGCTTTGCTTTGCGGGCGCAAACGTGATGACCATCCATGATATTTGTTCACTTCGACGACTGTCGTGGATATGGTCAGTACGCTGCTGAGCCGCCACTTTTATAGGCACACGCTGATTGGACGCAGCCTCTTGAGAGACGGCAGGACCCTACAGTCTTGATAAATGTGTTGTAATATATCACCACATTAGCATCGTTGCCTGTATGATTGGTGGAAGAGAATAGGCTAAGGAAAGTAGTCAACGGAATGTTCTGGGTGCGATAGAGAAGGTATATGAGACAGTAATAGCCGCAAACGTCTGAGGCGATGCTTTGAAGTTGTAGCGTACTATGAGACGTGCGGGAAGTGTTTTCGCGTATAAATTCCAGATGTGACTTTATACGGGGCGGAAAATCATAACTGTCAAAATATTCTCCCACGCCGTTCTTGTCGATAAGTATGGCGACTCAATTCGTCCAAGGCTTGGTCTGTGGATCAGTGTTGATGACTAGAGTGGCACGTTGAGCTATACTTGCGGGTAGTTGATCAGCAGGGAAAACACCCGACAGTACAGAACGGAACCCCGGGTTTGTTTTCAGCGCACATCTTATGGTGTGCATGTCCATCTTCAATCATCCAATCTCGAAGTCCCCATACGATGGAGGCCAAACAAAAATTCCATAGATAACTATGTGCCATGCACATGGTGTGGCCCAATTTAGTGTTTTCAAAGACGAACAACCTCTGTCGTACAGATCTATGATGGGTGTGGATGTGTATTTGATTAGAAACTTTTTTATTTTCTGCCCCCTTGACGTAGAAGGTTTCTGCACGCGTTGTGGCACGGGAGATGAGGGATTCCAGCAGGCTGTAATTCACATCACCGCTATTCTAGGGAATACCATGCAGTTTGTTGACGATATAATCGGCTTGCTTTTTAGTGGTGACTGAAAGTTCCTCGAAAGCGTGTGGGGAGCTCAACACACAATGTTGAAGTAATGTACCACATACAAATAGAACACTCATTTCCGTGACGATAAACTCTTTCCTGTCGTCGATAAAACTTTGGAAATCCACAATGACGTCCATGATTTAAATGACGAGCGTAAGGGGCGGGAAGTCGTTTATATTATCTCCCATAATCTGTCACGACGTTTCTGTCCTTGTCGATTGTGATATGAAGTTGGTAAACTCCCCGTACACGATTCAGTTGACGGTTTCGATGAGAACACTTGTGAAGGTGACTTCGATGCTCAGAGAGCCATGGGTGGTCAAATTCCAATGCGATGTCATGTGGGTGGACAGATTAGGAGTGAGATCGAAAGCCATGCTATGATATCCCTTAGGGAAGGCTTCCCGTGTGATGTCGCTACCTTCGTTCATGAAATGGTAACCCATTCCAGAAAACAATGTGTGGTACGACATGACATAGTTGCTGTTTGAAAAATTGGGCTGTAGTGGTTTCGACGGCATTTGTTCCCCGTCCACGTACAGCGAGAAATGGTTCATGCCGTAGGTTTGGAAGTTGAACGGGTATTTGGTGGCGTCTCCGTTGAACGCCGCAATTTGATACAATTCCTATGATGCATTGTTTGGGTAATTGTCCGGTGAATACGTTGTCCAGTAATTTCCCTTGCACGCCCGTAGGAATAGTGAGTGTTTTTACATCCACGCGAGTGATGGGATACTTTGCGGGATTGACGTTTAATGCTTGGGCATGTGCCAACAGTATATAAGATGCTACTTTGACACGTCACATTAGACGTCCGGCTTCAGCGATGTGAACCTTAAAGTGAGGGAGGGAGGGCCATAAGACTAAACCCGTCTAGGGAACGGACCAACTTAACTCTGAGTTCGGTGCCGTTTAAAAGGTATTTCTCTTGGTTAAACACGTCACCGTGTAGATATGCCAAAATATCCACCGTCTTACTTTTTGGGGTGAGACAGCGAAGGGCCTCAAATCCCTTGTTGCTGGCGTTAACCTCCTCAAAGTTTCCGAGGCTGTCTGCGAACCACAGACCACAAGTCAAATGTGATCTTTTGGAGTCACTGTTGTAATTGAGCAGCGTCTCAATGTACGATCTATAAGCGTACGTGTTGCTGGCTGAGAGACTAGTTTTTGGTTTAAAAATACATACACCTGTGTGAATAGCGAATGCAACCAGTTGCTAATGGGAGCGGTTTGATCCACCTCTGTGAAAGTGCCACCGTCGGGTTTCATGATGGCTGCCCTGAGATAGAGCATAGTCTGTAAAAGCTCCATCAAGAACACACCTTGTCCGGTAACGGTAAATTCGATGGGTGAATCATCGGTGAGGGAAGAGAAAGGTTTGTACTGGAGCCATTGCCCATTTCCAAGACTGGTTTGCGTGGGTGTGACGGAAAAGAGTTCGAGTTCGCTGCTGGCACACTCGCAGGACTGGGGGTGTAGAAACGACATTTTAACTGAAAATATCTACCACTTCCTTCTTGACCTTTATACGTCGGGCAACGACAGAAGACTGAAGACGGTGCTTATTACGACGCCCTTTATGGCCTGAGCCAATCATCAGTGTGTCGATCTTCTGCTCCACCTTGCGTTTCAGGTTAGTACCAGCCTGACCGACACGGTGCCGTAGAGCCTCTTTGAAAGGACGACGCTGATTGGTGACTTTGAAGAGCACATAGATACCCGTATGAAGCGCCTGTTTTCGAAAGGTTTTAGCGCCGCTTCTCAGCAACGGTACGATGCTCTTGAAAAGGCCGCTGAAAAAACTTACTATCCCATGCCCTCGTTGATAAGGAACACCATGGTAGATCGAAGAAATTTCTGTTCTAGCCTGGTTGACGTAGTATCTTTGGTAGGGACAGTTCATGTTGAGCAGCGTCGAAAATGAAGTTTCACCCACACTTTTACAAACTCAAATGGCATAGTTTCACCAGTGTCTGTTCTTATATTGATTTCCAGGCTTTCAATTTCCCTTCTAAGTACGGGTTGTAATGTGCAACGGATCATAGCTAACTCTCTTGTGTATACCGTAGAGATTGTTTATGTTGTTGATAACGACGATACACAAAAGCGGTGCCACAATGTCTCCCACGGGCTGAAGATCGACAATATCCGTGTAGATGAACATATGCGAGGGCATGCTTGGTAGAATGTTAGTGGCGTACGGTGTCTTTGGGAGTTTGATCAGATTAGTCAGAGGATAGAAACCGAGCTGTAGATTTAGTTGACTTTATAGAGTCAGCAGCTGTATATTTGGTGAAGAAGAAACAACGTCCACATTTTTGTTGGGGTTTGTGTACTTGAATATAACTTCGGAATCCCCCTTAAACGCCTCTACTTCGTTTAGGGCTTTGATCAATTCATGGATAGTGCTGTAGTTTCCAGGAGGGATATGATCTTTGAATATTTGTTCCATGCAGTTTGCGTCCACCCAGTTGTATCATACAATATTTTGGCTTTCGGTTACGGTGGTGAAAGAACATGGATATTGGAATTCAGAAAGAGCGACTTCCTACTGACCTTTGAGTGTAAGACAGTAGGGTAGGTGCGTGGTAACATTCGCGAGGGTATTTTTCAGGAAATATCCCATAGAGATATCGTTCGGCAAAGTGATGCAAAACTGGTCCTTCATTGTAGGGTGCTGACGTAACTGGCAGGAATCCAAGAATTAAACTTAGTGGGGCAACATTTCCACTGCACGTACACTTTATTTCTGGTGCCTTTGCCCTTGACACGTAGTATTTTACCAACTTTAAAAGTGTCGGGAAGACTTACGCGTTGCAATTTTGATTCCTAAACCGTTCGCTCCACCTCCTCACCATCAAGATTGGTCAGCCTGTAGACGACAGGTTGTCGCAACACGACACTGCTGACTTTGAAAATCTCTTCGCTTCAATTGCTTTCGTAGCCCTTTTCGAACAGAATTTTGGATTTGCAAATACTCACCGTGTCACCGCCTTTTATTTTTGGCTTACTATTCGTTTTGGACGCCGCTTGCCGTAAAGATTATCTCTGACATGAAGCACATCGGTTTCTGAAACGTCGGCAGGCACCATCTTGATACTGGAATGATTTGCGCCGTTGTAAGCGTCGACTAAATCTTGGAGGACGTCCACACACCGATACGTGTTATGTTTGGTAAAGTAGCGCCACATGCGCC
The DNA here is from genome assembly GCA_039000515.1 of Timema cristinae. Taxonomy (NCBI): domain Eukaryota; kingdom Metazoa; phylum Arthropoda; class Insecta; order Phasmatodea; family Timematidae; genus Timema; species Timema cristinae. The sequence goes on from JBCFYV010009882.1 coordinate 34,121,725, forward strand.
CTTTCAGAGTACTATTGAATCGTTCCACGATGCTTACCTTCACGTCCGGATTATGAGCGGTGTAGTAATGCACGGCTTCTTACTTGAGAAATTTCCAGACTAGACGTGCCGTGAACTCTGTCCCCTACTCCGTCTGTAAACTTAGAGGTTTACGACCGCTTTGTTTGAAAATGTCCGAAAGGCGTCTCTCACTACACTCCCGTCTTGGATGGAAGCGTCCTCGCCCAGGCCATCTTACTAAACACGCCGATGACAGTGAGCATGAACACTGCACCATCGTTATATTTTCCGAGAATTTGCATATCGTTGAGATCGGCTTGCCAGAAATCGTCAATGTTTGACTTCAAGTACTAGTTGCGTGGAAACTTTTTTATCACTGGTTTGTTTAGGGTATAAGCGTCCTGCACACGAAACCAATCTCGTACTTTGTCGGGATCTTTCTTGGACGCCTTTATGAGCGACGCCACCCCTGTAAACCCTGCAGGATGAGAAGGGTCGTAGTAGATGTCAGCTAAACGAGCCATTAAGCTCGGAACGGCAGCCACCTGTTTTCGTTCACACTTTTCAGTTTCTTCTTTTTAGGGCGTTGTGACGGTGTAAGTTGTGGGGTACGGGCGTTAGATCTCTAATGGGCTCCAAACGTTTCTGATTTACAATAAATTCTTTCGTAACGTTTATTTTTTGAAGTTCCGTGAGAAACTCTCGCCACCTAGATGGCTCGCTGTGTCTTCTTGCTCTGACCAGATCGTTGATTAAATCCACAATATTGGATCCACCGAGAGGCGTAACGTGAATACTCACTTCTCCGTTTGAGTCCCAAGAGGTGCCACCTCGTTAAATAATAATGTTCTTGTAAAAGTTCAGCTTTTTTACGTGCCTGTTTTGGTACAGTATTGCGTAAACAGTGTTGGGAAGTACAGACATTTCAAGGGTGGTCGTGGTGGTGGTATTTTCAGCTGGTGGAGGGTGTTGACTAAAGTGCAGATAGTGCTGTAGCACTTGTTGGTATAAAGTTCATTTAGACTTGTCAAGTTTTGACGCGAGGATTTTTTTCCATTTCCATGTTCAGCTCGGTGACCATTAGATTTGTGGCCGATGCACTTGTTGGTGGTGTTGGTCGTAACAGTGTAATGTTTCCGAGGACACTAATATCATCTTTTTAGTGTATTCCATTATTTACTTGTTGAATAAGGTACCGAGGACACCGCTGATTAAAGGGGCTAAAGTAAGGGCAGGAACGCTCCTCTTTTCTGAAAGAGTAGTCGTCTCTTCCTCTTCCAGCACTCTCCTCGTTTGACCAGCTTGCGCAATACCTGTTTGCAGGCACGTAAATTTGTCTTCTGCGCATTTTTCAACGGCACCCGCCCTTTTAAAGTTTTGTAGGCACTTTCGCATACAGAGTCAATCAGTTTCTTGTTTCTTCAAGTTTTGAAGCGAGGATTTTTTTTCCATTTCCATATTCAGCTCGGTGTTCATTAGATTTGTGGCCGATGCCACTTGTTGGTGGTGTTGCTCGTAATGGTTTAATGTTTCCGGGGACACCTATATCATCTTTTTCGTTTATTCCATTATCTACTTGTTGAATAAGGTACCGAGGACACCACTGATTAAAGGGGCTAAAAGTAAGGGCAGGAATGCTCCTCTTTTCTGAACGAGTAGTCGTCTCTTCCTCTTCCAGCACTCTCCTCGTTTGACCAGCTTGCGCAACACTTGCTTGCGAGCACGTAAATTTGTCTTCTGCGCATTTTTCAACGGCACCCGTCCTTTTAAAGTTTTGTAGGCACACTCGCATACAGAGTCAATCAGTATCTTGTCGGCCGTTTTCAGCAAGGCAACACGTTGCTGTGGGTTCATTCAATACATCGCACGTAGCAGAGGGGCCTGCTTCTGCACTTTGGGATTCATGGTTATGAAATGATCTGTAATCGGGAAGTGTCGGTGTTTTTATAGCTTTTGCGTGTCAGGTACACGCAGCACCCGACATTTGTGTGGGTTCTATAACTGAACCATTCTGGTGTAATTTGTTTGAAATCTAACAATATATACCTGTGAGTAGTACTTGTAGCATCAGTGTAAGCCTCTTTTAGAACACGGGGGTTTTCAGGACAGACTTGACGTGCAAAATATTGAATCTGAGCTTTATCCCTGGGACTTTTAAAAATCACAATATAATGTGCGTTTAAGGAAATGTCTCTTTGGCCCTTGCCTTGGTGGAATATATTTTGTGTAAGGTACATGACGCTAATATTTTGATGATGGCATCCTTTGGTGAAAAGATAGATGGCCATTTTGTTGGCTTCACGCATCAGGTCGTTCAGGATAATCAGCTGTGGAGTCATTACAGGTGTCATCCATTTCCGGCAAACCCTTAAAGAATATTACGCGGGGATTTCACTCGTCTTGTTCGAATCCCGCTTGCCATAAAGTATAATATCATGGTATTTTATCAAATTTAACGTCACATATTGTGTCCAAATGACGGATAAAGTCGGCTACAAAATGTGACTTTTCACAGCCGGAAGGGCCGCTGATGATGGCCGAAAATTGATGTTTCAACTTGTCCATAATGTTTGAGACTGAGCTTATAAGCTAAGTGAATTTATAGGATAGGATAGAGGGAGTGTAGACGTTAAACCACAAACATAACAAATTTATAATATTTATTCACGCACAAAAAATAGCTCACACCGTGAAAAGTATACATTGAATATTTATTTACAAATATATCTCACTCCGTGAAAAGTATACATTGAATATTTATTTACAAACATAGCTCACGCCATGAAAAGTATACTTGGAATAATTATTTACACAAATCAAAGTATTAGGATATAGCTCACACCATGAAAAGTAGACTTAGAATATTTATTTACACACAAATAAAAGTTTATACAAATATATATCACGCCATCAAAAGTATACTTGGAATATTTATTTAAACACAAATAAAAGTTTTAGAAATTTGGCTCATGGCATAAAAAGTATACTTGGAATATTTATTTAAAAAAAAGATAGTTATAGAATATATCTTACACCTTCAAGTATATTCCACATGCTTAGGTGTAGAGGAAACAATAATCAATTTCTTGAGCTATTAGTGGAAATTGTGGCCTCGGTATTAATTTACAAATTACGGTTTAAAGAGTATTTGAACATACGTACACAACTAGATGGTTTCAATTTAAAATATGCACAAAGAAAAATATAAAATTGACTAGAATTAAAATATATACAAACAACTAATTCTATTTGACTAAAAATAATCAGGTAGTTGAAGGATTGTACTGGAAGTAAAAAAAATATAAAAAAGTATCCCGGGTGCATAAAATAAATCAATAAAAAATATGCGTGTTTTCCAGCAGAAAAAAATATGAAAACCAAAATCTCAAATCTTTGAAAAATGTTATTTCAGGGGAACTGTATCGACTGAAAGAAAAAATTAGGTGATTATTCAGCCCGTCTAAATGATCACCTTTTAGTCGTGTCGAGTGTGTTTACAAAGACTCTGATACCCAAACGGCAACGTATTATAATCATCGGTTATCCGCCGTTTGGTATACACGGGCCGGTAGACTTAAGTCTGCGAAACGGTACATACAGTCGCAAGAACTTTTCTTAAAATCTTATGTGGTATCTCTATATATCTTTTCGCGGCCTGTTTGGTGACCTTCGCTTTCAAAACGTCACATAAATGTCGTTCCGGTTGCCATAGTTTATGGTGATCCCGCGAACCTTGCACACCGTTTTTGTTTTGGCAGGATCGCCACCAACGCAAACTCGGTACGCGGAATTATTGGGACCGTCAGATACAAAGGTGCTAATGTAGCTTCCCGAATCGTAATCTTGAAGTTCGTTAGTGAGGTCACCTAAAATGTCTCCGGTCGGTGGACTCCAATTGCCGGGGCGTTCCGTGAATAGAACGCTATCTGTATCGTGATACAAAACGCGATCCCCCAATTGTTCAAGGTTGCTGTATAAGTGTAACCTAGCCATAGCAGTCGTGTAGCATACTACCGCGACAATCGTGTTACGGTTAGAAAGCAATGCGTCACACGCATCCTTGTAATTGAGGAACATAACCTCATCATTTACATCAATGACGCTGTTCACGGTGATGTACGGATCCGTCAGGTACTTGTGGATTCCCTGATATTCGTTAACAACGGCTACGTGTGGTAAATCGGGTCTTTGCACAAACTTTCCCCATAGAGAATTTAAAAAGAGTTTAGCCAGAGTGCAGAGACCAGGGTTTTTACAAACTAAACCGAAATAAAATTTTACTCCTTCCATTTCCTCATAATTTTGAATATAATCTAACTTCTTATCTTGTGAGGTACACCACTCTGGCCCTCAGCTGTCTTCTTGTTTCTTTTTCAAAAAAGTATCAATGTATGTGTGAAACAATCCGCCAGAATGTGTCTGAAGGTCGTAAACAGATACTCCCACACTTCGTGTACTGCTTCAATGGTGTAGCCTTTCTCAACGGCTTTCCGGATCTCATCAATCACCCAGATGCCTGTCAATCAGCGATTTTTTTTGTCATTGTACTGACACGCACCTTGGTTTTTCTTCCCCCTCCGCATTTCCTGCATAAGATAAACATTAACTTATAGTGCATCCGTGTAGACAATAGGGGCATGAATAAATCCCGTGGAGGCGTCACGGTAGCTTTGGCTATGCCTTCTACTCGTTCTATAGAAGGACAATTTGGTTCCAAGTGAATTTTGGGGTGGCCAATGGGATATTTTTTTTTACTATCAAACGTAAGGATACAATGAACACACATCCAACTACTTGATCTTCTCTCCACAAGAAAGGTCTGCTTCGTGGAAAAGTTAGATACAATTTGTACGCCCGCCAAAGAATGCGTCCCTGGGACTGAGGGGCTCCTTACTGTACACTTCATGCTGGAGTACAAATTCTTTCAAGTCCTTGTCTGTGCGTTTCATTGCATTAAACGTACACTCCCACATCTCTACGACCGTGTATCAGGAATTTATAAACTTTTCTACGCAAGCCATGGTCGCTTCATAGCGCGTCTCCATTGTCTCGTTGTGGCTGTTTTTGATAAGGGGGGTCCTGTCGGGATAACAGAGAGGACACCCGTGCCAATAACAGCCCCGGAACTGGAAGACGGTGGTGGCATCTCCAGATTTAACAACGCCGTCTACACATCGCCCTAAAACATATTCCTCATGGCCTTACCCGCATGAATGATAGAGAAACCGCTTCTGTGGGCCTCCCAGCAGAGCCATTGTACGGCGACGTGCGACTTTTGGTCTGCATACCGGTAGCCACTGTTAGGGTCGATACCGACGGTATTCTCTTTAAGATGACCTCTGCGGTAAACCAACGTGACCACTCCTGCAATCGTACACGCCTCTCTAAAAGGATCCACCTTTGTCTTTTTCCATAAGCATGTCTTCAAGCTGCAGACAGGCCTTCCGTAGGATCTCTACATCTTTCACGCAATACAGTTCCAACTCGTGGTTAAAATCTAAGACATAATTTTCTTTGACCAACGCGTCATACTCTTTTTCTAAGGCTACTTTCCCTCAACCGACATCTCACAGATACCGTAGTCCTCCTTTGGCGGCAAGGGACCCCTATACCCCACGTTTTATTTTTTATTGAAAAAATGGGGGAAATGTCCCTTAGCCAAAGACTCGCCCAAGCCGAATATCTTGGGCATTTTGGACAACGACATCGGGAGAAAGTTCAGCGAGTCAATAAAGCGGAGCGGGACGTAACGCATGGACATGATTTTCCTACCGTTCATTATGAGCTGTGGAGTCCAATTTTAACTTCCACCATATATTTTAAAATAAAATTGCCATCATAAGCTTTCGCATTATGGCCTAAGAGGGTGATATCCTTAAATTTTGTTGGTTTAATTTGCTCTAGAAATACGAAAAATTGGGCCATTGTGGTATCACCCTTGAATATGCGAGTCCTATAGCCCTCACATTCGGTGCAATAGTGGTCATTTACATTGATATGAAGGCAGGCCTTTCAACACGCCTGTACGACACCAACGTTAGGCTCGTGCAAGTACTTGTTTACCGCACCTTGAAGAAGAATTTATTGTCCGCATTCAAAATCATAGAATACATACATGAAATTTCTCTTTTCCAGTGACGGCTTGGATGGGGCCTGCTTCATATATTAGAAATGACCAAAAGGACGATATGTATCGCATACTCTAAAAAAAGTTTCATAACACCTTTGTGAATAATTTGATCTTTCTAAACTGAAAAATTGCCCACAGACCTCACAAACCTTTTTGACATCACAGATGGACAAGTGACCTCTGCAAAAACCGGGACGTTTATGGTTTTTCAAAACATCACCTGTTTGTGGTTTTACAGGTCACAGTTTGACCTCCACTGCTGGCCGCTTTAGCGTAACACTTTTTGCACGTGGATTCACATTTGTTATCGTTGTGTTGAACGGCACACGGCACTCGCGGCAAAAGTACTAGCACTTAAATGCAGCTGTCAAGGATGTTATGACATCAAAATTGTTTTGCTTATCATCGTGAAAATACAAATCAAGGTAGCCCCTAAAGGAATGTTCGGGAGGGTAAGGCCCCTCATACAGGACCTGCTTCCCTCGGCGTTCCCTGAACACTGTGATTTTGTATCCGGAGAGGTATGTTTGAAATTGTTTCAGTTCGGTTAGTTCACCACCTTTCAATAAATTCACACGGGCATCACTGGATAATTACTCTTCTTTGAGTTTTTGAATAGGACGACCAATTTTGATTTGCTTGACGGTGTTCTTATCCATGCATCCTGGTTCTCTTTTAACGTCACACACAGCCTTGGTGACAACTAATGCATGGGCAAGGCAATGTGAGTCGCCATTTTGAATAGTAATTATTCCTCAGCTTTTACGGCTATATGTGCTAGCAGGAAAGAGTTTATCACATTTATGACTACCCCTCCCGCGCGGTTCTTTAAATTGGTGTAACTTGATATACAAGGGGGACGAAGTGAGGAACGAAGCATTGTTTTGTTACACTCGTCCTCCATTAGAGAGCACAGCCTGCGTGTCAAGCTGATCTGCCCACCTAAATGAAACAAATACAATTCTTGACGCGGAGTCTGTGTTGACTAATAGTAGACCAACGTGATCCTCGTCGCTAACTCCATGATCCGGGAGATGTCCTATCAAAGCATTGATTTTCTCCTCAAGCCAGGTTTGAACGTCACGATCGCTCGCTGGCGTACCTAATTTTATGATCAATTCCCATGAATGCACTACAGGTTCGATATATAACCGAGCTAGTTGGGCCAGAAATTCGTAAGAGACATGGTAAGTCGAGAAGCTGTTTTAAAAAATATTTTATATATATTTGAAATTATAATACAGCCAGAATCTGTTATTTGTAGCCAACAGCTCAATTTCTGGTAAAAGTTCCAAGTCTTCAACTCTTTTCATATTTTACAATATGATTTTTACTTTTTCAAACATAGACGAAAATAAATACCCTGTGTAAATGGTTTCAATGATTTAGCTAATTTTAACACATTCTGCCCTCTGTTATTCGTGAGCTGTACTAGCCATGTACTAGCCATAAATTCAAGTTTGCCGCTTGTAATGCCATCTAGCAGTATTATGACAAACTAAAGTCAATATATAACGTTTCCACTTTACTTATTATTTATGAGCACAAAGATTAAAACTTAAAGTCCCCCACTTAGAGATAAAATTCAGGATTTTCATTAGGGTTGTTTATGTGTCAAGTGTCGGAAGAAAGTCTCTTCCGAGGAGATACAATTCAGGATTTCAAAGACATAATTCCGATTTTTAAGAGATATATAATTCAGGATTTTCATTTTGACTGTTTGTGTATAAAGTGTCAAAGAGATACTCTTCCGGGGAGGTACAATTTACGATTTAGGAGCTATATAATTCCAATTTTTAAAGGAGATTTAATTCAGGATTTTTATTTGGGCTGTTTGTGTGTAGAGTGCTGGAAGAGAATCTCTTCCGAGGAGGTACATTTCAGGACTTTGGAGATATATCTCCGATTTTTAAAGGAGATATAATTCAGGATTATTATTTGGACTGTTTGTGTGTAACTCTCTTCTGAGGAGATACAATTCAGGAGTTTGGAGATATAATTCAGTTCCCTCTTTGCCAATATCTCAGAAACCGTTGGTTTTATAAAAAAATTATTTCATATGAAAGTTTTTTATTTTTAATAGTACTACAGTTTTGCAATGATAAGTTAGTTAGTATCTCAAATAGTTGCGGAGATACGGGAATTTCCACTTCTGTGAAGTAACCTAAAAGTAATTTTCATGGTAAAATGAAAATTGAAGGCAATGACGATTTAAAAAAAAATCATTCAGACAAATTTAATATATAGTGTTTTTATGTATTTTTTTTGTTCCCCAAGTAAGAACTAAATGCTAATATTTTATAGTGTAGCTGTATGATTTTTGGTAGGTACTGATTTCATGGGTTTTTCCTTGGTTAGTTGATTACTTACTGTGAATATTTATTGTGGTAATTTTTATGCACAATACAAACATGTTTACCCAACTGACAATCCACCAAAGTCGCTCGAGGACATTGTGGCATGGCTACCTGTAGCTACTACAATGGTTGACGTCTCCAGGCTACACCGCGTGCACATCGACTACAACCGACATGCGGAGCAATGCAATGCAAAGTGTGGAGCAAACTTTAAACCTTTTATACAAAGGCTCGGCATTATTACAGCTAATGTAATATATTTTTTACCCAAGAGTATTTGATATTTATATTTTCTCACATAATCCCGTGGTACTGTCAGTATCCACAAATCACCTGACACCCTATAATACATACTTTTTTTTTTCAATGTCACAGTAAAAATAATATAATGTCTACTATTATATATCACAACATTTAGTTTTTATGTCTAAATATTTAATCCAAGTGCTGCCAGTGAAATCATAATGGAAAAACTATCAGCTGTTGACAGTCAACCTCACAGTGCAACTACTTTCTTAACTCGAAGCTGTTTATAATAGTATGGTACCTAAGTTTGTCTTTAAAAGTGTGTTTTTGTGTTTTTAAGTGTTTCATCCAAATAATTTATATTTCAGTATTACTAAAGTAAGTGTGCTGTCTGTCTATCCCTAATTTAAACCATGATTTAGCAAAGTGCTCTATACCAAATAACCTTAGATCAAATTTAATAATGTGTAGTTATGAAAATGGTGCAATGAGTTTCAGAAACAAATAGGTCTTTTAATAAAGAATTACCAATTATTTTGTGAAATTGTTTCATAATGGTGTTAGTGTAAGTGAAAATATTAATATTAATGATGTAAATGATTCTTTTAAACTAAAAATTAAAAAAGTGAAAACAGAAAAATTATTTTTATGGATTTACTTCCTTATAGATAATATTGGGTCAAATTAGCAATATTAATTGCTGGCAACTTAACACTAACACTAAGAGTCACTTGGCTTAATTTTAATTTAAAAAAAATCAATTTTATACAAATATCTCATCCCTAAAATATGTGACAAACTATATCTCTAAATGTCACTGGACCAAGGCTCTGCAAGGCTATCTGACCAAAATGATAAGCCTAGGCCATATATTAAGTAAACTTAGTAAAGCTGTAACAACTTCAGAGTGTCAGTTACATATTAAAAAAAAAATAGCCATCACTACCAGGACTAATCATATGGCCAGGAATTTAAGATACGCCTATAAGGGGTATCACGGTCTTTTCAGATTTTTTTTAACACAATTAAAAAGTGAACATTGAAAAACTTTTGTTTTTTTGTGGAATGACACACTTATAAAATTGAGAGTTTACTGGAAGTTTTTTTTAAAAAACTAGTTTATTAATTTTCCAAAAGTTCTTTATACTAAAAAATCCACCGCCTCAATATTAAATGTAACAATTTAAACATTTTATAGACTATGCACAAATGTTATTAAATTACATGCTCTAAAAAAGAGGGTCAATGGGGGGTATAAATGTAAGGGCCTCCAAATACCCTAAGATTGCACTGATCAAACTCTATGTCTGTACTGAAACAATAGTTTTTTTTATTTTGTTTTAAAAAGATATTTTACTATAAAAACAACCTGGTGGTGGCATACATTGAAACAATACTGAAAAGGACCAGGAAACTGAGCAAGAGAAAACCGCGGTGTGACTTAAAAAAATTAAGAAGCAAGAATGACATTGTGAGATATTCAATAAAACAAACATTAAGTGAGGTGAGGGAGAGTATAAGTGCAAATGGGAAGTGGAATAGTGTTAAGAAGATTTTTCTGAAGGTGCTAAAAGACAATGTTGAAAGATTGAAGAGGACTGCAGGAAAGCCCTGGGTAACAATATTAATGCTTAAGAAAATGGAAGAAAAAAGGAAATGGAAAATGTCAACAAAGATAAATAAGTCCAAACAACGAGCTAAGGAGAGAAACAGACAAAGCGAGGAAAGACTGTATAGAAAAGACATACAATGAGATTATCGACCTGCAAAGAAAAGGAATGTATGACCTCATGTACCAGAAAGCAAAGGAAGTAGGAGGAATGAAAACAAATGTGTGCGAACAATAGGGATAGAAAACCCCAAAGACCAGATGGTGACTGGTCATAAAGAAGTTCTTGCGAATTGGGAAATATAGATATATGAAAAACCAACCAGGAAACCTAGGAATTGAAGAACAAGAAGAGGTAGAGGAAGACCAAAACGGACCTAGCATTTCAAAGAGTCAAGTGGAGAGAGCCACAAAGGACATGTGAAGAAGGAAAGCTGCTGAAGATGACGACATACCAGTTGACCTTCTGAAGGAACTGGGAAACAATGGACTAATTGATCTGACAAAACTTATAAATAGGATCTACAAAACAAGATAATGGTTCAAGGACTTTTTAGATGTAACCATAATGGCTCTAAAGAAGAAGAAACAAGCCAAGAAATGCAGTGACCACAAGACCATCCGCCTCATCTCTCATGTGGGGAAGATTGTGGCAACTCAACAGGAGACTGCAACAGAAAATAGAAAGTGTGATGGAAGAAGACCAATTTGTATTCAGAAAAGGAAAAGAGATGTCATCAATATGCAGAGATTAATTTCATAAAGGGTGCTGAAAGTCAAGGAAGAAGTCTTCATTGGTTTCGTCGAATGACAAGGTGTTCAATAGAGTGAAATGGAAGAAACTGATGTCACCCAGGCTGATAGACTGGTATGGTGAGTGGCTGGTCAGGGACTCCCTGTGGCAATGTGGCAATTTCAAAATAGGCGGACGCATCATCAACACAATAAAATATGCAGATGATCTAGCATTGCTGGTCAAAAATAGAGAAGAGATGCAGGAAATGATGGACCAGCTGGTGGATATAGATAGAAGATATGGCATGGAGATCAACATTGAGAAGTCAAAAGTGATGAGGATTTCAAAAAATGAAGAAGAGGAGGCAACTGAGGAAGAAACTGATTAAATGCGAAATTTGGAGCATTGCACTGTATAGAGCAGAAACTTGGGGTCTTAGGACTATGGAAAATAAATACCTGGAGAGCTATGAAATATGGTTCTGGAGAGGCCTTGACCAAATCAGGTGGCCAGACAGGGTGACAAATGATGAAGTCCTAAGAAGACTGGGTGAGAAGAGAACCATTTTAGATGTGATTCTTTAGTGCACAACAAATTGGATTGGACACATCCTTAGGAAGAATTGTTTCTGCATTACGTCATAGAAGGAGAGGTTGAGGAAAAGAGGAGCTTAGGAAGAAGAAGGATTCAAATATTAGATGACTTGAAGGAAAGAAGAAAATTCTGGGAGATGAAGGAGGAGGCAGAGGATGGAGTGCATTGATGGTATAAGTTCACTGAAAAAAAGGTTGGACTTGTTGTTAGACAGAACACCTAATAATTAATAATAATAACTGCAAAAACACTCACCTTTTCTAGCATTCCCTATATATCCACCTTAACAGCTTAATCTTTGTACTAGTATAATAAGCATGTAGAGATGATGGGGAAAGCACAGTGAAAAATCACATGCAAAACACCCCTACTCCCTAATACATCTTGCCGAGAATCAAATCTTGACCTCATATCTCTCTCCCGATCCAGTCTATTGAGAGATTTATGCGTTAAACTACATTAAAACCAATAAAGCTACTATTTTTGCAAACTTTGGACACATTTTTAGGTCACCAGACACCACTTACATATACTCAAAAGCCCACCATTATAATATAGTAAGATTCTGATAGGAGGAACACCATCTGACAACTACGAAAGATATTAAAACAATTTGAATGCACTCATACTTCAAGTCAAATGATTGGCAACGATATGTTTGATATATTCTATCAATACCTATAAATTAATATTAATAATATAGTAAAACGTTAGTATTGTTGACTACAGTAAATATGTCTGTATTTTCTAAACTGTTCTTTCAAACAAAATCCCACTTTAACTTGAAAAAATATGTTTCAAGATATCAGTTAGCATATGCAAATGATTGAATCATGCGGGATGGAGAGATGGTTGAGGGTTTATTCTGACATCAAACACTATCCTAGTAAGCTGTTGTTAAGCTTTGGCTGAATAGTTTGAGTTCTGAGTCGTTGAAATAAACTTAAGCTTCCATAAAAAAAGTATATATAGCATATATTTTTAAAGTATATATAGCATATATTTTTAAAGTATATATTTTTTGTAAATATTTTATTGTACTACAAATCTATTTGTTGACACATGGGCATATAATGTTTATTACAATTTATAAAACTAAACTTCATCAGATGGGTCACAGTCTAAATCATCAAGTGATACTGGACTTGGAATTTTACCAAACGATACTGTGTTGTAGTTGTCATACAAAAGTTGTTTCAACTGGTTGGCATGTGACATATCTCTAGTTTCACATACCACTTTCACCTGAAAATAAAATATAGTTGGGTTAACATTGTATCACATTTAATATACATTTATTGTTTGAACAATTTTTGTAGGGCTTATGATAAAATTAAAATTCTTTGACAGCAGAACATTAAGAGTTTACCTACTGATATACTGATACTTCTCATGCCCAAAAATTATATTATTGAAGACTATTTGTACCAAAAGTGTATGATCAATATTTAAAATATTCAGGCTTAAGATATGGATTTACTTTTTTGGCTCTGTTGGTCCAGTAAGTCTCAAGTTATATTTAAATTGTCAAACTCAAATTATTTTGGAGTACTATTACAAATTTTTACTGACCATGCATATAATTTGATTGCCTATTTGGATTGAGTCTTTGACATTATATAAAATATAATAACATTATATTAGGTCTAGTACAGATATTTATATGAAATAAATATTAAATTTAGTTTTAATAACAAAATTATTTCATTTTATGTATTATCTATCTACTATACTTGGCAAATAATATTTTAATATTCCAGAGACTTTTTTTTAAATTTCCCTGAATACTCCCACTTACACCAAAACTGATCAGTATAAATATAACTTAACAATAGCTTCCTACAATTTAAAAAGCCTAATATAAGCTTAGCTTAACTAACATAAAATAAGCCTAACTTAGCCACACCAGTGGTCACACTGTCTAAGGAATCACGCCTAAAATAGACTGAATTGCTGGTGACTGGGAGGTCAAGGTTTAAATCTCAACCGGGTGCAGTCAGTGGGGTTTCCACATGTTAATTATCCCATTAATGTAAGTGCATTATTCTAATTACTCTTCGCATCCATCTATTCTAACTAAACACTTCATTCCTACTCTATTGCTTTTAAATAATTCTTGTGTTAAAAATATGAACCTAGAAATATTATAAAACCATGCTTAGACAAACCTAGTTATATCTTAATTAAATGAACCAGTATTATCTAAGAGTAGATAGTTGATGTTACTAACAGTAATTACTGGTAATAGAGTGTACAAATGTTGATTCATAATAAAAAAACTTTTTACTGCGTGTAAGTACCTGTCCAGGTTTGTGAGAGGAAATGTACCTGCATTTGTATAGTAGGGAACCATTAATAAATAAATACCTTATCACACTACCTATATTTGTATGCAAACCCCTTCTCCCCATCACCCATTACCAGCAAACCAAACTAAATGAGCTTGCCATTTATAACATATGCATTTAAATGAGTAGGCCTCTACTATCAAGAAACTAATCTATATCTGCATAGCTTGCTTTTGAACAAGAAGTTTTAAATGAAACTTAAAACTATTATTAATACTTTTATGATGACAGAATTATAATACAGTGTATGCAACATCTGAAAACCCAATCTAGCGTTCTTAGTGTCTACATATTTTTCTATAAAAAATAAATTATAATATTTATTATAGGCCTACCTTTACGCTGAATATGTCAGACTGTATCCAAGCGCGTTCATGCATGATGTCTTTGATAGAGACCCCAAGAGATGACAACAAGCGACAGAGCTCCGCAATACCACCAGGACGGTCACTGACAGTCACTGTAAACTTGAGCAGTCTACCATCCACTGCTAGACCTCGCTCTAAACATCGTCCCAAAATTGTTGTGTCGATGTTGCCACCACACAAAGGTAGCACCACTCTAAACACAAGTATTTTATTGAGCTGGCAATGATATCCAATCCAACCATCATCCAAGGTCACAACATTGACATTGTCTAAATAGAGGTGGTGTAAACAATTTTTTCTGTACATTGTATATTTATATTTACCTTTTAATTTTTTATGTTTATATTGACACATTTTCTTAGAAAATGAAATATTGGTAACTGTAATACGATCATCTTAGATAGTAATAGGTCGATTTTGAAATCTTTCATTTTTAAACCTTAAATTGGCAGGCAGACACTATTTTCCTCAAGATTATTTTAATAAATTGATTTGGAGTTTTTAGAAATTAAAATGGCTTAAAATCAGGAAAGAATGATTAGAATCATGCATTGCAATTATTTAGTTATTTAACCCCCTTCCCCTTTTATGTATTTTTATACACATAAATAACAGACAGGTTGGTTACAAGAGAGTTTTATTTTTACTCAACAAAATGACAAAAGGCTCTATGAGAGAGTGAAGCATGCCAAGCGTTAGGCGCTCTATCCATACACAATGGCCGAAGCATAATAATAACACAACAAAAATACGGGACGCCTCCCTAAGTTCATAAATTCCCAAACAAACAATTTAAACAATTACGGTTAAACTGACCCTCGCTCAAATCTGGTATGGATAACAATAATTAAGAAATATGACGATGATAAACCTTAGACTATGGTAATATCAAAACGATATTAGCTAGTCACCATCGGCGACTCTCAATTTATCAGAGTAATAGACAACATGTTCTAGATAAAAGAATAGCGGTATCTTAATAAGTAAAAATGGGCGTAATAGGAATATACAACAAAATGAGAGACATTCGTTATAGTTAGGAAAACTAACGTTAAACATTTCAACTAGAGTTAAAAGAATAAGCACGGCAACTCACGGCCCCTGATTTAACCAACAAAGAACAAATATCTGATCTTTAACAATAACCAATAAACTTCCCATTAATAACACGAGGGATAATCTTAAAATAAAGGATTTGGGAAAATTACAATATAATACAGCCCAATGCAACACAGGAGCAAAAATGGCGGTGCTCCAAAACGTAAACCCATCCATGGAGCGGATAAAAGAGTTTCCCTATCAGACAAATGTTTTGGGTCCAACCGTGCAACAGTATTAAGTTTAGCCATAGTTTTTAGGGGAAATTCAGGAGACCCGGTATAAATAAATAAAGATTCGATTTATAATATAACATTCCAAACGGTAATTTTGAATGATTAATGTCAAACTAAATTTAGAAATAAACAAAGCTAAATCAAGCCAAGACCAAAGTGCCTCACCTAGCAATTGTAGTGCAATGTGTACTGGCACTACAGAGTTCTGCCATTATATACCCACGCTGGGGGTCATGTGTTCTCAAAGTGCGGGAAGCAAGGATGGGTCTGGAGGGTAGCACTGTTCTGGAACATGCTCACACAGTCTAGGCATAATTCAAACGCGCGCCGAACAATAGTTCCGTTATCTTCCAATCACAGCTGTCGGTGCGCACCCAACCTGCGCATATCGACTGTCTATTATTTTCTTGGGCGAGGCACAATTAAAGGTGATCAGCGAACTATGATCTCTCAGGTCAGTCTGAAATGAGTCGTGCCATGATGTTGTGTGGCGTGGAGCCTTGTCATGACGAGTCAACTGAGGCAGAAGTGGTAAGCCAAACCATCCTCATCTTCAGGTGTTGTAACAAGGTTACAGTTAATTGGCAGGTCAGAGTAATTGTATTCCTAAGGTTCTGGGCTCAAATTGTGTTTAAAGCTACAATTTTAAACTTTTACTTTATATTCATTACTGTTTACAGCTTGTGGCGTGGCTCACTTTTTTATTCAAACCATATATTTTCCAATACTGCTTTGATAGGCCTTTTGTAGCTTCATATGCCTTATAATCTAACTTAAGATTAGAACAGGCACAACATCCTGTCCCTAGCCATTAACTCATCACTGTGAAAGGGTAAACCCACATTTCACCAATGATACATTTTTCAGCCATGCCGGGAATCGAACCCGGGACCCTTAGCTCAGTTGACCCGCTTGCTACCGACTGAGATAAGGTGTCAGATATAATTTTAAACTAAAATATATAAAGATTTTATAATATCAGTGTAGCATGAACGTAACACTCATGGACAAATTAAACTCTCTCAAGGACTAGTGTTAACATGGAAACACAACAGATTGTAGGAAACAGGAGCGGGTAGAAGAAGAGGTAAATCACCTTCACTTGAACTTTCCTAAATGTTGTATGTCTTGTCATGCTCATTCAGACACCTACGAACAGTGACACTGGAACAGGGGGGAGTGCATTTTACTCCCTAAAAATTTACAAGGGTAAAAAGTATCACTTTTCCCCACCAAAATAATATAATAAAACTTTAAACTATGTAAAGATCTTGTTGAGGCAAGATAAAAAGTTCAGACTAAGTTAACATAATACAAATAAAACGTGCTTGGAGCATGCACTAAAATAATTTTGAATACTCTGATAGTAATACCAGCTACATCAGTTACTTCAGAAATAAGTTTTTCAATGCATGGACGCATCAAAAATTATCTTCGCTCCACGATGAGGCAACAGATACTAAATCACCTCTGTCTGTTTAATGTATACTCTGAGAGGCTCAACAAACTTGACATTGCATTACTAGTTAGTGGTTTTATAGCTAGATATGAATATAGGGCAAAGGTGTTTGGAAACCTACTTTAATTTTTAGTGTTTCATAATTTATAGTTGAGCCACATCAAATATAGTTGTTCTTAATTTGTTTTGTGTGTATTGATTCTAATGTTTGGCATGCCTAAAATAAATGAGAAAAATGGACATAAATATTAAATATTACATTTTACTGGCCTTTTTTATTCTCAAAAATTGTATCCCCTATAAATGCACATGATTATATTCACCCCCCATCCCCACGCCCCATCTCAAATGAAAACGTTCCTGCACAAACTGCCTATGAAGCATGTAGAAGCGTCACAAAACTTGATCTCACCCACACATAACTACCAACTAATTAAAATGGCAGAGTGACACTTGGAGGTAAAACGTCTGACACTTGGCAGGAACTCTTTTGGTGGCCAAACTATGATTACACAATATAGTAGGCCTACCAGGGTCTATAGGGGCCCGGACCCACCAACACGTTTTGAACATAACAAAATATTTTTTATTTATTTTTATTTTATAACATATTTTGTAAAAACATTAGGAAATAGTGCACCATTTTCTACAGACAGTGAATTATTGAATTCGTTATACAGTATTACAGTCCCAAGATAATTAGTCACTTGCTACAATCGTTACGTGACTTTAGCAGCACTTGAGACTTCAATGAGTAAATGGAGAATTTGGCTTGGGCCAGCCCCTTTCAGATAAGCCCCGTCATTCAGTGTGATATATCTTTAAAGGTCATTCCACTCTGCACTAAACAGTAGTTCATTGAGTCAGTATAAGAGGGCCCACGATTTGATAAAGGTGGTTTTTATTTTGTTTTAGTGTGTATTGAGTATGTGTTAAAGACCCAAAAAGTATGGTTATGAATGAAAGTGATTAATTAGCATAAATTAATTAGATTTTTTTAAATCAAAAACTCTGCTTTTTTAATTAAAACTGCAAGAAAAACTTGAAACTAAACGGTTAGGAGCACATAAGCCTAGTGACTTTACATTTATGCAGGTGGATGGCAAGAAAAAATGAACTTTGTCTTATGCTGTGTTTGGTAAAATAAAAAAAAAAATGATTTGTTATGAATGATTTTCTTGTTTAATATTTGGTTGTGTGGGGTTGTGGACAACGGTAAGCTGTAAGGATCTTGAACATTTAAGTGAAATAATTTTTAAAAAACATGAGGAATGTGAAATTCATTTGGAAAATGTATGTAGGTTTAAAACATTTAGAACAGTATATTTTACCCACTTCGGGTGCCATGTAGTCTAATGCGTTACTCTTGCTGTAGGCTAGACTAATGGTGACAGGGAGATTGAGGTTCAAATCTTGGTTGGGTGTAGTGAGGGTGGTTTTTCCAAAATGATTTACCACTGTCCTTCCACGAAAATGCGGGTATACTTCCTACTAATATAATCTCTTACTTCCTAAAACCATTAGCATAATTAGTAAATAAGTGTATAACCTGAACGGGGAGTAAGACATGGTGCTTAATAAAACCCCATAAATATTGCATCACAGATAAATTACCCGCTCGGAGCATAGTTTCAGTTCATAAAAAAGAATTAAAACATTTCTTAAAACACCATGGGACAAGACCAGTTAAATCCGCGGGCTGTTTGTTCATTGTTCTATACATAAGGAAGAACTTGTCGAATTTCCAAGCTACAACAACAGAGTCATCAATATGTTTGCCAATCCAAAGAACAGACGTGCCCAACTTCTGTTCAAATAATGAAATAGGCATCCCTTGGTAAGTTTAATTCAAAACCTGTATTATTTTATTCCTTCTATTTGTAGATTTGTTTAGTGATTTTGTAATTCTAGGGGTTTTTAAAAATAAGGAAACTTAAATTAATTTAGTTTAATATATTAACACGTGGTTAGGAAAAGTAATTATCGGTAAGCTTTGACCTGACCCCAAAAAAAAACAATATCACTCACCGCTACTGGAGCCTACAATGTTAGTGTAGGTCCTTGTTGCCTCCAAGATTAAAGTAAGGTTAAGGATAGGTAGGGAAGGACAGGAAACAGTCTAATCTCATCAGCATAGAAAAACTATACCAACAATAATTAATTAAACATGCTTCAGTGGCCATATAGTCTAAGATGATACTCTCATAATAGACTATATTGCTAATGACAAGGAGATTGGGGTTTGATCCTGGTCGGGTTTATGGAGGGTGGTTTCCCACTCTTTCCATGCAAATCAGGGTACACTTCATTTAAATTCAACCTTTCTCATCCCTATCCCATTAGCTTAATTAGTAAATAAGAATCTAACACAAATGGGTAGTAAGACATGATGCTAAGAAAAGTAAACAAAATTTTATAATGAAAGAGCTTTTCAAAGATTATAAAACTTTCAACTAAAGCATGGCCACAGAAAGCGACTGTTTCATAATAATATGTATAAGCTATTAACTTTTCTATGAATAACAAAAATATTGGTTAAATCTCTAAATATAATTTAAGTATATTGGTACAAAATACACAATTTTGACTACTTTTGACTAAAATATATTAAGTAATTGTTTATAAAAAGAAAGACCACTAGCACAAATAGGCGAGCTATTGTCACGGATTATTCTCACTCAAGATGCTTTGATTTCATCCCAACAGCATGTTGGCAACCAAATAGGAAAACCAGGAATTATGCTTGAATTTGGTGCATCCGGGAAAAAAACGGGAAAAGAGCTTAAATTTTGCCGTTTGTCAGGGATACAAAGGCTAAGACCATACTACTACCTAAAATATTTTCTAAGAACATTTAATTTATAGAAAAAAAAAACGCGCAAGAACCGCTCTCAATAGCTTCTAAGGGCATCTGAACATCAAACATTTTTTAAGGTTGGCCCACTCGAAATATCTCAGAGAAGAGTCTATTTCTATGAATATTTCCAGATGAACCCTCAAAATAGCTTCTAGGGGTATTCAACTTCAAACATTTTCTGGGGTCGAATCCTCAGAATCCCTTTTGACTTGGGAACAGTTTTTTAAAATACTTTTTTCTAATCATTCCCCCTTCCCTATCTCCTCACTTCCCCCTCCCCCACATCCCCCACCCACCCCGCACACACACAAATAAGGTCCCAAAGCCAGCAAGTGTGTCATATTTGCATACATACGGCTGTTTAATTTGTCTACTCTCTACTTGTGTCTGAGCTCACATCACAAATGGAATAATGACTTACCCGCCTCGGTGGCGTAGTTGGCTAACGTGCTAGACGTGTTGAGCTCGACTGCTGAAGACGGGGAGATCGAGGTTCGAATCTCGGTCGAGTGAACTGGGGGTGGTTTTTCCTAAATGGTTTTCCACTCTCCCTTCACGCAATGCGGGTTCACTTCCTCTAATTCGACCTTCCAAATTCCTAATCCATTAGCGTAATTAGTACTTAAAAAAAGCATATACCCGAACGATTAGTAAGACGTGGTGCTGTTATTATTATTATTATTATTATTATTATTATTATTATTATTATTATTGAATAATGACTTTCAGATCTAGACCCTAAAAAAGTGTGATGAAGATGTTGAGGAATTTCATGATAATACCCTTTTTTTAGGGTTAAGTGAGGGGTCCTATTTGTTGTGGCTCATGACATAGTTCTCAAGTACCGGTGCTAATATTTGGCAGTGTGGTCAACAAACCTTTTAAAAAACCCTTTGGTTCTGATTCATTTTTACAAAGTCTCACAACTGGAGGAAATGTATTTTTATAGACGGGAAATATTTCTTTTTTTGAAAGAAACATTATGAACTATCCTGGAAATTTACTAATAAATTTTAGTGGCCACCTTTGAACAGGTTTCTCTGGAGATATTCTTTCAATCTCCCCATTAGTTTGATTGTACACACACTATTCAGGCAGACGCTAACCAATCTCTTTTAATGCACCGTTGGAAATGTCAAGTTGATGATAGTATCAATGCTAGAACATAAAAAATAACCCTCTTCAGTGGCTGAAGGGTCTGATGCAGTGGTCGCCAACCTTTTGTAAATACATTAAGTCACACTATCTTACAAAGAAAATATTATTTAATGAACCTTCAGAAAAAAGTATGACAATTGTGATTTCTAATATAATGGATGGAACTGCATTTCACTGATTATATTTTTAAGTCCGAATCTTAATTTGACACTACAGTTCTTGAACAGTCCATTATATTAGCATCTGAAAGACGAGAACTATATTTCATTTCCACAATTTTCGCCATAAAGAATGTTGATTCTCACAGAAAAGATGATCCAAAATATGATCTAATCTTCATCGCTTTGATATTCAGCAAAAGAAATTTTGTGTGGTTTACTAGTTTCCAGAAATTGTTGTCTTTATGGCAAGCCTTGAATGATAAGTTGTTCTGTTATTGCAAAATTTCTGATTCAAATTCTTCAACATTCATTTATTACGTTTAATTAATATATGTGGGCATTATACTAATAGCCACATTATTAAATGGATTTTCAGAAAAATATATCATTAGCTCAATTTCAAGAAATAATGCAAGTCTTTGATTGAATACATCACCCAACTTTTTTTTTTGTGTCCATCAAATAATTCACAATCAAAACAACCATTTATTGTAATTCTTGACATGTTTATAAAATGTTTCAAGGTACATTTTGTCTAGTTTTTATTTTCGAAGGGAACTAAATTTCAGTATGAATATCTCGGTGGGGGCACGCAAAAGTGCTGATGGCTGCAGCTTTGCCAACTACTGGTCTAAGGTGTCATTCTCACGTTAGACTGGCCTGCTTAAGGCAAGGAGATCGAGGTTTGCATCCCAGTCGGATTCACTGAAGGTGGTTTTTCCTAAATGGTTTCTCACTCTCTTTCCATGACATTGCGGGTAGATTACTTCAAAACTGCTCCTATCCTCATCCCTACCCCATTAGTGTATTTATCATATATGCGTATAACCTGAAGACGCACAGTAAGAAAAATACAAATATAAAAAAATTAAACCTATATTAATAATAATATTTAGCACCACGTCTTACTACCCATTCGGGTTATACGCTTTAAGTACTAATTACGCTAATGGATTAGGAATTGGGAAGGTTTAATTAGAGGAAGTGAACCCGCATTTGCGTAGAGGGAGAGTGGAAAACCATTTAGGAAAAACCACCCCCAGTTGACCCGACCGAGATTCAAACCTCGATCTCCCCGTCCTCAGCAGTCGAGCTCAACACGACAAACGTGTTAGCCAACTACGCCACTGAGGCGGGTAAACCTATATTATTTATATTGTTTTACATAAGTAGTATTGTAAAAGTGTTTCACCATTTTTATTATTATTTATCTATACCTTTAAATAAAAAAGAGTAACCTTAAAAATGAACACTTGAGTAATTAACTTAGTTCTCAAAATTTAGTCTTAATACATTTTTTTAATATCTTATTTGTGAGCATAAGTATTAATTTAGTAAGGACCATTCTCGCATGAATAATTATTTTAGCACCACATCTTACCAACTATTCATATAATATGAAAATTAATTCAAAGGAAGTCTACCCACATTTGCATGGAAGGAAAATAGAAAACAATTTAGGGAAAACTACCCTCAATACACCTGTCACAATTTGAACCCCAGTCTCACTATAATTGGCAGTCTTGTTTATTGCGAGAGTGATGACTTAGACCATGCAGCCATTGAAACAGGTCTCATACAAGTAGCATATTAATATATCCCATATTCATCAAGTATTATAATTATTTTTCATCTTGGTATAAACATTTTAGTATCTAGTATTTAATATTATTTTGTAACAAATTCTTAAAATATTTACCTTTTCCCTTTCATTTCATCCAGATGACCAGCGAGAATAGCTGCCAATCCTGCCGCTCCTGCACCTTCCACCACACACTTCTCCAGCTCAACCAATCTAAGAATAGCAATCGCGATCCACTCTTCCTTCACTACCACCTGCAAGTAATTTTAAACTGTTGACATTATTTAGTTCTTGACTATGATGAGACATATGTAGTTGTTGTTTTGTTTCTAGCCTCTTGTTTGTTGCGCATGCGCGTTGTTTTTTTTTTTTAGTTTTTCAGTTGCGATTAACAGACTTGTAATGTAATGTTTGTCGTGTCTTTGTAGTATCCAAGGTGATTGATTTCGGTAGTTATTAGACAAAAGTCAATCAGTGGTGTATTCTCGTTTAATGGCTGATGAAATGAATAACGGTACGATGAAGCGGTAAAAGCTGGTATGCTTGTATTTAAACAGTAATAATTCAACAGGTTATGGGCCCAGTCACGCTTCCTCTGCGCCGCCATTATATCGAAGTGTTAAGTTGAGAAACTTTTGTTCGTGTCGTCGCTACACATTTTGTTGTTCGTGTCGACGGTACGGTTTGTTCGTGTCGTGTGTACGTTTTGCTCGTGACGTCGGTAGGTGTATATTGCGTCCAGTATATTTTCTTTTCTCTGCTTGCAGCAATGACGGAAAAGGACACATACGATCTCACAAAATTCGACGGCACAAATTTCGCATTGTGGAAATTTAGCGTGTCATTCTTACTTGATGCTCAAGATTTGGTAGAATTTGTGGAAGGGACAGATACAGAGCCCGACAAAGCAGCAAAACTCGACGCGTGGAAAGTATGGAAAAAATGTAAGTCAAAAACAGCAGTGATCTTATTGAGCTCAGTGGATCGGACATTTCATGTGAATTTAATAAACTGTAGGACACCGAAAGAGATCTGGGATAAACTACATTCTTTGTATGGAGACACAAGTGAAGATGCGAAACAAGATTGTTGGCAACAATTTTACGATTTTCGGATCAAGAATGGCGTGCCTGTCGCAACACAGCTAGAAAAATTTGAAACCATCTGTAAGAAACTTGATGATGCAGGTGAAAAACCACCTGATTCAGCCGTGATGTCTAAACTGCTGAACAGTTTGCCATCAAGATTCTCGGCATTTACCATGGCATGGGAGTGCACTGCAAAAGATGAGCGAAAAAAGGAGAATTTAATTGCAAGGATAATTCGTGAGGACAAAAGATTGACATCAATGGAAGAGGAGTCTTCATCACTTGCGCTGCAAGTAAAAGCCCTGCAGCTAAAACTAGATGAACAAGAAAAAATGTCATCCAATTACCAAAAGGTTAATGATTCAAAAGACAAGCGGAAGAAAAATTCCAAGAGTATTGAAGAGTTGAAAAGAAAACATCCTTGTAAGTACTGCAACGAGCTTGGTCACTGGTATCGTGAATGTGAAAAGCGAATGGCAGATGAAGGAAAAGGAAGAAAAATAAGTGATGATTCTGCATCTGCATATGTGTGTGACATTTCAGCTTTCTTCTCAGAAACAACGGATGAGGACAAATCTGTGTGGTTGGCAGACTCGGGTGCAAGCCTCCATATGACTTTCCGCCGCGATTTTTTCAGTGAACTCAGACCGGTTGGTAAGATAAAGTTGGTTCAAATTGCAAGCGACATGATGTTACCTGTAGCAGGTATTGGCACAATATATATTCTTGCAGAGGTGCATGGAAAGAAGGTCAACCGGAAATTGACAAATGTTCTTTTAGTTCCGGATTTGAAACGAAATTTATTTTCAGTGGGAGCGATCAATGACAAAAATTTCTCATTCCATAGTTACCATAATCACTGCGAGGTCCGAGAAAGAAGTGGGGCCTTATCAGCAAAAGGGGTGCGTCATGGATCGCTGTTCCGAATGCTTTTTGAGGTACAAGTTTCTTCAAAGTGTAATGTTGCAGAAGTTAACTCCATGAAGCTGTGGCACGAAAGGTTGGGTCACATTAATGTCAATTCAATTAATGCAACGGAAAAATTTGACGCAGCTAATGGTTTAGTAATCAAAGACAAATCCAATTTTTTCTGTGAAGCGTGTACTATGGGAAAGCATGCTCGCAAACCACATCCATCTAGCAAGAGACCAAAAGCTAATAATCCCGGTGAAAAGATTCATTCGGATGTCTGCGGTCCAGTTAATATACAGTCACCAGGTGGTTCAAAGTATTTTTTATTGTGTAAGGATGAATACTCAGGATACCGCTCTGTATTTTTCATGCATCACAAACATGAAGTGTTTGCAAAGTTCAAAGATTATGAAGCTTTTGTGACAAAGCAGACCGGCAACAACATAAAAATTCTGCATACAGACAATGGCAGAGAGTACCTGTCAAATGAATTCAATGCTTTTCTGAAAAACAAAGGAATTGTTCATGAGCTGTCAACACCGTATGTTCATGAGCAGAATGGTCGGGCTGAGCGTGAAATGCGTACCCTTTGTGAAAGTGCCAGATCTATGTTACTTGCCAGAAACCTTCCAGAAGAATTATGGGCTGAAGCTGTTCAGACAGCTGTGTATGTTTTGAATCGAACCCTCTCAAAACAATCTGACGGAATGACTTCCTATGAAAGATGGTTTAATGAAAAGCCAGAAATAAAACATGTGCGAGTATTTGGTTGTGATGCATACATGCATATACCCAAGGAGACACGCAAGAAGTTTGATCCAAAGAGCAAGAAAATGATTTTTGTTGGCTATCAGGGAGAGTCAAGGAATTATCGACTATGGGATCCTAAGACTCGAAAAATACATGTCAGCTGTGAGGTAATCTTCAATGAGAGAGTTGAAATGGCAGAGCAAGGTTTTCATAAAAAAGAGGGGAAACTTGATTTTGGTTATGAAAATCAACCATACACAGAAAATGATGTAAACCCACTACCAGTAGCTCAGATGGAACTTGACTTTGATCATCAAGGTCAATCAGACTTAGAAGCAGCAGTGGAGCTAAGACCAGTAGTCCAGCAGCAAGTAGATGAACAAGTAGAACCACAATTGGAAGAGATTCAACTAGCATCAGGTTCAGGAAGACAACTTCGTGATCGAGACCAGCTGCGCAGACCAAGTCGCTACAATGATTCTGCGCTAGTTGTGGATACTGTGCCTACTACTTTTGAAGAGGCTGTCATGAGTTCTGAAGCTAAAAAGTGGTTACTCGCTATGAATGACGAAATGAGTGCGCTTCAACAAAACGAAACGTGGGAACTTGTGAAACTCCCAGAAAGGAAGCATGTGATCGGTTGTAAGTGGGTGTTTAATGAGAAATCAAATTCAAGTGGGGGTCTTAGATACAAGGCCAGACTTGGTGCAAAGGGGTTTGCTCAGCGAGAAGGTGTTGATTATTTTGAGACTTTTGCGCCTGTTGTTCGTTATGAATCAATTCGATTGCTTCTAGCCATTGTAGCGGGAGAAGATCTTGAAATTGCCCAATTTGATGTGAAAACGGCTTTCCTCTATGGTGAATTGAAAGAAGAGATCTATATGCAGCAACCCCCCGGATTTGAAGACAAAGCACACCCTGAAGCAGTATGTAGACTTCAAAGGAGCCTGTATGGACTCAAGCAATCGCCACGTTGCTGGAACATAAAATTCGTTAAATTTTTAGAAAAATTTGTTTTCCAACCAACTGAGTGTGACCATTGCGTGTTTGCTGGCAAGGTCAAAGGAGCAACTGTATACTTAGCTCTCTATGTTGATGATGGACTTTTGATGTCAGCTTCTCAAGAAGCAATTGATGAAGTTCTGCAAAATTTGGAACAGTGTTTTCAGATCACAATTGGTGACGCTAAGCATTTCATCGGCCTTGAAATTGAACGAAATCGGGAAAAACGCACTATAAAAATTAGTCAGAGTGCATACATCCAGAAAATTCTACGAAGATTCTGCATGGAAGATGCAAAGCCGTCAACTGTTCCAGCCGAACCTGGCTTACACTTAAGCCAATGGCAGAGTTCAAGAGGTGAAGAAGAAAAGAAGAAACTGCAATATGTGCCATACCGTGAGGCAATTGGTTCTCTTCTTTTCGCTGCAAAAGTCAGTCGCCCTGATATTGAATATGCAGTTAATCAAGCCAGTCAATTTTTAACTAACTATGGGCAAGATCACTGGCAGGCGGTTAAGAAGATTCTCCGTTATTTAAGGGGGACAATGGATTATGGGATTGTTTACGGAGACAGTGGGAGTAACGCCACACTGAGAGGTTTTACAGATGCAGATTATGCTGGTAATGTAGATACCCGAAAATCAACTAGCGGATTTGTATTTTTGTTTAATGGGGGTGCTATCTCTTGGTCCTCTGAGAGACAAAGAGTAGTAGCACTTTCAACAACAGAGGCTGAGTACATTGCATTGTCTAATGGAACAAAGGACGCTATATGGCTACGTAGAATTATTTGTGAATTGGGTTTGAAATGTGATAAGGTCCCAATGTACGTAGATAACCAATCAGCAATTAAATTGACGAATAATCCTGAGTACCACCGAAAAACTAAGCATATTGATGTTCGTTTCCACTTTGTACGGATGTCTATGAACGTGGTGACATTGATATAAGGTACATTGAATCCAAAGAACAACTTGCAGATGTTCTTACAAAGCCTCTGCCAAAGCATCAGTTTAATTACTTGCGAAGCAAGGTTGGTTTGAGAGACAGATCTAAATAAGTGGGAGTGTTGACATTATTTAGTTCTTGACTATGATGAGACATATGTAGTTGTTGTTTTGTTTCTAGCCTCTTGTGTTGTTGCGCATGCGCGTTGTTTTTTTTTTTTAGTTTTTCAGTTGCGATTAACAGACTTGTAATGTAATGTTTGTCGTGTCTTTGTAGTATCCAAGGTGATTGATTTCGGTAGTTATTAGACAAAAGTCAATCAGTGGTGTATTCTCGTTTAATGGCTGATGAAATGAATAACGGTACGATGAAGCGGTAAAAGCTGGTATGCTTGTATTTAAACAGTAATAATTCAACATAAACAATCAATGCTTCTGCTGTTTACTAACTAACACACTGGGATTGTAAATGTTGTCACACACTTGTCTTCCACAAAACAAAATGAGGGTCGGAAAAAGTCACTCATTATTGACATTAAATCCAAAGCATGTTGAATTGTGTCTTGTCAAGAAACAGAAATGGTTTTAGAGGAAAATAAGTCAAGGGGACAAGTCTATCAGTTGTTCAAGCAAACTTGCATGGCTACAGAAAATCTGATATCAAAAGTGTATAAGTTCAGAATCTTAAAAACAGGTAAATGTCTGAGAATCTGCTTGGTCAAGGAAAAGTAATAGAAAAGTCAGATAATTCTATCAAATTTCTGGAATTTTTACATATTCAATAAAAAATACACAACTTTTGTTTACAATGGTCTAAATAACATTTTTCTTCCAGTTAATATTCACTGCAATTGTCTTTTACCACAGTTTTCCCAGTTGAGCATACTAATCTAGGGTGACCAGCGACAGGGAAAAAAGGGAATACTCATCACCCAGGGATACTTTGTGTTTCAGGAGATACTTTGTGCCATTTGACACGTTTAAAAAAAACCTTGAAAGCTATCTAGCTATGCTGCTCTGAACTTCTAAAGTGCTTACATTGATAGCAGATAAACAGCACCAGCACTTTGCACACCTCTTAAGCAGATACTTCCCCTGTTTTTGTTGCATCTTTGGTGTTTTAAATGAAAGTGTTTTTATTTGTGTATTATCTTTTAATATGTATTTTAATAATATATCTTAGGGTTACAAAAATTACCATTATAAATTACAATCCTTGGCTTTCTATCATACTACATAGCTGCATGTAAATGAATATGAATAAAAAGTGGCATAATGTGTTACCTGAAGCAGGAATTTAAATGGTAAACATGTATTTTAGTATATGGCACAGAATTACCCTGACAAGGAGTAACTTTGACAAAAAAATATCTAATTATTTTGCAATAATTGTGTGTTATTCAACATATAGGCTAGAACCCACTTACAAATGTTCAAACTATCTGTGACTAGAAGAAACAGTAGGATTGAACAATATTTAGGAAAGGTACAGCATGGTGAAGTTAAAAAAAAAACACAAAATGTGCCACAAAGTAACTCCGGGTGACTAGTCAGGGTATTTAAAAACCGAGAAAAAAATCAGGGAATATGAGCATGAAACAGGTTAAATTAGACATTATCCACCATAAATTAAAACAAGAGAAACTTCAATATTATATTTATTTAACTCTTCTTCAATATTGGAAACATTGGAAACAGCAATTGAGGTAAAGTAAATTAATAATCAAACTTGGAAACATTTTGTTGCTTTGATTATTTTCTTTACCTTAACCAAGGTCGTATTTCATATGTTTACAAACTTTGTTTAGGTTTAGCTGGAATGGCAAGTCACATTCACATTCACCAGATAATATCCACACATGTAGGGCCTACTCTATTATATTTGCTTGTGAGATTAACAGAGTATTGAATTAAAATCTAAAAACAATAATAATACTGTTAATTTAATCTGTTCAAACTCATTCCCTTCCAAGATCACTGAATATTTCTATTTTGAAAACATTATATTGAGTATTGAATCTTTTTATCGTGATTGTCTCTAATACTCTGAATGTAATTATGTTGACATTCACTTTTATGCATTTTTAACATTGATATTGATTTATTAGCAGTAAATAGGCCAGTTTATGCCAAACAATGTAACACATGTGATTATCAACATTCTAAGGTGTAAAACTAAGAATAACATTTGAAACTCTGTGTGTTTGTAAAACTCACAACTGTTAACATTGTGTATTAAATACAGTACGGGACTTCCTCACATTCAATTAAACAGTGTGTATAGGGACTTACAATTGATAACAAGTCAAGTCAAACACTTTCAGCTATTTAGTTGTTGAGCCTTTTTAGGGGATGGAGAGGGATAATTCAAAGGAAATGATTATTATGAAGGGAGAGTGGGAAAACATTAAGGATAAAACACTTCACTACACTCGGTTGCAATTTGAGCCTTGAACTGCACATCACCAAGAAATTACCTTTTTCAATGTACTCTTCAGTACAGGTCATGGATAAAATATGATATTAGTTCAACCATGTTGGTCATTGATGGTCCATGAATATTTATTAGCTTGCAGTTATATAAACAGGTAAAACATTATCGGGGGGGGGGGGACAATGTCAGTCTGGCAAACATGAAAAAGGCAGGGAATTTGAAAAATGAATTCCTATGGCCACCCTGTAAATCTCAATTCTAAAAGTCAACGTGTGATTCTTGTGTTTTCTTTCCACCCATCTAACACACAAATTTAACCAAAGTTGGGCCATGGTTAAGCATATGTGTAAGAATTTGATTTTGTTAAAGGAAAAATAAACTAAATAATAATGTCTTTCAGAATAATTTTAAAGTATAGTGGTGTAAAGCAAACTTTTAATGGCTCAATATGATTTCAAGCATACAACCCTAACAGGTAGTAAGATGTGGTGCAATAAAAAAAAAATCAAATATAACTTATATCAAAACCAGGGGTGTTGCACGAATTATATTGTGGGGTAGGTGGGTGAAACAGTGTTTTTCCCAACTCTAAGCATTTCAAAATTATAAAAATTCTCAAGTCACAAAGGAAAGTACTAAAAGGGCAATGTTGAGAACGTTGGGGATGGGAGGGGAGGGGTTGAGGGGGGCCAGGAGGAAGCTCCCATTTGGTTTTATTTGGGGTGATAATCAAGCCTTGAACTGAGCTTTTAGGCAACTGTATTTTTAAATTTATTTATTTATTTGCAAGGCCGTAACCAGACAATAAATTCAGGGGGGGTTTGGTGGACACATCCTCCAATTGCCATAAGCTAGACATAATTATAATTGATAAAGAGTTCAAGAAGCTATCTGAAGTGTTTTATATGGCAACATTACTCCCTAACTGCTGAAAGCTAGGAAAAATTCTAAATATTAAACACCTCTAGAAGCTATCTGAAGTGTTTCTTTATAGTAACACAACCATCTAACTGCCGAAGGCTTGGAAAATTATAATATTAAACACCTCTATAAGCTATCTGAAGTGTTTTTTTTTATGGCACCATAACCCTCTAACTGCCGAAGGCAAGGAAAATTTCTAGATATTAAAAACCTTTGAAAGCAATATGAAGTGTCTTTTTAAGGCACCATAACCCCTTAACTGCCGAAGGCTGGGAAAATTTCTAAATATTAAACACCTTTAGAAGCTATGCGAAGAGTTTTTTATAGCGACACAACCCCCTAAATGCCGAAGGCTAGAAAGAGTTCTAAATATTAAACACCTTTAAAAGCTCTCTGAAGTGCTTTTTATCCCCTAATTTGTACTTGTATCTTAATTTTTATATTGTTCGAACCATAAATAAAGCCATTTTGTTCATAACATCTTGTGGGTGGTTTGAGCCCCCTCCCCTCCCCTGCTTACAGCCTTGTTTATTGGTTCATTATGGATTTTTAAAGCTACAAGGCTTTTTCAGTGCAACTTGAATTATTATTTATTTCAGTTTACCTGCATCTGAGCTAAATATCCAATTGAGCTTAGATATATTTATTTAGATTTGCAAATATTGTTCAAATAGTGTAGTTTAGATTTAGGATTTAACTGACTTTATTACAGCGGTTTCCAACATTTTGTAGTTTATGACCACAACTTTTCTCTCTGTGGTCATCCCAACCCTTTGATAACTTAAAAGCATTCAAATCCTAGTTTTTAAGTTTTTTCACTGTGTATTACTACGAGCCGGTCTATATACAGTTAGCTACACCAGTGGGATAGGTAAAATTTAGAGGAAATGTGCACTTATTTGCTTAAAGGGATATTAGGATAAACTATCCCTGGCCAGAATTAAA
The DNA here is from genome assembly GCA_039000515.1 of Timema cristinae. Taxonomy (NCBI): domain Eukaryota; kingdom Metazoa; phylum Arthropoda; class Insecta; order Phasmatodea; family Timematidae; genus Timema; species Timema cristinae. Next base: position 34,153,663 of record JBCFYV010009882.1, read on the forward strand.
ATCCTTACTTCACCTTCACCAACAAACCAAACCAAAAAAGAATGACATTATTGAACCCGCATGTCCACTAATGCTTGTTTTAATTATTATAAATTGCTTATAATAATGATTATAATATGTGATTAATATGTAGTAAATATAATCAACAAGCCCGGGGTTGGGGGATGATTTTATATTATGCTAGTAGCATTACAAGGCTGCCACAGTAAACAAGTCAGCAAGAAGCTATCAGAATGGAATAGCCAAAAGGAACCTAAGCAATAACTAAGTCGTTTTTAGAACTTTAAATATTTAACCAGTAAGCTCCCGGAGATGTAGAACTTGCTCGTCACATTATCAAAAAGTTAGCAGTTTGGCCAAGTTTATTTAAAAACATTTTCAACTGTAAAATAAATCTATAAAAAATGGAATTTATCGATATCTCTAAAGTATTTTGATACCTGTCTACCAATGTCCTGTTCATAGCCCCATGGAAGTTGACCTAAAATGTTAATACTGGTACGTCAATAAACTATTCAAAACATATTGTAATTTAACGCGTGAGGGTGAAGGGAATTCCCCTGATTATTATTATTATTATTAGCACCGCGTCTTACTACCCGTTCGGGTTGTACGCACTTACGCTAATGTGTAATGGTAGGGTGTTTGTGAGATGAAATGAAGGACCTACAGTTTAACGTGGAATCCGAACCACGGTGGAGGCCTGGCATTCACCACATTCACAAGATGTCTTGTCAGAGGTGAAGGAAGGGTTTGGCAATCAGATAAATCTGTGCCGGGACCGAGGATTGAACCCCGGCCGCCAGAATTCCCTGACATTTTATTAAATAACTTATGACAAATTTGAAATCAGCACACTAAACAACATGGTTATACGAAATTTCATACCAATCAAACACTAAATAACAAATTTAAAAATGTATCTCACATTTGAAAATGTTAAATGGTGAAAAAAAAACTTTAATTTTTGTTTAATGTAGTCTACTTGATCAAATGAAAAATTATAAGAGCTGTAACAATGTAACACAGCTCTATTACTCCTCTTCCTTAATTGTGGCTTTGAGCATATTTAAATGGCTTTAATGAAAGCCTATTTCAATAAACAATGAAATAAGATACATCAGTTCATTTCAAACTAGTATGGATACTTGCTAGAAAAATTAGTTTGTATTTCAGAAGTCAAACATTAACACTAACTTCAATGTCCTCATTTCATCAGTCAGAGCTTTCGATAAGGAAAAAATATTGCATAACATTCATTGCATTTATGCCTTCAAAATTTAATAAAGCCCTACAACATACAACATATGATAATTGGAATTATAAAACTGTGACAGTCTAGCAGCCATGAAAGTCACAACAAAAAACACTAAACCATAAATTAAACATTGGCTGACAATGCTGCCACTTCAAGCATTGCAGGCTGAGTGAAATTTTGCTACTGGGCAGCTCATGTTCCCTTATGACTCGTTTCCATACCACATTTGGCATACACTCACGGGCCGTTGTCTCTGCCAACTGACAACGGCGCTACTAGATTACTTGATTAACTAAGATTTCTACAATCTACTAAACAAGAAATCTCCTTTAAATGTTTGAAGTTGGGATTTTTTTGCAGAGTAGGGATCAACAGTTGGGGAATTTTTAATTTGTCTGTACAATTCTGTGGTTAAGGACTTTCAGAGTAGAAAGTTATGGGGTACAGAATAAGCCTAGAATTTCTCAACTCCAGATCTCAAATCTCAAAAAATTCCCAACTTAAAAGTTTTTAACCAACATTGGTGGAGGGGGGGGGGGGGGGTATAACCACCTAACCCTGCCCCCAGCGTGACACCCCTGAATTCAAAACAAATAGCCCATTGCTTTAGGCTTATATCCTGTAACCCCTTCATAGAGTGAATTAATTTGATAATGAATGTGTGTCCAAAATATTATTACAAAAAGTTGCAAGCTCAGTAAAATAACTATACCTAAATGCTTATTTATAAAGGGTGATTCATAATTATATACAATAAAGTGGTGCATTAGAATATACAATGAAAAAGAAACTAAAAATCTCGTAACAACATATTGCCAGGACAGCTTTTTTACCGAAAGACGGACAGGTCACACAGAGTCTTTCATTATGTCGTGGAGTTCTTACTGACCTGGGTAGTGGAACATTACATGTTCATGGGAGATGTTCAAATTCCCCACCATTGCATTCACAATATGGTTCAGCCCTCTTGCACCCTGACTGTCGTGTTTGTTGGAAGCATGGAGCTATTATATATATGAAGGGGCTATCTTGACACACAACTGAAGCTGACCTTGACTTGGGGAATGTTGGGGTGAGAGGGTATGAATCACCCCGGGTGGTGCGTGGCTGCTTGTATTTCCTAGCAAACAGTCATAATTTTATAGACCTATACATTACATAACATATTTGTTAAATATTTAATGTACTTAATAAACCGAGAAAGAAAATACTAAGTATTTTAAAAATTTCCCCCTCCCAAACGGAATTATTCTGTGCATTACAGTTACTATTCTCACACCTTACTAAAGTTAGGTTAGTTACAACAAAGCTAATATGGGTTAAAAAATAGACTAAAAGACTCAAAACATGATTATATATAAATTTTACCTTGAACATACTGTAATTTTAAGCTAATTTATTAATATTAGCAACAACAATCTAGATTTTCGGCTAGTTTGCGTTTTTTTACACTTGTTATCACCCAAACTACAAAGTAATCCTTTATAGTTTTTACATAAAAATAACGCAAATTTATTCAACATTTACACCCTACTTACATAAAGTATCTAAAAGCCCTCAATTGGGTTGTATTTTAATTCAAGTGAGCGCACATTTCTTTTTTCCCTATGCTTCCCATGTTAAACCGGAGGCTGGTTGCCATATTATGCCTTACAGTGGCTCGATTCATATCTCCGTGAGGGAGGCGTGGCTGGCTTCACTTTACGCTACAGCATAGGGATGTCCTCTCCGTATATATAATAGCTCCATGGTTTTGAAGATGGGCGGAATATCCTGGATTGTGTTTTCAGCAAGCATCCACAATTGCATTCAACAGATGTTCTCTCATGTTGTGCCATTGGGAGCACACACTTCCCTTCATATGGCCCCACAACCAGAAGTAGCAAGGTGTGATATCGGGAGATCGTACCGGCTATACAACAGGCTTGTTGTGTCCAATCCATCGCCTGAAATAGTATTCTTCCAAATTGCGTCTCACTGTACAGTTGTAATGTGCATGGGCTCCATTCTGAAGCAGAAACATGTTCAGCCACGTTGCCAGTGGAATGTCTAGTTGGGGGAAAAACTGTCTTCAGAAAGTGTTAAGTAGTTTTCACCTCATAGTCGTCTAGGAGTTTTATACGGTCCAAGTAGAATATCACCCCCAACTCCCGCTCAAACGTTGATGGAAAATTGATATTGTGAATGGAGCTCCAGGATGGCATTTGGATTTGTGTCGGCCAAAATTTTTTGGTTGTGGAGATCGACATTGACATTTATGGTAAATGTTTCATCCATTGCCAATACTCTGCTGAGGATTTGGGGATCTGTGGCGTGGCAGTACAGCAACCAATCACATGTCCTAGGGCATTCAAACTCGAGAGCTGGATTCAACTCCTGCACAGCCTGCAAATGAAGGGGGAACAGAAATTAGTCCTGTACTGCTCTCCACACGGACGTATGTGATAGGTTTTGAAGTGCGGCTAATCACCATGTACTTGTATCTGGTGCGGGTTCCAAAGAATGCAGAATTTTCTCTTTCAACGCAATGAACCTGTGACGTCGCTGCCAACCAGCGTTGACCATCACAGCTGCAAAGTGACCGGTCTTCCTCAGGCGACAATTTAGTGCCACAAATTTCCCTAGATTAGGGTGTCGTCAGACAGGAAGCCCAAGCAGTTTACATATGAGTAGCGGCAGCCATATTCTGTCATTCCTCACCGTAAATTAGAATCATATGGGTCAGATCCTCGTTTGTGTATTGGCCCCCCATCTTATTGACCACTTTCAATCACAGCAAGTAAATGAATGCAACGTTCCATGTCTCTGGCATGCTGAATGACACATGCACAATGCTACCCCGAAATGTTGCCATATCTCGATAACAAAGCGGTCCTGGCAATATGTTGCTATGAGACTTTTAGTTGATTTTTTAGTGTAGAATCTACTGCACGACTTTATTGTATACAATTACTAATAACCCTGTGTAGTAACTGGAAAAGCTGGAAATTGTTTCTGGAGAGCCTGGAAAATTCAAGAAATTTTAAAATATGTTTGGCTGTACACCCTGGTATTGTTTGTTTCTTTTAATATTAAAAATCATCAAACAATTTTAAAAAAAGGGAAAAGTGACAAGAAGTAAGGTTGCTAACAGGGGCTTTAAGAGTAATATTTAATTATAAGCCATGTAAATACACAAGAGATGCCCTGTAGTGTTATTGGCACGAAATGATTTTGGCAAATTATACATCTTATAAGTTACTTTTGATTTTAACAAACTAATGGTATATTGCCAGACTTATTTAATTAATATTAATATAAAATATTTAAATTGTTATCAAGGAATACAGTGATGTTGTAAGTTTATGAGAAAATAAATATGATTGTAACAACACCGATCTTTACAGCATCCTTACTATAGGCACTGTATACTGTCATGTGTGCGGGTACGACCAAGGATAGTACTCTAAATTAATTATTTAAAGAAACTATATATTATTAGCCTCGGATGACCAAAGCTATGATAGGCAGCTAAGGTTTAAACTGGAGGGATCATCTGTTAACAAGCTGGCAAGAACATGAACTAATGGAACATAATGTGAGAGGAGTGTGTGGTAAAGAGAATCAACTGTTAGAGGAAATGATTGGAAGAAAAAATTATATTCTGTGTGTGTGTGTGTGTATGAAACCAACCGGAGAGGGAAATATGTTTTGATAGGAAGCGATGGTAGCCTGATAATTTGGTCAGGTGTGGATGAATGGGTAGGGGAAAGTCATAGGGGGAATCCTAAACCCAATAACTAAGCTGTTTTTGAGACGGTATGAGTTGATGTAATCTAAAACTTCTATAGGTACATATGAAAATAGGCATCTGTAAAATAATGTTGGTTGATGGTTATGCTTCAGTGGAGGGTGAAGATGAGAATGTGAAAGTGGGATTTTGGAATGAGCTCAATGAAGTTTTGACTGTATGTGAAACAGGTAAAAGAATGATCTTGTTAGGAGATATGAATGGATGAGAGAATTTAGAGTGTGTGTTAGGAAGTAATGGTGATGACAGGGTAAATGATAATGGTAATGAGTTAGTCAGTCTGGGTTTAGAAAAATATTTATTTGTTTACGACACGTGGTTTAAGCACAAAGATATTCACTTATATACATGGCAAAGGGGTGATTTGAGAACGACGGTTGATTTTGTGGTGTATAATGAGACTTAGAAGTTTAGTAAAGAATACGAGGGTTGTGCATGGAGCTGAATGTGGGTTGGATCACATCCTAGTGATCTCAGTAGTTGAATTTGCTAAGCATTCTGTGAGGAAGGAGCTCCAGAGTATTAAGCAAGTAAGGGTGAAAGTGAAAAAATTTGCAGGATAAAAATGTGAGAGGACAATAAAAAAGATTGCTGGGCAGAAAATCATCTTTACACTAAGGAGAGCAAGGATAAAATGAGATTAAAAGAAGATGAAAGAATGGTGAATGATTTTGAAGAAAATGAGAAGCTATTCTGGAAGTGGGTAGAGAGAGTGAAACAAGGATTGCAAGGAAAGACCTGTGACATTCAGAATGATCGTGGTAAAATGATCTGTGAGGAAACAATTGTGTGGAGAAAACTTAGAGAAAGTACCAGAAGATAGGAAAAATGCAATGATGAGTCAATAAATTAACGAGGCTAAGGTATTAAAAGCTATTAAATTGTTAAAAAAGTGGCAGAGCTGTGGGAGTAGATGTGATCACAAGTGAAGTGATTAAGCGTGGACGCATGGTACTAATTGCCAGATTGTGAGTTGTTCATTGTGTGTGATAGGATTTATGATGTTCCTCATTACTGAAAGAATGCTTTCATTGTTCCTTTGTACAAAGGCAAGAATGAATGTATGAATTATATGTCAATTATTTTGTTGAATATTGCAGGCAAAGTTTTTGGGAGAGTCTTATTTGAGAGGGTGAATGAAAAAACTGAGGACAAGATTTGGGTGTGCAATGTGGTTTGATGCCAGGTAGAAGTTGCACGGACCAGATATTTGAATTGCAACAAGTGATTGAGACGTATAGTGTATTGTGCATTTGTTGATCTGGAGAAAGCGTATGATCGTATGAATAGGAGTACTTTATGGAATGTTCTGAGAGAGTATGTTGTGGATGCATGCTTAGTAAATGCAATTATGGTGGTGTATGATGAAAGTAAAGCTTGTGTTAGGGTGGATGGAGCATTGAACGAACTGTTTGATATTGACCAGGCTGTTGGACAATGTTGTGTTATGTCTCCATGGTTGTTTAATGTATACATGGATAAATGTTTGAGGGATGCTTGTGAGGACACGGCTGGTTTACAAATGGTTCCATATGCCAGGGATGTGATGAATATTCCCTCCCCTCCCCGAGAGAAAATTTCACCAAATTAAACTTGTGGGAGGGAATTTTAGATCATAATTTTGAGCTAATTATATGAGTTTCAAGAGCCAATTTTAGCAAAAAATAAAGTTTCTGAAAATTAAAAAAAATATTAATTGTAGCTGAACCCACTGAAAGGAAACACATTTTTCATCAGTTTATTGAAAAAAACAAAATGATAATGCCATATTGATGACTGATAATGAAAGTGACTTCCAGAATGCATTATATCATTTGAATGTGATGACAGGGAGAATGGATAGAGCAAGGTGAATGCGGTTGGAATGAGATATCTAAGAAATATATGTGGATAGGGATTTGAAAAATGCATCGATACTTTACTAATATCGAAATTTTCCTTTCAATATTAGTATTTGTTTCTCAATACTTTTTTTTTCTGATACTTTTAGTAATATTAGTACTTACACTCCGGTGTCAGATTGGTATCGAAAGAAACAACTTTTTTGTTATCTTCCCTCATGCTGATATTAAATGTTTACTAGGGTGGACTATGGAGGAAGAACTGCGCGCGCGCGTGTGTGTGTAATCAAAACAAACACAAGTTTAATACCAGTTTACAAATGCATGACATTAAATTAAGATCCACACACTTGTCAAGTGACTCACCGTGTTATTTACTCCTGTCAGAACTCAAAGGCAAATAACTAGTAGATTTGATGGGCATTTTTTTTGTGAAACAAAACTTTTGTCACCTAGTTTGAAAATACTTGTTGTGTGACTTAGGCTCACTAATTGAGTGACTATTGTCACTTTCTGAAACAAACACTTGTCACCAGGTGCTCCGGAAGCTCCTTGAATTTGGGGGGTGGACGGGTTGTGCTTCAACATAGAGGGTGTCTAGAGAATTTGACCGGAGAAAATTTTAGACTCTGGATGAATTGTGAGGATATTTGAAGGAGGTTTATTTTTCACGGGTTGTAATCATTGTACGTCTCTCATTGTCATTATGTACCTATATTAACAAAATAGTAGGAGCTTGGGTGGAGAAGAAAATACTAACTTTTTGGTAAATAGTTTTTATTTTACTGGTAATGATAATATCTAGTGGTGGTGGAACCTTATTTATGTAATAATAGCAATTAGAGAAAAATAAAAATAATAATAATAAGTGTGTTTTGAGTGTCCTGGCCTACAAACCAAAAGGATCATCGGAAGCTTTCCTCACTTTAGAAGCTATTTAAACCTGAAATGGTTTAGTGGGGCACTCTTGTGCCAGAGAATTTTTATTTCCCAATAAATGTAAGCTGGTGTATCTGACAAGCACCACTGTGACTTTTACTTGACCTTCACTGCCTTCTAGTTGGTGTGTTTACTTGTTAAATTTATTTATATGCGAAACACTGACTTTGGAGCATACAGTACCACAGTCTACAGTTAATGTAACATTTTCCTTGTTTTAAATATATTTCTTTTAAGTTCTCTCAAAATTAATTGTGTAGCTAGTCGTATATAATGTGTAACACTGAGGTCTTACTAATTGATGACCAAATTTTAGAAGAACTAATGAGACCAGAGCCTGATATGTCAAATGATTTTGAGGATTTGTCTGATAACGAAGGTGCATTTTGACGCTAAATAAACCCGGGCAGAACGAAAGGAAAGTGATCTTCTAGCTCCAATAAGAGAATCATGGGACTCATGAATTAATAATTGTAAAGTTTTCTTATACATCTGGAACTTATTGAACCATAGATGAGCAGTTTTTATAATTTAAGGGAAAATGTATTTTTTGTACCTATACCCCCAACACACCAGCCAAGTATGGGTTGAAAATTGTCATGATGTGCAACTCTAGTAAAGGATATATGATGAACATAACACCTTACACCGGCAATAAAATGGATACAGAAGGTAAACCTTTAGGTGAATAGCTGTAGAGAAATTTTATGAAACAATCCACAGTAGTAATCGAAATATTACTGTTAAAAATTGGTTCTCATCAGTTCCACTATTCAACTAAATGCTTGATAAATATATTTTAACAGTAGTTGGAACACTGCGCAAAAATAAACCTCAAAACCCAGAAGAAGCTTTTCATACAAAGAAACGTGAAGCAGAAATATCAATGTTTCTTTTTAACAGGGAACTTACATTACTTTGTGTTAAAAAAAAAGTCATTCTCCTTTCAAACATGCACCAGGGCCAGTGTATGATAAACAACAGCAGCCTACCATAGATGATTAAGTTCCAAAACAGTACGAAAGAAGGTGTAGATGTGTATGACCAAATGTGTGCAACATGCAGCTGCAACTGAAAAATATGGCGATTACCTATTTGCCTTTTTTATGGAATGATCAACACTGTCTGCTTGAATGATGACATAATCTATAAAGAAATACTTTTCCAGCAAACCCTAGGGGAAATTTTCTTTTCATATTGGGAGAAAAAATTATGAGGCCTTGGATGATTCAGAGGCTTGAAACCCCTCCACTTTTAAGATGAATCCTTTGGCTATTGCAGAACAACTGGGAGTTGAGATGCCAACTCAGACATCAACAGTCAATCGATTGTCTGGAAGGTGCTTCACCTGCCCAAGATCCAAAGACAATAGCCAACTGTACTATGTTCAGAATACAAAAAAATTCTGTGTAAAAGTCACAGTCTAGTGTTTTATCATGATTGTGATAAGTAAACACAATAATTTGGATCAAATAAAGAATTACTAATGCATTAAAAAAAGTAACATATTCATTATTTGTTTAATTCATATAGTTATTAGCATTTTTTAAATCATAAAATCTAAAGTAGGTTTTATCAAAAAGTTAATTTTATTCATTAAATGTGTTATTTAATAAAAAAAAATTAATATGTAAAATTTGTGTGTTTTTGCTGGGGTTCTCTTTACCCCAGTATACTGTTAATGTGTCTGTAAATCAAGGGTACTGGTCCAGGGTTAAAGTGGTCTTCACTTGGAAAAAATTATGGAACTTAGTCTTCTCTAGAAGTTATTTGGGGTGGTTTTCAACAAGATGATTTTTTTAAATTTGGAGTTCCTCGGGTGACCTGGTGGTCTATGGGTGAGGTGTCGGACATCTTTGCTGTGGGTACGGTATGACAATCCCGGGTTGCATCATTGGAGAATGGTGGGTTCATGGAGCTTTTGGCACTGGTCACACTAAATTAAAGGTCGACCCAGAGTTTTTATTGTTGGGCGCCACCTCGTTGGCGGCAGTGAACATGAACTATAACAAGGAATTCGTTCATTTGCAAGATGTAAGGTTGAATATCAACACTCCCTCTAGTAAGGCAGACCCAGACTGATAAGTTACCGTTCGGACAGGGATCAACTTCCGCCATTTACTTAAACCACAAATAAATATTACACCCATAGGCCTTCATATGTTGACCATGATCGAATCTGCAAAACCTGCTAATAAACAACAATGTAGACCCAACATTTAACCAAACCATGAAAATTTTCCCATAGTGTTCTTGTAATAATACCTAAAAATGAAAATGACTCACACCAGTTAGTAGTACACACACAAAAAAAGGACAATCAGAATAATTATATTGCATTGTACGGTTATTCCTCTGGTCAGGTATTCTCCCAGCCCTTATTAGTATCCTGCTTTAATCACTCACCAGATTAATAAAAGTGGAAGCTCTAATCCTTAGGTAACTAGAAGGAAATTCAAAATGAATCAAGGGAACTCAAATTTTACTACACACATGAAAGTAGTTCTAAACAACTTCAAAACGTTATGAGTATTGATCTGGTACACAAGTATAATGGACCAACCATCGGCAACATTCAATGGGCTTTCACTTAAACTTAACACTTAACAAAAATGGCTACAAATTAAATAAATATTAAACAGTGAGAGCCCATATTTTGGTTAAAAGGGATCTCCATTGGCCTGAATGTCTAAAATAATAATAATAATAATAATAATAATAATAATAATAATAGTTAAATCAACACACTATAACCATTCATCCTTAAGAACTATAATAATGATAAAAATAATAGTCCAATCCTAATAACTAACCAACAAGATACAATTACCGGTTATGATATATAAAAAACAAATTGTGAGCTGTGAGTGGTCACTGCGCTGAAAGAACCAGATTAATGTGCACATATAAGTTAAAGCTAACGCTCCTTATAGTAGGCACAGGAGTCACATGGGTTCGACGACAGTTACTAGTGGTCACTTCCTAGAATAGTTCCACCTAAAGTCAATCTTCCTATGCCGGCATCCTTGAAGTTAAGTTTAGAAAAAAAAATCTATCACTTATCGGTCTCGGTGAGTCTTGTGAAACGCACGAATATACATTCTAAGCGGAACCTCAGGGGTATCCAAGTTGGCAGGCAACTTGGCAAAACTTCCCTCGTGAGTGCCTCAGGTTACCAGTCATGGCTAGGCAACCACTGAAGAAATACCACGGATGTGGTCCGTAGTTGGCAGAACACAGTATGGGAAACAAACTCCAGACACAGAGACAAAACCCTCTGCCACTAAATGTTAGCACCAAATCCTCCCAATGAAGACAGAGGGTCTTATCAGCACAAGCATTCAAGTCCAACACACACTGATGAAACTGTACCGCTGGACAGCCGACACAAAAACTAGTCTCACTCGCCTAAACAACAGCTCACCAATCATGTTCTGACATAGGTCACAGATAATTCATCGCACCGCTGGAATTTCCGTAGCGCCCTAGCAGATGAAGTAGGCAATGTTGATGTCCAAGCATCACTGGAAGTATCAGACTATTGTGGGCATCCTACCATAATAAGTAAATCCACCTTTAGCGGGCCAGGCTAAAGAACTGTGGAGAGTTCCATGTGATGGGAAATGTTACATCGGGGTTCAATCTTCAGTTCCGGCACAGATTTATCTGATTGTCAAACCATTCCTTCACCTCTGACAAGACGTGTATTAATCACAACTTGTGAATGTGTGGAGTGCCAGCCCTCCACCGTGGTTCGGATCCCACGTTAAACTGTAGGTCATCCATTTCCTCTCACAATCACCCTACCATTACACATTAGCGTAAGTGCGCATAACCCGAATGTTTAGTAAGACGCTGTGCTAATAGTAATAATAATAAAGTGTTCCTCATCTGGAAATCTTTTGTAAATTTAATTCCTCTATCAACTTTTAAGAGTGGTTCCTTAGTGGATTTTTTTAAAAAATTTGGATGCTTCTAGAAGATATTTTTAATTTTTTTAAATCATAGTAAGGGCCGCCCAGGGAGCTCAGGGGGCCTGGGACAATGCAATTTTGGGGGCCCCCTTTCACAAAAATAATAAACATAAACATGCTTATATTACTCTTATCAATGTCTAAGGCGTCACATTTACAGTGGACTAGACTGTTGATGATGAGTTTGGGGTTTGAATCTCACTCGGGTGTACTGAGGGTGGTTTTTCATAAATGGTTTTCCCCTCTTTCTCCATGTAAATATGTTCACTTCCTCTTAAATTAACCTTCCTATCCCTAACATATTAGCATAGTTTGTGGTTATTACATAGTCTATACATATAACTTGAACGGGTACCAGTGAAACACAGCTAATTTTTTTTTAAATGTAATCAATTTATTTGTATCAAGATAATCTTAAGCTGTGTACTATATAAAAGTAATTTCATTGAAATACTTAAGTTTGTTCACTCTCATATCACCTAAGAACAGTTTTTTGAGCTTTCATTGCAGCGGATTCATCAATAATATCCTCAAAACTTATTTCCTTAGCAAGATCATGTTCAATGCTCAAACTTAGCAAATGATTTAGTGGCTGAATTTAAACGCTCTTTAAACAAAGACAACTTACTGAAAGTGCGCTTCTTCGATTCTACTGCACAGGTAATACTGTTAGGAGTCTTAAATAGATGCAAATTTGTGGAAAAACTGTTTCTAAACCCTTTTGAAACAAACAATTGAGGATTTCAAGGGCAGAGCTCACATTTCCACTAACACACAAGATTGATTCTGTCCGTATTTGGTAAAAGAGCCTAATTTATTCTGAGATATTCTTTTTGAAGGTCCTGAGGATATGCTGCCTTCAGATCTTTGGCATGAGTGGCTGACTGAGGTGTCCACATTATTTCTTGGGTTCAAAAGAGGCAAGATTAATACCGACAATTCTTCCATTCTATCAGCCAGGCTACATAATTCAGACAAGAGCAGCTCTAATGTATAAATGAACACCTGCACTTTGAATCTAGTTTCTGGAGAGTCAAGCTTGACATTCCTTCTCTTATTGTGGAATTTTCGTTCCTTACGAATTCTTGAGACATTCAACTCTGGTTTGATTCGGAAGTTTGAAGCGACTTCTTTTGATTCTGTAAGCAAACTTGTCCAGGTTTCTTTCAAAAATTGAACCTGTCCCACTAGGCTCTTCACATGCTGTGCTCCCTCTTTCATTGTTAGTTTAGAACTTTTAAGGACTCTGTTCCCATCATCAATGCACTGCAAGACTTTGTACCATAATGTAGTGAGAAAGATGAATTAAAATGATTGCAGCCACTCAATTAGACACAATACACCTGCTTGGCTCACTGGCGGCATGTTAATCTCCTCCTCAATTCTAATCCAAGAATCTAGAACAACTTTGTGATTTTTTGTCAGCGGACCAAAAGCGTCTACTCCTGCACTCCATATAGTTTTCGATATAGAATGAAGAGATATATTAGCAGTATTGTAGAAGTTTCCATCTCGCAGGACTTACAGAAAATACATCGTAGAGTTTCTTGATATTGCCAAATGCCAAAATAGGTTTTCACCTCTAAACTGGTTTCCATAGCATGTGTACCACAAAGATTTAACGTGTTCGCACTGTATGGTCAAAAATAGGCTTGAGGACTCTTTGAAAAATTCTTGCTCTTACACCTTGAAATTTACCTGTCATGGTAGAGGCGTCATTATAACCTTGTCCTCTACACGGTGTTAGCTCTAAGATACTCTCATCTAAGATTTTCTCAATCTGTTCTGCAATGTATGCTTTCTTCTTGTTAAAGTCTACCAGCTTGATGAATCTTTCATAAACCACTCATTTTCCATTTTGTTGTATTACATATCTGAGAATAAAAACTAATGGCTCAATATGTGATATATCAGTTGTGCCATCAACGATAATGGTATAATATTTCTTATAAATACAATTGGAGGATTGATCAAAAACAATGCATTTTTAATTATCAATATCGTAACAAACTTTTATTTTACTTAAACTACATTAAAAACCAGGGATTAAGAAAATAGTAAAAAAATCATGCTATTAACTTTTCTAAAATAAAAGTTGTTTGTGTGAGCGGGGGCCCGGGGAAAACTGCCCTATTGCCTCCCCTCCAACCCCCCATAGGATGGCCTTGATCATAGTTAAAGTTGATGCACACAACCAAAGAAATATTTCTTACATTTTTGTATGTTACACATGTCTTGCACAACTTTATTTATATTAAGGATACTGTAAGTGTAGGGCGTACAACACCTGGGTGGAAACATCTACACAATAAAATGTCTTCTTATAATATTTAATCGAGGAAAATCTCTCAATACAGACAGATTGTTTGTTTGAAAGTTTTAAGGAAAAACAATTCTTGATAGTTAGCATTCCAAGTCAGTTTTTAGTGGTATGCAAAACAACCTATTACAAGGCTTTTGTTGTAATCATATTTTGAATTTATTCAGAGTTTCTTGAAATATATTTGTCAAAATAAAGAGTTGAGAAACGGTCATATCATACACATACCTACACTTTTTATGGCTTTTAAATATAAACATAATAATGTTTTACAAACCTCATACAGTGCCCCTAGTGTACTTTCCCCCTCCCTCTTCCCTTCCTTCAGTTCATCCACCTCTCATACTACAGTCAACTCTCGATTCTACGACCTTTCGCGGTTCCCTGGGAAAGGGTCGTTATTTCGAAGGGGTCGTTATTGGAATTTTAACAGATTTTGTTCCACCCCTGACCTTCATACGAGAAAATTGCATTTTTTAGACAACAAATAGCGTGGGTCATCAAAAATCGTTCACAAAATCCAACCAAAAACGTAACCAAATCGAAATAACAATGTTAAACAATAGCATGGGTCATCAAAAATTGTTCACAAAATCAAACCAAAATAGTAACCAAATCGATAATCGAAATAACAATGGCAAAAGCAAGCCTGGCGCGTGATGTAGTGGCAGTCACGCGCGGGGAAACATTGTCTTGCTTGTGGAAGAAGGTGGACAGAGCCAAGTGCTATTGGCTGGCATTGATGAGGTGGTGTCTATTTTTATACCTGACACACCCCAGTTACTAGTAATACAGCGCTCATAAAAATAATTGCAACGCAGTGACCTAAATAAATGCAACAAACACATTTTACAGCCGATTTCCTTAAAATTTTCAACCTTTTTTCCCACATTTTTCACGGTTCCCCAAAAAAGGGTCGTTACTTCGAGAGGGACGCTATTCCCGGGGTCGTAGAATCGAGAGTTGACTGTATCTATCGAAAATCAGATGATCATATTACTTCATGCATGAATATATGAATGTATTTTTAGTAACTATTAGACACTAAGGTCGCTAACAATAACCCTACATACTATAATTTAACTTAAGCCTAGGGATTAAATATTGGCTCTACATTTTGGTGTCCTTTCACTTAAAACTATATTATCAAGGGTAATGTTTGATTAAAATTTTAAACCCAACTTATTTCTGTGAATATAATTTATTTTTTATACACATTCAAACAGTGCTCATAAGGCCTACACTTTAATTTCCTTTGCTTCCTCAAGTTTTTCAGACTGAAGTATTTGTAATTTCACAGTATTTTATAATAAACTTTATAAATAAATAATCTCTTAATTTTCATTGCCTTCTATTAAATTTATGGCTCAAAGATCAACAAATAATCACATTAACTGGGGATGAAACTAATGGTTTACACTTTTTAATGCTCTCTACTTCGTATCTCAAAAATTATTGCAAAAAAAATATTCAAAATTTCAATAAAATTTGAAAATTTCGATAATATTTTATAATTTATCTGACTTCTCTTTGACTTTTCATGTCACACCCAATTACTTGGAGGACTAAACTGTGTCTCATGGGGTAGGGAGAATTGAATTTTGAAAGGGTTACAAATTATAGGTTTATGAATTGATGTTAAGACTTCTGAGAAATAATAAATTATTTAAAAAGTGGCAGTGGAACCTTCATTGTGTAAGGGGGGAGGGGGTATCAAATAATAATTAGGAACTTTTCTTTTGCACAGTTAATGTTTGAAAATTGGATGCCCTAGAAGCTATTTGGAGTGGTCCTCAAGTGGAGAGTTTTTGAAAATTAGACTCCTTTAACAAAAATTTAAAGTAGATCTTCCCTCAATTTTATTTAAAATTTTCATAATCCTGGAGGTTATTTGAAGAAGTCATTCTTCAGAAAATTTTTGAAAATTGGATGCCTCCAAAAGCTATTTTAAGTAGTGCTAAACCAGATTTTGTTATAAATTAGATTCCCTAGAAGCTATTTAAAGGGCTTCTGGCCTGATTTTCCTAATCATAAAATTATATGCCTTTAGAAGCTATTTGGGATGATTATTTCCTGAATTTTTTTTATAATTAGATGCTGTAGAAGCTATTTGAAGTGGTCATCTCCTAACACATTTTTTGAAAATTGAATGCTTTTAGATGATCATCTCTGAGAGTCATATTGTAAAATCAAATTAAGATATAGTTTCGCAAACTGTCTTCTTTAAACACTTTTTGCTACTAATATTAAAAATTTCGGAAAATGTTGGGGGGATGTAGTGGGTTTGAACACCTTAACGTCTCCTCTCCCTCCTTGCTACACCCATGCTATATTTCTATCTTGTAAGCTACACCATAGTTGAGCCACGTAAGGTAAGCCTGTGACCTTTCATGGTAAGATAAGTGCATGTATCAACCCTGTAAAAGCTCATCTTGGGGAATGCAACTTAATGGACCTTTAAAATAGGGTTGATTAAATACTTATTTATTTTACTAAAAACCATGCATACAACATAATCAAATATAATATCACAAAATTGTTTAATGTAGGATAAAAACATTATTTTTATTCAAGCCACAAGGAAGCGTTTTAATTAATTTACAGCTTTTTAATCTTATTAGGGTGGACAATTAAATGACAAAAATAAATTTTTAGCTGTGGTTTAAAACCCGCTTTGTGCCTAAATTAAACTTAGAATTCAACTGTGAAATTTATTCAATTTTTTTTTATCTATGTCAAAAGTGTTACTAAGTATTACACTTTGAATTTACTAATATATTTTTTTATTTAAGGCAATCACAAATAGGCCTAATGTTAGTTAACTTACTATATTTTTGTGAAAGAAGAGTTTTTTCATGTGAGAAAAGCATATATAAACTGTTATATTTGGGCATTTCAGTTTTATAATAATTTAATCATAAATTTATGTCTTCAATAATTAAAACTACCAAACTGATGGTAGCAGTTGTATATTTTTATACATGGGTTTTGAATTTACTTAGGAAATATTGAGGGGGAGCTTAAGATATTCCCAGCCTCCCCCCTCCCAAGCTAAAAGCAGGGGAGGCTCAAGTCCCAATGGCCCCGCCTGTTCCAGAGCCCCAGCCTGTCACTTTAATTTAATATACAAGTGGTTTTTTCATATTATTACACGTCTTGAATTCTTTGTGAAACATACATCTTGTCACTTTGTTAATACACATGACATATTTTGTTCATGACGAATTCTGAACAATAGTGATATTTCCAGTTTGAAAACCAAATCCGCTGAACTGTGTTTCCAGTTTAAAAACAATATTTATTAAGTTTGATATCTGTGTGCCTTTCACTAACTAAAGGGCACTCTAATTAGCCCTGGAAGTAGACCCACCAAAAATAGATACATAAAATTGGCAATACAGCAATTTTTCTAAAAAATCAATGAAGATATTTCATAATCTCTTCCCTCTTCCCAGAAAGCACAATTGCTGTTAGTTTTTTAGGCTGGCAGGACAATGTAAGTTTTTGGTAATTATTAAATATATGTATTACTGCTCAGTATGCGAGTTTCAAATAATACTTTTTATTACATATTTTTAAAAACTTACCAATTTATCAATAAGAGGAGCAGCTGTTGCAAATGCATTGTAGCCAACCATGGGAACTGCTAAACCATCAGCAAGGGTAGATTCAATTTTTGTGTATACTGGCATTCCCGCTTTAACTGCTTTTGAGAAACTTGCACATCTTTCTGACTCAACTCCCTTAAAAAAATATTGTTTGCATTAACAATGAAATTTTTATTTTCCATATTGTTATATACTATGCTTAAAACTATTACTTGAACAGTAATCCTTTAGAAGCATTACAAAATCTTGTTGATCTAAGCATGAAGGTCAACACTTTTTACCATATTTTTAAAAAAAATACATAATTTTTAATGTTTTAAGACATTATGAAAATGGTGTGCTTATTTAAAAATGTAAACAAATATTATGTCTCTGAGAATAGTTTTATATTCTTTTAATGCTTGCTCTTTTCCAAGTTGCTATCAGCTCTAAAATCAAGTTAAATCTGTTTATTCTTGCGATTTGTTAATAATATTTATGGAGGTAATTAGATGTCAGTGCCTGGCTTAACCTAAGGGAAAACCTAAATCTAAAACACCATGCATTAAAAAAAAGGGTGACGGGAGGAGCTCACTTGATTTAATTTTCATCAATTTTGGGTTTGTCTTCAATGGAAATTGAGCCTGGAACCCTTGGATCAGTATAAATGTTATGTTGACTTTTCCAAAGTGTCTAGATAAATTAATCACCAAAGCATTTGACTAATCAAGTTCTGTGTTATTTCCCTACCTGATGTGATAGTAAAATAACTTACTTTCCAATCCATGAGATAGACCACGTTTCCATTCTGAGTAATGGCTTAAATAAAAATTCATACATTTAGAAAAAAACTCGGTGATTCAAAAAATGAGCTTAAAGTGTTTACAATTTAGCATCCTTTTTTCCCCCAGCAATATATATAGTAAATATTAGTGGGAGCTTTCTCGATTTCATCATGGAGTAATCAGCTTTGTGATATAGTGGTCAGCGCATTGGCTACCAACCTAGGGGTCCTGGGCTCGATTCCCAGCTGGTATCATGGGTATTTTTCCCGAAAGGGGAATTATCCCAACGGTCACCAGAATCTAGTTAGTTACCGCTTAAGTTAGGTTGAAAGTTTCTACTGGCCCCAAACCCTCATATTCACTAGTACCAGCACCTCATCTTATTGGAACACGGGAAGAGTCTCCACAGAAAGAATGTGCAATTAGTATATTTGGGGGTACTCTGGGCAACGGTATATTAGTGCTGGCTAATCTTCCCACCACTGGGCTACGAGTGATCTATCTGATACATGAATAAATAAAAGAGATAAAAATGTATGCAACACTATGTTGTCTATTTATAAATTTTGAAAAAATGACACCAGACATGTAAATAGATAGATCCTGGATATCTCAGTAGTAGCTCATCAGCATGATAAACCAAGGTTCCCAGGTTTGATTCGTATACCTAAGTGTCATTTTTAAAAATTCATGAATATGCTATCTGATGTGGCTGTATCTGTACTGTAAGATACAATTTCAACAGTCTGGTCACACTTCTCAATTAAAAGTTACAACTTACAATTTTCTGTCCGAATACAACCCTACACTACTGTAATGTCCTACATATCCCCCCCCCCTCCCAACTTCACAAGGGCGCTATTTGGGCATTGAGCTGTAAGCAGCGCTTCCTCTTGTCATTCATCAGTATTTATAAGTGGCCTTCTTGATTGATCCTCATGGCGAATCCGGTTTATACACAGGTGGGGAACATAAACCTGGAAACTCCGTAGTCCGAGTGTTTGTTTCACTTTAGCACCCATTTTGACTCGTTTGTCTTATAATTCTTCAGCTAGACTTGGTCCCTAACATAGTAACAGCTGGTCTTAGAAAACTCGTCCGTAGGTTGCCCTCTGTTTAGCTTTAGCTTGCTGAACTCTGTTTTCATCTGTGGAGGCTCTAAGCAGATCCAGATAATTCTTCAACTGCCTCTCCAGCAATGGTCGAGCTAGTGAAATCCCAGTAGTTGCGTGGGGAGCATGTCTGTAATCGAGTAAGAACCTTTTTAAGCCCACATCAAATGGGATAGTGGAACTTCTTCCAGGGTTACATGGAGACAGTGCTTTACTGTACCCACCATATTCTCTGCAACAACTTTGGTTCTCAGTGAAAATGAGGTTCCCTGCTTACACTGGACTTCATTCTTCCTTAGGAATATCTGAAATTCCACAGGTTCAAAAGATGAATAGGTGTCGCAGACAAGGTGTGCTGGTAGACCAAATCGAACAAAAATCCGTCGCAAAAACTGGAGGGTTGTGGCCGACTATATGAACAACGTTGAGAACACTTCTAGCCACTTAGCGTGAGTGTCTATGATGACCAAATAGTATATAACAATAAAGGTCATATGTGATCAATGTGCAAATGCTCTTATTGATTTGTTGTACATTCACACGGTATCAGTTCAGCTTTAGGTGGGTTATCCCTGGTTGCTTTGCAAGCTGGAAAGGATTGCACTAGTCCAGTGATGCTCTCGTAAAGTTTCAGCCACCAAATGTATGTGTGGAATAAAGCTTTGGCTTTGACGATGCCTAGATGAGTTTCATGCAGTTATTGTATTACGGTGGTTCTTAGGGTTGAGGTTACAACAATCCTATATACCCAGAGCAACATATCTCGTTCAACATCGAGTCCATACTTGCGTCAGAAGTAGGGTTGTAAGTTGCCTCAACAGCTTGTGATCACCCATAGATTACATAATTTATGGTTTTCATAAGGATTTGGTCTTTATTTGTGATGGCTAATAATTGTTAATAGTCAAGCGGCAAACTTTCACTGTAACCAAAAACATATAGAATTGTCTCGTCTACATCTTCCTGGACATTAGGTCACTCAAGTAGTTGCGCTCTGGACAGCCAATCAGTGACATTCTGAGAAGATGTAACCCATTCAACATTGTAACTGTAATTCGGTAAAATTAGAGCCCATTGCTGCAATCTGTTTTCTGAACATGCCGGAACTTCCTAACACTGAAAATGAGCCGTCTCCCTTCCTTGTACAACTGGCAATAAGACTCGTCCGCTTTGAATAGTGAGTGGCTTCTCTTCACCGTTGGGATCACTGCACTGAGTCCTAGGACTGAACCAATGACAGATAGATTAATCGGTTACTCTGGGTTGAGTTGAGAAAGTGATCGATTGGCTTAAACTAGATTCTTGATTTGTCGGAACACTTTTTCACGTTGCAACTTTACGAAATAACTTGTAGGGAAGTCCTAGAATTGGAGCTAATGAGGGCAAGAAATTGTATGGATAATTTATAAATCCTAAGTATGATTACAGCTCCTTCACGTTCTTTGGCTTGGGAGCGTCTAAAATTGTAAGAGTTTTTGTTCTCAATTGAATGCAAACCGGCAGCGCCAATCCTGAAATCCATGATATTCTACTTAAAATTTACTTATATCTCATTTCTTTATATACAAGCTCAATCCACAATCTTTGAAAATTTCTAGAATCTTTGTGAGCTGCAATTTGAGTTGTGCTAGGTCTTTAGCCCCAATTATAATGTCATCAACTAGCGTAGCAATACTTTTCAGGCTACCAAATAAAGTGTCCATTATTTTTTGGGCCTTCGCGAAAGCACATGCGAGTCCAAGGGCAAACGGATATATTTGAACAGGCCTTTTGACATGTTTATTGTAGTAAGCAATTAAGATGACTCCTCTAAATCGTAGATTTGATGAAAGTTGGACAAATCCATCTTCACAAACACCTTGCTGCCCAGGACTCGTTGAAACAGGTCCTCAATCTGAGGAAGTGATTCTTATCCACTTGCCTCACCATTTTTCATCACAGGTACTATAGGAGAACCAAATTGACTAAAGACCATAGGGTCTAGAATCTCTTATTTCTTACTATATCATTTTCGGCGGCAACCCTTTCTTGAAGAGTGAATTGTATTGAACAAGCCATCATAAATTTGGTCTGAGCATCCTGCTGTAAATACGTCACTTTTCCTTTGTTAAATTTACCTAGGTGATCTGTAAAAATCTCTAGAAATTTTCGGGAAATTCCTTGAAGCATAGCCTATGCTGTATAGTGTCAAGGAGAAGAACACAAGTTGCACCATCTTGTTACGGTTGGGGTCGATAGTGCGAGATCCCAACACACTAAACCAGGCCCTTTTTTCAGCAACTGTGGACCATCAGACGACATCACAAAAAAAATAATTGAATGTTCGGAAATATTTTCTCATTATATTCAACCCTGACAGTGACAGTTCCTAAGGGGGCAGATTTTTCCTTCAAATATGAAACAAAGCTTTTGAAGTGGGTGTTAACACTAAATTAAATAATTTTTCCCTAAAAACTTTAAGGGTATTATTGTACTCAAAAACACGTTATCAAATTGAAATCTAACACTAAATGTTAGCCTTCTAAACAACATAATACTGGGGTCCACTTCTTGAGTCTCATTAATCTTGAACAAGCTTTCAATATCATCTTCGACAAATTTAAATAAAATGTGTGTCTTTTCTTGACCTTTTTCCTTAATATAAGCGTGCTTCTTATTTGTTTAATTCGATCTAACTTTATTTTTGCATGCCTGTGTCTGACCTGTGATCAAATATTACACGTGTAACTGTGATACTTATTGTTTTCTTCTGCATGATCTGCAAAAACATCGCAATGAACTCCTTTAGATAAACCCGGTTGTTGTATTAGTTGGCTGGATTGCATACATTGGTTATCCCATGTATACATATGACAAACTGGTTCTATTTTTATTTTAACATCTGCTAACTGATAGTGAAGTTATGACACTTTATTCAGCGACTATCAAGACTATCAACAAAGTGGCATTTTCCTCATAAAGTCTATCACGAATGGAACCTCTACCCATCACCAAAACAAATTTATTTACTATAGAAAAGTCTAGATGGGTGCCAAATTCACAATTTGCCGCCAATTCACGTATTCTTGTCAGCACTCATTTACATTCTATTGGGATCCTTAATAGCATTGAAAAACTTAACTTTAGCAACAAAAACAGACTCAGCCAGTAGGAAATATGAATCAAACTATGCAACAAGTGCATCGTATTTCTACTCTTTCGGCATTTTTGGTACACTTAAGTTGTTAATGAATTTAAAAACATCTTCGTCCAAAGAATTGAAAAATAGGCCCTGTCTTCTGGTTTCACTCTTGATGTGGTTAACGTCGAAGACATTTTAAACTTTTCATTTTAAGTTTGTTGAGAGACCAATCATTTTTCATAGTTAACTCCTCAATACATCAATGGTATGGTGGTTTCTCGCCGTCAGACATTTTGAAGGCCAGTTTAAATTCGTTCCTTGATGTCTATGGCTCAGTTCTGCAATTGCTGGATGCACTTAGTAAGTCTATAAACTAGAGTACTTACTACCCATGGTTTTATGCAACACAGGATTAAACAATGAAGGATTCCATCCTCTTGGCCAGATAAACATTCTACCTGGTCTCACTTCTCAATTACATGTCGCAACTTACAATATTTTGTTAGAACACAACCCAACAAAACTATCAATATCACTACCCATTGTATCGATAATCTTCACTATCGTATACTATTTATAGTAGCCACATTTCTACTGATAGTATTACTTTTGAGTTTGGCCACCTAATTCTCATAACAAAGTGTTAGAAAAAAGGGGGAAGCTTGAAGTGTAGCGCAATTCTGAGAATTATAATGATT
Organism: Timema cristinae; assembly: GCA_039000515.1. NCBI lineage: Eukaryota > Metazoa > Arthropoda > Insecta > Phasmatodea > Timematidae > Timema > Timema cristinae. The sequence goes on from JBCFYV010009882.1 coordinate 34,177,088, forward strand.
ACCTATTTTTCACCCAATTAGTTTGTCCATGGAACTCAGTGTTCTGATACCTTCTATGTCAGTGAAATACTTGGAGGAGGAACTAACCTTTCATCAACTTGACAGAACCGTTTTATTTTCATTTCCTTTCACCATTTAGTATTTACCATGCCCCACAGAAGTCCAAGAACTTTGGATGTGTGGAAGTTCTTTGAGAAAGAGAATGCTGGGCTATTTACTGCTTAGTATAAAAAGTGCAATAAAGTGTTAAAAATATCCTCCCATACTTCTAATCTTAGAGACCATCTTTTACTTTCTCCAAAAAGTGTATACAGATGAGTTAATTGAGTACCTACAGTAGTTGAAATGTAAAAATGTACTTTTAAAATTATGTCAATTTTTTTTAAGTACAGGTATCATCTGTAAATATTGTTTTAATTACAAAATTTAATATCAGTATATTCTATTTATAATTCTGTTTCTTTCTTTTTTCCCTTTTTTCATGCCGTTTATGATTGTAGGAATCTGCCACTAAAGAATAGAAATGACTTGGTTTAATTCTGGTTGATTTATTTTGCATTTATTCTAGATTTTATCAACAATGTCACGATCGATAGACTATTGATAGCAAGGTTTGATAGTATTGAAACTATTGATATTTTCCCAATCCTACCAATGAACTCATGGATCATCATCCTCTAAACTAGCCAAAACAATGCTACCAACTCTACTACTGTAATAGCCCACACATATACTAAAATCATTTGGATTTGCCAAGCTTCACTAGTCATGTGCAATTAATTGTACAAACTTATTCTTTCTCCACTATATTGATTGTTAGATACAGCTTCTTACTCAAGCCATTTTGGTTTTTGGAGCTATTTTATTTCGTCATTTCAATTCCCATCTCAAAGCATCAATCAACTTTTTATAGCTTCACAACCACTTTTACTTTGGTGGATTTGAAATAAAATTATTTTTGCTCAGTTTTTTAACCTGAAAGTTAATTTTGATTTTTTTTTTTTGTGACATCACTTAGGTTCCTCATACTATATGTATATTATACAAAAGCACACATTACAGTATTTGTAAGAGGGGTCTATATGAAATCTATAAATTATGTTGAATCTACTACCCCTTAATTAAAAATAGTGTACTTGTCAGTAATGTATAAGAAAACAAGATAACCTTATAACAAGATCCAATGCTAAGCCTTAACATTTTTTTACTAATTTAACAATTAGACATAATATAAGTGGCTCATTCTAAATTAGATTCTAGGACATGCAGAACAAATGGGTCACAGATCATTAAGTACAAATATTTTAAATCAAACAAATATATCGTACTTTCAGCACATTAAATTTTCAGTTTTACCCGAGAATTAGGCCCTAGAACCTAGGTCCAACAATCATAAACATTACCAAATAAGTCAAGTAATCATAACAATATTATTGGGCGTTGATGAAATAACAAGTAAAGTGAAGGAAACACTTTAATATATCAAGACATGGATATAATTAGACACTATAAAATCATTATATTATGTGAAAGTAAAATAGCTTTAAATTTATAAGCTGTTCAGTAGTGATCAAATTATACATTTTTTTTAAAGATATATATATATATATATATATATATATATAATTTTTTATCCACATCAATTATTTGGCTTTATCTCAATTTTTAGTATATTATAATATATTACTGTATTAATGAATTAATTTTGTTTTCCAGTCTAAGAATAGTTCTCTATTTAACTAATGACGAGTAATTAACACTGAAAATATTCATTTGAAATTTCTTTACCTTGAAATTTCTTATTTTGACAGTACCGATGGTAGAGAGTGCTAATGGCCTTGCTAGCCATATACCTTCTTCTAAAATACAAGGGTAGCTTTCCTGAAGAGATTATCATTTTAGTAACTTACTATAAACAATGTTTACAATGGATGAAGAATCGTTCCCCCCTTTCTCTTTTGCCACTCTATGTTAAACTCACTGCCAGAATGTTATTGCTTCACATCCAGATATGCTACCTTGATGTTTGACCTTAAAATAACCATAGCCCCGTGTAAAAATTTATAAGTAGAGTCGTGTGTAGCTCACAATAATTTTGATGTGTGGAAATAGTGTTTTTACAGCCAATGCCACTCCAGCGATAAGTCCTCCTCCTCCAACAGGCACTACTACCGCGTCGATGTTGGGTACCTGCTCAACGATTTCAAGACCCAAAGTCCCTTGGCCTGCCATTATATGTGGGTGGTCGTACCTGCACAAATATAGCAGAATAATTTAAACTTCACACGGACAACAAACAGTATGACTAACATCATTACACACGTACAACAAACAGTCTGACTGACCTAACTACACATGTACAACAAACAATATGAATGATATCACTACACATGTACAACAAACAGTCAAACTGGCCTCACTACACATGTACAACAAACAGTCTGACTGAACTCACAACACACATACAATAAACTGTGTGACAAAAATGTTTAGTAACTTAACTTTACAAATACAGCAAACCATTTGGCACACATTTTCAAGCACAAAATAATTGACTGGCTTAATTCCCCACAGGAAAAATTATTGCTGGTTTTATTTCATGCAGGCAACAAATAATATTACAGCCTTAGTTTTGCTCACTCAACAAACATTTTTACTGGCTTAAAACCAGTTCATAAATAATGCCGAGCTAAACTATGCTCTGCTGTGCTAATTTTTTTTTTTGTCAGTTTGGTTTTACATTCATTGCTAAGCTACGCTATGGTTCCTCTTTTCCCTCCTGAATTCAGTGTAGTTTCTTTCTGGTTTCTTTCTGCTCTGCTTCAGTGAAGTTAACTTATGGCATTCTCCAAAATGTCTATCTGAGCTCAGATGATAGTTCTGAGAATGAGGATCTGCTGTTATTAGCAGCTGTTTTGGAAGAGGAAGAAAATGTAGGAGATGGAGGATGGATCTGGGCCCACGAAATAAACCTGCAACAGGAAAAATTCAGCGATTTTCACCATTTAATTAAGTGGAAATTGGAAGTGGACAAGGACCAAATTAAAAACTACTTTAGATTAAATGGAAATGAGATTTATGAACTGTTAAACCTGATTAAAGATGACATAGTAAATATACATACCAACTGGATACACGTGAAACAAACTGAAAATAAAACTTCAACACTCTTTGTTTATTTTCAACAATCTACCACAGCGTATGTTTAACACATAGCCCAAGCTGCTTTATGCGCATGCATGACGTTCTAAAGAGTTGGCAGAGCTAATCTTAGCTTAGCGTAGCCAAATTATGAAAATTCGAAGAGAGGAGATATTGTGTTACTCAATAAAATTATACTTGCTCAAATTCATTCAATCAAACTTTATTGTATTAACTTAGGTGTGCGGTGAATTTTAAATAGTTGAGAGTGATCTTACTTACATAGGTGTGTAAACCCTTTGATGATCAGAAAATGATTGTGTTCAGAGGGTGAACCAAAGCTTCAAAATTACGTATTTTTCTAGTCACATGAAATATTAATACAATAGCCCTATCCAATTAATCATGAGCTTACTTTTATCACATATTCATATTATTGTGAGATTAAAACCATCTAGAATAACTACGGTAAACTTGTAAGTCTTATGATCGTTTCTAAGGTGATGAGTGATTTATTTCCTTCAATCATAGAACCTTGTCTGCCTTGACCCCTTATGTGAGATAGGCTAAAATATCTTATACTGTCAGTACTGTCATTAAAGTGCATGTATAAACAAAAATAACGGTCACCCATTAATGTAGGTGAGTTCTCTCTCCTTTGCAAGCTGCATGGCGATTCTCTTGGCCTCGCCCATATCGTCTCCTTGAACAACCACAAAGGCCCCATGCTGTCTGCAAGATTGGATCTTCATGATGGGTGCCACGATGGGCATCACTACCGTGACCGGAATCTTCAAGTCTTTCCCATGATAACATAAGGCCAAGGCATGATTTCCTAGAGATGCTGAGATGACGCCCTTCTTTTTCTTTTCATCAGACAGCATCAGCAAAGCGTAACGGGCTCCTCGCTCTTTAAAACTACCATGAACAATAATCAGGAAAATTGATACAGTATTATATCTTAGATTAAAAGAAAAAGTAAACATAAAATACAGTCAACATGTTGGGTAGAGCAAAGCTGAAGCTATGTTTATATTATTTTTCATCAATTCTAGTTAGACGTAAACTATCTATTAGTAGGTAACCTCTCCGAATTTTATAGATTTCCCATCCATATAATAAGACATTTTGGCTTAATTTTCTCACTTTCTGCTAACATGATAGTTCAACAGGGGAACAACGTGTTTGTTCAATTTGTTATTTTTGTTATTTATTATCCTGTATAAAATATTCAAACTTTGCGAAAGAACTGAAACTTCAACAAGATTCACCCCATTCTCCTGGCTACGCTAGCTTTATCAATGAAAGCAAAGCCTTGGTACAAGTCTTTTTAGAGGATAAATTGTGCTGGGATAACGCCTGATTGGTGGACCTTCCACAAGGGCCGCGTAGTTGGAAAGCAACCCTGCGTCTGAAGTCAGAAGGAGAAGTCGTCTTTCGCAGTTAACTAGTACGGAGGTGAATAAAATAAATCCTACTCACTTTTTCGAAGTAAAAAATTACGGAGGTGAATTCGCCCCGTGGGTGTGTAGTCATGAGACAAGTACGTGTGATGATTATTCCAATTAGATTTTTATCATAAAGGCAGGGGCGTAACTTGCATCCCCGCAGTGCAGGGGGGCCCGGTGGACTGAGGGGGTAGAAAATTGTGTGATAATTTACGGGTGTTTTGTAATGCAGGTGGAGTGCTGCAATTCCAATGCTCGTGGAGCACAGTACGAGGCCCACTACGTGCAACAGACGTCCTCCCCTTCCCTCTGCATCAGTAAAATCGCCCCACTCCTCTACTCAGTCCCTCACCACACTAGGGATGGGCATTGAAAGAAAAATATTGATGCTGCCATCGATACTTTAACATCGATGGAGGGAAAACATCGATGTTTTAAAAAATATTGATAGTTTTTAAATCGCGTTTTTATCAATAAAACAGGTGTTTTAGTTTTTTTTAGTAAATTAAGTAACTGTATCTGAAGTACATTTATATTCAATAAATCAAACTTAAATTCAAATTCAAACAAATTATGATCATAAAATAATGCATACTTATCAAATTAAATACATAATATACTATTTAGAAAATAGCCAGTACTTGATATTGTCTGTTAAATAATATTATTATAACTAAAATCTCAGTCGTCCACTGTTTGTAAAATCACTCATTTCGAAACCACCTTTCTTTCTAAACGGTTTCTTGTCTTTGTCAAAGTTTTCCTATTTTAACCATCAACAGATATTGGTATGAATGAACATCGCACATCGATGTTTTCATAACGATACTTATAAAGTTCAATGCTCACGCCATCGACTTTTATAGGTTGATAATTTTTAGCCGTTGATATTTAGGGTGTGGTAACAATACATGTGTGTTTTTATCGGTACTACAGGGGTCAGCTCTAACCTATAATCCCCCACACCCCTCTCATCAACCGCTAAATATGATCAAGTCAACGATAACAAATACTCGCCCCATTTCACCATTCTGGAGGCGCTGTACTCCGAACCGAGAGAGACGATAACACTACTGACCGCAATTCCACCGCACAGACAACAGACCAGCTCCGCCTAAGAATCGAACCGCGCCCGCTAGGAGTAGTCATGTGCTCAAGCCATTCCAAAAACTTGAGAAGAAAAGAGATGCCTGTACTGCAAAGTACCCAAACATTCTAATTGCTTCGAGAAATGAGTAGAAGCTCGTTCTGTCACTCGCATTTCCCTCTTGACGTATGATTCTCTTTGGTTTCCCTCCCTTTTTTTCCTTTGTTCCATGTTCCCTGAGTTTTGCAAATCGTATATAAGACCGGCGTAGGAAAGCGTCCGGAACTCCTGGACATTGCTCGGACTTAGTCGGACGAAGCCGATGCTTCAGTATTAAAAAAAAAAAGTAAGGGTAAATTTCTTTTCGGCGTAAATATTTTTTATTTATATTTTTCAAAATTCCCTTTTGGCAGGTTATTCTTATTTATTAGTAACTGTTTGAATCTTATAAAACTTAAAATTTTCACATTGTATTTAAATGGTCAAATTTATTTATATCAGTCTAGTTTGTAAGGATACATTTTGGGATATCACTATTGAGCTGATAGATAAAAGAAGATATAATATATAAATTTTGAATCTCGCCTCTTATTATGCTGGTTAGATTTTTCTTGTCTACGTAATGTTTAAGTTAGATGCTCTTATTAATTTTTCTTGCTTACTATCCTATATGGTTAATATTGTGGTAGATAAATTTAGGGTAGTATTATGATTTTAGGTTATTATGGGATATATTCGAAACTTGTCGACAATGCTCATTTTGATTATGTTTGATAATTATTATGAGTAATAGAATGCAAATGTTAAGCCTGTATCACACGACACTAGCTCGTAATGCAAATCCAATGTGCTAGCTAGAACAAGCTAGCACGTCATCATCTAGCGTCGTGTGAATCAGAAAAAGTATACTGGTTCTGCCACTTGGTACTGGCTTAGTAATTAATGCAGCTTCTGCACCCAAAATTAATCTCTGACGTTCGATAAATATTTGTACTAGAACCTAGTACCAATATAGCAGCGTATGAATACTCTAGTCCCATTTCCATTGTACTAGCTAGTATACAGATATCTAGGCGCTAGCTACTACACTTTATTTCTAGTACAAGCAAGTGTCGTGATATATATAAGATATATTTGAAATTTGTGGACGATGCTCATTTTGATTATATTGAATAATTATGAATAATAGAATGCAGTCGTTAGGTAGTCACATGGTTCGTATTAGGATATTATTGAGTAACTTCGTATGCAAAGTTCAGGCGAAAAATAATAAGCTAAATGATTCTTTGTTGTATATATTATAAAAAAATAGTTAATTGAAAGTAAAGACAATCTTAAATTAAATCCTTCTAGCTCATTGCAGATTGTGAATTTAATGAAGGAGCTATTATATATTTTTACATAATACTTGTAACTTGTTACATAAATAAATATATATATTTATTTAATTCTGATCTTTATAATAAACATATACGAGTACATGCACTTCTTGCAATTTATTTAATGTTATGGTTAGTAAAAATACCCTTAGGTTTAGAAACTATCTCTGTCCTTCCTTAATTTAAAATATTATTATCATATTTATATTTCTGGAGACCAACCGTCATGTTCTTCCCGCACCTGGATTGAGATGCGTGCCCTGGGTTTATGTTGTGCACCCAACATTCAAAACTATTACTCACACAGCTCACTCCTATTGCTTTCGTTATCATATTAATTTATTTTTACGAGATTTGGACCCTTTTTGTAGGATTTTAAGATATTTAGGGTTCAATTATTTCAGTAAAGCAGCCAAACTCAAGTAGTTAACTGTAGTGGTGCTATACCAAGTTGTTTGGTTGATGACAAGGTTATTGGCCCTCACCCTGATCCAACCAATGTTAATTGGGCAACGAAAACGAATACCCAACAGACCGTGCACATTTTCCTGATATTGTAGATGATGAGAAAACGATTTATTGTTCATCATGGTCCTTGTAAACCAAACGGAACTTTTCACAAAGATCCAAAACAGAGTAATCGATATTTTTCTACACTCAACTATGAAAAATAACCAGGACTGGTTTTAAAATTGATAGACAATGGTTATGTTATTCTGTTAAGAAAGATGTTGTGTACTGTAAAGATGTTGGTTAATTGCAGACATAAGTTCATAATCCTACCACTGTAAATGGGTCAATGGTGTTCGGGACTGGAAAGGAAATACATATATCCATGAAACAAGCACTTTACACCTTCAGGCTTGTGTTGTTTACAACATGTGTAAAAAGAAAGAGACAATGTATTCTACACTTAACATTTAAACAAAAGGGGTATAAAATACTCCATCGTATAGTAAATGTATCTCTTACCCTAGCTTCATGTAATCTTACATTGAGAGGCCATAGGTAGGAGCTTGGAAAGCCTAACAGTAGAAATTTTATAGCTCTAATAGAACTACTTGCCAAGTATGATCCTGTATTGCAAGAACTCATAAGTGAGAGGAGAGGTTCTCAAAAGTATCTTAGTCCAACAATTCAGAATGAATTAATTCAGGTATTAGCCCAAAAAGTTGAATCTGAAATAATAACAGCAATAAATTCTAAGGATTTTTTTTCTTTAATAATTGACAGTACTCAAGGTGTTTCAAGAATATATTAGTTTATCCCAAGTGTGTAGCTATGTAACAATTTCAAAAGATCCATCCGGAAAGCCCATCAAGATAAAAATAAATTATAAGTTTTTAGGTTTCATAGAGGCTCAAGATCAAAGTGCAAGCGAACTAGAAGAATTAATTTTTAAAGGAATTGAAGGCAAGGGACTGTCATTGTTAAAGTGTAGGGGTCAGAGCTAAGACGGTGCAGCTACCATGTCAGGTGTGTACAATGGTGTGAAGACAAGGATTGAGAAAAAACAGAAAAGTGCAAAATATGTTTATTGTGCTGCATACAATCTAAATTTAGTACTGAATAATGCAATGTCTTGTGTTCTTAAAAACAATACTCTTTATGGTATTGTCGAAAAAGTGTATGTATAAATAAGTGGAAGCTATTGTAATCGTTTGTTACTCCAAAAAACTTTGTCCAACACGTTGGTCTTCAAGGATTGATTCTGTGAAAGCATTAAGGTTGAAGTCATAAAAGCTCTCTCAAAGATCATATTACAGTCCGATAAACTTGATGAAAGAACTCAAGCGACTGGCTTAAGGAAACATTTGGATGGTTTCGCGTTTGTTTTCCAAGGGGTCTTGCATACAAAAATTCTTGAAACAATTAATTTGAGTTCAAACCTTCTCCAGAGAAAGGAATTTTTTCTTTTTGAGGCATAAAATCTTTTAAAAAGTACAACTGTAATATTATCTGAAGTTAGAAATAACTTCGTCAGTATGAAATTATCTGCCATTGCCCTTGCAAGTGAGTGGGGCATCGATTTCCAGTTTCAAAGCAAACAAATCAGAAAAGTAAAGAACCACTTTGAGGAGCTCACAGAAGATGCAAGATTGACATACCCAGAGAAAAAGTTTCAAGTCTCAGTATTCAATTGTACATTGGCCATAGTTACCAGTCAAATAAAAATCAGATTTCAAAGTATGCAATTAATAAACAGTTTGTTTACAGTGCTTACACCAAATATTTGTTAACAGCAACAGATGCAGAAGTGACTGAGAAATCATCCATCTTGTTTAAGGAATACGAAGAAGACCTTAGTGATAATTTAACCTTCGAGGTAAACAGTTTTAGAGCAGCTATGAAAAGTGAAATTGGAAATAAATCATCAATACGACAGTTAACTGATCCATTGTTTACTGAGCATTACACGTTACCATTAAGCTTGCCAGATCTGTTTACTGCTTTTTTTTGTGTCTTACTCTCCAGTTACTGTTTCTACAGCTTAAAGAACCTTTTCGATATTGAAATTGATAAAAAAAACTATTTAAGAAGTACCATGAGTCAACAAAGACTTAGTGCGCTCACTGTGTTAAGTATTGAATATGGAAACGCACGTAGACCCGACCTACATGAAGCACATTATTTGCCTCTCAAAAAGCCAGAAGAGAAAAGTTGGCCTGTCACAGATCTCAAGATTGTTTGCCAACACTATAATAAAGGAAATTATTATTATTTATTATTATTATTATTATTATTATTATTATTATTATTATTATTATTATTATAGGTATATAATATTATGCACACGCTTTGTAGTAAAGAAACTACGCTGTTTATAATTATATTGTTTACTTTATATTAATTATGAAATGTGACCCTATGCTTACGTAAATTTTACATATGTACTTATCGGTCATCTTAATAACTATTCAATAACGACAATGTTCGTCACAGGTTTCTATTTAAGTCTTGTATTAGAATGAGTCATAGCTTATGAAAAGGCGGGAAATCAGAATTTAATCACCAGTCCCTTCAACCAAGCTGTCACACGGCCACTTGAGAGGTTACGCTCGCATAGGCCGTGTGCACGCCATTGTTCACAAGACCACGTTAGAGGTTACTCCCACATAGGCCATGCACGCCATTGTTCATTTAGCTCTCAACAGTGTTAGAAGTAGTACTTAATGCATAACAGTTAATTATGGCACCAGTTTCTGATACACGTGTTGGTGATATGGAAGAACGGTTTCACGCGAAATTAGCTGAAGCTAACAAAAGTGATTCCAGTGGTTTTATCAAGGAAGGCAAGTCTCATGAACTAGTGAATAACGTGAAAGGGGCGAAGAAAGCTGCAAATAAGTCTTGCCAGGAATACAGGGGAGTAAAAAGTTTGATGTTTTAACAATAAATGAGATAAATAAATTAAGTTTCCCAACTACAAAGGCTAAAGGTGAAATAATCTATTATGTCCATGAGAGTGAAACTTTTGATATTTTGCATTCATCTCTCTATCTATAAAGGTGAAAGCTCCGACCGACCGACCAACCGACCGACCTACTCACTAACTCAAAACTGATTCTACACTTCCCACGAAGCCAGAGGGCTGAAATTTGACACAGGTGTTCTTTATAAGCTAATTAGGAAAAGTAAATATGTTTCATTCCTATGTTTTGTGATTAAGAGGGTGAAATCGGGGTAGCAACCCTAATAAACAATATTGCTTTATACACTCTTTTTAAGCGTTTAAAGGGTAATAATTCGATAAATCTGTTCCAATAATGCCTTCAAAAAAAATATAGCAATTATTTTTAACCCCGGAGATGCTTCTAAGGGGTGGAAAAAATGAATACAGGCAATTACTTAAAATGTTTCATTACGTTTTTATATGCAAGTCCAAGAAACAGTAGAGGTCTGTAGTTTTTATTTCGCTAAATTTTGTGGTGTTTTTAGTGTCTGTGGGAGTGAGAGGGCCCGGTCCGGGGTGGTTTGTGGTGGTGAGGAGTGGTGGAAGGGGGGGGGGGAGGGGAGACCTGTCCAGCTGCATTCAGCTGATAACGCCCCAGGCAGTAGGAAAGGGGGCCTACCGAAAATAAAACTCCCATGATAAATGATGCATGGTCACCCCTCGCGGTGTTTCTAGGGTAGCGCTAAGAACCACGCCATGAAGCTTCAAACAAAAATTCCTCATTTTTATCCAAAAATAAATAATAACACAATATCCCGTGCAAAGAACGGACATTATAGCTAGTTTAATATAGAAACTGGTCGTGATGGTCGAAATCGTGGGGAAACAGTCTAAAATCAAAATATAAATATATATCTAGATATATCATAATTATATATTTAAATCTTTGCAAACCATGTCAGTAGAAGTTCAGTCGTAAAAAAAAAGGTTTAGCTAGGAAACCTCTAATTTTTAATTAAATTAATGCCCAGGGGCAAGTAGATCTCATTGAAATGCATACCTGTGTATGTTATGAATGTGAGGAAATGTGTTGTGGAGTGATTGGCTACACTGGAATATACACGCCAGTGTGAAGGACAGTGGGTGTGGACAAATGTGGACAGTCAGGAAAGTGAACTCCAAGAGTTTTCGTTGCAGTGTGTAAAACTACAACCATAGCAATTCATCACGTTTGTATTATGTGCAAGGTAGCCTCCAAGATTGTCTAGAATAAAACAGTGGCAACGAGGTGTGAAAAGAATCCGCGTACATTTTGTTTTTCGCCTGGATATTTTCCTGGAGAACGAAATTCTCCTTAATGGAGGATAGGGAGGAAGGGGCTTCTGTTCGTGTTACTGAATCTATTCCCAAGTTTAATATTGAACCTTTTGATCCATCTAAGTCCAACTGGAAAGTTTACTTAAAACGATTAAAAAATAAGCTTAGGATTCACAATGTACAGGAAGATAAGCAGGCTTTATATTTATTAGACGCCATTGGCGAACAAGCGTACGAAAGGTTATGTGATCTGTGTGAGCCAACTGAACCAGAGTCTAAAACATTGGAACAACTTGCAAATATTTTGACTACATTTTTTCATCCAGAACCGGTTGCACTGGCAGAAAGGGTTGGGTTTCAATACAGGGTGCAAAATGAAGGGGAATTACCAGCTGATTTTGCAGCTGAATTAAAAAAACTTACGCGTTATTGTAAATTTCTAAATGATTGGTTCAATGACACACTTTGTACTCAATTTGTGCACGGATTGTGTTCTCAAGATCTGAAATTGAAACTAATGGAGCTTCCCACAGTTAATTTTGGGTCTGCTGTTGAGTATGCTAGTTCTTATTCTAGTTTACGTCTTTCGGTCCCACAAGATGATATTTGTACCACAAATGTCAATATAGTTCAAAAGAAAGTTCAAAAACAAAGATTATATAAATCCAGTAAGGGAAAAATACGTTGCATACATTGTAACTTTACAAATCACGATTTTGGTAACTGCTGGTATCGAAACGCTTCTTGCCGTATTTGCGGGGGCAAAGGCCATATAAGTCCTCCATATGAGAAAAAAGCTACCGGTAACACAAGAAGTAATTATTCAAATAAAAAATTGAGTTACTCTAAAAAAAATAGGGCTTTATACCAGGTATGCTCATGGGATCAAACATCTGATGGAGAAAGTATCAATTTAAATGAAACTTCTGGCGTATTTTCTGATAATTTTCATATTAAAAATTCAGTGAAGTCTAATAAAATCATGGTACAGCTAACAGTAGATGGGGTAAATATGGCGTTCCAAGTTGATACTGGGGCAAATGTAACATTAATCAATGAAGCTATCTTTAGGAGCAAGTTTCCAAATAAATAAATTTTACGCACTACAGTAAAATTACGTACTTATACCGGTACACACATACCAATGTTGGGTAAAGCGAATGTCCTAATTAATGGAAACAAATTGATTTATACTTAGCAAAGGGGGATTTTGCCACCATAGTAGGTCTTGAGTGGTTACGAACCCTTAAGTTAAATTTGACAGAACTTTTAGGAACTGTAAACGTGATCGATAAACCTTCAAGAACTCCTAACAAAAATGAAAATCTACAGGATATCTTAGTAAAATTTGAGAATGCTTTAAGAAAAGGAGTAGGTAAAGTCAAAGGAGTGGTGGCTCAGATCCGACTTAAACCCGACTCTGTTCCAGTGTACAGGAGACATCGTAATGTGGCCTTCTCCCTTGTTCCTAAGATGGAAGCAGAATTGGATTGCTTGGAAGAAGAAGGTATTTTATCCAAAGTTACCCATGCAGACTACGCTACTCGGTGGTTCCTGTATTGAAGAGCGATGGTACAATCAGGATTTTCTGTGATTTTAAGACAACCATCAACCCTCAACTCATCATCGAAGACTACACCATTCCGAATATCGAAGGTATTCTTGCAAATATAGGAAATTGTTTATTTTATTCAAAACTTGATATTATCCAGGCTTTCAATCATATTGAAGTTAAGGAGTCTGATCGCAAGTACTTAACAATTAATACTATAAAGGGGCTGTATCAGTATAATAGACTTCCGTTTGGCATTACTACTGCCCCTGCCATATGGCAGAGAACAATTGAGGGGATTTTGAAAGATATTAAATGAGTTCAAGTTTTTTATGATGATATCTGTGTTAGCTCTGAAACCGAATCTCAACATTATTAGTTGCTCGAGTCGGTGTTTCAGAGGCTGGAAGATTATAACATCAGGGTTAATGTGGGCAAGTGTACCTTCCAAAACCTTCCATTAAGTACTGTGGATTTATCATAAGCAAGGAGGGTATCCACAAATGCCCTGAAAAGGTGGAAGCCATTTTGAAAATAAAGCCACCAACTTCAGTAACAGAATTAAAATCGTTTTTGGGGGCAGTCAATTTCTATGGTAAATTTGTACCAGACCTCAGTACTTTAGCCCATCCCCTTTACAATCTTTTAAAAATCAGGAGTGGATTTTAATTTCAATGAAATTTGTGTCAAATCTTTTGAACAAATTAAGGAAACAATAGCATCTGACAGGGTACTTACCCACTTCGACCCGGGAAAGTTTGTCCCATCGCATGAGTGATGGCACTGAAAGGCCAATTGCCTTTGCTAGTCGGACCTTGAGTCTGGGGGAGCAAAAGTGGAGTCAAGTAGAAAAAGAAGTATGTGCCATTATATTTGGCATAAAAAAAGTTTTTTTCTATCTCTTTGGCCATCGATTCATCTTAATAACGGACCATCGTCCTTTACTATCCATCTTCGGATCATCCAAGGGTCTTCCGGTTCTGTCTGCTCTAAGACTCCAGAGGTATGCTATATTTCTTCAAGCGTTCAATTATGACATTCAATATCGTCCAGGTGCGAAGCATGGGAATGCAGACTGTTTGTCACGTCTACCTTTGCAAAACCAAGCAGAGGATTTTGACAGGGATTTAGAAGTTTTTAGTTTAGGCCAAATCAATGTACTACCAGTTACTGCAAAGGAAATAATTAGAAGCTTGAATAAGGAAAAAGAAGCTGCGGAACTCATCCAAGCACTCAAATCGGAGGTTACTTTAAAACGCATGAATAGTTGGGGACATCCACAGCACGAATATTCCTTGTTCCTTGACTGTCTTTTCTGGGGCCAGCGGGTGTACATACCCACATGCCTAAGATCCAGCGTATTAGATGAGCTACACGAGGGACACATGGGAGTGGTTAAGAGCAAAGCTTTGGCACGAAGTTATGTGTGGTGGTCTAAAATTGATTCGGATATTGAGAAAATTATTTCAAATGGTTTTTCTTGCCAACAGATGAAAAACAACCCAGCCAAGATATCCTACCACAAGTGGCCATGCCCATCATCACCTATGGAAAGGCTCCATATAGATTATGCAGGCCCTCTCAAAGGCATGTACTTTCTTATTATTGTGGATGCTTTCAGCAGGTGGGCTGATGTTCACCCTGTAAAAAATCTAAATTCTACAACAACAATTAAACTGCTGAACAATTTTTTTACAAATTTTGGTCTCCCCCACGTCATCGTATCAGATAACGGCTCTCAATTTACTAGCTCAGAATTCTCAAACATCGGTCCCGAATTAGGAATCAAACAAAAATTAATTGCACCATGTCATCCGGCTTCCAATGGCTTAGCGGAAAGGGGAGTGCAGACTTTAAATGCCTCTCTCAAAGCAGCCATACTGAATGGAAGCAATATCAGTAATGCTATAACTCAATTCCTGATAGCCTATAGGAGGACTCCCCACTCCATCATTGGAGTATCTCCTGGATCTCTCTTTTTGGGACGTACGCTAAGGAGCCGTATAGATTTAGTAAAGCCTTTAGGTCCCCTAGCCCTTCAGTGGTGTTCCGAGGATCCGGTGGATGTTCCAAGGATTTTAGAGGAAGGATCAAACGTCACTTTCCATTCCTACCCTGAAAAAAAAAGTGGCTTTTGGGAATTGTCAAAGAAAAAAAAGGCGATTTACATTATTTAATAAAACAAGGGGATAGCACCTATTTCCGCCATGTGGATCAGATGAGGCCAGTGGGGGAGGAACTCAGTAGACGAAATATGAATACAAATAGTAGCTAGACTCCAAGCTCAAATCCGAGACGATCTAGGAGGTCAATAGCAGTTGAACCATCTGAACCCCTATTGCTATCAGCGCCGTCCACTTCACCCAGGAGTCAGTTTGACTCACCCACTCAAGAGAAGAGAACCAGCCCGCCTCATGAAAGAATCTCACCCAGGAGTAAGCCTTTGGACCTAACCCAGGAGATGAGGCAGCCTCAAGAACTACACCAGCTCAATTAACCTCTACTAGGAGTGGTCAAGTAATTAAACAACCTGCAAGAGGCTCAACCTCTGAAGAGAAGAAATTTTGTGAACGTGGTTCCCCCCCCCCCCCCCCCCAACGAATTCAATTCAAGTAATGTCAAGTGTCAGGTGGTGTGGTGGTGGTGGTGGTGGTGGGAGGGGGGGGGTTAGACTAAGGAGGGAGGAGTGTTATGAATGTGAGGAAATGTGTTGTGGAGTGATTGGCTACACTGGGATATACACGCCAGTGTGAAGGACAGTGGGTGTGGATAAATGTGGACAATCAGGAAAGTGAACTACAAGAGTTTTCGTTGCAGTGTGTAAAACTACAACCATAGCAATTCATCACGTTTGTATTATGTGCAAGGTAGCCTCCAAGATTGTCTAGAATAAAACAGTGTAGATGGAGAATTAAAATTCATACTAGTTTATCAAGATCATCTCAGTAAGTCTATGTGTCTACGTGCTTTAAAAACTAAAACTGCAGCATAAGTTTCTTATAATCTAATTGATGTATTTTGTCTTTTGGGAGCAACAAGTGTATTTTAGTCTGACAATGTTTGTATTTTAAAATCATGTGATGAATGAGCTTTAAAACATGTGGGAAGGGCTAACGATCATCATTCCCAAAGTCAAAGAAGTGTCGAGCGTGTGAACCATGATTTAGCGGAGTGAGGAACTGAGATTTTACCAATTTCGAAAGAACAATTCATTACATAGTGGAATACAGCAAACGCAGTACAAAATAATGTTTGGTCTTAAAGCTCATATCGGCTTAAGGCTGAGCCTACCCGTAAATGCACGGTTCTAAACAAAAAAATGTATCAAAAAAAAATGAATAATAATTCAACATTGTTGTTTTTTATTTATTTTAGTAACATATCTGGGCATCTTTCATAATTATTATGGAATTTTCAAACCCTGCTAAAAATAATTATTGAAATATTTTCGTTAAAATGTTTCCATTTCAATGCATTTTAAATGGGAAAACAAAAATTATTAATCGATTTATTTATTTTCTTTGTACAATTAAGCTAGAGTGTTTGGTTATAACATATTATTTGATGAATAATTTATTTTTCTTTGTAAACGTATTTTTAAATTTGGGTAAGCTTCAATAATCACGACGATATTGATCTTTAACGACTCCCAAGTCGACACTTTCGTAAGAATACATTGTTTTAAATACAACTTTTCCTTCTGCAACTAGTTGTCTTAGCTGATAATAGGTGCCGTTAGTATGATCATTACCCATTTATCAGCTAGTATAGTTTTTCAAGCGTTGGCTAACCTGCTGTATCGGAATGCAGGCGGCAGTGGAGAGTTAAGCTAATCTCTGTGACCTTTTTGAGTCAAAGAAACAGTAATACCATGTGCATTGGGATAATAAGGGCCAATGTCCAATTATGAAAATTTGCGTAATTAAACATAAACATCTTAATATATTCAGTAACTAAAATACTCACACAGTCTTAACTGCTGTGTGAATAAAGATAGTTAGTCCCTACGTTCTTCAATGAGAGTATTACTCTAGTAATACATTATTTTCAAAGAAAAAAACCATATGCTTCGCCATATACAAAGCTGTACGACATTAGCTCTTTTTGACCTTAGGCAGTAAAACATGTAAAAATCCTCACTCGTATCCTACATTCTTTCTCGGATTTTCTCATTCTTGAGCATTACACGTTGTAATAGTAAGTGTTAATATTCAGAGTATATAAAGGCTACTATACTAAAGCAAAATGCATTTTCCTGCTTATATCAAACAGTTATTTTAAATAAAATAGCGTTTGAATGTAATTTGGCGACGATATCAGTATTTTCTATCTACTATATTTATTTATTATTATTTACGGTCTAAGATTTGACTCTCCTAGGACTTTGGAATAAGTTATTTTTCAAAAAATTAATCAAAGAAGTTTTTGGTTGTCAAAGTATGAATTTGTTAATTTTATTTTATTAGCTTGTTAAATGTGATTACTTTTAATTTGAACCTGTTGCATTCTCGCAGTTTGTGCGCTCGTTTCGGAAGAAATGTATCGAGTCTCGAACAATAAGTAACCACGGTGATTACTATTTATATACTTAACAATATGTGACCTTTTTGCTTTCGAACAAAATCCAATGGATTGTATAAATTTTGAGGTGGAGAACTATTTACACAATATTATTTTATATCCTTGCGAATAACAAGTTTGTGAAGCATGGGTCGATGGAAGAAAGGTCGCACAAAGAAACTCAAAGATAAAATTGATTATTTAACTGCTTGTCGTAAAGGGTAAGTTATTTTAATGGTATGCATATTACTGGCGCTTAGGCTATCTGTATCTACTAATTTAAGTACAACGGCTGAGTAGTGATACTATTTTATTAACTGCAGAAATATTGTCAAAATTAAGATACAAAAAATATTTCTATATAACAATGTATCGATTATTCTGTTATTTAAAGTACTTTTTTTTAAAAAAAAAGCTCTTAGCCGAAGGTAAATGTTACTAACATTTTGTAACGCACTTATAGTATTTTCAAAATCTCTTGTGCCTTGGCCAAGTTCGTGTAAAGTTAGTACTAAGTAATTTCAACCTTACATGGAATCGAACTAGCAAAGTTACTAGAGTTGATTAATTTACGCACTTAGTGCTCAGTCATAGCGCTTTAGCAATCTTGACCACGACATGAAGCCGATGATAAGTAAAATATATTTAAAACCATTAAACTTAATGAACTTTTGTGTTCCCAATGCCAAAAAGTTAGTAAGTAGTTGATACCCAACCGCATCTGTGGTATAGTGGTCAGATTTACTGACTTCAGATCCCGAAGTCCCGGGTTCGATCCCTAGTGCTTTCAATTCTGTCTGCGAAGCAGTGGGTCTGAAACGGAACCAAAATAAACCTCGTATGGACAAATGAGAAGCTACTTGAATGGATAAGCCGCGCTTCAGTCTAGAAAACTGAGATAGAAGGCTGGAGGGTTCGTTGTGCTGACCACATGGCACCCTCAGCCCTAAAATGTTGGCACTATCTTCGCCAACATACGGCAGCCTCTCGATTGGTATAGCCTGCTTTCAGGCTGACACCATGGAGATATTACTAAAGTTAAAATCTACCAAAAGGATGAAAAATTATTCCCAAAAACATTTTATTTCTGGAAAATTGTGTAAATCTTATAGATGTTTGAAAACTCTAAGCACCGTATTAAATAACATATACCCACTTCAGTGGCCGAGTGGTCTAAGGCGTCACTCCAGTGTTAAATTGGCCTGCTGTTGGCGAAGCGTTGGGGTTCAAATCCTGGTCGAGTCTACTGAGGGTAGTTTTTCCTAAATGGTTTCCCCATCTCCTTACATAAAAATTCTGGTAGATAAACTCTCAAATGCTTCCTTCCTCATTACTACCCAATTATATTATCATATAAGCGTATAACATGAACAGGTAGTATGACGCGGTGATATCAGTAATAAAAATAACATATATTTATAGTCAAAATTACTCTAGTCTTCGAAATGAAACTGCTTTTATAAATATTTTATTGCCTCTTTAGCCTTTAAAGTTTAAAAATTAATCAAAGCACATTGGATTTAGCACATTAAATTTGAGTTATTTTTATTTTACCTGTCTACTAATAAACGCAAATAAATGGTACGACAAAATCGTAAGCTACATACTCTCTCATATAGGTTATTATAGTTAATGACAAAATATTCAAAAATTAGCTATCTGTAATTTTATCTTAAATATTTTTTTCTCTAAAAAATAAGTAAACACTATCATTTATCACTACCTTCCCCAGATATTCATTTGAAAAAAAAAATAGTTCAAGACTTTTTAAAAAGGTTATTTATAAAGTAACGACCGTAGTTCGTTTCTACTCTGCTCAATAACATGACCCGGATGTTAGGCCTTGTATCTATGGCCCATAGTTTTTATTGAAAAGGGGCTATCTTTAAATTACGTAAGGCTTTTTTACATGATTTTAGATCCTTCCTCCTTCCCTCACGTAAGCTCCCTCCCACCTCTCTAGCTTACGTAATTTTTAAAGATTTGGTAAGTTATGTTATTTTAATCGTTTAGTTATTTAGACATGAGAATTGGTATATCCCACTTTGGGGGCCCCATGGTTTAAGGCATCACTCTTGCAATAGGCTAGTCTGCCTATGACTGGGAGATCGTGGCTAAATCATGATCGGGTGATACTTCATAAATATCTTCCCACTCTCTCTCCAAGCGAATGCGGGTACACTTCCTCTAAATTTAAACGTATTCATCCCTAAACCACTAGCATAATTAGTTCATACCTAAACAGGTAGTAAAACGCGGTGCTAGAAAAATTGCTATAAAGTGAGTGATAAAAAATTTTAGAATTGCAGTAAAACTAGGTCGCAATATCAAGATTTTCCCAAAACGGCTGGATTGATCTGGCTGGGTAAACATTATTCTTCTCATTGATGTGAAATACGGACACATTTCTACATTCACGCAGAACTTTTATTTGCTTTCTACCCTAGAATTATTTGTACTGCAGATCACCTGACTTGACGTATGAATACGGGGTTCTGACTGTTTAAAATATCACATGGCTTGGCGTATGATAAATACTCAGCAATTTGTTAAAGAAAACCTTACATTAACTTATTTATTATTTGTAAACTCTCCTAGAAACCTTACATTAACTAAACTGGCTTTCGATGCCATCTAGTGGACCGATAAGCAAGCACGACAAACCCTGTACGGCAATTAAATAATATTCTACTTGACAATTTTTCTGTTATAAATGGCCTGAAGAATAAAACGGTTGTTTTCACTTTACACTTGAATTTATTTTAAATATCATAAAAAACAATCACGACGACTACATTTTATTAAATAATGTATAACCTTTACATATGTTCCTATGTTAAATACCTAGAGAAAAAAAATCATGGCGGCTATATATATATTTTGATAACATAAATAATAACTTTTACATAAGTTTATAAGTAAAATATCTAGGAAAAAAATCACGGTGCTTATATAACTTTTAGATACATTCCGAATACGAATGAATAGCAAACGCGGGTACCACATGGTCTTTTTTCACTTTCGCAAATGTTGGGTGCATTGAAGCGGTCGTTGCCCGCCCTGCAAGATCCTATGTAAGTCAGGAAGAAAAAATATTAAATGAATCAACATTATGTGTGAAGCTAAAAATAAACCTCGGTGCATCCAACCGGATTTCAAGTCCTGACCTCTCCACCCCTAACAAACATAATAGGTGAGTCTGATGTTTAGTCCATGTGCTCATATTGCGAGAGTGCTGTCATAAACCTGAGAGTAGTTTTTCCCTAGGATCGAACCTCAGACCCTCTACCACTTGGGACAGCAGTCACCTTCATGTTTGAATCCGGTGCTAATAATTATATCGCTTTTAGTAGGAAAGAGAGAGAGGCAGAAGTTTATTTATAAATACCCGTTTCATATTCGATACTGTAAGTACCGTTACCCATCAGACACCTTCAACCTACCACTGAGGATGGGCTGTGTCTGCTCGATGCTCTGTTCAGGCAACTGCGGAGTACGCTTTGGCGCAGAATGAATAGCAAATGATGGTGCACAACTGGTTGCATGTACTGCCATGGTGCCGAATGAAAAAGATTGGTTTAGCAAACGGTAGTACAAAAGGGACGAACGAAACCTGCTTGATTATTACACCGTATAAATATGTGAGAGTATATATCGTAACTCTTCTATGTCTAAGATGAGGCTATCCCTATTAAAATTGGACTATACAGGAACACCCCCTCTGTCCACGTGGGTTAGATTTGAACCCAGAACTTTCAGCTACTAGCGATGCTAAACTGAAATGCTCTGTTCGGGCAACTGTGGGGTACACTTTGGCGCAGAATGAATAGCAATTGCGGTACACAACTGGTTGCATGTACTGCCATGGCGCCGAATGAATAAGTTTGGTTTAGCAAACGGTGGTGCAAAAGGGACGAACGAAACCTGCTTGATTATTACACCGTATAAATATGTGAGCGTATATATCATAACTTTTCTATGTCTATTGAGGCTATTCCTATTATTATTATTATTATTATTATTATTATTATTATTATTAGCACCGCGTCTTACTACCCATTCGGGTTATACGCACTTACGCTAATGTGTAATGGTAGGGTGATTGTGAGATGAAATGGAGGACCTACAGTTTAACGTGGAATCCGAACCACGGTGGAGGGCTATTCCTATTAAAATTGGACTATAAAGGAACACCCCCTCTGTCCACGTGGGTTAGATTTGAACCCAGAACTTTCAGCTACGAGCGATGTAAACTGAATACGAATGGATAGCAAACGCGGGTACCACATGGACTTTTTTTCTCACTCTCGCAAATGTTGTGTGCATTGAGGTGTGGGCTTAAACTTTCATAGGAATATATTTCGTCATAATATAGTTGCGAACAAGGCTATTCCTATTAAAATTGGACTGTACAGGAATACCCCCTTTGTCCACGTGGGTGAGATTTGAACCCGGAACTTTCAGCTACGAGCGATGCTAAACTGAACACGACTGGATAGCAAACGCGGGTACCACATGGACTTTTTCTCACTCTCGCAAATGTTTGGTGCATTGAGGCTGTCCTCTTAAAAGTACTCAAATATTATTTTCTTTGAATCATGTCTTACTCAACATCTAGCCTATCCGCGTTAATTAAGTACACCAATAATATAAGAATATTAAATGAATCAACATTATGTGTGATGGTAACTTTTCTATTTTTAAGATAAGGCTATTCCTATTAAAATTGGTCTATACAGGTACACTTTACCGTTGAATGAATAGCAAATGATGGTGCAAAAGTGCTCGCGCACAGAACTACCAAGCACGGTGGTACAAACAATGTGTCTCTGCGCATGCACTATAAAAATCTGTCCATAAGACCAGCTGTAAGTCCCGTTAACTGGTCAGACTGCTCCGACCTATCGACGTTGCTGGACGCGTCTCTCGGCGCTGCGTTCAGACAACTGCAAATGATAGCACGCACAGAACGAACAAGCACGGTGGTGCAAACGGGCGTCGCTCAAACCTACCCTCCCTCAGTGCATCTGAAGGTACATTTTTTTTCTCACTCTCGCAAATGTTGGGTGCATTGAGGTGCGGGCTTAAACTTTCATAGGGATATATTTCGTCATAATATAGTTGCGAACAAGGCTATTCCTATTAAAATTGGTCTATACAGGAACACCCCCTTTGTCCACGTGGGTGAGATTTGAACCCGGAACTTTCAGCTACGAGCGATTCTAAACTGCATACGAATGGATAGCAAACGCTGGTACCACATGGACTCTCGCTAATGTTGGGTGCATTGAGGCTGTCCTCTTAAAAGTACTCGAACATTATTATTATCTTTGAATCACGTCTTACTAAACATATAGACTATCCGCATTAATTAAGTACACCGATAAATAAAAATATTAACTGAATCAACATTATGTGTGATGGTAACTTTTCTATCTTTAAGATTATAGTTTTATTTCAATAACTATAAATTTATATATTTTATATGTTTCTACGGGTAGTCAGTTTTAACAGGGCCAATTGAGCGTTGTAATTGGAACACGTACACTTAATTACTAGGGTGCTTTTCTACACTCCCAATGTCCACTTTCACGGGATTATAGTTTTATTTCAATAACTATAAAATTATATATTTTATGTTTCTACGGGTAGTCAGTTTTAACAGGGCCAATTGAGCGTTGTAATTGGAACACGTCCACTTAATTACTAGGGTGCTTTTCTACACTCCCAATGTCCACTTTCACGGGATTATAGTTTTATTTCAATAACTATAAATTTATATATTTTATATGTTTCTACGGGTAGTCAGTTTTAACAGGGCCAATTGAGCGTTGTAATTGGAACACGTCCACTTAATTACTAGGGTGCTTTTCTACACTCCCAATGTCCACTTTTCACGGGATGTAAGACTACTCTTGCCATGCAAATGATGGTGCAAAGAATGAACAAGCTCGCAGCTGCTCTATTAGCGTAGTTAGTATAGCAACCGCTTAAGACTCCGACTTCCTCCCATATTTAGTAGTATAGTCTTTTTCTATAGTAGCGCCTTAAACCATGTGGTCATTCTTTATGTTACGTGCAATGTTAAGCTAAATACCCGTTTTCATATTCGTTATACAGATACAATTACAGAGGATTAGCCATTTAATTTATCTGTACTTAGTCCGCTCTTGCAGAGGGCGAGAAACTTATTAACATTGAGTCCGTTGAAGTTGTGCGGTGTTATCGCCTATTAAGGGGTAACTAACTAATCGTGCCGTTGGTAAGGCGCGTAGTAATTTGATGGTCTCTGGTTCGAATCCAATATAGACACGCAGATTATATCAGCACACGACTTACAAACTAACTTAGCTATAGAACAGTAAATTCACCACCCGTGAAAAGCACCCCCCGCAGTATAGAGAGTTGAGCCCAGTACCCACAACTATTTTTTGAGGAGGGCGTTAGTGATTCCAGGATGATTTTCCACTCTCCCTCCAACAAGTTGGATGTGTGTGAGAGAGATGACTTGGGCGGGGGAGCCTCCCTCCAAGTACCAACAAGTTGAATGTGTGTGCGAGAGAGCTGTTGGGCCAAAACATGTCCACTTTCATGGGATGTAAAAGCGAAACTGCCGTTTAACGGGAGTTTTCAGAGCTGTCTTGCAGGTGTCTATTTTGAGAAACAAAATGACTCCTCAAGGTGAGTGGAGGTTATTTCTCGGTTCACCACCCCACAGAAGGTAATGACCGGGGGGAGGGAGAAACCAGGATGAACAACCCCGGCTCTGAGGGAGAGGGGTGGGGAGGGAAAAGTGAAAGGCTGAGTTGGTCATCAGAAGGCCGCGAGCCCCTGCTGGAGAAGCTTGCGTCATTTACTATTGGTCATCCGGAGGAGAAAGACTGAAATCGTGGAGCGCGAGCCCCGGGTGGCTCTATGCTTCAGCAAATAAACTACAGCGCCCTAATTGATGAATAAAAACACCTCTATCCTACCAATAATAACTCCAACGCCTCTATCCTACCAATTAACTAATTAATTAATTAACAATAATCAATTAACAACAATTAATTAACGATAATTAATAATTAATCAGCAAGAACCAACATGTCCAGGGTTTGTTGGCTCTAGGGGAGGGGCAGGAGGAGGGGAAAGTATGTCAGGGGTGGGGGGCGGAGCAGGGGGCGGAATAACGATGTGAGTGTTTTGACCCGTTGGCGGAAGCAGGGTTCCCAAACGCCACCCTAGCTACTGATATTTATATTAATTTAAATATGTTAATAAAAATATTCATACTAGCCAATTACTAAGCCCGTGTGAATCCATAATTATTTTCAATTTCATATTGAATCCGAATCTTGGCTGACTTGAATCAAATCTCATTCTTGAAAAAATTAGAATCGCGTAAGAATTTAATCTCATGCTAGTTTTGTTTTATCAAATTAAATCCCGGTCGAATCCGTTGTCTAAAAAAGTTGATTTAATATTTTATTTTATAAATAGGTCCAAATCTGAATCACTCAGATTTTGAACTAAATTAATTGAATCCGAATTTAGGATTTATTTAGATTCGAAATTTAAAATCGAATTCATATCTTTTCAATATTAATATTTTAAATTTTGGATGGAATCCGAAAAATATTCTAAATCTCGAATTGTATCCGAATCCTACTACGATTCGGATTCGGACTTGAAATTTCTAAGATTCTCACAGGCTTACCTATTATTATTATTATTATTATTATTATTATTATTATTATTATTATTATTATTATTAT
Organism: Timema cristinae; assembly: GCA_039000515.1. Classification (NCBI taxonomy): domain Eukaryota; kingdom Metazoa; phylum Arthropoda; class Insecta; order Phasmatodea; family Timematidae; genus Timema; species Timema cristinae. Next base: position 34,202,723 of record JBCFYV010009882.1, read on the forward strand.
TATTATTATTATTATTATTATTAGTATTATTATTATTATTATTATTATTATTATACTTGTTATTAACATATAATCTATGTAAACTACTAATGACGTTCAACAATATGAAACCTACACAAGGAGCTTTTTTTTATTACTAAACATTGATTCCCAAATTAGTGCTTGTATGAAAAGAAATAATATATTATATTGCTGGCACTACTTTTTATAGATATACCTTTTTAATCAAAGTTAGCCTTAGTGGCATTTATTTGTAATAAGCTATGTAACTAACTTATAAGTTAGTACAGTGCCATTATTATTTGGGATGGATCCAAGGCCGTTCACAGGTATGTATTTGAATATAATAATGTAAATGACGCCTTGATACGAGCTCTCTTCCTTTGTAAAGGTGTGATCTTAAACTATATTTTAATTATCTTTGATACATTATTGTTAAATTAAATAAGATTTAAAAAATGGAATAGGCTCTAATGCCAAATTAAAATAAATTAATGTAAATTTATGCTATTAATTTCACGACATCACGTTTACATACTGAACTGTGGACTTAGTGTTCGTTTCCCACCATATCTGAAATAATTATCGTGGTGAAGTTAGATTCCCCCCCCCCCCCTACATAGTGATACAGTGACGGCTGGGGAACTCCGTTTGTATCTTTTATATGAATATTTTTGAGTTTGTCATGTTCTGGTCCAGAATTAAATAATTTGGCCTAGAGGTATTAAATTTGTTGGGACATTTGAATTGAATTTTAGTAGTCTATGTTCTATAGAGAAAACGGGGAACGGAGTGTAGGGTGTTCATTGTTTACGTTTATGAAACTACGGGCACGGGAGATTATGTGCCGTATGAATGGGAGCACACTATTTTTAGAGCATAAATTTTTTCTCCATCTCTATTTCAGGGCAGTAGATTTTGATACTTTCCCTATATTTCGGGCCATTTTTGTATGAAACAGCCTTATGTCTATGCGTTTTGAGTTTAGGAAACACTAATTAGATGACGTACTAAAAATAAAAATACTCTATTTTAATTAATATTGTATCTTAGAAAAATAAAACTAGTATTAACTAATAATAATAATTAACACCGCGTCTTACTACCGTTACGGGTTATACGCTTTAAGTACTAATTACGCTAATGGATTAGGAATTGGGAAGGTTTAATTAGAGGAAGTGAACCCGCATTAGCGTGGAGGGAGAGTGGAAAACCATTTAGGAAAAACCACCCCCAGTTCACCCGACCGAGATTCGAACCTCGATCTCCCCGTCCTCAGCAGTCGAGCTCTACACGACAAGCGCGTTAGCCAGCTACGCCACCGAGGCGGGTTAGTATTAACTAAATTAAGCATATTTTCTAGTACAATTTTTATATAGACTCAATTATTAACTCCTCATATTTTCTCGCTGCACCGTAGGGTGCCTCGGCACCCCATTGAGATGGTCTGGCGTAGACTATAGAGAAGTGATTCCCAAACTGTGGAACGTGTACCTCCGCAGATACGCGATGTAACACTGAGTTTTCTGAATAATAAGATATTTTATGATAGTAGTAAGTCTGATAGACCAATTAACGCAGATTTTGGCGTAAAGTGATGGCATTTATAAGACTTTCTTTTCATCTGGTTTTGTTTAACTTACCTCTGGGGCACAACTGTACAATTAACTCTATACAATACAGCTCTAAAAGTTTAAATTAATTTTCCCCTAAATGCAGCGGGGTTTTTTTGGAAATTTTTCCCTGCATCCTTCAGTTGCTATTTCTTCTTTTATGTATAAATAGGCTTAAACTTACATTTTAAAACTATAATGTTGGCATTTGTAATCTTCTAACCCTTGAAAATGTATGTAATTAGTCTCTATTAAACTAAACTAAACCTAAAAAAACCTAAACCTCTGGGGCATTATTAACATTTGGAGCTACCGTTTATGCTTTGCAAGATAACAGATATGTATGTCCTTTTATTACATGAAGAACTTGAAGGGTTACGTTGGTTAGGGGCCGTCCTTAAATTACGTTAGACCTTTTTTCATGGTTTTCAACCCACCCTCCCCTCACCCTATGTAAGGTATTGTAAGATTTTCCATGACCCCCCCCCCCCTCATAAAAATCCTTACGTAAGATAAATGATGACTTCCGGACCCCTTGTAAGAAAACGTTGGAAAATATCAACCTCCCTCCCTACCCCCCCCCCCTAAAATCCCTACGTAATTAAAGGATGGTCACTAAGATGGGTGGGTACACAACTAATCAAAGCTCGTGAAATACCGGTAAAAATTATGTTTTCAGATTTCACACAGGCTAAGGGATAGTAGCGCTCCGATTTGTACACTACGTTAATTCACATCTAGTTAGGATTTATAACTAAGAGACCTCGACTCTATTGGGATTCAAGCTGACCAACTAATCACATGTTATTATTCAAAATCATCGCGTTTTACTTCCCGTCTGGGCTGAATACATGTATATTAATTGTAATATTGAGGTGGTGGGGATGAAGGTTGAATTATTAAGGAAATGTACCCACATTTTCGTGGGAGAGTAGAAGGAAACGATTGAATAAGATCTCCCCAAAATACCCTCATTAGGGATTTGAACCCCCAGAGAGAAGCGTCTAGCTGGTTGAGATGGATAGGCTAATTTTTCTGCTTGAGAGTATGATTGTATCTTGACGTTTAATCTCCCCACGTTTAGTCCAACTTGGTCGCCTACACACTTTACGGTCCGGCACTACACTTCTTATCTCTATCAGTTATAGGAAAAGTTTTCTTGTGGCCTTGACTGATTAGCGGTCAGCAAGCCTCCCACTTGTTTAAGGCCCTGCCTACCCTCTCTGGCGGTGTGTTGAGCTTTCAGCTCTAAAATAGATGGCGTTACTAACGTTATACAAACTGGTGGATTCCAGCCATCAGGTTGGCAGAATTACTGGTTTGTTTAAACAATTGGGAGACTGGCGACCGCGACCAGTAATCAGTAAATGCAGCAAGCAAACTTTTTCCAAGAACTGATAGAGATAAGAAGTGTAGTACCGGACCGTAAAGTGAGTAGGTGACCAAGTTTGACTAAACGTGGGGAGATATAACGTCAAGATACAATCACTCTCTCGAGTAGAAAAATTAGCTTATTCATTCCAGCCAGCTAGACGTCCATTAACCTGTAGTACCACTTTTGAATTTTAAACCTTTTTGATGCCAAAGTTTTGTACTAGTTTTGTACCACAAAGAAAAAGTTTTGTACCCGTACCCATTTTGAGTAATTAGCATATCAACGTGGTGACTCCAGGTTAATGCTATTGTACCACTTTTGAATTTGTTTTATGCCAAAGTTTTGAACTAGTTTTGTACCATTTTGTACCACAAATAAAAAGTTTTGTACCCGTACCCATTTTGAGTAATTAGCATATCAAAGTGGTGACTCCAGGTTAATGCTGTTGTACCACTTTTGAATATTTTTTAAATAAATATCTGGTGAGGGTAGTGATAAATAATAATATATACTTATTTATCAGAGAAAAAATTATTTAAGGTAAAATTAGAGATAACTTATTTTTGAAGGTTTTGTCACTAACTATAATAAATAACCTATACGAGAGAGTATGTAGCTTACGATTTTGTTGTACCATTTATTTGAATTTATTAGTAAGCAGGTAAAATAAAAAATAACTAGAATTTAATGTGCTAAGTTTGGCCACTGTGCTTTGGTTAATTTTTAAAATTTAAAGGCTAAAGAGGCAATAAAATATTTTAAAAGCAGTTTCATTTCGAAGACTAGAACAATTTTGACTATAAATATATGTTATTTTTATTACTGATATCACCACGTCATACTACCTGTTCATGTTATACACATATATACCCGCCTCGGTGGCGTAGTTGGCTAACGCGCTTGTCGTGTTTAGCTCGACTGCTGAGGACGGGGAGATCGAGGTTCGAATCTCGGTCGGATGAACTGGGGTTGGTTTTTCATAAATGGTTTTCCACTCTACCTCCACGAAAATGCGGGTTCACTTCCTTTAATTAAGCCTTCCCAATTCCTAATCCATTAGCGTAGGCCTAGTTAGTACTTAAAGCGTATAACCCGAACGGGTAGTAAGACGCGGTGCTAAGTATTATTATTAGTATTATTATTATTATTATTATTATTATTATTATTATTATTATTATTATTATTATTATTATACGCATATATGATAATCTAATTGGGTAGAAATGAGGAAAGAAGCATTTGAGAGGTTATCTACCAGCATTTTTATTTTAGTAGATGGGGAATTAATTTAGGAAAAACTACTCTCAATAGACCTGACCAGGATTTGCACCCCAAGTGCTCCGCTATCAGCAGGCCAATTTAACACTGTAGTAACACCTTAGACCACTCAGCCACTGAAGTGGGTATCTGTTATTTAATACGGTGTTTACAGTTTTTAAACATCTATAGGATTTACACAATTTTCCAGAAATAAATGTTTTTGGGAATAATTTTTTTATCCTATTGGTAGAGTTTAACTTGAGTAATATCTCCATGGTGTCAGGCTGCAAGCAGGCTATACCAATCGAGAGGCTGCCGTATGTTGGCGAAGATAGTGCCAACATTTTCAAGCTGAGGGTGCCATGTGGTTAGCACAACGAGCCCTCCAGACTTCTATCTCAGTTTTATAGACTGAAGCGCTACTTATTCATTCAATTATCTCCTCATTTGTCCCCACGAGGTTTATTTTGGTTCCGTTTCAGACCCACTGCTTCACAGACAGAATTAGGGGCACTGGGGATCGAACCTGGGACTTCAGGATCTGAAGCCAGTAAATCTGACCACTATACAACAGAGGCGGTCGGGTATCAACTACTTACTTACTTTATGGCATAGGGAACACAAAAGTTCATTAACTTTAATGGTTTTAAATATATTTTTCTTATCATCCGCCCCATGTCGTGGTCAATATTGCTAAAGTGCTATGACTGATCACTGAGTGCGTAAATTAATCAGCTCTAGTAGCTTGACTAGTTCGATTCCCTGTTAGGTTGAAATTACTTAGTATTAGCGTGATACGATCTCGGCCAAGGCACAAGAGATTTTGAACATACAATAAGTGCGTTACAGAGTGTTAGTAACATTTACTTTCAGCTAAGAGCTTTTTTTTAAAAAAAAAAGTACTTGAAATATCAGAATAATCACTACATTGTTATATATAATATCTATTTGTATCTTAATTTTGATATTATTTCTACAGTAAGTATCGCTACTAATCCATTGTACTTAAATTAGTAGATACAGATAGCCTAAGCGCCAGTAATATGCATACCATTAAAAAAAACTTACCCTTTACGAGTTGAGTTTCTTTGTGCACCATTACTTACATCGACCCATGCTTCATAAACTTGTTATTCACAAGGATATAAAATAATATTTTGTAAATACTTCTCCACCTCAAAATTTATACAATCCATTGGATTTTGTTCGAAAGCAAAAAGGTCACATATTGTTAATTATATAAAAAGTAATCACAGTGGATACTTATTGTTAGAGACTCAATACATTTCTTCCGAAACGAGCGCACAGACTGCGAGAATGCAACAGGTTCAAATTAAAAGTAATCACATTTAACAAGCTAATAAAATAAAATTAACATTTTTACACCTTGATTACCAAAAACTTCATTCATTAACTTTTTGAAAAATAACTTATTCCAAAGTCCAATGAGAGTCAAATCCTAGACCGTAAAATAAAATTATACTGAGAACGTCTCCAAATTACATTTAGACCAAATTTTATTTAAAATAACTATGTTTGATATGAGCAGGAATGTTTATTTTTATTTATTATAATGGTGGATTAAAAATTCAATGTACAGTAGTTTTCATATACTCTGAATATTAACACTTATTATTACAACGTGTAGTGTTCAACATTGAGAAAACCCAAGAAAGAATGTAAGATAAGAGTGAAGAATTTTACATGTTTTACTGCCTCAGATAAATAAAGGCTAATGTCAAAAAACTTTGTGTGTGGAGAAGCATGTGGTTTTTTCTTTGAAAATAATGTATTACTAAAGTAATACTCTCATTGAAGTAAGTAGGGACCAACTATATTTATTCACACAGCAGGAATTCTTTGTGAGTATTTTAGTTACTGAATATATTAAGATGTTTATATTTAATTACGCAAATTTTCATAATTGGACATTGGCCCTTCTTATCCTAATGCACATGGTATTAATGTTTCTTTGACTCAAGAAGGTCACAGAGATTAGTTTAACTCTCCACTGCCGCCTGCATTCCGATACAGCAGGTTAGCCAACGCTTGCAAAACGATACTATCTTGTAAATGGGTAATGTTCATACTAACGGCACCTATTATCAGCTAAGACAACTAGTTGCAGAAGGAAAAGTTGTATTTAAAACCATGTATTTTGACTAGAGTGTCGACTTGGGAGTCGTTAGAGCTCAATATCATCGTGATTATTGAAGCTAACCCAAATTAAAAAATATGTCTAAAAAGAAAAAGAAATTATTCATTAAATAATGTGTTATAAACAAACATTCTAGCTTAATTGTACAAAGAAAATAAATAAATCCATTAATAATTTTTGTTTTCCCATTTAAAATGCATTGAAATGGAAACATTTTAATGAAAATATTTCAATAACTATTTTTAGCATGGTTTGAAAATTCCATAAGAATTATGAAAGATGCTCAGATATGTTACTAAAATAAATAAAAAACAACAATGTTGAATTATTAAATATTTTTTTAAAAACAATTTTTTGTTTAGAACCGTGCATTTATGGGTAGGCAGAGCCTTAAACAAACCAGTAATTCTGCCAACCTGATGGCTGGAATTCACCAGTTTGTATAACGTTAGCAACGCCATCTATTTTGAGAGCTGAAAGCTCAATACACCGCCAGATAGGGTATGCAGGGCCTTAAAACACATCTGTGCTACCAAATAATGTCCTGAATAACCTAGTTTCAGAAGAAAACATCCAAAATGCACTAATACCGTTAACGAAGACTTTAACAGAAATTATGAATCAGCCAAACAAAATTAAGAAGCCGTACACTCAAGTCGGGTTATTACTACAAATGTAATTCCAGTACAAAATGTACAGAAATCATGTTGTATCTGTGAGATGTGCTATGAAGATAGTAATACGTGTATTATATGATTTCAATATGTTTATGATGCGCGTGCAGTAAGAAAAGAGAGCAAATTGTATTGTGTGAGATGTTAGAGTATATAAAAAAGGGGGGGGGGAATCAAAGAATAAAGCTTAAAGGCCTAGAAAAACCAGCAAAGAAAATTAAATTATCAATTGAAAAGGAGTTTCTAAAACTGGCTATTGGTACAACAGCTAAATTCCAATCCCTAGCGTAGATAGAAATAAAGTCGTTGCAAAGACTACTCTGGGGATAGTTTTAGAAGTGGTTTATGATGGTTATTATAAATCAGGTATTTTAATCTGTACAATCAACTATATTTTCTCTAGAAATCAAACAAGTGATTGTACAGAATTATTTTTGAAAGAAGAGGATATTTAAAATAAAGAAGTCCTGGCCAGAGAAGCAAAACATAAAAAGAATCGTGCGCTGGTGGTCACGGATACGTTCACTGTTCTTGCAAGCAGAAATGTTCAAATAAAGAATATAAATGCAACGCAAGCGGCATAAAATGAAATTCAGAGTGTCATTCATCTTTTTTGTATACCGACAAATGAACTATGATTCTGTTTATATTTTTTATATTTTCATTTTTTATTTATTCTTTATGTTTATCATTAAATATTTTTCATAATTATTTATCTCTATCACACAAATATCATTATTCTACTTCATATGATTTTAATTGACTAAGTTGAACATCTTTCTTACAGAAGAGACTTTTAATTCAGTAGTTTATTTATTTTTTGTTAACCTTTTTATTTGCATTATTCTTTACATGGTTGATCGAATCGCGATTTGCCCAAAGACGACTGGTCAGATCTCGACCTGCCCGGGAACATCCCAAAATACCAAGATACATCGCGATCTGCCCAGAAATCGGCATTTGCCCGTTATATATAATATTTATAGATTTGTGTGATTGGATTCTTTCTTTCCAGAAATTGCTGCTTTTCAGATAATATTAATTATATTTAAGTCGTTAATCTCATGTATCACTATTTAGGACTTTAACCAGCCTATAAAACTTGAGGGTTGATTTTGTGTTGGTCGATTCTTTAAGAAAAAGTACTTGATCATATTTCCATAGCCAACTGCCATGAGGCATATTTTACGAGGAGCGGAGACCTGAATTTTCTCAACATACAAACATGGTTAAAAGGAAGCCCATACACAACATGCTCAATGGCAAGATGGCTTGGTGTAGCTGGGTGATCTCCTGCCACCGAACCAGAAAGCAAAGTTAAATCAAAACCCAGTGCAGTGGTATTGGTTTTTTCCATGAGTGATTTTTCATATCATTTCCATTTGAAAATCTATCCCTTTCTAACCAGTGTCCTCAACTTAGTTATCATAAATTACGAATAAGCTGTAGAAGCTTAAAAACGCGTGAATAAAAAAAGATGTCCCCTGCGACATAAACATAAGTTTTTTAAATCATCCTGTGGAACGTAATAGTTGGCTACGTCATCATTGATCCTGATGTTCAAAATGCCACGTACCTTAAGTTTCTCAGAAAACTATTCACTGAACTGGTTGAAAAAGAGCCAATGCAAATACGGCCACAAATTGGGTACCGCTCCTCGTAAACATGAAGACCTATCATCTGAAATATATATTTTATAGAATTTAGAAAATGAACATATTATAAAAATATACTCTCAAAATTGGTTGGGGGGAGAATAATTACATATTATATGGTTGGTTTTACGATTTTCTGAAAATTTATTACCATTTACTTACCAAAATCTTATTAATGTGTTTGAAACATGACAACTACATATAATAATAGAAACCTCCTTAGCATTGAGAAAAGAAGGAAGGATCTTTAGAACAAGATGTCCTGAATAGCTCAGTGGATTTTATTGACGTACAAAGCCAAAGGTGTAAGCTTAAATTTATTTGTCCAGTTGGTCTAACCAAACCTAAGTTTGTAATATGATTTGCACACATGCTCTGACCTGAATTAAACGAGTTTGTCTTATAGATATAAAATTGCATTTATTTAAATATCTTAATACAGTGGAACCTGGATAATTCGAACTTGAAGGGACCAGGAAAAAAAAATCAAAAGACGTATGGATGAGTGGGGGAGGGGCTTGAAGAAGGGTACTGACCACATTCCAACGTCGCCTCCACTGTTTACAAAAATTAAACAACAAGGCGCCGTAACTAGAAGTAGGAAAACGATACTGCACAGTATATTACAACTTACAAAAAGTTCGAATTAACCAAAACAAAATGCGAGCTATCCACAATTTTTTAACATTGTTTTAATATAAAATTCATGGGACCGGGCTAAAAATTCGAATTAGAGACGATTTAGAATTACGGAAGTTCGAATTAGTCAGGTTCCACTGTAATCTATTGAAAGTATGAGTAAGACCATTTCACGTGTTATGTGTTTCTAGATTCATTTTGCTATTTCAAAGTTTAGCTTTTTAAATAATTAAATTTGCAATTTACCTCCCAGTGTATTGAAGAAAGTCCTTTTTAAGATATACCTCCATTCCTGTAACCTGAGATAGGTGAGATTTCTGTAACAGAAGAAGATATATTTTAATTTGATAGAATGTTTTTTTATTTCATGTTTAGGCATACTATAATATTTAGTAACAAGTTCCCTTCAAAGTATAGCCTTTAACCAACATAGTTAATTACATTTCCCTCCTTTATTGAACCTGAGTCTATAAAACGGATGACCAGCGGTGCGCTTCAATGAATGAACTAATGATGTAATTATTAATAAACAGGAATAAACATCAAAACCTTGAGAAATGTAATGTACTAGTAATGGACTCTTCCATCTTATAGCTAAGGCGTCTATACATTGGAGCTAGGCTGAAAGGTAGGCTAGTTTAGTTAAGTACAGTATGTGGTAAGAGTTGGAGATACCACTTGAATTGGTAACAAAACAAGTGTTCGTGATTGTATAACGGCAGTGGGTGAAGTTTGTACAGTGGCACTTGGATTAAATGGGGTAGTCTACGGTACAGTACTAGTAAATACGACGAGAGACAGCGTCAGGTATAATGTGTACACAGGGAAGAGCACTCACGAATGAGTTTCCAAAAAGTAACACGAGGACTTGTACGTTGCTACCTACATTTTTTATCAATTCTGTAATTGTTTGGTTTTAATGTTTTGGTTCATTATTTTGTATCTGCTTGATTTATTTATTCTCATACGAGGGAAAAAAATAATTAGGGTGTATGAAAACAAGGGGCCTAGGAAGATATTTGGTTCAAAATGAGATGAAGTTACTGGTTAGTGAAGGAGGTTACATAATTATGAGTTAATTACCTTTACTCCTCACAAGACATCGTTAGGATAATCAAATCCTGTAAATTACGATGGGTAGGGCATGCAGGTCGAATGAGAGAATATAGAACCATGTTCAGAGTATTGACTGGCAAACCCAATGAGAAAATACCATTGGGAAGACTAGACGCAGACGGTAGGATAATATTAGAATGGACCTGGAAGAGATAGGGTGTAATGAGGTGTACTTGAAAGAACTAGCTGAAAATAGGGGCAGTTGGCGTACTTTTGTGAGTGTGGCCATGAACTTCCAAGTTTCTAATACCATAGCATAAGTATGTGTTTAATTGACTTGAAATATTTCCGTGTAGGTTACATAAGTAATTATAGACTTAAACATTTCTTGTGCGTTTCATTTGTAATAAAATGTATTCCGAAATTTTATTAAGAACTCAATGCTCACGGTGTAGTATACGAACACTCTAACACACCTTCAAGCTTGTTACAATAGTATAATATGTGAATATTATTCTATTGTGAAAGAGTGGACAGAGTTTCTATGTCCTACTATAACGTGATTATTAAAAAAAAAAAAATTAGCACCGTGTCTTACAACCTATTCGGGTTATACCCTAAGTACTAACTAAGCTAATAGATCAGGACATAGGAAGGATGAATTTAGAGGATGTGAACTCGCATTTGTGTGGAGGGAGAGTGGAAAACCATTTAGGAAAAACCACCCCCAGTTCTCCTGACCGAGATTCTAACATTGATCTTCCTGTCCTCGGCAGCCTAGCTTAACATAAAACTAGCGCGTTAACTAACTACGCCATCAAGGCGGGTTTTTAAATTATAAATTCTCAATTACTCATTATAGTCACTATGTACATATATGTACAACTTGAAAGGTTCTTAGAAGAGTACAGTGAATATGAATGCCAGAAAATGTATCTTAAAGGTTCAAACAGCTGCATACTGATTTTTTACTTTTATTTTAAAATTGTTTGTTGCGGGTCAGCCAATTTATCCCCGTACTACCTAAATCAACTACAGTAAATCATTTATCGAAATAATAAACATATGGATTTCAATGTATAGCTCCATTTGTTACATACCACTCCCCGGAACATCACTGGACAAGAACAGATCCATCGGAAGAGTTACACTATACTCGCGCTCCTTTTGACACTGCATTTGACCCTTCGGAGCCATCTAATCAACTGTCCGAAGTTCGACGTAGGCCACCAGCACATGGGCTCACTGGCTGGTGCCTACGTGCCATTTTCAACGTAAAGGCGCGTCTCCCCCCTCACCCATGGTTCATCACGTTCAGCCACTATAAAACTCTACGGTTCACTGGGATCGACACACACAACAACATCAACAACGGTACCGGCCAAATATCCTACACGTTTGACGTCTCTTCGCTCAGCAGAAACGACAGAACACGGTGGTCACGACGATGCCACTGACAGACAAATCAGATAAACGGAAATAACATTCCGTAATGTTTGAACCTCCAAATTTGTAAGGAGTATGTGCCTTAACCCCCAATATATAGATTTTAGGAATTGTTTTCGCACTTATTGAGGGTGTCTGCCACTCTTTATAAGTGTTCTCTCGCATCACAATATTTCCTGCTTGGTCCTTAAGACCGATGTTTTAGCTAGGGGGGTGTGGCTCACTCCTCGGCCTGCATGAACACCTTTTAGTCAGGGGGGAGCTGAATTGTATCTCCTCGGAAGAGACTTTCTTCCAATAGTTTTGCCACAAACAGCTCAAATGAAAATCCTGAATTATATCTCTTTTAAAAATCGGAATTATATCTCCGAAATCCTGAATTGTAGCAAAACTATCGGAAGAGAGTCTCTTTCGAGGAGATACAATTCAGTCGCCTCATAGTCAGCAGGGCCTTCAACCGGGTAAGGGGCTGTTTAGGGTGTTCCAGGCCTAATGTTTATACCTAGTTAGGTATTGGTTTGCATATCTTGGGTAATCTGGGCACCTCACGCTTCTTGATTATTCACCTGTTGGCGGTGTTCAATTTGTGGGTCATTTATGTCCATCAGGCATGGCTCGCGTTATATATGTTTTCTAGGCTTGATTGATAACCTGTTTGCGGTACTCAACTTGTGAGTCATTTATTCCCATAAGGCATGGCTCTCGTTATATATGCTATTAAGCCTTATTGTTCACCTGTTTGCGGTGCTCAAAATGTGGGTTTTTCCTGCGCCCCTGGCAGGGACCGGTTCTTTTTTGATTTTTAAGTCTGACTACCTTTACGGACTCTTTAACGCCCTCTATTTTAATGAATCAAATAGCCAAAGCTATTATAATATTTTAGTGAGGATAACTCAATCTAGATATCATATTCTGAAACTTGAAAAACTACATTTGGTTACGGGGGCAATGGGTTCCGCGTTTGATTTCCGTGTCCAGGTGTCATTTTTCAATTTTCAGAATATGCCCTCTATTTTGATTACAGCCCATGTGTGGTTTTAGTTCTCAAGGTCCCGGCCTTTAATAATTGGTTGCTTGCCAGGCCATGTAATATAAGGCCAAGAACCCTGAATTGGAACTTTCCCTAGACATTTCACCGGTTGATGTATGACTGGAACAAACTATTAATTACCTGAAACAATTGTAACTCAATTTATTAGGATTAATCTAGCTTCACTAGCGTATGTAGTACTCATAAGTAGATGGCAAGACGTATGGGTACACCGCTCTGATTGGCTTAGAGCTCGTCACGTGGCCACGCCCTCTCACTCTGATTGGCTGTTGGCTTCCCCTACCACACCCCCATTCCCCTCTCCCCTGACCCACTTTCCATGGTTTGTATGTGTGGGACGTATAGAAACAGCGCTGTGATTGGCTGTTATTTATATCACTGGTTGAGTACAGTGCTTTCCCCTCCCCCATCCAAGTTTGACCCCCTTTCCCCTCTGATTATTTTCATGATGACATGGGTTTAGCGACCTTTTGTCCTCCTTCAATATCGTAAAGGTTTATTTATGGTCTTCTATGTGGCAATGAGTTTTCCCTGATGACTGGCGCCAGTTTGGCGGCTCAACAAGACAGGAATAGACCACGACCTTGAATGATGTCACAACCCTCACCAGCTAAGGGGTTTCCCTGATGACTGGCACCAGTTTGGCGGCTCGACAAGACAGGCATAGTTTACGACCTTGAATTATGTAACAATCCTCCCAGTCTATGTGGCAATGGGTTTTCCCTGATGATTGGAGCCCGTTTGGCGGCTCGACAAGACAGGAATAGTTCACGACCTTGAATGATGTCACAACCCTCCCCTTCTATGTGGAATGGGTTTTCCCTGATGACTGGCGCCAGTTTGTCGGCTAGACAAGACAGAAATAGAACACGAACTTGAATGATGTCGCAACCCTCCCCATCTATGTGGCAATGGGTTTTCCCTGATGACTGTCACCAGTTTGGTGGCTCAACAAGACGAGTCAAGACAGGAATAGATCGTGACCTTGAAACCGTGAGCTATTACATGAGGTCATTGACCCGGGCAACCCTCCCCAAACAAAGGGTTTTCACGATGACGTCATCGCATTGTTGCAACCCTGATGAATCATACCTGGCGCCAGTTTTGCCGCTAAACAAGACAAGTAGAGACAGGAATAGATATGTTGAAACCTCCCCTTCTATGTGTTAATGAGTTTTCCCTGATGACATCATCGTCCTGTCAAAACCTTAGCTAGTAACAGCTATAAATATCAGGACCTGTTTTGAAATCCTTTCATTGTATAACTTGTCTTCAAGTGTTAAACAAGCAACTCAGTATGACTGATTACGCTTCACTGACGGATCTGGGTGAGTAAATGTACTTTTATTACAGGCACACACATTATTTATTTATTGTCAAATCAAAGTGTGTTGCACCCTCTCTGAGTCCTAATACTACCCGGCCATAAAAAGTAATAAAAGGGAAAGGATGAATTTAACATACATGATCAATGGAAATTATAAAAAATATATAGATTCAACAATATGAGCAGTTTATTCAATTAAATGACAATAGCGCAGATAACAAAAAATGGTCTCATTATATTATAATGAGTACAGTTGTAAAATATGCTCGAAGCAAACAACTTTATATCATTAAAGTTGTGCAAGTGTTTTAACAAAAGAAAACATGAAATCCATCATAATATTGATAGTCCAGTCTATAAGAGACAGAACCATAGCGTATATATTTAAATGCGATACAAAATTATAAGGGCCTAATGGGCACCTTGATATGGTTCCAAAGGTTTCGTAATTCACAGAAAACGATATCATAAATATAATGTAATTTAAATTTGACGACCACACTACAGAGTTTACAAAACGTGAGAGTTTGACTACCAGACCTAAGCCAAACTCCCCCGGGGACTATCCGTTCTGACATATAATATGGAACAAACAGTTCCATCAATAAACAAAACTTTTAACTGTTCAAAAAGAACATACGTTACAAAATAGAAATGTAAAGGAGCTAAAGATTAAAGTCAACCTAGTTCAAATTCCAAAAAGAAATGTTACATAACGTTACGTTAATTTAAACCATAATTTAAAATATGAAAAGTTACTTCGGTGATCAGAAAAAGAGTTAGAATACTCTACAATTCCAAACAATTTAATATTAACTTGTCAAACTTCTAATCAGCACCTAGCTGAAGATATTTACGAGAATAAATATATAAGCCAAAGTTCAAGCGCCCGAGCGGCGACATATCAAAGGTAGAGTCTTTAGAAAAATTGACGATCATAATATAAATTTAGATTTTGAAACTGAATATTAAATTATTATATACAAGAAGTTTAGAGTCCAAAAAGAAGTTAGAGTATATTACTCCACTCGTCTAAGCGACGATTTTGATACATTTTACAAGTTTTCTCCAGCCATTGTCCAGGTCCATGACAATGGTCTGTCGTCGATCGTTGATCGTAAGATAGTCCATTATGGCATGCTTGCACAGCCATTATATAGGGATTTCGTTGTTCTAGTGGGGAGGTGGGAGTACACAAACACACGCATGGTGACGTCAACGATGCCTTGAAACAGTCATGTAGACCATTGTTGATTCCGCTTGCTCCATCAGAATATCCGTGAATATCTCCAATCACCCGATGTTTTGAAGGAGGTTCCTCTAGTATCCGTCAGAGGTCGGATACATAGTTGTCCTCTAGTTGACGTTGATAGTTCACGGCTCATTTCTCGCTAGTACAGTCGGAGTGCCGGGACGCTTTGTTGACCCACTGGTTCTCCCTTGACCCACTCGCCAATCTAGGATTCCAGGTGCCGGCCAGCCTTGCAGGATTCTATTGTGAGCAGATTAGTATGGTAAGTACATGAACAAATTAATACTTATAATTGGATTGAGTAACGAAATATATTGTCCAGCATTGTTTTTATTATGTCTTTTAGCCTACAAGAACTACAACAGAGAACAATACTATTGTAGGGATCCTAATTGAGTTGAATTTATTGGAGCATGTAGTAAGATTTGTTGCGATACATCTATTTACGTCAGTATGGGGCGGGGTCCAGTTGTAACATTATACCACGTAATGTTACAAATGTATACATTAAATTTATTTCAAAATTAAAATAACCCATGGCAGAGTTGTCTAATTTTATTAATTTTTAAAAGGTATTTGAGAATTAAGACTATAGATAATTTGAAGGTGTTTAGGCAGAATTTTTTATTAATAACATTCGGATGAAGTTATGCCTGAACAAATGTTTATTATAACCAAGGGTAGTTTATTGAAAAAACTTGATTCGTAGATATAGTAAAATGGTAATTAATTTGGGATGCAATTTACTAATGGCTGAATATTATTTTAAAATTATATAAAAAAGAGTGGTTGTCAGTGGTGGCTCGTAGCTAAAATTAGTGGGGGTGCTTCTCCAGAAATGTGTTAGCCTTTGTTTTAAAATTGTGTAACAGGAAAAAAACATGTATAAAAAGAAAATTTATTCAGGAACTTGATAAAATCTTAACAAAAAACCCAACTTTTTTACTTACTTTAACTTAAATTGTTACAGCTCAAACTTGATCTATTCATTTATAAATGAAATCCATTCTTCTTGTTTTAATTTGCGCAAAAAGCTCAATAATTTTCTCCTTTAACTCTGGATGACAAATGAGGAAATTTTTTCTCCATTGAAAGTACTGCAAGTGCATTTAGTCTTTCCAAATTCATAGTGTTTCTTAAAAAAAAGTTTTTATTCTTTTCAATGTTAAAAGCAGTGCTCTGCATCTGATAAAGTCATGGGAGTTGTCAAGAGGATTATTATCAGTTTCGTAATTTCACTAAAAAAATCATATAAATTATTTTCCAAGATAAATTTCAGCAGCTCAATTAATTTGTAATATTCATGAATATCAGTCCTACAATAGAATACTTTTAGTTCAGTTTCAAGCAATTCTTTGTCAATCATGGAATAAGATTCAGTTGTCAGTACTATCTCTTTTGTGGGATGTTTATTCTTAAATCTAGTGAAGCAATTCTTGTTGACCAATTTAACAGCTACTAAGTGTTTAGTGTAAGAATATATGTCCATTACATCAACACATATATAGTCATACAATTCCTTAGATTCTGCCATGAGAGACTTTGAAGGATTCTCACAGTATTTTGAGTTTCTCAATTATAAAATAACAGGTTTGAAATTTTTTTTATATTCATTAACATTATATTATTATTACTATTATTATTATTTAGCACCGCGTATTACTAACCGTTCGGGTTATATGCTTAAGTACTAATTAAGATAATGGATTAGGAATTGGGAAGGTTGAATTAGAGGAAGTGAACCCGCATTTGCGTGGAGGGAGAATGGAAAACGATTTAGAAAAACCACCCCAGTTCACCCGACTGAGATTCGAACCTCGATCTCCCCATCCTCAGCAGTCGAGCTCTACACGACTAACCCGTTAGCTAACTACGCCACCGAGGCGGGTCATTAACTTTAAAAACACTAATTTCTCGAGATTGCTCTTTGTTGTAAATTATTTCAACATGAGGCATAATCTGATGAAAAAGCTCTAACCAAAACTTGAAATTATCATCATTCAGGTATTTTAAAATTCCTGTTGCTTCTGCAATGGTTTGATCTGCATTTTATATTGACTGAATTTCAATAAGACAGTTTATTAAAGGTTACAAATTTTCATAAACTCTGTTTATGGTCCGTATGTTGAAATTCCACCTTGTAGAGGATGGACGTGTAATGCTGACGTCCATATGTTTCTTGATAATGGACACACGTTGTGGTGATCTTGAGAAGAATGTTGAAATAACCAGAATGTTAGAGAAAAAATTCTGGCGTTTCGTGTAGTACTTGCTGTATTTCTCATTATTAAATTAAGTTAATGTGCATAACCGTGAATGAAAAGTGCATTACTATAAACTGCTTTTATTTTTGCTTGAACTCCTGCTTTTTTCCCCTTTCATGACATTTGCACCATCAAATGTCTGAGCTATCAGTTTTTGTCCATTCCTTGAAGAATTATGTTCATTTGTTCAAAAATAAGTTTTGATATGCCATCTGCTGTTTGATTTTCTGAAATAAAGAATCCCCTACAACGCTCAAATATTTCTCCATTCAAAACGTATCATAAAACAAGGACCATTTGAGTGTGTTCCGAAACATATGTTGTGTCATCAGCCATGACAGCTACAAAGAAAACTTTTCTAATTTCCGTACTATATTTGTAGCAGGCAGTCAAGTATCTCATTCTGAATGGTCTTAGAAACGCTTTTGAAGACTGCACTGGTTTCTAAGTGATTCTTCAAATCTGAGTCTAATTTAGATGCAAAATTTACTAATCCTCTAAATACCCCTGGATTTACTGATTCGTCTCTTTCATCATGTCCACGCAAGGGAGATTTAAAGTTTCCACAAAAGTAAATGCAGTACATTATTATGGATAGAATTTCACGGTTCTTTTTAACTTTTATATTATGTTCATTGATTGAAAGTCTGTATGCCTCACTAAGTTTCTCCTTAATACTTACGGTTCCTAAAATAACAGTGAAACAACATTATCAACGTGATTTTTTGACTTCTCATGCTTTTCAGTTTTTTCTTTCATTTTGTATTTCTAAAACCATCTTTTGTCCATGGTACATCACTTCCAAACTGCAAACACGGGAAGCAAAACAGTGCATTTTTTACTTCACAGCTGCAAAGCCAACTTTTTCGTTGGTACTTTTCAGAATTAAAGCTACGAATATATTTCTTGTTGTTGCGTTTGCCTGGCAGAGTTATTAGAATATCAGGTGTTGAACGACCTCTTTTCTTAACTTTAACTTTCTCATGCAGAGATAGCAGTGAAAACGTAAGCTGGTGAAGTTAAATTACAGTCACATAACTTATTTCTTGGGATTGCAAGGCCATGGTTAAATATTCTGTTAAATAAAAGAACCGAAAAAAAGAATCAAATAGAGTATCTGGAAGCAGAATAATAATCTAACACTACACTCTTCTACACTTTATCACATTCAAGAATATGGTACACAGTTTTTAAGCACAACACATGTTGAGTAAAAAAAGCTTCCTTCCGCCATCACACCAGAGCCGGAACTGCGAAAGCACCAGTGCTCTCTCTACCTGGCAGTCCCACCTTCCTCCCCACCCCCTCCTATGTGCGCATGCGCACAACAGTCAAACACCACATCGATGGCACTGTGAAGCGCACATTTACATACAAAGATTTTTGTATCTTTTTCATAAATTGGGGGAAGGCTACTGAAGTACTGACATTAAGCTTAAGGAATATATATTGTACTACAAAAAGAAAGAAAGAATTATAGAAAAAAGGAATCATTATATTAAATATTATCTATAATATCAAGTGGAAATAGTTCCGCAGTGCCTATACATGAGCAGCCACTGGTGGTTATGATAAATTAAATACTATATATTTTTATTTAAGAGTAGTTTATTAAATATATTTGTTACAAACTATAAAATTATTTGAGGGTAATTTACAAAAACTAAATCTTATTTAAAATATTTTTTGAACAAATCTTTATTATAATTAACATAGTGTTGTGTTTATTGGGGGCAGTGTTTTAACATACCACAATTCTATCAGTTTCTATGACCCCTGCACTTATGAAATATGTTGCATAGTCATGCCTAAATGTACCAGAAAACCAACAATTTAAAAATAATTGTTTGGGTTTCAAAAGCACTCTTGAACTGTTCTAAAGTATCTTAACACCAGTTCTCACCGTTAATAATGCTGTCCATTTCTATACAAAGCGAGTAGATCTGCACATAGGGGAATATATGTAAAGCTCGGCCGATGGCCGAGGACAGCTGATTCCTGCCTGACTTTTAAATACATTCACCAAGAACAGACTAACGCTTCAAAGTGAGGCTTGTGTTATCATAAAGTACACATTGCCCTAGACGATCTAACGCTGCTAAATGTTTCAGATTAACATAACACTGTAGATTATATTATCTTACTATTATATTACGTAGATAATCTGTTTAATATATTTAATTAATGCTATACTGAATATCAAACTAAGTTGTTGCGTTGTATTTTTTAGAAAATGAGCTGTGGGGTGATCCGCAGATATCTACCTGGAGGAATTGACCGCAAACGGTTGGTAATTGCTTGCCAATGTAAGACCAGATTGGTAAAAAGGAATAATTAGCTTTTAAAAGCCAAACAAAAAAATAGCACCATGCAAAATTGTTTTGAAATATGAATAGTGTGCTAAATTGGTGGGTTTTTTCATGAACAATATTGGGGGGTATTAGTTTTTGTTTTATAAATGTTAAACGGTAAATATTTTTTTAATTTAAGGTTATTTCCTTATTGCAGTTGTAACTAATTTATCTTTGGGATAATTCATTACGTATGACAGATAATTAAGTTAACAATAAATAAATTTATTATAGAAAAACATATGTGAGATATAAGATTACAATAGTTTAACAAAATTAATGCTGGTTGACAATTGAACGAGTAACATATAAGTTCAGGAAAAACAAGTGAACATATCGTAGGCCACGGAAAACTTTAAGTTAAATAGGTAGCATTCGCCACAAGTCAGCGATACCCAAGTCAACAACAAACCGACCCAATTGCACGGACACCGTCTGCTGTTGGCCCGGCTCGCACTCAATCATCCCATCGATTCTACACACGTCAGACGACAACAACTGACAACAGAATACTGAATCCGCACCAATTAAACGCTCAATTACAAAATGTCCTGACCAAAGATCTTCAGTAGAAAAGAAGATACTCTTTGCCAGTGCCCAGTTTTGTTTCTACTCCAGTCTAGAAGCGTGTAGAATCCCCCTTTTTTATGTTCTTTGGTTTAACCTCCCCTCGTGATCCCCTCATTCCGTGTTCTGTGGACTGTGCTATAATCGTATAAAAGAGTGATCGTACGAGTGGAGACGCACTCCTGGACTGGCTTCGATAATCGCTACGGGAAGCTAAGGCTTCGGAAACTAATAATAATGTAAGCAAAATTCTTTGGCTTCGGAAACTAATAATAATGTAAGCAAAATTATTGTTTGGCATGTAATATTTTTACTTCACGCCTGCACGTATCGGCATGTGGACGTCCTCCAAGATCTCGTCGACGCTTACAACGGCGTAAAACATTCTAATATCAAAATGACACCTGCTGTCATTTCAAAAACTAATGAGCTTCAAGTCAGAGATAATCTGTAAGTCAAAAGGCGTCCAAACTCGAATAGTACGCCAAAAATGAAAGTCGGTGACACGGTGTGTATTAGCAAATCCAAAATGCTGTTTGAAAAGAGCTACGAAAGCAATTAGAGCGAAGAAATTTCCAAAGTCAGAAGTATCGTGTTGCGGCAACCAGTCGTCTACAGGGTGATCGATCTTGATGGCGAGGGGGTGGAGGGAACGTTTTACAAACCCGAATTGCAATGCATACGTATTCCAGAAGTTTTTAAAGTTGATAAAATACTAAGTGTCATAGGTAAAGGTGCCAGAAAGAAAGTGTACATGGAGTGGAAAGGTTACTCCGCCAAGTATAGTTCTTGGATTCCTGCCAGTTACTTCAGCGCCTTACCATGAAGGACCAGTTTTACATCACTTTGCTGAGCGACAGCTCTATGGGATATCCCCCCCCCCCCCCCAGAAAAGCCTCGCGAATTTCACCACGCAGTTACCCTATATTGTCTTACACTCAGAGGCCAGTGGGAAGTCGCTCACGCCGAATTCCAATATCCGTTATTCTTTCACCACCGTTTCCAAGGGCCAAAATATTGTATGATACAACTGGATGGACGCTAACGGCTTGGAACAAATAGTCAAGGATCACATCCCTCCTGAAAACTACAGTATTATCCATGAACCCTAAACTAAGTAGAGGCGTTTAAATGGGATTCCGGAGTTTTATTCAAGTACACAAACCCCAAGATAAAAGTGGGCGTTGTTTCTTCTTCAACAAACTTACAGATGCTGACTCTTGAGTCAAGTAAGTCTACAAATTGGTTTCGATCCTAAGACTATTCTGATCATAGTATACATAAGATAGTTAGCTATGATCCGTTGCACTACGTGTTCGCACTTGAAAGGGAAATTGAAAGCCTGGAAATCAATATAAGAACAGACACTGGTGAACCTGTATCATTCGAGTTTGGAAATGTTTGAATGAAAATTCATTTTTGACGCTGCTAAACATTATCTATCCCTACCAAAGATACTACGTCAACCAAGCAGCAACAGGAATATTTTCAATTTACCACGGTGTTCCCTATGAACACGGGCACGGGATAAGAATTTTTATCTGTTTCCTTTTCAAGAGCGTCGTACCGTTGCTGAGAAGCGGTGCTAAAGCCATTGGAAAACAGGTGCTTCATACAGGTATCTACGTGCTCTCCGACGTCGCCAGTCAGCGTCATCCTTTCAAAGAGGCCCTACGCCACCGTGTCAGTGAGGCTGGAACAAACCTGAAACGCAAGGCGCAGCAGAAGATCGATACACTGATGACTGGTTCAGGCTATAAAGAGCGTGTAAGAAGCACCGACGTCAGTCTTCTGTTGTTGCCTGATATAAAAAGGTCAAGAAAGAAGCGGTAGATATTTCAGTTGAAATGTCGTTTCCACATCCCCTGTCCTGTGAGTGTGCCAGCAGTGAACTTGATCTTTTTTCCGTCCTACCCACACAAACCAGTCTTGATTGTGGACAATGGTTTCAGTACAAACCAGTTTTCCCTCACCGATGATTCGTCCATCGAATATACCGTTACCGGTCAGGGTGAGTTCTATATCGTTCTTTCTTAGACCATTATCTATCTCAGGTCGGCTATCATGAAACTCGATGGTGGTGCTTTAACTGAGGTCGATCAAATCGCTCCCATCAACAACTGAATGCACTCGCTATTTACACAGGTGGATGTGTTTTTAGTCCTACTACACAGAAACACGTATGCTTATATATCGTACATTGAAACGCCAATCATTTACAAAAATGACGTCAAAAGAACACATTTGACTTACGGTCTGTGATTTTCAGACAACCCCGTAACATTTGAGGATATTAACGCGGGCTACAAAGGATTTGAGGCCCGTCGCAGTCTCACCACATTGATAATGTGGATCTTTTGGGGTATCTACTCCGTGACGTGTTTAACCATGAGAAATACCTTTTAAACGTCACCGAACTCTGAGTAAATTTAGTCCGTTCCAGATACGGGTTTAGTCTTATGGCCACCCTGAACTCCCTCACTTTAAGTTTCACATCGCTGAAGACAGCCTTTTAGTGCGAAGTGTCAAAGTAGCACCTTCTATACTGTTGGCACATGCCAAGGCATTAACACGTCAGTTCCGAAAAATATCCCATCTCCTACGTGGAAGTAAAAACACTCACTATTCCTACAGGTCTGCAAGGGAAATCACTTGACAACGTATTCACCGGACAGTTACCCAAACGATGCATCGTGGGATTTGTATCAAACGCTGCATCCAACGGAGACGCCACCAAGAACACGTTTAAATTCCAAACCTATGGCATGAACCATTTCTTGCTGTACGTGGACGAGAACAAGTGCCTTCAAAACCGTTAAAGCCCGATTTTTCAAACAGCAATTATGTCCTGTCCTACCACACACTGTTTTCTGGAACGGATATCCATTTCATAAATGAAAGTAGCGAAATCACAGGGGAAACTTTATCTAAGGAATATCATCTCATGGCTTTCGATCTCACACTTAATCTGTCTTGCCACACTACATCGCATTGGAACTTGATGAAGCATGGTTTTCTTAGCATCGAAGTCACCTTCACAAGAGTTCTCACCGAAACCGTCAACTGTATCGTGTACGGGGAGTTTGCCAACATCATATCACAATCGACAATGACAGAAACGTCGTGACTTATTATGGGAGTTAATATAAACGACTTCCCGCCTCTTACACTGGTTATTTAAATCATGGACATCATTGTGGATTTTCAGAATTTTATCGACGAAAGCAAAGAGTTTATCATCAAGGAACTGAGTGTTTTATCTGTATGTGGTATAATACTTCAACATTGTGTGTTAAGCCCCCTCATACGCTATCGAGGAACTTTCAGCCGCCACTAAATAGCAAGCCGACTATATCGTCAATAAACTGCATGGTATTCCCTGGAATAGTGGTTATGTGGATTGCAGCCTGCTCGAATCCCTCATATCCCGAGCCACAACGCGTGCAAAAACCGTCTACGTTAAGGGGACAGAAAAGAAAAAGTTTCTAGTCAAATACACGCCTACGCCCGTCGTAGATCTGTGCGACAGAGGTTGTTCGTCTTTGAAAACACTTAAATTGGTCCACACCATGTGCATGACACATAGTTCTGTATGAAATTTCTGTTCGGCATCCATCATTTGGGGACTTCGAGATTGGATGATTGAAGATGGACATGCACACCATAAGATGTAAGCTGACAACAAACCCGTGGTTCGGTTCTGTACGGTCGGGGTTTTTCCCTGCTGATCAACTACCTTCAATAATAGCGTGACCTGCCACTGTCATCATCAACAATGGTACACACACTAAGACTGAGACGCATTGGGTCACCATCTTTATCGACATGAATGACGTTGGAGAATATTTTGGCAGTTATAGTTTTCCACCCCGGATAATATCTTGTCTGGCATTCATACTCAAACACACTTACCGCACGTCTTATAGCACGCTACAACTTTAAAGCATAGCCTCAGACATTTGCGTTCATTACTGTCTCATGTACCTTCTATATCGCACCCAGAACATTCCGATGAGAACTTTCCTAAGCCTATTCTCGCCCACCAATCATAGAGGCAACGACGCTAAGTTGTTGAAATATTACAACACATTTTACAATACTGTAGGGTCCTTCCGCTTCTCAAGATGCTGTGTCCATTCAGCGTGCGTCTATAAAAGGGTTGTCCCGACGGCGTGCCTGCCATAGCCATGACGGTCGTCGAAGCAATCAAACATCATGGAAGGTCAAGACATCTTCGCCTGCAAATTAAGGCCGTTGAAGCCACTTGCCATCACCAGTATTTTCAACACTTTGCTCCCACTGGACGTAGTCGACGCCAAATGAGTCATCATCAGCATGAGTGTCAATAACAACTTTACGCGCTATGTTCAGCTAGAAAATGCGGAGGTAACTGTGCGGTGTTTAACCATACAGAGTTGCAAGAACTGGGCAACTACAAGTCGGTCATATCAAAGGTTTTCAGCAACACGCAACCTCCTCAGAAGATTAGTCTGACTAATCATGAAATCTCTCTGAGACGCATGTGCGGTTACCAAATAGTCATCATCAGCGAGAAACAAGACGCGGGACTCAAACGGGTCGCCTATCTAGCACCTAGCTTGGCTTGTCTTTGTTATGTATGGGACCTCATCGACGTCACCTTTGATTGACGGGATATGTGTTCGACACCCGTCGCACGATATTGCAACAATTTGATCAACACACTCGTCGTGGATGTATGAGAGCTAGCAGATGTCATCGACCTCGAACAAGCTACGGTGGAAACGCACATCATAAACCTGGATCTTATCAGTGCTACCTACTATATACGTCAAGTCGTCTGTTTGGACTATTACATGCTAGATTGTGAACTAAAAACAATTTTACTGACACATCTAAGAGACACTATAAAAAACGTATGAACGAATATATGCGGCATTCCTGTAAAAGTGTATAATAAATATTATGTAGGATATCTGTGAAACCTTTAATACATGTCTGTAAAACCTTTAATGTTCAATAAATATATGTTTTGGAATATCGTCTTTTATTCACACAAAACCTCTCTGTCCCTTACACGTAGGGTAACCAGATACGAGTCTTGACTTGTCGAGTCTTGACCCTCAATGACCTAACGTCACAATCAATTCTTTCTCGACTTATCTTGTCGAGCCGCCAAACTGGCGCCAGTCATAAGTGAGAACCCATTGACCCAAAGAAGGGGAGGGCTGTGACATCATTCAAGGTCGTGATCTATTCCTGTCTCTTTTGTCTTGTCAAGCTGCCAAACTGGCGCCAGGTATGAGTCATCAAGCTTGTGACAGTGCAATGATGTCATTGGGAAAACCCATTGCCTGTGGAGGTTTGCCAAGGCCAATAACCTCATGTACTAACTCACGTTTTCAAGGTCACGATTTATTCTTGTCTCGACTCATCTTGTCAAGCCACCAAACTGGCGCCAGTCATCAGGGAAAACCCATTGCCACATAGATGGGGAGGGTTGCAACATCCTTTAAGGTCGTGTTCTATTTCTGTCTTGTCGAGCTGCCAAACTGGCGCCAGTCATCAGGGAAAACCCATTGCCACTTAGAAGGGGAGGGTTGCGACATCATTCAAGGTCGTGAACTATTCTTGTCTTGTCGAGCCGCCAAACTGGTGACAACCTTGTTGAGAAATTAAGAGTGCTAGAGTCAAATGCTTCTCGAGAAAATTTTTGAAATAAATTTATGATCTGCGTTCAACTTTTCAGAAAGAATTTAAAAGAGTGAATGACTTAAAACTATCAGGAACTTCACACAAAGATCTGTAGATCCCATCACTCCATTACTACAATGAATTTTTTTCTCTGGTCGACCAGAAAACTCCCAAGAAGTATTTGTCACCTGTAAGTGTTATTATTATTATTATTATTATTATTATTATTATTATTATTATTATTATTATCACCTTTTTAAAAACATATTTTTTCTCCACATTTTACGTTTTGTTTTCTTCTTTTGTGATAAAATAATGGCTGACGATACAACTAGTAAATATTTTGTTTATATCTACCATACTAGACACTCGCACAACATATAAATTACGAAAAAAACTGATGAACCTGATGGGAGAACTGTGCTTTGCCAGAGAAAATTCAGTTCAGTATTCCGTTCATTTATTTTACAATGTTAAACTGGAAACTTTGACTGATAGTGTATGGGCACCTTTACTGGCTACTTTTCCCTAGCATGAGTAGCTGGGTCATAGCATTTATCATTATTCACCTATTCCTATTTTTTTTCCTGGTTAGGATCGCGTATTATTACCAGTTCAGTTTATACGCTTATGTACTAATTACGCTAATAGTTTTGGGGAATAGGAAGGTTATATTAAAAGAAAGTGTACCCGCATTTGTGTGAAGGGAGCGTAGAAAACCATTTTGGAAAACCCACCCTCAGTACACCCAACCATGATTCGAACCTCGATCTCCTTGTCATCGGCAGTCTATCCTACTGCAAAAGTGGCGCGTTAGACCACGCAACCATTGTAGCGGGTTCTCCATGTTTTGTTTTTAGTTATGTTGTTACCACTTCTTAATTTAAGGTGGGGGTGTAGGGGCCGCCAGAAAAGATAAGTGTTTTTGCAGTTACATCATAACATTTTCTCCACACGGTGATATCAACAGTTGTTGAATACCTGTCAAGGGCGTCCTGGAATTTATTGACACCTTTTTCTATTTATTTAAAGAGTTTTTCGTCTAATGCCCCCATGTTCTTGACAGATGTTCAACAACTGTTGATATCATCATGTTAATAAAATTAAACTCTTTGTACTGAAGCAATATTTTATTTATTTTGGCCAAAAAAAAGTGTAGCTATAAAAACTTTAAAAACACTTTTTCTTTCGTTCCATACTTCTCCATCTTATGTCTACATCATGGTGTTGATAAATGTAGAGTCAAGTGATTTATGACTATAAATGTTTGCTTCCGTAATGTGCGAAAGTGAATCAAAGTTCGGTGTGGACATTCTTATAAAGTCTTACAAGCAAGTTTCAATTCCCTCATCTGGCCGTCAGCGTATTTTTTCAGTGATTTTTTAAAAGTGAAGTTTCTAAAACCTAATAGTTTCCGCAATTAAAGCTCTGACTTTACCCCGATTTTTATTAGGATTGGACAAACTTATCTTACTGCTAAAAAATATTAATATATCTACATTAACGTGCTCATACGCCAAGTCATGTGATATGCAGTTGTCATTTGGAAAGATTTTTCAAGGTCTATAAAATAATACTTGTAACCTTGTTACAACAATATTAAACAATTGGGGTCACCCTTCTAGCCCCTGTTGACTCGTCTCACCAAGATCACAGCCTACGACAACTACATACAACACTCTCCAATACCCGAGTGAGCCGAGGCACGTTGTTCGTTCCTCGACGCTGTAAGCATGCCGCGCCCAAGAAAAAAAGATGAGCGAAAAGCGTGGGTCGTTCCTCGCACTCTACTGGCTGTGTTTGGTAGCCCCGGCTCTGGATCTTTCTACCAACGCCCATATGGACGTGGAACTTGTCAATTTGTTCTCTGTTCTCAATTGACTCTCACCCCCTCCTTCCCCCTATTTTATCCACTATTTGAGAACACGTGATATAAAGTTGAGAACTATATAGGAATAAGATTATCTAGTGTAGTCACTAATTTCATTTCTGGCTTCATAAGGTGAGCGACGGTGTTATAGTTAGTTAATATCTATGGTTTTCTAAATTCACTTTTGCCAATTAATTATCTTATAGTATCAAAAGTAATTATTTTGGGATTTACTTATTATTTTTTACCGTAAGTGTAGTGTCAAAATTAATATCTTTGCACCGTTAGAATAACACTGTTTCTCAATTTGTAATTATGCATAACATAAGGGATTCTTGGTCCCCAACTTTACAAGTAATATTTTGCTTATCCGCTTCACGGATTATTATTAAACCATTTTGGTACTAACGGTCCCCGTCGCTTGCTAATAAATGGAGTCGTTCATCAAATTCATATATAGGTGTAATGTAAAGTTTTATCGTCTTGTTATTCTTGAGTAATTATTTAAAATGGTTGTCATTTTAAAGTTTATGTGCTGTTAAGTTTGAGAAATGGACGCAGTGCGGCGATATACTTTTTATGGTCGTTACATTTATTAAAGTTATTCTATTCGACGGTTATGTTGAGTTAAACTTAAGCCCGCCTGAAAGTGATATTTTTATTTACTCATTAGTTTTGTCGGCCGCCTACTGATGGAAGAAAAGACCGTTTACAGATATACAGTTTACAGTGATAGTTTAACTTACGGCAACTGGGCGCCAGCATTGCTTAATGTATTTAGTTGTAAGTTAAATTGTGTGTCTGCCACTTGATGGCGGAGCTTAGATTAGACTTTCATATTGTCGTAGTTTGTTTAGCATATTTGTCCAATTCCAATTTAGGAGGCCGAATAAAGATTTATGAAGTTAAATCAGGTCTTGTTTAGGAAAATTAGGAGCCACTGGTTGGCACGTTGATTCTTATCTAGTATTAACCTTTAGAACATAATTATATTATATCAATATCCTACCTAGGGTATAGCATTTTGCATTTATATCTTTTGTCGAAATATATGACCACGGTTCATTATTAAGAATAGTTGGAAATACTCAATTAAGGTCAATTTATCAATTTTGTATACAGAGTTTTTGATCGCCATTTATGGGCGAAATTATACTATTATTTATAAATATTATTTATGAGTTAGCTGTTGAGCTGCGAGTAAAGTTGTGTATAACTCTGCAACTAACTCAAACATGGATTCTGCCATTGCATTGGCCATTTTGAATACTGCTTTTAATTATTTGCATATTGTAAAATAGGTACTTCATTGTAAAGGTACAAATCTGAAGGACATTGAGGATCCTAATTGGCAACCAAAATTCAAACACAATTCACTTAGATATTGTCACACTTAATACACTAGCGCTTAAAAGAAGTGATTCATCTTTTCCAACCAAGGCATAGCTCACCAGTAAAAAAAAAAAAAAACAATACTCACCAAACATGGAGTAATCATAATTCCCGTTTTAATCTTGAAAGAAGCTGAAGTAATATCCTCAAATTTCAGTATTTGAGGACTTGTGGAGGAACACATGGGATCTGTCATTTCCTCTCCACTCTGTAAATGATACATGTATAGACAAATTAAAAACTATATTCTTACATTCGTAAGAAGTGAAACGGCTTCTATTCATAACTACAATATGATTTTCTTAGAAATACAGTTATTTTAAAACTGAAAACTCATGTTGCCACAATGGCGGAAATACAAATAATGTAGCGTATGTATTTATTTTAATTAGCAGAAAGATTTAATAACGTTTGGAATAAACTTATTAATTTTATAAATCAAGTGAAACATATTTATAATAATGCAAAATTTTAGTGACTTTCAATTACTTATGGTGGTAAAAATTGAGCCTCCATAAAAATCAGGGCTTACCTTATTTATTGAAAGCTTATTTCACGATCAATTAACCGAAATAATGGACTCACAAAGCTCTTAGGAAATCGCATGGGTTTTCCAAATTTACCATTGGCTTAACTCTGGAACCAAATTTGTTCTAAACAGTAGTTTGGATGTTTCACTTTACAATAGATGAATTGAGGTAAAGAAAGGCTGCTTATTTAAATTTTAAAATATGTTTTAATTCTTTTTTTTAATATGCAAAAATGGTTTCACTAACCTTAACTCCACCATTTACTAATGAAGACTACTTAAAAACAAACTACGATGCAATGCTTGGTTCGAGCTGCTTCATCTACCTAAGCTACGCAATATATGGGCAGTGAGAATGATATGTTAAATGCTAAAGTTATCAGATGCAGCCATATGATGGCAGTTAAATTCTCAACAATCAATAGCAAACATACGAAAGCGGAATATTTTCAAGATAATTTACTAGTATTTCCAATTGAAATAGAATATAAACTTTTATATAAGAGTAGGTATGTGATTTCCATGACCCAACTTTCTATAAATACAACATAAAATATAATTCTTTCACACTTTGTCAAAAATTTTGTTTTTAGAAGAGTGGGCAAAATTTACCGAAAATAGTTATTATTTTCCTATTCTTACACCTTGAATCAAGCCGTTATTGAACTTTATGTTAAAAACGTAATAAAGAACACAAGCATTTCCTAAACCAATAAATAAACTAAAAAAAACATTATCTCACCAAATGATAGGGATGGTATTTACATTATTTTATAAATTCAATCAAATTTTGAACATTCATCTACATGCATTTTATTTAAATAAAAATTAATAAATTATATGGCTTTGAATATTTTTTAGTGCTGACAATATCAAATAATATGCTGATTCAAATATTCCATAAATAAAGTAGTTTATTACCATACTATGAGCTTGGCTGTAATATGGTAAGCTAAATGTAGATAGAATATACTTGTCCACTTTAGATCTTAAGTTCATTCAACAACAAAAAAGTTTATTTTAGCCACCACGTCTTACTACCTTTTCAGGATAAACTCATATATACTAATTACGCTAGGGAGTCAGGGATGTTTATGGTTCAATTTAGAGGAAGTGTACCCGCATTTGCGTGGAGGAAAAGTGGAAAACCATTTAGGAAAACCAACCTCAGTACACCCGATGGGAATGCGAACCCTGATGATCTCCCTGTCATTAGAGGTCTAGTCTAATATGAAAGTGATGCTTTAGACCATGTGGCCACCAAAACAGGTAGTAAAAAGTTAATTGCATTATTTTAGCAAGTGTATAAAATAGCTATAATAGTTTTCCAATGATTTCAAATTATTTCAGTTCACGAGTTATAAGGGGACAAACTTGACATTTGCTGGGTTTTGCGGACCATGGTTAAGGTAAAGTAATAAATGTATGGGCCTGAAATTTACTATAAATTATACATTTATATGATATTTACATAATGAAATATGTATAATATTAATATTATTATTATTAATTATATTACACTTTTTAATTCAATTATTGTTTATTTAGGATTTAAAAGAAAGATAAATAATTGAGTTCATATTGCAGTCCTGAAGTACCTATAGCAGTGATTGGCAATGTACGGCCCGCGGGCCATATGCATCCACCGACAGGTTCAACGTGGCCCACGTAATAATTCCAAATTCCTATAAAAAATTGTTATAAAATGAGGAAAACAAAGGAAAAAAAGTTCATTTCACACTCGTTTGTTTTTATTTATATTATATAGCTTAGTGACCAGCGTTTATAGATTAAAATAAAACGCAAACCATCCATGACACTGAATTAAATGAATTTCAATGTAACACGCAATTAAAGAAGTTGTTTCTCAACGTCCCAAAACTTGAGTTATACAAGTCCTTATCATTAAAATTAAGTTTCCCAAATTTGATATATCATGGCCAGAATGTTATCACCATGTTTACATAGTCACAGATGGTCACTTAAGCTTCACTTTTGAGAGACACCTCGTCCCAGTTGGAACCAGACTATGAAAGACTTTTATAAGAACGGTCACAGTTCCACTAATCACACAATCCTTCATTCAAGTACTGCTAAGAATTTGTTTTATTTAAGTATTTGTTAAATAATATAGACAACTCACATTGTATTAAAATTAGATATCATTATAATAAAAATCAATTTAAATAATTATTAGAATTTAATTGTATAATATTTTTGCAAAATTTACCATTGTAACTTTTAATAAACTGTGTAGCCCACCTGGCATTTTTCTTTTTTCTTTTGGCTCACTCTCCGAAAAGTTTGCCCATCACTGACTTAGAGGTATAGAAGGCCCTACATCTTCATATATTGCAGTTAAATATTTAAAAATAAAGAATAAAAACATATTACACATATAATCTTTTCTCTTCAAAATATTTACATATTTGTTTGAAACATTCCTTGAAGTAACCAGTATTTTATTTTACTTTAGTTACACTTATTTGAGGAATATATTGGACTTTTGGTAGCATAGCATAGGACAAAGCTGATCACCACCCATTTCACGCTTAGTATGTTCCCATTTAATTTTGTATCTGTTCAAAAATGGTAGATGTTACGCAATCACGCACTCCTTCATGAAAAAAATCATTTTGGTGGTTTTGACCCAGTTTTAGCACCCATTTTTTTTTAGGGTGTGTAGGCTACGCAACCCTCCATAAAAATTCATGCTGGAGTTTGTGACTTTTTTTTATGGGGATTGTTCACTGTGCATTGGTTCTAACCCTGGTATGGTAAGTGTGCCCCATTGGTTTGAATCCGTAGGACGTTGGTGTGGGTTTTTTATTTTTATGGAACTCATGTCGGGGGTTTGTGATGTTTTTAAATAGTTTTGCTTCCTAGATACACCCATTTAATATTTTATGTGTGTATGTTATGAAATCCTTAATAAAAATAGAAGTCAATTTATAGGTGTTTTCATCATTATAGGGAGTTTGTACCAGTTCATTCTTACCCAATCCTGTTCAATCCTGCCCACTCGTCTATTTTGGGGGGTTGCGGGAGCATGCATCCTTCGCCGACAAGGGAGGGGAAACTGATAGGACTGAATTGTATCCACTCGGAATGGTATCTATTCAAAAAGTTTTGTAATAAACTGCTTTTGTGAAAATCCTTAATTATATTCAGAAAAACCTGAATTGCATCCATTCGGAATGGTATCCATTCCGACAGATTTGTGATTAACTGCTTTTGTGAAAATCCTGAATTGTATCCAACTGAATTATATCCACAAAAACCTGAATTGTATCCACTCGGAATGGTATCTATTCTGACAGTTTTGTAATAAACTGATTTTGTGAAAAACCTGAATTGTATCCACCTGAAATATATCCACAAAAACCTGAATTTTATCTGCTTGGAATGGTATCTATTCCAACAGTTTTGTAATAAACTACTTTTGTGAAAATCCTGAATTGTATTCACCTGAATTATATCCACAAAACCTGAATTGAATCCACTTGGAATAGTATCGATTCAGACAGTTTTGAAATACACACCTTTAAGAAAAACCTTAATTATATCCACAAATGGCATACTTGAGGTTTAACAGAAGGAACGTTTAACGTAAAAGCTTTGCCACACTTGTAGTAGAGGGCAGCAGGATATAATCTTCTTAACTTACTACATGCATACTAGATTGCAGCCAAATCAGTATGATAATTCAATCAAATTATTTAAATACGTTTAAGTAATTATTTGAAATTCGTAGACTCTTATAAGGCTACCAACATTAAATAAAATATTTTAAAAAAAGTGATTTTATTTTACTTAACATGTGTTGTAGGGTAAGGGATGTGCTGCAGAGGATATTCGTATCCTATATCAGCCATTCTCGCTCGATTATATACTTTATACCAGGGAAACAGAAGTTAAACGTATGGACATTAGGAGCACCTTTTAGAAAATATAAACAAATTGTTAGCAGTCAACATTGATAACATTTTACTCTATTTTACTGTTATTTATAGATATTGACTATCTTTGTATTAATATTATCACTGTTCATCATAGTCCTCCCCCCCTTGAAAATGCTTCAAAAATTAATTTGTAATCAAATCGATATAGGTGAATTTAAACTAAGTTTGTCATTAGTGCTCTAAATCTCTTTTCAAGTGGGCTGTAAAAGTATTTTATTAAACATGAAGTATTCATTCTCCTTAAAGATAGAAGTGCATACTAGAACATTATTTTGCAACCATATTTAACATGTAAGATTTTTTTTCAGTTCAATATATTTTAAAACATGTATCGACATGTATAATTTTAAAGAGACAAATCTTTTATTTTATTTGCCAACAGACTTTAGCCACTATGTTAAAAATAAACATTGAAAATCTAGCTTTAATTTATTAAAATCTAGTGAGAAATTAGAAACTTTTGATGAATTCTGGCAATAATTTTATTAATGTGAATTGTCAGCATTGCCTTGCTCATGTCCTATGCTTGGTGAGCTCTAGTGATGGGAATAATCTAGTCAAAGTAGTCGACTACACCTTTTGTGTCTCGTGATTGGCTGTACTTGATTCTTCCAGAAATCCTCGAGTAAAAGTAGTTGGGCCCTGTTCTTCTTTTAGTTGCTCCTTTTCTTTATCTTTAGATATAATATACAATATTGGTTAGTATGTTTAACGTGTTAGCTTAATACAAAATCTTTTACCCATTTCACGTGGTGCGAAAGGGCAGCTGCACCTTAGTGGTTACCGCTGACAACACTTCTAACACTAAATATGGTCCCTTATACTGAAGTTGGTATTTTTTTATATGACCACATTTTAGAAGTGGATTAGAAAGATATAAGTCTACAAATCTGTAAATGGGTACAACACTCTTCTTGTTATATTGAGCTGCTTGTTGTTGGAACGCGAGATGATTTCTTTTCTTGACAATTTTCCACACACCTTGCAGTTTTTCAGCAAGGTCGATCACGTGTTCATTTGAGTTCAACGGAAGCGTCACAGAATCAAACGGAAATATATCCCAGTTATCATGTCGGCTATTTACAAAATGACTAATTATTTTATAAATTGTTTGGTGTACTCGTTCAACTCGGCCATTTCCCTTCGGATGTGCCGGGTAGTTCTAAGTTTAGTGACATTGAGCAATTCGCAAACTTGCACCATTAGTTCTGACATGAAGTTCGAACCCTGGTCACTGATAATAAATAAGGGTGTCCCGAACTTCAACACCCAGTGGAAAATAAACATCCCCACTATGGTATCTGCACTCTTATCAGGTATAGGTATCATCAGAGAATACCTAGAAAAATTGTCAATCATCGTTAAAATATACTTGTTGTTGTCTCTGGGTTTTGGTAAGGGACCGACTATATCTAAACCTATCTTTTCAAACGCAGTGTTTGTTTCGGGTAGTTCTTGAAGTGGTGCTTTGTTTTTCCATTATTGTTTCTCTGATTGCATGAAACGCATCGTTGGACGTAGTTATCTACATCGTGACGTCGCTTCGGCCATTAGTACTTTCGTGCCACCTGTAGCTCGTAGTTCTCTTACAACTGTGACTGGCTAAAACTGAGTCGTGACATTTTTTTTAACACGTCGTCACGTTTTGGCTCAGGCATCACAATGCGCTTTCCGTACTTTGTTTCTAGAAAAAGTAAGCCACTAACCTCCTGGAAACTTGGGTTGTTTCTCCAAATTTGACAATCGGTCGGCATCTTGAGATTGCTGCTCTATTAGCTCCTCTTAGGTACTGAGTTCGATGGTTCTTATTTTTCTACTTAGTCCGTCAGCATTTCCATGGAATTTTCCTGGTCGATGACACACCGTGTATACATATTCACTAAGACGTAAACTCCATCTCATTAACCGACCGCTAGGGTCTTTTATACCTAATAACCACTTAAGAGTGGTATGATCCGTAATTACTGTAAGGAGTTTGCCCAGTAGGTAGCAACTGAATTTATTGACACTCCACAGGACTTCTAGTAGTTAGTTTTCCGTGGTGCTATAACTAATTTATGCTTGGTTTAGTTGGCGGGATGCGAAAGCAACAGGGTGTTCTTTACCCTCAACCTCCTGGGATAACACACAGCCAAGTGCATAGTTGCTAGCATCTGTAGACAAGATAAATGGTTTTTCAAAATCAGAGAAAATTAATACTAGAGACGAAGTCAGTGCGTTTTTTTAAATCTTCCATAGCGTCGCTGCAGTCTGGAGTCCACTCGAACTTAGCTCCCTTTTTTAGCAGCTTAGTTAGGGGCTGCGCTTTCCTGGCATAATTTTCAATGAACATAAGGTAAAAGTTTGACAACCCTAAAAATGATTGAAGTTCTTTGACTTTTTCGGAATGGGGTAGTTTCGAACGGCCTCGACTATCTGAGGATCACATTTTAGTCCTTCATGACTTATATAATAACCTCGGTAATGTACCTGAGAGGCCGCGATGCGACATTTATAAATATTTAAGGATAAATTGTCCTGATGCAACCGATTCAAAATTTCCCTCAGTCTTTCAGCATGTTCTACCATGTCCTTGCTAAATATTATTATGTCATCTAGGTAAACCAGGGTTTGAGTAGTGTGTAACACTTACAATATACCATCCATCTGTTTTTGGAACGTAGATGGGGCATTTCTGAGATCAAAGGGCATTCTAACACGTACGCCCCTGTTGTTAAAAAATACGTTTTTGCTTGGTCGTCGGGATGAACACATAGTTGTTTGTAGCCGCTAGTCATGTCCAGATATGAAAAGATTTTACATTTAGACATGTTTGCAATCTTTTCCACTAAATTAGGTAGGGGATGAAGGTCTGGGGTAGCTACTGTATTTAAACGTCTATAGTCAACACAAAATCGGAATTCTTACTGTCCTGTTGTAGACCTCTTTTTTTACAAACACTATAAGAGAGCTCCATGGTGGATCATGTACTTCCTGGGTTTGATAAATCCGGCCTTTAACTGGTTCTCAACTATATCTTGAATTAGATCTCTTTGGTGATAAGGTACTCTGTATGGTTTCTGTGATATAGGCTTCGCATCTCCGGTATGTATTTGATGGTGTACTAATTAGGTAGCAGGTAAATTATCTCTTTCCCTAAATATATCCTTAAACTCTCGTAAAATAAGCTTCAAAATGTTTTTATCTTCCTCTGACAAATGATTTAGTTTTTGATTCAGTGCAGCTTCGAATTTAGGGGATGTAGTCTCATTAGCCTCACAAGCTAGTACAACTTTATTTTGATCCTTACCCTGAGGTAATATAAGGTCTGTGGCATACAAACTCCTACATGAGTTTTTTTCACAACAGATGACGTCATCTTTGTTTACATAACAAACGCCAACAATTACCGCCACTCGTGGCATTTGGACATCCACAGGGCTCATATTGACAGCACTTATAGGGACTCTGACCCTGTCCCCTGCCTTTAGGATACCACTAAAACTACTAGCCCCATAACAGTGTGTATCTTCCAGTGTATCGCTTTGTATAACTGGTTCTACTAAAAGTAACTTTTCGTCATTAACTTCGGGTAGTTTAACTCCAGCTTGAATTATATTTCTTGCGCCCGAGGGCATTTCTTCAGTGTGCATAAAATGTACTAGAAATGGAATCATTTCCACAGCGCAGGATGAGGTAGCCAATCTCATTATTTACAACTGCATTAGTTCGTTGAGGCCCTATTTTAGCTCTTGTTCCTAAATCATAAGATTTATGATGAAGGTTCAATTTCCGTTTTTCTACGTTAATAGACACATGGTTTTTCAACAAAAAATCTAATCCAGGTATGCCCTCATAGCGATGATAGCTGGCATTTACAACCTGTACATTTACTACATAGCTATCATGGTTTAACTCGATAGTCACATATTTTTTTCCCAAATTTGAAATTATTTGTCCTCCTAGACCCACAATTACGTACTTAGGTTTGGAAATACCTCTATTTCCCACATTATTAAAGCTTGAGCTCCTGTATCGACTAAAAACTTCACTCGGTGTATACAAACGCGCAAACAACGGCGGACAACTCTTGAACTTTAATCAGTTGGTTTCTATTCCTCGTCCTAGTAGTAGTATCTAGGTAGTGTTATGATAGTGATTTTATGGTGGTTTTGGTTACTATAGATTTTTAGATGAACACCCATCATTCAACGATACCTTGACAACAAACAGTCATTGTAAATCTTCCCCCCACCCCCTCCCCTGTCTTATAAACTGCCTTTTCTACCAACTTTTTTTTCTTTGCGTTTAGTGACACTTAATTATTATAAAAGACGCAGAAACACAAGTAGCAATGTGCGGATACATCGCGAAAGGATCAGGGACTGGTGAGATGCGTCTGCTCAGAGTGTACCGCTGAAATTTTTCAGTATCAATTACAAAATTAAAATTTGTAAACGTTTGAGGATCTTCATTGTTTCATGTACCCACATTTCCAAGTACTAATAACACATTTGACCCAGTATACATTATAATAATTGAATATATTTATTGTTTGTGCTTCTACAGTAATTATTAAGATTAAAAATGTTAATGTTTACATAGCACTACTCATGTTAAAGAGCCGTGTCGATTAGAAGTATAGCTTATTTATTATAATTTTATCTTAGGTATTTTAAAGTCATTGAGGGGCATTAACATATTTTAAGCTATTTTATGAAAACTTAACATTAATCAAATCATCATTTGTTAACAAAATGTTTGAGTAGACTAGTACTGTATAGTGGTCTAGGCACATTTTTTTTTTGTATTGGTATGAATTGGGGTTTCAGGTTTAGTTGATTATTATTTGTATTTGTAACTTCCCCTTTTATTTGGGTGCCCCGTAGCCAACCCTAACTACTATACTACCGAGACACCATAGGGGGGTTACATGAGCAGGATGGACCCCGAGCGGTAGGGGTTGGGATTGATGGTATGTGGGGAATGAGGCTAGCAAGTTTCTCCCAACGATCTGTTTATTTCTCCAAACAGTTACTACGCTACTACATCAATATTATGAAATTCCCCGTGACGAGGGAACACTCACGATAACGGGACCGTGACACTACTTAGGGACCCGGGATCGACTCTCTGGCCGGGGGTGAACCCACCAGACCACATGTTAACTCGTTCATTATCTATCAGCGAGCCGACTACACATCCTTACAGCATCGCTGCCAAAACACAACCCCTGTGTGTTCTTCTCACACACATCACAAGTCGATCCCAGTTCTCACAAGTCCAAGGTCCACTCATCGCCAGTATTCGTTCATCAACAGGATGAAGCTATATGAGCTAGAGGCTGTTCTCAGCAGGAAGGCAACCCAATACTTTTGACTACCAAGGAAATGTATCAGCGTGGGCTAACTTCCTGCCAGAACAAACCTTACATTATTATGCTCTTACATATTATTATTATTATTATTATTAATTTATAAGTGACTAACAGATATACACCCATTTATGTTGATCACATAACTAAGAAAAAACTAAAACCAAACCGACACACAATATATTATTTTTTTAAACTATTTTCTCTCTAATATGAACTTTTCTTGGGTGCCTAGGGTCAACAAGCTTTGTAAGTAAACATTCCGTTTAGAATGTGGTCAGTGGCGAGATACAAAATATTTCCAGGCGAAAAACACTTGAAATAGCTTCTGAAGGCATTTAATTTTTGAAACAAAATTAGCCGAGGTGCAATCTAAATTAAAAATACATGGGGCAAGCAAGACTCCTTCAAATATCTTTTAGGAAATTCATTTAAAAAAAGAAATATTGTGGAATATTTATAATAACTTCTAAAGGCATCCAAATCTCAAGAATTTCCTGAAGTAATACTACATCAAAAATCTTCTTGCAGCACAAAATTTCGAGATAAGTCAGAGGGAAAACTGCTCAAAATAGCCTTTAAAGAGTATAATTTCAGAAGTTTGTGGTAGAATCACACAAAAAAAATAATGGCAACAGAACTGGGGTGTCGCATGTAGGGGGTTATTGCGCCTCTTGGAATAAGTTTCCCTTCTTATATATTTATTTCACACCTTCTGATATTATCGAATATGAAGTTGAAAATTAGACTTGCCTCAACTCCAAATAACTTGTAAAGGCATTTAATTTTCCAAAATGTGACTGGTAGGGACTTCTCCAAATAGTTTCTAGAGGCATAAAATTTGCCGGGAGAAGGCCAGTCCAAATATATTCTAAATGTAAAAGTTATGCTTTATTTGTTTATTTAAGCACCACGTCTTACTAATTATACGGGTTGTGCGCTTATGTACTAATTACACCAATGTGTTTGGAATTGATAAAGTTAAATTTAGAGAAAGTGCACCTGTATTCATGTGGAGAGCAAAGTAGCTGGGGGGGCGTATGGGAACAGACCTGTGATTGACTGATATTGATAGCATTGGCTGAGTACAGTTCTTTTCCTTTCCAAGTTTGACCACCTTTCCACATCCGTGATAAAATTTCTCCTCCATTTACCCTCTTGTTATTTCCATGACGACATGGGGTTAACGACCTGTTTTCCTCTTTCAATGTTACAAAGGTTTATTTCTGGAGGTTTTCCTTAGGTATTCTATATTGCAATGGGTTTTCCCTGAAGCCTCATACCTGTTGCCAGTTTGGTGGCTTGACAAGACAGTCGAGACAGGAATAGATCGTGACGTTGAAACAGTGAGCTAGTACATGAGGTCATAACCCTGGCACCCTCCTCTTCCTCTTTTATGTGGTAATGGGTTTTCCTGGTGACTCATACCTGGCGCCAGTTTACTGGCTTGACAAGACAAGACCTTTCAATCTGTGTGACGTCATCATTGCGTGTGATGTCGCAACATTCCCCGGCAATGGGGTTTTCCTTGAAGACTCATACCTGGCCCCAGTTTGGCGGCTTGACAATAAGTCTAGACAGGTATAGATCGTGACCTTGAAATGGTGAGCTAGTACGCGAGGTCAATGACTCTGGCAACTCTTTCACCTTTTCCCCTTCTATGTGGCAATGGGTTTCTCCGATGACGTCATCGGTCTGTTGCAACCATGATGACTCATACCTGGAGCCAGTTTGGTGGCTTGACAAGATAAGTCGAGACAGAAATAGATTGTGACCTTGAAATCGTAAGCTAGTACATAAGATCATTGACCCTGAAAACCCTCCCCCTCTTTCCCCTTCTATGTGGCTACGGGGTTTCCTTATGATGTCATTGCTCTTTCGCAGCCCTGATGACTCCTACGTGGCGTCAGTTTGGAACTCGAAAAGACAAGTCGTTTCGATCTGTGTGGCATTATCATTGTGTGTGATGACGCAACACTCCCTGGCAAATGGGTTTTTCCTTCATAACTCATACCTGTCGCCAGTTTGGCTGATCGACGAGACAAGTCGAGACAGGAATGGAACGTTACCTTGAAACTGTGAGCTAGTACAAATGGTCATTGACCCTGGCAACTTTCTCCCTTTTTCTCTTCTATGTGGCAATGGGTTTTCCGATGACGTCATCGATTTGTCGCAACCCTGATGACTCATACCTGGCACCAGTTTGGCAGCTCGACAAGACAAGTTGAGACAGGAATAAATCGTGACCTTGAAACCGTGAGCTAGTACATAAGGACATTGACCCTGGAAATCCTCCCCCTCTTTTTCCTTCTATATGGAAACGGGTTTTCCCAATGATGTCATTGATCTGTCGCAGCCCTGATGACTTATACCTGGCACCAGTTTGGCACTCGACAAGACAAGTTTCCTCGATTTGTGTAACGTCATCATTGCGTGAGATGTCATAACATTCCCGGCCATGAGTTTTCCCTGATGACTCAAATCTAGCAACAGTTTGGCGGTTCGACAAGACAAGTTGAGACAGGAATATATTACGACCTTGAATGATGTTGCAACCTCCCCCATCTGTGTGGAAATGGGTTTTCCCGGTGACGTCATCGCAAGCCTGGCGCCAGTTTGGCGGGTTGACAAGACAAGTCGAGACAAGAATAGTGGCAGCATTGTCACAGCTCTTATCATATACAATAAGGGGCCTCTCTCTACAAATGGAAACGTCGCAGTGATAAATAATTTTCAGTTAGGGGCTGCAATCCCCCCACAAAAGTATACTAAGGTTGGCTGTTTGATACCTACCGTCGACATGGGGGGATGGTTTAGTTTGGTGGATCGACAAGTTAAAACTCGTAAGGGACAAACAATCTTTGCGATAATAAAACAAGATATTACAAACATATATTTATCATACATCAAAGGTTTCCCAGACATATATAATATTTAATATACACTTTTACAGGAATGACACATAAATTCTTTCATAAATATTTCTACATTGTCTCTTAGATGGGTTAGTAAAATTGTTTTTAGTTCACAATTCAGCATGTAATAGTGCAAACCGATGACTTGACGTGTATAGTAGGTAGCACTGATAAGATCCAGGTTTCTGATGTTTCCACCATAAGCTGTTCGAGATCGATGACATCCGTTGATTGTGTTAGCGTGTCGCATGCATCCACGACGAGTGTGTCGATCAAATTGTTGCAATATCGTGCGACGTGTGTTGACCACATATCCCGTCGGTCGAAAGTGACGTCGATGAGGTCCCACAACTCACAAAGACGCGCTGAGCTAGGTGCTAGATAGGTGACCAGTTTGAGTCCAGTGTATTGTTTCTCACTGATGACGACCATACGGTCACCACACATGCGTCCCAGAGATATTTCATGATTAATCGGATTAATCTTCTGAGGAGGTTGCGTGTTGCTGAAAAACTTTGATATGTCCGACTTGTATTTGCCCAGTTCTTGCCACTCTGTATGGTTAAACAAAGCACAATTCCTCCACATTTTTCTAGATGGACATAGGTTATAAAGTTGTTCTTGATACTCATGCTGACGATGACGCGATTGGCGTCGACTTAGTGGAGGGGAAATGTGTTCAAATACTGGTGATGGCGAGCGGATTCACTGGCTTTGCTTTGCGGGTGCAATGGTCTTGCCCTACCATGATGTATGATCGCTTCGACGACTGTCGTGATTAATGCCGGTACGCTGTCAGGACGCCCCTTTTATAGGGGAAGACAAGGTGCACGCTGATTGGACGGAGCCTCTTGAAGGGTGGCAGGACCCTACTGTCTTGAAAAATGTGTTGTATTATCTAAAAACCTTAGCGTCGTTGCCTGTATGATTGGAGGATAAGAATTTGTTTAGGAAAGTTTGCATTGGAATGTTTTGGAAGCGATAGAGAAGGTACACGAGCCATTAATGACCGCAAATATCTGAGGCTATGCTTTGAAGTTATGTCGTGTTATGAGGCGTGCGGGAAGTGTTTTTGCGTATAAATGCCAGATGGGAAATTATACGGGTTGGAAAACCATAGCCGTCAAAATATTCTCAAACACCATTCTTGTCTATAAAGATGGAGACCCAGTGCGTCCCAGGCTTTATTCGTGGATCCGTGTTGATGACGAGAGCAGCAGGTCACGCTATTCTTGAGGGTAGTAGATCATCAGGAAAAACACACGATCCTACAGAATGGAACCACGAGTTTGTTTTCAGCGCATGTCCTAAGGTGTGCGTATCCATCTTCAATCATCCAATCTCTAAGTCCCCAAACGATGGAGGCCAAACAGAAATTACATAAAGAATTATGTGCCATGCATATGTTGTGGCCCAATTTAAGTGTTTTCAAAGACGAACAACCTCTGTCGTAGAGATCTACGACAGGCGTAGGCGTGTATTTGGCTAGAAACTTTTTCTTTTCTGCCCCTTTGATGTAGATAATTTCTGCACATGTTGTGGCAAGGGAGATGAGGGATTCAAGCAGGTTTTAGTCCACATCATTGATATCCCAGGGAATGCCATGCAGTTTTTTGACGATATTGTCGGCTTGCTTTTTAGCAGCGGCTGAAAGTTCCTTGATAGCGCATGGGGGTTTTATCACCAAATGTTGAAGAACTGTACTGCATACAGATAAAACACTCAAATCCTTGACGATAAACTCTTTGCTGTCGTCTATGAAGCTCTAAAAATCTACAATCACGTCCATGATTTAAATGACGGGGTAAAGGGTGGGAAGTCCCTTATATTAACTCCCATAATCAGTCAAGACGTTTCTGTCCTTGTTGATGGTGATGATGTTGTCAAACTCCCGTACATAATACAGTTGATGGTTTCGGTGAGAGCTCCGGTGAAGGTCACTTCGATGCTCAGAGAACCATGCCTCGTCAAATTCCAATGTGATGTAATGTTGACGGACAGATTAGGTGTGATATCGGAAGCCACGAGATGATATTTCCTTAGGGAAGGCTTTCCGTATGATGGTGCTACCTTCGTTCATAAAATGGATACCCGTTCCAGAAAACAGTGTGTGGTAGGACTTGACATAGTTGCCGTTTGAAAAATTGGGCTGTAACAGTTTCGACGGCACTTGTTCCCCGCTCAAGTACAACGATAAATGGTTCATGCCGTAGGTTTTGAAGTTGAACGAGTTCTTGATGGCGTCTCCGTTGAAAGCAGAGATTGATACAAATCCCATGATCCATCGTTTTGCTAACTGTCCCTTGAATACGTTGTCCAGTGATTTCTCTTGCACGCCCGTAGGAATAGTGAGTGTTTTTACTTCCATGCAGGTAATAGGATACTTTGAGGGACTGATGATTAATGCCTTTGCATATGCTAGCAATATAGAAGGTGTTACTTTGACACATCACACTAAAAGACAAGCTTCAACGATGTGAACCTTAAAGTGCGGGACTTCATGGACAGCCATAAGACTGATCCCGTCTCTGGAATGGTTCAACTTTATTCTGAGTTTGGTGTCGTTCA
Source organism: Timema cristinae (assembly GCA_039000515.1). Taxonomy (NCBI): domain Eukaryota; kingdom Metazoa; phylum Arthropoda; class Insecta; order Phasmatodea; family Timematidae; genus Timema; species Timema cristinae. Next base: position 34,247,673 of record JBCFYV010009882.1, read on the forward strand.
AAATGTATTTCTCTTGGTTAAACACATCACCGTGTAGACACCCCAAAAGATCCACCGTCTTACGTTTAGCAGTGAGACTGAGATGAGCCTAAACCCCCTTGTTGACAGCGTTAACCTCAAAGTTTCCAGGGCTGTCTGCGAACCACAGACCGCAAGTCAAATGTGTTCTTTTGGATTCACTGTTGTAATTACGCAACGTCTCAATGTACGATCTATAAGTTTACGTCTTGCTGGATGGTGAGACTAGTTTTTGGTTTAAAAATAAATCTACCTGCGTGAATAGCGAATGCAACCATTTGTTGACGGGAGCAATTTTATCTACCTCGGTGAAAGCACCTCCGTCGGGTTTCATGATAGCCACGCTGAGATAAAGTATGGTATGTGAAAGATCAATATTGAACACGCCTTGACCTGTAACGATAAATTCGATGGGCGAACCATTGGTGAGGGAAGATACAGGTTTGTACTGGATCTATTGTTCACTTTCAAGACTGGTTTGCATGGGTTTGACGGAAATGAGATCGAGTTCACCGCTTGCACACTCGCATGACTGGGTTTGTATAGATGACATTTCAACTGAAAAGATATACCATTTCTTTCTTGACCTTTTTACGTCAGGCAACGACAGAAGATTGACGTCGAGGCTTCTTACGACGCGCTTTATAGCCTGAGCTGATCATCAGCGTGTCCACCTTCTGCTCCGCCTTGCGTTTCAGGTGTGTTCCAGCCTCACTGACACGCTAGCGTAAGGCCTCTTTGAGAGGGCGACGCTGATTGGCGACGTCGGAGAGCACGTCGATACCCGTATGAATCGCCTGTTTTCCAATGGTATAGCGCCGCTTCTCAGCAACGGTACGAAGCTCTTGAAAAGGATGCTGAAAAAAGTTCCTATTCTATGCCCACGTTGATAGGGAACACCGTGGTAGATCTAAGATATTCCTGTTCCAGTCTGGTTGACGTAGTATCTTTGGTAGAAACAGTTCATGTCAAGCAGCGTCAAAAATGAAATTTAACGCACACTTTTTTAAACTCGAATGGTACAAGTTCACCAGTGTCCGTTCTTATATTGATTTCCAGGCTTTCAATTTCCCTACTAAGTATGGCCACATAATGCAACGGAGTATAGACAACTGTATGTAATGCATCAGCATTTTGGAGGAGAGGGAAGGAGTAAATCATATAAGATGTAAAATTCACAATCATAATAATATATTCATACTTCATTTATATATGAGAAACTTAAAAAATTACAAATTATTTACATGCTACAGTTTATAAGATCATAATACATTTCCAAACGATATAGTTATATAAATTCGTATCAGCATTGTTATGTAGAAAATAAACTTTTTATGTTTGTTGGTTTAGATAATGTACCCTTATTTTTTTTTGTGTATGCTCTATTTATGTCGATTGGAATCGCACAATATGGAGAAGATAAACTTTTTATGCTGGTTGTTTAGGTAAAGTACACTCATTTGTTTTGCTTTACCTATAAATATATTAAAAATTGGAGAAAGAACTACTATAAAGAGCTTTTAAAAGAGTATAATTTACGAAAATGTAGGTAAGGACCACTACAAATTAGTAATAGCAAAAGCGGGAGTGGGGTTTAGGGGAAGTTATTGCCTCTTCCGGAATAAATTAGATGTATTTCACACCTTCTGATATTCTCGAAATTGAAGCTGAAAAACTTGTATCAAACTTCAAATATCTTCTAAGGGTTTTAATTTCTTTTTTAATGTGCCAGGTAGAGGTCCACTCTAAATAGTTTCTAGAGGTATCGAATTTGAAATATTTTCTGGAAAGGGTGCAAAGAGATTACAGATGCAAATAATTTTTTTAAAAAATCAGGTAAAAACAAATACAAATAGCTTCTAAAAGTATCCAATTTTAAAAAAATGTTCAAGGTGAGTATAATTCCAAATATCATCAAAATATATAGAGTACTTTTAAAAAACTGCTGGAGAAAACCACTTTAAAGTCGTCTAGATGCATCTAGTTGTCGAAAAAATATAAGGTCAAGATCACTCTAAATTGTTTCAAGGGGCATCCAAATTTCAAATATTTCCAGAGGAGGAAAACTTTAAATAGATTTTAAGGGAATTAATTTTTTTTTCTTTTAATTCAATATGAGAACTACTCAAAATACTTTCTGGAGGCATCTAATTTTCAATTATTGAGGGCCACCTGGATAAGTTGATGCTTCGATATATTTAACAATTTGGATTTTGATTTAATGATTGAAAACTAAAATTTGTATGTAAAAAGGTGTAATAAGTGTAAAATGGTAAAAAGTTAATCTAGTTAAAAAGGGTAAATAAAATGGCTTAAAGTATAAAAAGGAATAAAAGAACTAAAAGGGCTATAAAGGAAAAAAGAAAACTTCAAAAATACATAGTGTTCTTAAAAGGTGTATATGGCAAAAAGGGTAAAAGTGGTAAAAGGGATTTAAACAGTAAAAGTGCCAAAAGTGCAAAACAGGTAAAAAATAAATAATATCAAATAGGAGCTAAGGAAGTAAAAAAGAGGCAATAAGGGGAAAAGGGCAAATGCTCAAAAAGGGTATAAAGGGCAAAAAGGGCAAAAATTGCTATAAAAAAGGTAGATAGGACAAGAGGGGTAAAAACAATAAAAGGGCAAAGTACCAAAAGGCGAAAAGAATCAAAGGGGCAAAAAAAGAAAAAGGAAAAATGTCCCGAAAGGGCAAAAAAAGTTAAATAAGGAAAAAGAACAAAAGGGGTAAAAGAGCCAATATGGAAAAAAGTGTAAACATGCCAAAACATTTCAAAAGTGTAAAAATTTTAGAAAGGACTTAAAGGGCAAAAATCACATTTAAGTTAAAAAAGTTAAGGGAAGAAAAGGGTAAATGGGATAAAAGGGGTATAAAATTCCGATATTTTTGATTAGATCTACTTTTTTCCCTTTTTACTATTTCTGCCCCTTTTGTACTTTTTACAAATTTTAATATTTTTACCCTAAAATAAAATCCTATTTTCCCATTTGTCCTTTTTTAGTTTATAGCCCTGTCTGCATTTTTAACCTTTTAAACTGTTTTACACCTTTTAACCGTTTTATTTACCTTCTTTAACCATATTTTAAAAACAGATTGATAAGCTTTAGCTTTTTACATTTTTAAATTTTTTGCTCTTTTTTACCCCATGACATAAAAGTAATATTTCTCCGGGAAATTGGGGTGCGGGGGCTATAAATATACAAATCACTTTAGGTGAGGTAGAACAATAAAATTTGGCAAACATGTAGAAGTACTACTCTAGATATGCAAATAAGTTCTAAACACTTAAATTTCAAAGTTGGAGTCAGCGAAATCGGGGTGGGTGTATTCCACAATTTCTAAACTAATTGAAACATCTACTTACCAGTGTGGTATGTAACAACATTCAGCAGAAATATAACTGTACCTTGCCATAAAATCTTATAGTTTTAAATTTTAAACCCGCCTCTGTGGCGTAGTTGGCTAACGCGCTAGTCGTGTTGAGCCCGACTGCTGAGGACGGGGAGATCGAGGTTCGAATCTCGGTCGGGTGAACTGGGGGGGGGGTCCTAAATGGTTTTCCACTCTCCCTCCACGCAAATGCGGGTTCACTTCCTTTAATTCAACCTTCTCAATTCCTAATCCATTAGCGTAATTAGTACTTAAAGCGTATAGCCCGAACGGGTAGTAAGACGTGGTGCTAAATAATAATAATAATAATTTAAATTTTAAAATGGAACTTTGAGAAATAGGAAGGGGGGAGTAAACAGAAAACAAGGCTTTTAGTTGCGATGTTGAAGAATTGTCAGAAATGTAATGCTAAATACCCAAATAGTTAGCAAATATTTAAATGTTCTTATTCGGGGTTTTTGAACTATGTGGAAGAAATTTCCAATATCTATATTAAAAACTACTTCTCATTGTGGTTAAAGATTTAAATTTGTCAGTCTGTTATAAGATAAACCTCAAACATTATGAAAACAAATTAAATTTCAAAATGAATTATCAGATAATGGGAAGATGGGTGTCATCTCTGAAAATATCAAAGCTAATATAATACAACATTTCCCTTTTGGTATAAAAGTGAAATATTTACTTAAAGGGACAACACCAAATAACCAGAAGCGTCTGAAATTTTTAAATTTCAAAACAGGGGTCAGAGAATTAGGTTGGTAGTGGGGGGATTTAAATTTCCAACCGTGTAGAAAAAAACACTTTCTGGTGAGGTAGGAAAATGATAGATATTTAAGTATTTACAAAGGACCACTCCAGATTATCAGAAAATACTAAAAATGGGTTTCATAATTTAAGGTGTATAAGATTTCACAAACAATTAGAAAAAAAACTGCTTGTGTATTAGAATATCGGAATATAGCCGGTTATTACAGGGACCAATATGTATCTATTTAAGGCCATTATTTCATTTAGGATTTTTTTAAAACTTCTATGTTCTTTTTACAAATTTTGTTTGGTAATAATATATTGCACCATTATACTTCTATTATGATCGCTTTCATTCAAAGACTTTTGGATTACAGTAAATCCCTATTTTGACATAATGTTTTAGTCAGTCTTCCTATTTTTCACGTTTAGTCAAATCATTTAAACCTATAAGGGATTAATATTTAAAACTATATAAACTTTTGGATACTTTTATCTTTGGTTAATTTCATATTATAATTAAAAATAAATCTTCTTAAAGGTTCCCCGTGCGAAGAACGGGCACACAAACTGGTTAGTTCTAAAACACATACATTTCACACTCAATATTCTTACAAAAATAAAATTTATAACATGGCTAAATATTATGTTGGTCCAGACTACTAAATTGGTAAGGTTTGTACACGCAAAGTATGACCAATTATTTGATCTAATCCCTCCATTTATGTACCTGGGCTCAAGCAGCATTAGGGATTTACTAGGTCTAATATTTTTAAGTATGGTTAGTTAAATCCCTAATTTATTTTATGTTTTTATCACTGCGTCTTACTACCTGTTCAGGTTATACGCATAGATGGTACTTACTATAATGGGGTAGGGATGAGAAATTAATAAATTTATGGGTAGTCTACCCTTATTCGCGTGGAGGGAGAGGGGAATATTTCTAGGAAAGTCCACCCTCAATAGACACGACTAGTATTCGATCCCCCATTTCTATGCTAGCAGCAAACCAATCTATCACGATAGTAACGCCTTAGACCATTCGACCACTGAAGTGGGTATCAATCCTTAATTTTTTTTTCTATACCTAGCACCAATACTTTATATATGCGAATGGTAGTACAGTTTCACGTCAACTTTGGTTTGTAAAATACATTATAAACCATAATTAATATCTGGCTTATTCAGTGGCGCAGGAACGTTTTTATTTGGGGGGGTAAATATAATCATGGACTTTTATAGGGAATCACATTTTTTAGATTTAAAAAAGACCAATAAAAGGTAATATTTAACAGTCCAAATGTGTTTTTTTCTCATTAATTATGGGCATGCCAAACATTAGAATGAATACACACAAAACTAATTAAGAAAAAATATATCTGATGCTGCTCAACTCAAAATGATTGGAAACGTACTTTAATTTTGTTGTTTTTAAACACCTTTGCCCTATATTCGCTACTAGCTATAAAACCACTAACTAGTTTCGCAATGTCAAGTTTGTAGAGTCTCTCAGGGTATGCATTAAGCAGACACAGGTGATTTAGTCTACGTTGCCTCATCGTAGAGCGAAGATAGTTTTTTATGCGTCCAAGCATTGAAAAACTTCTTTCTGCAGTAGCTGGTATCACTATCAGAGTTTTCAAAATCTCTTCAGTGTGAGGAAATAAACTTCGTGTTTCCTCGTGCAGGCCTTGAAATTCGGTGAACGTGCTGGAGATGCTAGAAAAATGAATGATTTTGCTACACATCGTCAGCTCAGTTTTCAGCTCTTTTGGGCAAATACTTCTTTTGTTCAAAACTTTCATCATGGGTTCAGTAAATTAATTTGACTTCGAGAGTAAGATTTCCTCCAATATGCAGTACTCTTGAAAATCTGGTTGGTTGAACCTGTATTCAATTTCTCCACAGATTGGGTCCAAGGTTTCATAGTATACCGACTTCATATTATCTTTGGGACTCGCCATGTGCGACCTTCTGTTTGTGTTTCATTGTGTTCGAGTCTTCTAGGGACACGACGAACACGGGGTAAAGAAGATGGTTCAAGATCAAACTCTTCCACTTTCTTCAGCATCTGTGACCACAAATTTTCGAACTCTAGTTCATTCCTCTTTGTCTTGAGATCTTCAAATACAGTACTTACTGCTTATTTCGCTCGAGTAAGTGTAAGTGATGATCTTTGCAGTATAAGACTTAGTTTTTCTGTTGGTTAGAAAATATTGATGCAAACAAGAAATGAAAAATATACAGACCCTTTTAAAAAATAATCATGTAACCCACGGGCTTTGGCAGCACAGTCATCCTTAGACATTGCCAACTCCTCAAGACATGAAAGAACAAATGAGTAATTATTCAAAAATGGTGTGAATAGCAATGCATCTCACAGTTCACCTGGTTGGGCGAAGACGGCGTAGACAACCATGGATAGTGCTACCTTCAGAGGCCTTAATGTCTTTAAAAGATACCATTCTTTTGGGTGAACCCCTTATCATTACACCCACATCATTCGTCCAAGATAGTACATCTCGTATTAGAGGGATGGATTTGGTCGTATCCTGAAGAGCTAGGTTGAGGCTATGGCTTCCGCAGTGAACATAGAGTGCAAGAGGCTGTTTCTCTTTCATTAGTGCTTGAACATCCTTGCAGGCAGATCTCATGTTAGAACCACCATCGTAGCATTGCCCTCTGAGGTTTTCTGTCGATAGTCCACAGCGTAACAGCACATCAAGAATGAGGTCTGATACACTTTTGCCAGATTTACTGGCACATTCATACAAACCAAAGAACAACACTTCGGGTTCATATTTATTCAGTATTCTGACACAACTATTTGCGAGACTAATTAACTTATTAGCTTATAACCCGAACGGTTAGTAAGACGTGGTGCTAAATATTAATAAATAACTTATCATTACAATATTGTAGCACTATTAAAAATTAAAATTTTTATTTGAAATATATTTCTCATTAAGGTTGAACAATTTCATTGATAGCTAAGTTTTTAGATGAGTGGCACGTTTAGTCAAAGGTCCCGGTTTCGAATTATCGTCCATTTCATTTATCAAATATTCCACCTTTGCTTCTAATGTATTGTGTAAATGGTATATAATTAAAGTATACCACCCCAAATAGAGGTGTGCTAGTGTAGTTTTTTATTTTATAATAGTTCAGAAAAAGTCATTTAGGTACTGTACATTTAAATTGAACCATCTTTGAACATTCCTGGAGTCAAAATTTGTTCTGAAAAAACATCAAAAATCAAACCTGAAGGTGTTCTTATGAGTTCCTGTGTGTTCTAGGTTCTGTTAGATATTAATTAATTAGTTCAAAAATTATAAGAGCTTGGAGAGTGGTAACATGTCTTAAAAACAAATGTAAAACATTAGCTATACTATAACTATAATTGATGAAAAATAATGGTTGTGATGGATGATAGGAAATCTCTTCATGCCAAGCCAAATGATCCAGGGTTTGATTCCCATGTTCATCAGTCATTTTTAAACCACATTTAAATTTAATAACGTGATGCACTTAAGCTTTCCAAAAATAAATTATTGTGTTTATCAACTAGTAAAATGAACTGTGAAGTTCTATTACACACTAATAAAATACCTATTCTTAAGGATTAATTACTAAAATAAAATACTTTTCTATGTATAAGATAACTATAAACAAAAAATAAACAAAAATATACATGAATCGGCAAACAATATCAATACTTTATAATTTATGTCATCCATGATAGAAAATTGGGAGGGAGGGGAGGGTGGTGTGGATCAAATATATAATAGTTACCATTTCTTTTTTTAACGCATTACATGTAAAACTGCTTCAGTGGCCGAATGCTCTAACGCGCTACTCTTGTGTTGGACTAGACAGTCGAGAACGGAGAGATCAGGGTTCGATCCCGGTCGAGTGCACTAAATTGTTTTTTCCCTAAACAGTTTTTACTCCCCCTCCACGCAAATGCAGATGCACATTCTCTAAATTAAACCTGTCTAATACCTGACACATTAATGTAATTAGTACAAGTTGTATAACCCGAATGGGTAGTAAGACGCTGTGTTAAAAAAAATGTTATGATCGATACTGGACATTAATAAACGTACTCTGTCAGAATATTAATAGTGTAAAGTTCTTATATATAAGAAATTCCCTAAACTTCACACTACACCATTAAATTTGAGGAGTCCCCTAAAAAGTACCAATATTTTGTTTGTGCTCGTAGGTTTACTAAACTTACCTCAGTTCTGGTACGACTCTGCATTGCTTTATTTCGTTCTTCTAAAACCACCACAAACTTAGAATCAATTTTCAAATCGTGATGTTTAGTATGTGAAAACAGAAGTAGTCTCTCTGCTTAACGCAAGCACGGAAGAGCTACTGCCTATTTTTCCTTGCCACTCCATCAAATATCTGCTGAAACGTTCGACCAACGCGCATCTGGGTAGCCAAGGTCAAAAGTTTAACCTCACAGCCTCGCTTGGCGGTCACCTACTTCTGGCTGACTGATAAACATAAATATTAGACATTCGGCTAGTTTCCAGGTCACTTGCTTGTTGCCATGTAATTTAAAGGTATTAATTTTATTTATTTAATAACTTGTTTTTATAGGAAGGATAGTTATCGGATATAACACTATTATAACGGGTAAATGTTTATCCTTTCTAAAAGAAAATGTTTTGCAAACAATGAGAAAACGTCTTAAGTCTGAATCATCATCTCTATAATAAAGTAGTTTCTATACCGTCGTATGTTCTCCTATAACTAGAGAAGCACTTAATAGATTTGGATGAGGTATTTTTCATAATATGTGGATTTTTACAGCGGAGGTCTTAGGCTATTAATCAATGGAATAAAATAAAATAAAATGGTTGTTTTTCAAAAATGATGTCTTAAAACTCTTTATCGATGGTGTATTCTACTATTGAATGTAGAATTCATTATTTTACTGATAAACTTGATTATCAATTCCAAAGAGTAATTGCATATATTTCAATATTAAATCCAAAGATAAATCATATTTTGGTTTGGTTGTTTGTATCGGATTCACAAATCCTTATAAATTATAATTTCTTTATCTATGTATCTTCGATTATAGCTAGAAAGCTACTGAATAGATTTGGATGTGGGAAGTTTTATATTGTAGAGAATTTCCATAGAGAGGCTATACGCTATTGAAAAATGATCTATGTCTTCAAGGAAATGAACCGTTGTGTTAAAGACATAGGTTACTTTCTCTCTTTTATCTTAAAACAGAGACATTCACTAAAAACTCATAAGATTTGTGTAATGAAATAATATCCATTGTTGTAAAACCACTCCACTAAAGAGCATGATTTAAATAATATCCACTGTTACAGAAACATTAAGAAAAGAGGAGCATTTCTGTCCACCAAAAGGCATAACAATCAATTTCTGTTTTCAAAGAACTCAATATTTGTTTATAAAGGCTTATATATTTGCTTATGGCTCAAAAACTATTAGTTTTATAAAAATATATTATAAATAAAACATCTTAGTTTTAGTAGCTCTGCCAAATCACAATGATAAGATATTTCTCATCTCAAATAACTGTGGAAATATGATCAAAATTGGAACCTTCTCCTTATGCACCTTTGAAGTCATTCTAATTGATAAACGAGTTTTCCTTACGTTTGTAATGTTAAACAATATTTATGTACCGAATTTAGTCAAAATCGTTAGAGCGGATTTTGATCAAATCGACTTTATCTCTTTTGCACTTTCAGGAAACTACCCTTAATCTTAGGGTTATTTTTACTGACACGCTTTGAAGCCACTATATGTTTAATCATGACGTTTAGCAACATTATATTTAGAGCCAATAATGGCTATGAAGGACTTTAACTAACTGGTAAAATGAAACAATATGAGGAAGATCGATCACTTGACCCAAATTTAAAAATTATTATTTTGTTCGTAGTCAGTTTTAAAAAATGTATATTTTGACAATAGACTCCACAATTCAAAGCTAAATGTTTCATTTAGGAGAAACATAATTTAATAATCTATTGGATTTTAAGAAAACTAATGGCTTACACATCTCGGATATTTCTTTAAATACAAGAGTTTTAGAAATAGGCTCCGAGATTTATTTCTTTGACACCTACTTTCACCTGTAGGATCTGTGAGGAAGTGAATATGGTTTGGTGGTGACAGGGAAGTTAGGGTTCAATTCCAGGATGGATGTTCTGAAGTTTGTCTAAACTGTTTTCCACTCACCCGCCACTCAAATGATGCAATTAAAAAAAAAGTTATTGAGATTCAGTGTTGATGCAATTTTTTATACAATCAACATTTGAAAAAAAAAATCGAAAAAAAATCACCTATTTAAATAGAACAACTGCAATCGATATATCCCAAGCTTAATTTATCCTAAGGACGCTAACTCCAGATACATTCTCAAATGAGTTTCAATATAGCAATAACAGCAATTACAGTTCTATTATCACATTCACGTATCGACTACAGCGCTTCGTGGTTGAATGTGACGCTAACGTTTCGTCTGCTTTTGACTAGATATGTTAATAATTCAACATTATAATTAAATCCTTGACAAATATGTCCGTATTTTCTATAGTTTTGTTTGTGGGCCTACATTTCGTGGTTTTCTTTCAGGTATAGTTAATGAAAAGTGACAACACGTCACAGAATATTCAGCTAGTTTGGAATTTTCTGTAATATTTATTTTTTGGGCCGCGAAACCATTTGTACCCTCTTGTTTGGTAGCGTTGGACATGAGGTCCGTGGGATTTGTGGCCTTTTTCTGTGGGATTTGCGTCCAGCCGTTATACTATAATGTGATTTGCGGCTCCGGCAAGTTTTTCGTAGGATGAACCATTCGCCATGATGATAAGCCACCCAAATTAAACATACTTAAGCGGAAGTAGGGGCAAGGCCCTAAATATTTAGAATATTAGTTGAAGGTCCTTGTCTTCCTTGTACTCTCGCGCGAAGCCAACCTCTTGAATTAACAGCCATAAACTATAACCATGTCAGATTCTAGGGTTAATGTTAGGTCGGTTAGTTTAGGTTAGGTAAGGCTAGGTTAGGCTAGGTTAGTGTAAAATAAACCAGAAAATGAGGAATTTCGAATGTTAGTACATTTCCACGATTGAATAATTCGGGTCCCATATCAAAAAGAGCTCCAAAATATAATACGTGTTGAAACGTGCTTAGCTCTACTAATTAGAATGTAGTGAACGCAAATCCCATGACGTTATTTTGGCCGCCACAAATCCCACCGATCGTAGGTCCCACGGACCCTCTTGTTTAACATGATTTTAATTACAAAATATATTTTGTTTAGGACCTTCTCTTATATTTTAATTTTTACATGGTGATAAAAAAACAAACTAATACTCTTTTAGCTGTAGAGTCGCAATTTATTTCAAGGTATTTCTTCACCCTTTATATTTTGGAAGTAGGCCTGGACAAGTGTGGGAGGAGCGAGTGGTGTAGTAAATACTTAGTAAAACATTCAAGAAGGTAAACATCTCTGATGTTATTGAGCGGAACCTCAACACACACTCTCGAATGAGATCTAATGAAGGTAACACGCTTAATTCGCGTTGGGCATATAAGTCAACTGTTTTAATTTTATTAAGTACGGGTGACCTGGTGGTCTAGGGGTAAGGTGTCAGACTTCTATGCTGGCGGCCGGGGTTCAATCCTCGGTCCCGGCAAAGATTTATCTGATTACCAAACCCTTCCTTCACCTCTGACAAGACATCTTGTGAATGTGAGGAATGCCAGGTCTCCACCGTGGTTCGGATTCCACGTTAAACTGTAGGTCCTTCATTTCATCTCACAATCACCCTACCATTACACATTAGCGTAAGTGCGTATAACCCGAACGGGTAGTAAGACGCGGTGCTAATAATAATAATATTAAGTACGTGTGATACGGGTCGCGTAATCACTTTATTCAGAACAGTGATGACATTTAATAAATAATTCATTGATATTACATGATTGATTTCCATTTGAACCTAATAATAAATCACACCCGTATACCCGTCAGTGAATAAGATACAGGACATGGTAATAATTAAGTGATACAGTCCCGAGTTAAAATATTCTCTCCAAACGGGATCACTACATATGTAGGAATGGTAGAATTAATTTTAACATTACTCTTGTTTACGTGGAGGCTGAATGTAAAACCATTTAGATAAAAAAAAAAACACTCTTAGTGCATCCTTCCTGAACTCGAACCTTGACCTCCCAGTTACCATTAGAACCAGACTATATGATATATGTGTGTCCCCCGACGAGGACTTGACGAGGATGAGTGTAGTCGCATTAGAACACAACTTAAAACAATGGAATTGAATGGAAACTAATTATTATTATTTTTAAAATGGAGTAAAACATGTTTTTATATACACTGAGGTGTAAGTTCTTGAACATAATCAGGGTGATTTTAATATGTCCACTAAGTTAGTTGACAAGATCGTTTTATTAATGCTCTCTCTCTCTCTCAAGATATTACCACATCAAAAACTTAGTCTTTTATTTTACATTTAATTTATTTGAGGTATTTAACGTGCACTTTCTGAACCGACTGATTATTTCAGCACAGTATAATGATTATAAACGAAACGAAAGGGTCTGCCAATTTTACTGGAAGAGGTATTTTCACGTACCTTCCAGGATCTTTTACATGCCACAATCAACATGGGACCGACGGCTTTACTTCCCCTTCGTAGAAAGCTGTGCTACAGATTTTTATCGCTCAAGAAAGATCCGTCAACCACGGCTGGGTTTTAACCCACGAACAATGGGTCTGGAGGCGAAAACTTTACCCCAATATCACCGAAGTAAACCACAAATATAGTACGTGTATCAAACAAACTACAGTCATTCATGAGATCAACGGCCTTTCATTAGAACAGAATGAGAACGGTGATTGATTATTAGCACCGCGTCTTACTACCCATTCGGGTTATACGCACTTACGCTAATGTGTAATGGTAGGGTGATTGTGAGATGAAATGAAGGACCTACAGTTTAACGTGGAATCCGAACCACGGTGGTGACCTGGCATTCCCCACATTCACAAGAAGTCTTGTCAGAGGTGAAGGAAGGGTTTGGAAATCAGATAAATCTGTGCCGGGACCGAGGATTGAGAGAACGGTGAACTGTAAAAGAATGAACCAGTGCTCTCCTGATCATAAGATCTGTGGTCTGCCCCACAACCCCCCTACTCCTTAAACCCAACGCTGAAGGTCGGGAAACAAGTACACACTACGTATCCGTGGGTTTACTAATGTTATTTGACCAGTATACTGACATTTATTATATCAGCACGTCAATTACAAATTAATTAAGGACTTGGGGCTTTTATGGGCTATACCACAATTATATCGGCTATAGTTCATGTTTAATTGTGTGGTATACTTCCTTACAAAGAGATGCCCACATACTTGTGTCGATTTCTAGAAGATAAACGTTTTTATCAAATCAGGGTAAAATTAAAATGGTTTAATCTTATGAATCATTGATTTTTTTAATTTTTAAAAAAAATCTTAACTAGCATTCTCTCATAGTTACTAGTTTGTGGCATAGCACATTATTTTCCCAAACTCTTTAAATCAACTTAATACTATAACAGATATAATAGCCTATATATTGGCTCAGCTGGTAGGGCGTCAGCCTACTGAGCTAAGGGTCCCGGGTTCAATTCCTGGAACGGTCGAAATATTTATAATTGGTGATATGTTGGTTAACCCTTTCACTTTGATAAATTAACGGCCGGAGAATGGGTGTTGTGTATGAAGCTAAGACAGGTTTAACAAGCCGGAATTGGAAAGTATATGGCTTGAATAAAAAACTGATCCAGGCCACAGGCTGGAAACAGTAATGGATGTAAAAACCACTGTTTCAAACATAACCCGAAAGTCTCGTAGTCGACGATACAACATTTATTAAAGTGCCGGTCATACCGGGAATCAATTCTAACACCACTAACTCAATATACAAACACGTTACCTATTGAACTAAGATGTCAGATGATAGTTGATTTTTAGCTATACTACAAAATAAGTATTTAAATAAGATGAATTAATGTAATTTTTTAAATGCCTGCTACAACCAACTATTTTTCTTGCGTCTTACTACCCGTCTGGGCTGTCCGCATTCAACCATACTATTTAATATGGAAGAGGAAGGTCAGATTCATAGTAAATGTACCCACATTTGTACATAATAAGAGTTGGAAACCATTTAGTAAAAAACACCGTTAATACACTCTGCCGGGATTTTAATCCTTATATTCCCATCACCGCGAAATCAGACTAGGAAAGTTTTGAATAATTTGTCTGATTTCCCGCCCATGCGGTTGAGTTAATCATAATCTGTAAAAAAAAAAAATCACAAAAAATATAATACAAAAATTTGCTTTTTGTTTATCCAAGTCACATGAATTTCAGTATAGTCCAGCGTAAGTTCAGATGTTTTGTGATTTTTGTGAAAATCCACAGTTTGTTACAATACCCTTTCTTTTAGAGACATTAAACAATTTTGTATGACATCAGGAACTCTACCCGCCTCGGTTGCCGCATAGTCTAAGGCGCTACTCTCGCAATAGACTAGATTGCTGATGACGGGGAGATTAAGGTTCGAATCTCAGTCGGGTATACTGAGGGTGGTTTTCCCAAAACTGTTTTCCATTCTCCCTCCGCGCAAATGCGGGTACATTTCCTATAAATAAAATCTCTTTCAACCCTAAAACCATCAGCATGATTAGTAAATAAGCGTCTAGCTCAAACGGGTTGTATATATTTATATTTAGCACCGCGTCTTACTACCCGTTCGGGTTATACGCTTTAAGTATTAATTACGCTAATGGATTAGGAGTTGGGAAGGTTTAATTAGAGGAAGTGAACCCGCATTTGTGTGGAGGGAGAGTGGAAAACCATTTAGGAAAACCACCCCCAGTTTACCCGACCGAGATTCTAACCTCGATCTCCCCATCACCAGCAGTCGATCTTAACACGACAAGCGCGTTAGCCAACTACGCCACCGAGGCGGGTGAGCGGGTTGTAAAGACGCAGTGCTAAAAAAAAAATGTTTGGTTGAAATAGCAAAATTGCTATAGAAATAGATTTTCTTTTTTGAAATGATTAATTTCTCCTTTAAATATGTTTTTTACACTCCCTCAGTTTTGTCAAAATAATAACCATAGGCTGTGTAGAACTCTAGGAATCACTGTCGAAAGGAATCGCGTTACCCTTTAAATATATAGATAGTAGTTATTTTTGCTAATAACTATATTTGTCACCCACTTCAGTGGCCGAATGGTCTTAGGAGTCACTCTCATGTTTGACTGGCCTACTTAAAACGGGGAGATGGAGGCTCGAATCTCGGTTGGGTGTAGATTATTGAGAGTGGTTTTTCTAAAATGGTTTGCCACTATTTCTCCTCTTAATATAACCTTCCTCATACCTATAAACCATTGGCGTAATTGGTATAGAAGCATTTAACCCGGATGGGTAGTAAGATGCGGCGATAATTATAAACTATACAAGTCAACAAACAAGAATACTGGACTAATTTATTACGCTAACTTTAATACTGGACTAATGTAAAATCATAACACAAATATTCGACTAAATATTATACTAATTAATCCTTACAACCAAGATGTGATAATACATAAAGCTTCTTAAACTACCTATACATTTGTATAATCTTCATTAAGATTATATTTAAATGTTGTTTTTCACACATGGGCCATTATATTTTCAAATAAGTTTACACAAGTCTAACGCCTAAATTCCATAAATAATTGTTCATCCTATCTTTTATTCTCTTAAATGGAGCATTTTAATTTCCTCGGAGATTTGCCTATGTATCTATGAATTCACTCATAAAAATTTTAGTTGGGTTAGTATTATTTTAATAGCCTGAATAGGAAGTAAGACGGTAAGACGTGGTTCCAGCAAAAACAACAACTACGGTATATCTAAAATAGGCAATGCTGTAAAAGAACCACTATAGTCACGGCTATATTCATGTTTACACTGGTATATGAATTAAGAAGGTATAATTTCGGAGAAATGTGCCCAAATTTGTGTGAATGGAGAGAAGTAGACCATTTAGGGAAAAAAAACCTTAGTATATCCTACCGCAATTCGAACCTTGGTTTCCTTGTTAGTGGTAGTCCAGCTTACTACGATAGTGACGCCCTAGTCATTGTGACCACCAATGCATGTAAGTAGATAATTAAATTTAAAAATTGCTTTAACACAAAAATATCATATTCTCATTTTGTAAAAAATTAGGTGAATGAAGAAATGAAAGTATGTTTATCATTAACGTGTTCCTAAATAAACAATAAGAAATTACTTACCAAGCTATGCATGGTCAAATAGAAATAATATTAAATTGTCAAATGTGTTGCTTCTTCCGAAAAACGCAAATTTGATTATTATTATTACTATTATTATAATTACTTATTATTATTATTATTACTATCGGATAGACTTCAATCACAAACGTAAACCTAAATAGCAACCTATGGTATTAGAAACGTAATCTTGAACTCTATTTGTCCATTCAAATTTGTTGATTTAATTTTTGTGGCTTGGTAAAATAACGAAGGAAAATATGTTTAATTTTGTGAGTGAAAAACTACATTTTAATATGTAAATTTCTCAAATTATAACTCCGGTTATAATTAGTGATTATATGATCTAAAAGACTTGTTCAAGAATTGTGTTGCAAGCTAATAGATGTATTTTTTCACACGATTTAAATCTTAAACCAAAACAGAATAGATTTAGTTTAGCCCCTCACTTCACCATACTGCACCCACTTCACTTTCAAGTATATTCTAGTATTTTAAAAAGTGGGTTGGGGGCGAAGCATTGTCCCCTCTAATGCCCCACATCTACCCCATAAGTTTCTCCACACGAAGATAAGACAAATTTTTCCACCTTACAATATCCCAAACGCAGACCATCTAATCTTCAATTAATCATGGTTACACAGTCAACTGTCTAGAAGAGATCGAAGAGCAAAGTTCTTTACTATATTTTCAGTTGAAAGTCTCAGATGTGTCCTGATTCACTCAAGGACGAATACTTATAGCTTCACAGTTACACTTTTATTGTCTCAGCCTCAGTGGCGTAACACCCAGGCCCACAGGGCCTACAAGGCGTGAGGGCCCAATGGTATAAGGATACCCACGAAAGGGAACTTTACACTGCTATAAATTTGGTGGAAATAATTGTAATCAAATAGCTTATGTCCTGATTAATGACAATTTGGATAGTTGAATAGGTTTATTATAAAGTGATGTAAATTATAACTAAGCTATAGCATTATTTCAATAATTTCATTTGGTTTTAAATAACGCAGAATTTTTTTATCTTCATGTAGTAAAGTTGACTGAACAATGACGTTCCCAACACAAAACCAAGGCTAAAAATGTCATTACAAGGTGTGATTATTAAATTAGTAGTTATTACAATTATTAATTATTTATTATAACATTTATTAAGGTGTTAGATGACTCGGAAAAGGAGGCCCAAATATTAATCTTGCGGGGAGGCACAAGATTAATCTGTTACGCCTCTGATCAACCTATAATCTAAATAAAAAATTTAATGATTTTATAGTTATGACATGGAATCAGGGTGGTCAAAGACATCCATTTGGAGACAGTATTAACGGTCTATGACCTCTAACATGTGGAGGGCGGTCTCGAACGTCAAAGACCCTAACATAGTCATGAGTAAGACAGTCTTGAACACCCAAGATTACTAACATAAACATGGATATTTCTTAAAAATATTCCTTTCCTCAGCTCTTCCTCATATATGTAAATAGTTCGATCGGGACGAAATAGATGCACAAAAAAGTAAACAACGTAAAAAAAGTACCTAAGAAATGTACTAAGTACATTACAAAGGTAATTTAAAAACAAGAGGAATTGGGTTTTATGTCATAAATCATAGGTGGGAAACTATCCTTAGTTCAGTCGGTTGATAAAATGAAGTTCGATCCCCCCACCTGGTCACCGACAATTCGGTCTAACGCAGCATGATGTCCCAGACAGCATGCCCCTCAATACTGGTCCTTACAATGATAGCCTCTTCTGGTTCAAATATTATGTCATGGGCATGCATGATAAGTGGTTTGTCCTGCGTCTCGTTTTATATATAACAACGAATATATTATATAGAAGGAATGAGCTATAAACTGCGGCTTTTATAAATCTGTTACGACTGTGATTGTGAATGTAACTTTAATACATATGTAACTTTTATAAGCGAGTTTGACTTGTCACAGCCTATTACATCTCCTAAGCAGAACTACTGATACATTTTTTCTGCGTCTTACCACCCGTTTGGATTACACGCTTATGTGCTAATGGGTCAGAGATGAGTAAGGTTGAATTTAGAGGAAGTGTACCTAATTTTCTTGGTGGGAGAGTGGAAAACCATTTTTTTAAAACCACCTTCACCACACCCCACCGAGAATTGAACCTCGATTTCCTCGTCATCGGCAGTCTAGTCTACTGCGAGTATAGCACCTTAGACCATGAGGGCATCAAATTGGGGTCTACATAAATTATATAAAATAGGTAATGATTGATTTAGGTAACTGTAAATTGGCAAATTAATATTTACTATTACCCACGTCAATGGCCGCATGGTCTAATGCACTACTCTCACAACATACTATACTACCGAAGACGAGGAGATCGGGGTTCGATCACAGTCGAGTGTACTGAGGGTGGTTTTCCACTCTCCCTCCATGCAAATGTAGATACAATTCCTTTAAATTCAACCTTCCTAATCTATGGAACATTAGTGCAATTAGTACATAGTCGTATAGCACGAAAGGACAGTAAGACGCGGTGCTAAAAAAATAAAATAACTATTTATATTATAATTATAAACTATTTTGTGAGAATAAATAGATAAAATAATAAAACAATGTGTGCCTTCTATTAGATTTTTCTTATGTGTAAAAACATTTACTACCAGCGTTAGTAGCGGATTTACCATTTAATTTTGTTGTCTCATTCACAGTGTTTTGCCGGACTAATATTATTTTATAACCTAAGTCTCTTGCTGGAACGATATTTTGTTACATTCGAAATTTCTTGCCAGACCGATAATCTGATATTATTTTACAATCTCAGTAGCTTGCTGGATCAATATTTTGCCACAGTTTAGTTTAGTTTAGTATTTATTGCTTGCAATAACGAACACATACATTTTAATTGTAAACAGAACAACACAAATACCAATAATAAAGATATAAAATGTAGAATTTGAACAGATAACAATAAGAAAATCAATAACTGTAACAAACGAGGAAAAATTTGCAAAGAACGCCCGCAGAACTTTGGAATAAATACAGTAACCTTTAATAACTATGTTACAATTTGAAGAATCAATTTATTGCAGGATTGGCAGCCATTACTTTGGCCCACGACGACTTGTGGAGGCTGTTGAAGGAGTTGGCGAATCTGACAGTGAGAGCGCACAGGTACCACGGGATCAGCCCAAATTTAACTAACTAAGGAATTAACAGAGTGACGGAGTTTAAGGAAGAATTTATTTGTCCTTTGGTGTAGGATTATTTCGGGATGTGGCAATCCTGGTCTAGCACCAATATTTGATTCTTTAAATTGAAACATAACATCTGTACACGGGAATTAAACCCGGAACCCTTGGCTTTGAATATGATATTTATATGCAGCAATAAACGTAACTAACAAGTATAATAGCTAACTTGGCTATTCAATTCAAAAATATCTAAGTTTTGGAATCGGGAAGAAAACCAAGAAGAAGACGAATACCCTGGTGGGAGAAAGAGATCAGAGGTATGAGATTACGGAGGGAGACGTGACTCTAGACGGGAGAAACGTCAAAACCGAGAGAGAATCAAATTGAAATAAGATGAACTTAGGTGTGAAGGAAAGAGTACAATGGGGTCGGAGAACTGGGGCAAGGGCATACATGACATCATACGCCTTGTTGTAGATGTTGGTGATGTGCTCGTCAAAATAAAGGTGACGGTCCAATGATTCCTAGGTATCAGACATAATCTTGTCAGGTAAGGACCACGCCCCTAAATAATAGAGGAGGGAAATGCCTGAGATGGCATTGAGTAAAGAATATGCCTTAGGTCTTCACCGGATTGAGTTGAAGCTTCCCAGAATCAAAATAAAATGAAAGGGAATGGAGGGTGCAGGAGAGCTTACCCAGAAGAACATGGACATCAATAGATTACTCCATGAGTGCTGTGTTGTCCATGTAAAGGGACAAGCTTCAACTTGAGATAGTAAGGATATAATGGACAAACAACGACTAGAGAATATGATAAAGGAGAAAGCCCTGGGGAACACCAGCAACGATGGGGCGAGAAGTAGATAGCACAGCGTTCAGGCGAACATGAAACGTCCGGATCAACAGAAAGGATTGGAAGAGCTGTAGAATATGGTCTGTTGGCAAGAAATTTGAGTAGAAGACAAATGTGACACGTGAAATCAAACTCCCCCTGGATACCTGATCAAAGTTCCGGGCTAACACATGGGTTGAAAAATGGCTGGCCCGAAACCCGAATTGGTCATCGGGGAGAAGATGAGTCTCCTCAAAAAGGCAGAGGAGGCACTTAAATACTATCCAATACACCGCCTTGCTCATGCGGAAGAGTAGGCTGATTTAATGTTAGGATGCAGGAAGGTGAGGAAACGAGATAAAGGACCACCAAGACGGCCTTTCAGGAGGAATATTAAACAGACAAGAGAAGTATAACATTAAGATTTCGGAAGATAAAAACAATTGCTTTCTTAGGCAGTCTGTCAAGACCAGGACCCGAAGAAAGGTGTAGATGGGAGAGGACCCCGCGGATTTCAGCTGGAGTAACTAGGTTGATATATTTTCTCAGGCAGATTAGAAAGAGGTGGAAAAGATGGCTAGCTCAGAAAACCGAAGTGGCCACCAGAACCCAGCACAACAGAATGAAAATGTAATCAGGCCTCAAACTCAAACTGCACTGCTCCAAACAGAAACACCAGTACAGGGGACACTGCGCAGCTTCAGGCCATGAACATATCGCAAGACAGAATTGTCCCTGAGTAGAAGGCCTCCAGGCACCTATGTTGAACCTCCACCCTCCATTTCACAATCTCCAGGTGACTGCTGTTACAGATAATAAGGAGGTCTGCGTGAGCAGCAGAGAGACGGTTTCTCTGCTACTAGCCCCTAGATCACTCACGCTGTGCCAGAAAATATAAAATCTTATTTGGAAGGCGTAGACCCAGTGAATGTGGCCTTCGGACAGGAATTGATGAAGAGGCTGCTGAAAGGACCGCTGTAGGGAAAGTTTGAACACTCACTTCAAGAACAATTTTTGTATAATCTAAAAATTACAAAGGAAGAGTGAAGATAGTGATAACGAGCTAAATTAGCTTGAGAGAAATTGAATCGTAGTTCAGAATCAGAAGAAAGAGGAGAAAAGCACAGAGAAATAAGAACAGTGCTATGGTCAGAATATAGGGGCAAGTCCCTCTGGTGGGAAAAGAAAAGAAGAGGCAAAAGTAAGAAATATGTTCAGCACGTTCGGATGGCACCGGGAATGACTGGTAACATACGTAGGAAGGGGTTAGGATGATGAATAAAAAATCCATCGTGGGCCAAGAACAGGCGCAACAGGGTACCTCTCAGTCTCATATTAAATTACCAGTAAGACCACTCCCCATTGCGAGCGTCAACGTCTCCACCGAAAACAAGGCTTGCCTCCAATCCTCGAATCTCAGGTAATTCAGCCCAGAGTAGTTATAGAGTGCATTATTATTAAACTGATGTTTCTGTCACTGGTATTTTGATGAATTAACTCTTCCACCTACCTTACTAAGCGATGTAATTGAAATGAAAATATTGCATAGGGAGATATGGATACCCCCACAAAGTAGTCAAGTAACGACTCTGTGTGAAATATTGGTTAGTAAAACATAAGGGCTAAGTTTTTGAGATACTTCCCTGCAGTTCTTACTGGTCGCATTCTTGTTCATTATATAACATACCAGTAGTGTTCCCGGGGTATGGGAACCCCACTTCCACTAACGGATCAGAACACTTTTCACATAATCATTGCGTGTTGACGCAAACTCTGTCCTGTTGGTTTTCCCCCGGGCATGACCTTGAACATGACCATGCCTGTTGTTGTTGCAAGCTTTGTCCGTGGTGCTCTGGGAGGGAATCACCCCCGACCGAAATCGGAAAGTTTTTATAGCAATCTCTGTTCTGTAGGAACCCCCAGTTCCCCTGCCTAGTCTAAACACTCACATCCTCGCCCCAGACATATCGATTATTGATTATTGCTAATTGATGATTTATCGGCGCTCGGGAAGGTTTCTAGCGTAGACAGTGAATAAAACACAGATATTACATACACATTTATTATTTATACACTTTTACAGGAATGACGCATATAATCGTTCATACGTTTTACTACAGTGTATCTTAAATTGTTTTCAGTTCACAATCCAACATGTAATAGTCCAAACCAACGACCTGACGCGTATAGTAGGTAGCACTGATAAGGTCCAGGTTTCTGATGTGCGTTTTCACAGAAGGCTGTTCTAGGACGATGACATCCGACGATTCTGTTAGCGTGTCGCACATATCCACGACGAGTGTGTCGATCAAATCGTTGCAATAGCGTGCGACGGGTGTCGACCACATTTTCCGTCGGTCGACGGCGATGTCGATGAGTTCCCACACGCCACAAAGACGCGCCCATCTAGGTGCCAGATGGCGAACCGTCTGAGTCCGGCGTCTTGTTTCTCGCTGATGACCATATGGTCACCGCACATGCGTCTCAGGGAGATTTCATGCTTAGTCAGAGTAAGCTTTTGAGGAGGTTGCGTATTGGTGAAAAACTTAGATATGACCGACTTGTAGCTGCCCAGTTCTTGCCACTCTGTACGGTTAAACACGTATAAACTTTTGACTCTTTGTAAGGGCTATGTAAATTTCGAATTTAACATGATATGTGATCATGATTATTGCATTTTGCTTGAAGGCGCGTGTTTGGCTGATTTCCCGTATTAGTTCTGATGTTAATAAATATAGAAATATCAGATAGGAGTAATAACGGAGTTATTGTGTTTCTCTTTAAATGCGCGGGAGATTCAACTTGAACCATAGACTTCCATGATTTCTATTAATGTTAGTGTTGTGCTGACAACCAACTAATTACTGTTTCTTCCCTTATTATTTTCAGGTATTGCAAAGTCTTGTATTTCCATTATCTAATTGAGTTTTTCTAATTCTAATTCTAATTCTAATTCTTCACGCCATGTTATTATATTTTGTTCTATTTATGTATTTACCATTTTGATT
This sequence comes from Timema cristinae, assembly GCA_039000515.1. Taxonomy (NCBI): domain Eukaryota; kingdom Metazoa; phylum Arthropoda; class Insecta; order Phasmatodea; family Timematidae; genus Timema; species Timema cristinae. The sequence goes on from JBCFYV010009882.1 coordinate 34,271,217, forward strand.
GTTCTAAATTAAATAAACAAACTTTGTTATTGTTAGATAAACTTCTTAACTGATTTCCCCTTTACGCTTCCTAATATATGTACAAGAGGTTTACAACGTAAACTTAAGTTTTCTCATACTATTTCATTTTTTTAAATAATTTCTTTTTATCCAACTCGAAACAATATTTTAAACATAATTAAGAGTACTTATTTTTCGTTTTGGAACGTTACTGATTTTGTGTAATATAGTGCACACATCAATATATTTTAATACAGGCATCGTATTTACTTGGAAAAGAGAAAATTGTTGTCATTTTTTTTACATACAATAAATGATTTTATGATTATTTTATCGTATTTTGAAATATTTAACTGAATAAAATATTTTCATCAACTGTTTGTCTGCATCATTGTAAAAATCTTGTTTACCGTTATGTTCAATCATATGGTTTAGATTCGTTAGACGCCATTTTAAAGATATGTTCGTTAGAAGTTTTTGTGAAAGTGGTGTTAATATTTTTTTAAGGGGAATAAAACGAAATAAACTTTGTGTCCGACCTCAAATAAATATATAAATAATATTGGCCTAAATTACTGTGGTTAACTATCACATTAATATATTACCATCTGTTTTCAGTCATCCAAAGTGATAGATGTCAGCTGTTGGCGTAGTGATATATTAGGGATTACTTCTAGTAACATTTCGAGCTGTCATCCAGGTAAACTTAGCTCGTGAATGACTTGTAGGTAGGTAGGTAGGGATACATATTTCATAAGTGTAAAAGAATTGAATAAGTAACAAAAATAGATTTATTATACAAATAACAAAAATGGTGATATGGGGTTATAACAGTTAATGATAGTTCTTAACAACTCCAAAAACATAGGAACTACCCGTAGCACGGGAAAAGTATGTGTCCAAGGCGACACGGCAAGTTGATAGTGGGTATAGGATTGCAAGACAGCCGGGCTAGCGCCAGACTTACACCAGAAAGGTCTAAAAAGAGAACATGGAGAGTTAGTAACATATAAAGCAAAATGGCTAATCCTATAGTTTTAGAGTTACCAAGTTACATGTCGGACAAGCTACCTAGCTTGACTAGACAAAGGAACAACATACAAAATAATAAACGGTAAGATGACCGTATTTCATTTACACTAGTCGATGACTATCAAACAAGTGTCCACACAAAATTGTACTATGTCTGGTCTATTCCCATTGGGTACTGCCAGAGCACTCAATAGTACTTTTATGCTATTACCCATTTCTTGGGGCATTCGTCCAATCTAGTACACATCAACATTAAGTATATAGCCAAAGGAAGCGCCAACCAAGGGGCGAAAGAAAATACTATCAGAAGTCCAAAGGACATAGAAAAGTGAACATTGTCTTAAGGACTATATCAACAAGTCTGAAGGACTTGGAACTATAATTGTCATTCCGACAAATTAAACAAAGTCGGAAGGACATAGAAAAGAAAACATAGTCATATAGACTAACTCAACAAGTCTGAAGGACTTGGAAATTTAATTAATACTTGGATCAATAAAGAAGATTCTCTCGGCGTCGAGTCCCACGTCCCAACCATCACGGTCAGCAGTATCTTCTTCAGGATCCTCCTTCAAGGATATCCAAAGACGAACTACAATTTGTGAACTTAGGGATCGCTCTTTATATACTCTTTTTCTGACTATTAAATTGGGCATGTAAACAAGTAAAAAAGGGATGGCAAGAGGGGGGGGGGGGGAAGGGAGTTGGAGCAGTGGAGAAAGAAGGTGCCAAGGCAGTCCACTAGGAGAGTAGTGTTTGTAGCTCGCGGCATCGAACCAGTGATATGCAGGTCTTTCTTCAATGTTGAGTTCAAGGGGTTAGACGTCCGTTGAAACTGTCACGCCTTCTACTCTGCCATACTTGCAGAACAGTTGGTGAAAGCATGGTAATCGAATCCGGGAACATCCATGTATGGTGAGTAGAACACAAATTATATTATTGCAGAATATATCAATTTTAATTCTCTTTTTCGGATTCATTTATATTATTTTAGCATTTGGTGCAGATTATAGTTTGTAGATGTCATTTGAATTAAGTGACATGCTACATTTTTACTCGATTGTGCCCTTCACTAGTAGGCATGAGTCTCTGACTATTTTGGACATGGAAAGATGGTTTTATCTTGCGGTGCATTTGGCTGCCATAACAGGTGAGAAAAGAATAATTACAACGTAGCTTTCCACGGTATCTATATATTATTTTTATTAAATCACATTTGTGATTTAATCAAATAACTCGCAAAATATTACCTAAACAGATGTATTCACCACAATGTAAAACAAAAGAATTGAAATAGGTTCCAAAATAAAATTTGTCATGTGAGCACAGAGACTGTTATTTTTCTCCATCAGTAGGCTAATTTATACTTAACGTATATTTAAATGTGTTTGTTGCAGGCCTACTTTAAAGTTTTTCTAAGTTTAAAACCTTTTTAATTGTAGTCCAGTTTAATTTTACTATAGATCTATTATGTGAAACATTGTAAATCAGTGTAAACAACTAAATTATAATATTATATTCATGATTAGGCTTATATAGACCTATAAATTATATAACTTATTTGTATTTGTATTTAATACACTGAGAAAGAGAATACTAAGTATTTTACAATTTGCCCCCTCCCAGAGGGATTTATTCTGTGCAAAACAGATCCTTTTCCCACAATTTACTAAAGTCAGGTAAGTTACAACAAAGCTAATATGAGATTTAAAAAACCTACAATACTCAAAAAACGATTATATATAAATCTTAGCTCACACATAATGTAATTTTAAGCTAATTTATTAATATTAGCAACAACAATTTAGATTTTCGGCTGATTTGCATTTTCAGACACTTGTTAATACCTGAAATACAAATTAATCTTTTATGTTTTTTTACATAAAAATAATGCATATTTATTCAACATTTACACCTTACTTAAATAAAGCATCTAACAGCTCTCAATCGGGCCATACCTATTCTAATTCAAGTGAGCGTGCGTCCCTTTTTTCGCTATGCTTCCCATGTCAAACTAGCGACCGGTTGCCATCATACAGCGGCTCGATCCATATCCCCATGAGAGGGGCGTGGCTGACTTCACTTTCTCGCAACTCTAAAGCATAGGGATATCCTCCAAACACACACACACACACACACATATATATATATATATATATATATATATATATAGAATAGCTCTATATCCAAACTTGATTGCTTATACAGTCCTTAGGGTTGGCATTGTGTAATTTTATGATTTAAAAGCAATATATGTTATTATCATAAGAAATATAAAACATATTTCAAACTAAAGATGTTAAAAATTAACATTTTCAATATTTTTTCTCTCTGAAAAAGAGATTTAAAAAATATAATACTGAAATTTAAAGAATATTATTTTATTAGAGAGAGCCAGGCTTTGGGCATACGCTACTTTAATAGTGTGTCGAGGAAGGAAAACTGCCAGAGTGACCTCTCACCCCTTACACTTTCTCCAGGGAATTGAGAAGTTGTCATCCATCCAAATGCAGTGGCTAGTACAAGAGAGGTTCAAAATTAAGAGATAATCAAGCAGTGGCCAAACACTTGTATAATTTAAAGCGTGGTCTTCATTCACCCAAATATAGTGAAATTTTTTTTCTCTACACCCATTATTAGCACATTATTTACTTCATTTACTAATTTTTACTTTATCACTATCTTCCAGGTAGAGAAAGTATTGTGATCGTCAAAAAAATCAAACTCAAGATTTTGATGAATCTTGACGTTTCATGACCCCCGAATCCAAAAAAAGTGTTTTTTGACTTTCCTTCTGTCTGTCTGTACCTACAACTAGAGCCTAAACTATTTTACCGATCAGGCTAAAACTTGATATCTAGGGTTTTCATAGTGTTGCTCCGAGGGGTTTATGGAATTTGATATCTAACCCTAAAATTGAGGTTAGTTTACTGAAGGGCAAAAAGAGAAAAAGTCAGTTTTCTCAAAATCGGCTCTAACGATTTTGATTAAATTTAATTTATAAATATCCCAAACAAAATGGTTTCTCTCTATATTTCGGCAAAATGACTTTAAGGGCTCCTGTCTGATGTGTAAATTAACTTTTTTTATATCATCTCCTAAACTATTTGAGATATGAAATTACTTATCGTTACAAATATGTAGGTCTCTTTTTTAATACAAAATGGTGACCTGGTGGTCTAGGGGTAAGGTGTCAGACTTCTGTGCTGGCGGCCGGGTTCAATCCTCGGTCCCGGCACATATTTATCTGATTACCAAACCCTTCCTTCACCTCTGACAAGACATCTTGTGAATGTGGGGAATGCCAGACCTCCACCGTGGTTCGGATTCCACGTTAAACTGTAGGTCCTTCATTTCATCTCACAATCACCCTACCACTACACATTAGCGTAAGTGCGTACAACCCGAACGGGTAGTAAGACACGGTTATAATAATAATATAATACAAATATTTTATAAGAAGCATCTTACTAATATTATAAATGCGAACGTTTGTGTGTTTGGCTGTTTGTTGCTCAATCACGCCAAAACTACTGAACGGATTCGAATGAAACTTGGTAGGTAGGTGGAGTATGTCCTAGAATAACATATAGGACTATTCCCAACCTTTGATTTTACATTAATTTTACAATACTAATGTTTACATATTTTGCAGGTTAGATTGTGCTGCCAATCATTTGCTATTTTTATGATAAAGGTTCTATAGTATTTTTTTTCATAAGCTGGTAGAGTATGTCTTGGAACAACATTACATTAATTTTACAACACTAATGTTTAAACTTTTCGTATATAAGAGGTAAGTGATTTTTTGTGATTTTTATTTCATTTTTATTAAGTGTTTTATTTGAGGTTTGGAACACACTGTTCTTACTTAATAGACCGCACACGGTAAAAGTTCAACATGACTGTTACATGACGCCAACAAGACAGTAAAAGAAAAAAGTGCTTTTAATGAAAGTATTCATGCGCCACACTATTGGGCACTCACACTATTGGTTGAGAGGTTAGGCCTAAACAAGCATGATATTTTAAACATGTTTTGACACTCCCACTAAATGAATGCTTGTTTACAGTCTTGCAAATGGTTAGAAATATGGCTTATTTAAGTTTAGTTACTAATCAGCTTCAAAAACAAAACAAAAATAATAAACAGCTTTATATACATATCAATGTCAATGAGAAGCATTTATTAGCTCTCCAGTCTTGTCATTCCAATTGCACCACGGAGTGTCTGAAAACGATCACGTGGAAGAGGTTTGGTTAGTATATCTGCTAACTGGTCCTCAGAGAGTACATGCTTGATGTCAATCTCACCGTTCTCATACTTCTCACGTATGAAGTGGTAACGTATGTCTATGTGTTTGGTTCTCTTGTGGAACTCTGGGTTTCGCACAAGGCGCATGGCACTCTGATTATCAACTGTTAGAACTGTGGCCTCTCCCACTGTTTCCCCAATGTCAAGTAGAAGATGTCTAAGCCAGATGACCTCTTTGGCCGCAGTTGATGCAGCGATGTACTCAGCTTCGGTAGTGGAAAGGGAAACCGTTTGTTGACGTTGACTAGCCCATGTTATAGGGCCATTACTCAATTGAAAGAGGTATCCAGTTGTGGAGCGTCGGGTGTCCAAATCGTTTGCGAAGTCAGAGTCTGAGAAGCCAATTAATGGGGGTGGATTCTCACTCCTTGTAAATTCAATGCCATAGCTGGATGTGTCTTTTAGGTATTTTAAGATGCGTTTGACTGCATTCCAATGACTTGGTCCATAGTTTGACAAGTATCTACTCACGTTTCCAACTGCATACATAATGTCTGGCCGACTAACTATAGCAGCAAACATTAAGCTGCCAACAGCTTCTCGATAGGGTACTTTTTATTCTTTATTTTCCCCTATGTTTGAACTCAAGTGAGTGTGTGGATCAGCAGGCACACTGACAGGCTTAGAGTCTTCAAGATTGAATCTCTTGATTATTTGTTTGATATAGTTGGCTTGATGTAGAAATATTGATCCGTTCACATTATTTCGTTTTATTTCTAGACCCACAAAGTAATTTGGTTCACTGATTGTGACTTCAAAGGTTGTCTTCAGTTTATCGAGTACAAGTTGTAGTGCCATTTGGTTTTCAGCCATGATCAGCCCATCATCAACATATAACGCAAGCAGAACCTTTGATTTATTGAAATCCCCTCGATAAACACATTTATCTGCAGTGCTTTGGCTGAATCCAAACATTTTCAGGAAACCGTCAAACTTTTCGTTCCAACAACGCGATGATTGTTTGAGGCCATATAGTGACTTTCTTAATTTGCAGACAAGGTTTTGGCCAATATTGATTCCATCTGGTGGAAGCATGTAGATATCTTCCTTGAGTTCACCATACAAAAATGCAGTTTTCACATCAAACTGCATTATTTCATAGTTTTGTTGAGCTGCAATAGCGAGTAAGACTCGTATAGAGTCATACCGTGTTGTGGGAGAGTATGTGTCATTGTAGTCGACCCCTTCTTTCTGTGTGAAACCTTTAGCGCACAGTCTTGATTTATATCGTGAAATGTTTCCATCACTGGTACGTTTTACTTTGAAGACCCATTTTGAACCTATAGCATTTTTACCAGGAGGTAATGACACTAGCACCCAAGTGTGGTTCTTTTCCAGCGCATCAAGTTCTTCTTTGATTGCATCAGTCCACTGCCCTGCATCGGGACTCTTCATTGCTTCCTCGTAGGTCTGTGGTACATCTATTTCCACTAGGTTAGCTTCATAGCGTTTGGGAGGCCTGATGACATCTCTTGGTCGCAGCTCATAATTTGCTTCAATGTGCCTGGGTTCTTCATTGTTCTGTTCAGAATGTTGAGGGCCTGCGTCTTCCTGCTGATTTCTTTGATCAGAATGATGTGTGTTTTCTATCACTACTGGGACTACAGTATTTCTTTGAGGAATGAAACAACTTGAATTCTCATTGAAAATCACATTTCTTGATACTGTAATTTTCTGTGTATTTTGGTCCAGCAAACGATAATTGGTTGAGTTTCTATCATATCCTACAAGGGTAAGTTTCTTGCTTTTCGGCGCCAGTTTGTTTCGTAGTTCCTTTGGTACATGCATGTATGCCTCACTGCCAAAGATTCTTAAATGTGACATTACAGGCCTTTTTCCACTCCATATTTCATAGGGTGTCGAGTTTGGTGCTTGAGAGGTTGGAGTCCTGTTTAGAATATAAACAGCTGTACTTACTGCCTCTGCCCATAAATATGTTGGCATATCCTTTGCATATATCATTGAACGTGCACTTTCCATTATGGTTCTCATGTCACGTTCGGCTCTACCATTTTGCTCAGGAGTATAAGGTGCCGTTGTTTCAAACTCAATTCCATGTTTTGACATGTACTCTTTCATTCCCTGATTACAGTATTCTGTTCCATTGTCAGTATGTAGGGTCTTAATAGAATATTCAAATTTATTCTTTATCATGTTTGCAAAATCTTTGAAACACACAACAACATCCGCTTTGTGCTTGATGAAAAATACGACACGATAGCCTGAACAGTCATCCTTAAATAATACAAAATATTTAGCACCCTGAACTGATGGTGTTGACATTGGACCACACACGTCACTGTAAATGAATTCGCCTGGTTTGGCCTTGGCATGCTTTGAGGGCGAAAATGGTAACCTGTGCTGTTTGCCATACTGACACGACTCGCAGAAGAAATCTTCAAGGTCATTAATATTTACACCTTCGACCAAGCCTTTGGTGACCATTTCACGCAGAGTTCTCTTATTTATATGTCCGAGTCTCTCGTGCCACAATTTTAGACTTCCACTTGCAGTGAAATTTAGGCCTACATCTTGATGTGGGATCACTGTGCGGAATAACATTCGATACAGATTGTTGGTTTCACGGACCGCACTTGCTACTAGCTCACCGTTTTCGTAAACTTCCGCATATCTGTCTTCCTTAAGGATCTTCATCCCTTTTTCAGTTATTACACCTTCAGAGAAAAGACTTTTTCTTAGTTCAGGAATATACAACACATTTGTGATAGTTGAGTCATACCAATTACCTCTGATAAATTTCTTTATTTTAATGCTTCCTCTTCCCTTCACAGAAAGACCTTGGTTGTTTCCAAGTACGACACTCGTATTTTCTACAGTCTCTTCAAACTTATAAAAATAATCAAGACGATTAGTCATGTGTGCAGAAGCGCCACTGTCCATTGTCCAGTTATCTTCGGTGGTGACTGCTGACATTAGCATATCATCTTGCTTCTCTGCACTGAATGCTGAGAAATGACCTTGTTGGAAACGGTCACTGTGAGTGTTTTGCTGTCCGTTTTCTCGGGGCTTCTTAGGTGCACGACAGTCACTTGCGTAATGTCCTTTTCTTTGGCAATTATAGCATGTTACCCTTGGTTTTCCTGATCTATTCTTTTGTTTTTGATTGGACCTTTGAGAGTTATTAGACTTTTGAAAATCGCTTTTCAAATTTGTCGAAGATGAAAATGCACTTTCCGATTGTTCATTTGATGTGAGACTGGCCTCTTCATCCAACAGACGTGCCGTCATATTTGGTATTGTCTGTCTAGCCTCGTCTAGTGAAAGCCAAGCTTGTCTGAAGTTTCTAAATTTGGGAGGTAGACTACCAAGAATTTTAGTCATTATAGTAACATTGCTCATTTGTTCACCAGTCTCTCTCACATATCGCGCGAGATTTTCTATCTTGGCAATATGCTGAGCAATGGAGTCGTTGGCGTCCATCTTGTATTGATGAAAGCGTTCGTGGACTAGCATTTTGTTCATTTCTGATTTCTGCTCAAAAATAGAGTCTAATTTCTCTAACATTTCTTTAGACGAATCACAATTTTCAACTAATGTGATCTGTGATAGTTCCATTGCTGTAGTGAGTGTGAACATAGCAATTGCGTCGTCTTTGTTCCACTTTTCTAGTTCCTTCTCTTTGTCTATTGCCGGCTTTTCTATGGCGCCTTTTGCAACGTCAAAGACTCCTTTTGCCCTTAGGGCACATTTCATTTGAAATTTCCATTGATGATAATTATTGCCGTCGAACTTATTTACGTGTGCCACGTCAAACTTTTCGGCCATTATTTCTAATTTGGTCTCGCGGATTATATAACTTCAAACACAAAACACAAAGCTGTTTGTTTGCTGATCGCGCGAACCTACATAAAAAAAATGGCGAATCACGTCGCTTCCTAACGCGAACGCGAATTCACAAAACGGATTTGTGAATTACCCGACGGGCAGTTTTTACGAAATATTACGTGGATATTTACGCAGTTGTAGGGTGTCTGGGCCCATAACCTATTAAGTGTTTTATTTGAGGTTTGGAACACACTGTTCTTACTTAATAGACCGCACACGGTAAAAGTTCAACATGACTGTTACATGACGCCAACAAGACAGTAAAAGAAAAAAGTGCTTTTAATGAAAGTATTCATGCGCCACACTATTGGGCACTCACACTATTGGTTGAGAGGTTAGGCCTAAACAAGCATGATATTTTAAACATGTTTTGACAATTTTACGGGTAAATATGAATGTGATTATGATTAAAATATTAGTAACTTTATGTTATACTAGATAGCTGTTGCCCGCGGCTTCGCTCGCGTGGAAGTCGATTATATACAAATATGAAAATATACATATGTATTTACAGATTAATTTAAAATATTACGTTACGTTGATGACCATAACTTGACCTCAGATCAAAAATAATGCAAGTCCAATACAAACTTTCACCCCCTTTTTAATCCCTTATTAAATAAAATTTCCAAAATTCCTGAAACACATATTTATTTGTTTTACGTCAATAACCGAAATACAAAATTTTGTTTATGTAACTTTCAAAATGACGGACTTTCATACATATTATCATCCCCTATTTTGACCCCTTTGGAGTGGAATTTTCTAAAATCCTTTCTTAGTGGGTGCCTACATAACAAAATGAATATACAGTCCGAATTTCATGCTTGTAGCCTTGATAGTTTGCGCTCGGCGATGATGAATCAGTCAGTCAGTCAGTCAGTCAGGACATGTTATTTTATAAGTATAGATTACTTTACCGTTTTTTAAAGTTAGTTCCTTTCAAAACTAAAACTTACGCACCATCTATCCTGCAAAATATTTATACAGAGCGAAAAGTTGAAAGAAATTTGGTTGTTTTCACGTGTAAATACGAAGTCACATTTATGAAAAAGGTTCAATAGTATCTTTTGTGACTTAGTTTTAGTTTTGAACTTTTCTTTACTCACTTTAAAAAGGTGAGGTAAAGTAAACTGGTTTCTTTTTAGGAGGTGTTCAATGACTTCCTCAACTGAGAAGTTATTTTTGTGATCCATCCTCAAAAGTTGTTGAAAGATGCCAGGGAAACGTAAATCGAATTTGTCACAACGTTCGAATAAAGCTAAAATGATTAAAGTGTCCAGGATCCAGGAAACTTCAGCCCAAGCAGAGGCTAGAAGGCTTAAACAGGCTTAACTTCAGGCAGCACGCAGAGCAACCGAAACTCCAGAGCAGTCAAAGCAACATCAACAGCACGCTGCTTATCTGGCGTTCCAGCGAGCTTCAGAGGCGCAAGAAGAATCTCAAGTTTGGCGCGAGGAGCAATCTCAGCGGCAGGCCAGCTTGAGAGCTGATGTCTCAGCGAGCTGTCGAAACTATAGAGGAAGCCGAAGCTCGAAGACGTGCTGTTGCTCTAAGAGTGGCTTTGCGGCAGAAAATCTTAAATAGAAACACGTGGAGCGTTTTTGAACATGCTGCATTAGAACACGATGCAGCTCTCGACTACAGCAGCCATAGGCTCGTAAAAATTAAGAGGATGGACAAAGAGTGTAGATTATGCGGATCATTGAGATGGGAGAAGGAAAATCCTAGGATGTGTTGTTCTGGTGGTAAAGTAAATTTTTCTCGAATACAGGAACCAGTGCAAACATTAATAGACCTTTTCTTATGTGAGAATGAAGAGTCACGTCGCTTTCTGAACAACATTAGAAAATATAATAGTTGCTTCCAGATGACGTCGTTTGGTGCGAATAGTGTCGTTTCCATGCCAGGATTTTCACCCACTTTTATCATTCAAGGACACGTGTACCACAAAATCGGATGTCACTCACTGAGCCAAATACAGAGCCACATTTTTACAGATATATTTCATGGGAGATGAAGCAGCAGAAACTGAAAGCCGCGTTAGCATTGTCCCAGGAGTTGAAAGAAATACGTTACTAAAAATACGGAGGATATTTAACGAACATAATATTTTAATTAAGGAATTTAAAACCGCCATGGAGAATATGCTCGATGAGAGCTGCAAGGTGGTTATTCACCCTGACCATGTTCCACGCGGGCAGCACGAGCGGAGGTACAATGCGCCCACCAAAAATGACGTAGCAGCCATCGTGGCGGCAAATGAACATACAACCAGCAGGTACATCGTTCTACGCGCACGGGTTAACACGCTGTCCCACGTTGCTGACACACACAGGTTTTACGATGCCCTACAGTACTCAACAATTTTTTGGAAGGGCCAGGAAGGACATCACTTTGAAATATCTCAAATTAATCCTCAAACTGGCCAGCCTGTGCCAAACAAAAAAGTATCCTTTATGAATTTTTATGCATTTCATATCATTATGCGTCGAGACGATTTTAATTTAATTCTTCGCTGCAGGCGACTGTTACATCTATTCCTGGTCGACATGTATGTGAAGATTGAAATCGAACGCTTGAGGTATATATCATTGAATCAAATTAAGTTAAGGGCGGAAAATTACGTGCATTTTCAAGATGCTGTGAGAAATGACGCGCATGTCAATCCGAATAATTTGGGACAGATGGTGATTCTTCCATCAACATTTGTTAATAGCCCCAGATATCTTCACATGTACACGCAGGACGCATTTGCGTATGTCCGCCACTCCGGCCGTCCAGACTTATTCATCACGTTGACGTGCAACCCCTCTTGGGAAGAGATAACTAATGAGCTTATGTCTGGCCAGACAGCTACAGACCACCACGACCTCATTGACATAGTGTTTAAAATAAAAGTAAAAAAAAAATACATCTGATCACGAAAGCAAGAATATTTGGCGAGTCCCAATGCTTCATGTACTCGATAGAGTGACCGAAACGCGGCTTACCCCACGTACATACTTTACTGTGGTTAAAAGAAAAATTACGGCCTAACCAAGTAGATCATATCATCAGTGCTGAAATTTCAGACCCAGACAGTGACAAAACACTACACAACATAGTGGTCAAACATATGATCCATGGACCATGTGGTGCGCAAAACACGTCATCTCCGTGCATTAAGGATGGTAAATGTACAAAGAAATACCCCCGAGTGCTATTAAAGGACACGCAGACTAATGAAAATGGATACCCTCTCTACAGGCGTAGAGCAACACAAGATGGAGGGTGCACAGCTGTCATCAAACGCGGCGGCAATGACGTTTCGGTAGACAATAGCTGGATAGTGCCTTATAATCCCCTGATCTCAAAAATATTTGATGCATATGTTAATGTTGAGTTTTGCAGATCAGTCCAGGATATCAAATACATTTACAAATATATCAACAAAGGCAGTGAGTAGGCAATTTTTCACGTTCGGCAAGCAGGCAATATGAACATTAATCCTAGGAATGAAGTGCAAACGTTGAGGGCTGGCCGGTACGTAAGCATCAACGAGGTGGTGTGGCGGATTTTGGGCTTACAATTTCACGAAAGACATCCCACTGTAGTCCACCTGGCAGTGCACCTGCCCAATGGCGAGCGCGTTTACTTCAATGAGCAAAATTTCGGTGAAAGAATCATGGCGCCCCCTAGAACGACATTGACGGCATTCTTCCACCCCTGCCAAAATGATAATTTTGCAAAAACCTTGCTCTATTCTGAATTGCCACGATAATATACCTTAAATACACCGGGAAAAGAATGGAAACGCCGCGTGCAAGGAACACCTATCGAGGGCTGGCCAGGCGTAAAGGCTGGGGATGCACTGGGTCGGATACATACTGTGCATGTTAGCAACTATGAGTGCCTCTGTTTGCGCATGTTGCTCAATATAGTCCGGGGCCCCACAAGTTTCGAAAATCTAAAATCTGTGGATGGCCAAGAGCGTGCCACGTTCAGAGAAGCATGCAAGGCGCTCGGACTTTTGGAAAACGACAACCACTGGAACGTAACCATGAACGAAGCTGTGCTATGTCACTCGCCTGAAAAAATTAGAGAAATGTTTGCAATATTAGTGTGCACTTGCGGACTCTCTAACCCTAAACAACTGTGGGATAGATACATAAATGCACTTTCAGAGGATATTGCGCACAGATTACAACGAGCAAATGATGATTTAATCATAAACGAAGAATTGAAAATAATCGATAAGATCATTTCTATGACAGGAAAGGGACTCGCAGATTTTGGTTTTTCTACACCGCAGCAAGATGGAGAGTTGTTTAGCGATGTAGTCAAAGAGCTAAACTACGATGCCACGGCATTACAGGCTCATATCTATGACATGATACTACGTCTACTTCCTGAGCAGAAACACATTTTTGATACTATCTTGCAGCGCATACAAAGTGAAGAAGAGGGACTTTTTTTTTTCCTCGACGCACCAGGAGGTACGGGCAAAATATTTGTGCTTAATCTTATGTTGGCACAAATCCGTAAAGATCGCAAAATAGCCTTGGTGGTGGCTCCTTTGGTTAAACTCATTAGAATTATCAGGTGTGCTGTCCTATTGTCTTTATTATTATTATTATTATTATTATTATTATTATTATTAGCACCGCGTCTTACTACCCGTTCGGGTTATACGCACTTACGCTAATGTGTAATGGTTGGGTGATTGTGAGATGAAATGAAGGACCTACAGTTTAACGTGGAATCCGAACCACGGTGGAGGCCTGGCATTCCTCACATTCACACCTATGGTCTTGAATTGAAGATCGGCATCCCCGTTTTGCTGATGTGTAATATTGATGGACCCAGGTTGTACAATGGTACCAGAATACGCATAATTGAGCTGGGGAGAAACGTCATAAAGGCTTCTATAATCACAGGAGGATCTAAAGGAGATGAAGTTTTGATTCCACGGATTCCTATTATTCCCAGCAACCTGCCTTTTCAATTTAAACGCTTACAGTTTCCACTGAAGATGGCTTTTTCTATGACTATCAACAAATCACAGGGCCAGACCTTTAAAGTAGGAATCTACTTAAGCACTCCATGTTTCTCACACGGTCAACTGTAAGTCGCCTGTTCTAGAGTATCGAGTGCTCGAAACTTACATATACTTGCCGAAAACAACAAATCGTGCAACGTCGTCTACAGAAACATTTTGTAATAATATATAAGTGAAAATGTAAATCTTACTAATATTATAAATGTAAAAGTTTGTTTGTTATGATTATAATGTGATTGAAATTATGTTATTTAAGAATTTGTGGTTTAATATTTTGTAATTAAAGTAATAGTAATTAGTGTAACGTAGTTTCATACTAATAAATAATAAATATGTAATTTAAGCTATGTAGATCACCAAAAACATTATTTCATTTATTCATTATCTTACTAATTAAGATGGTAAAAATTTTAAAATATTTAATTAATAATTGATAACTTTAATAATATTTATTCTTTTACTACGAAATATTTAAAAGGGAAAATTAAAATGTTTAAGTCAAATTAGCATCATACGGCAAAATTACTTACAGCTAGAACTAAGAAAAATGCATAGATATTTGAAAAAAAAAAAAGTTTGATTAATGAATGCATTTAAAAATTAAAAGATTTTATCAATTAATGCAGGCGAAGCCGCGACAGGTAAAAGCTAGTATTTTTATAAAACCAATAACTTTCAAGCTATACGTAAATATATATATTTTTTAACTTTTCGGACACAAAAGGTAAAAGTATTGCGACCGCAAAAAAAAATCTAACCTGAAATGTTAATGGATGTTGACGTCTCAAGACCCCCAAACACTAAAAAGTGGTCTTTGCAATGACGTCTGTCTGAGTGTCAGTTTAAACTTAAAATTAAGAGTAGTTTAAGAAAGGGCGAAAAGAAAAAAAATCTATTTTCTCAAAATGGACTCAAACGATTTTGATTAAAATTCGTATTTAGGTGTTGATTAAGATTATAAATAAACTGTCTATTTTCATTTTACCATGAAAATGAATTTTAGGGTACTTTACAGAAACAGAAACTTCTGTATCTCTGCAACTATTCGAGATACTAAATAACTTATCATTGCAAAATTGTAATAATATTAAAAATTAAAAAACTTGTATATGAAATATATTATTATAAATCCAACAGTTTCTGAGATATTGGCAAATATATTAATACAATTTTTTTGTGACCTTTAGTTGTAAAAAGATACTACTTAAGATTCGGATGGACATCTCGAGGTTTGGCAAATCTCTACTCCAAGTAGTACCATGTGCTAACACCTCACTGGAGCTGCGCTGCTGTAGCTAGGGCAGTAACAACACCAACCCCTCTCTCCCCTCTAATACTCTCCCTTCCCCTTTCGGAGTGTCATTACTCCGGGCTGCCAACACCACCCCTAATCCTTTCAATTTTGTTGCTTACTACAAAACCAAAGAAAAGCTATCATGATGATTCACTCTAAGGCAGCGGTATATAAACTACGGCCCACGGGCCGCTTGAGGGCCGCACGCAATTGTAAAATTGTTGTGATTTTACTAACAAAAATGTCAAATTAAATAGATAATCAGTGCATGTTTTTAGACATTTGAACAAGTGAGCAAGCTCGATTATAATGTTCCATGTGTAAGATCAAATCAAATGAGCTCCAGTTTGATTTAATCAATCTTCAAGCAGACTTTTAAGAATATGAAACTAACTGAATTGTATGCATCACTTGTAGAGAAAAGTTTGGTAATTTGAAAACGTTTGCCAGAAAGATGTTTGTGTTATTTTCTTCTACCTATATTTGTGAACAGACTTTCTCATGCATGAATATTAACGAAGCAAAGAACAGGTCTTTCTTAATATACTCAAATCTACAAAGTGTTTTGCCAATTAAGACGAACAAGCTGAATCCTGACTTCGACAAACTCGTGCAGGATTTTGGACAGTTGCATACATTCCATTAACGATAGCAATTTGAGTAGTTATTAATCAACATTTGGTAGGCTAAGTATCAACATGAGTACATGACATATTTAGTTTTATTTGTTATGACATTAGATTTTATTTGCTACTTTTTTGTATCAAAGCTATATGGTTATATGACTAATATATGCAATTTTGCGTGAAAATAAAGTTCATTATTTAGTTAATTTAGATTTTTGTTACATGCGGCCAGCTAGAGACCTCACAGATGTCCATGTGGTCCTCGGGGAGAAAATTTGCCCAGCTCTGCTCTGCTATACACACTAACGCTAAAGTCACGATATTATCGTAGTAATAACAATAATTTAAAAAGGAAGTTGCGTGTGTATCCCTAGTTTAGCCAGTATCAAATTAAAGTTCGTATACTCGAACATATTTTAGAATTGAAACCGTACGTTAAATAATCACTTTTAGTATTTGTAGATGTTAAAAGAGGGAGGAGGGGGGAATTTTGAAATTATAAAATGGACTACTTCAAATATATATTTTGTAAAAAGAATAAGCAATAATCTGACAATACTTTAGCTACTTTTCATTCAAACTGTTTCAAAAACATGAAATAAAACCGATAGTTCAAAACAATAGGTTTATTATTTAGCACCGCGTCTTACTAGCCGTTCGGTTTATACGCTTGAAGTACTAATTACGCTAATGGATTGGGAATTGTGAAGGTTGAATTAGAGGAAGTGAACCCACATTTGCGTGGAGGGAGAGTGGAAAACAATTTAGGAAAAGCCACCCTCAGTTCACCCGACCGAGATTCGAACCTCAATCTCCCCGTCCTTGGCGGTCGAGCTCAACACGACTAGCGCGTTAGCCAACTACGCCACCGAGGCAGGTATACTGTTGATCAATACTAGAGTAAGTAATTCAACTTTTTTTAAAAATAGCATTCATCTTGGATAAATTTAAAATGAGCATACTGAAACATTGTTTATAGACTAAAAAAAAATTACTATTTCAAACAAACGTATTTTTTCTTCAGATTCCATAGTAAAAACATAATTTGTTTGTTACTTCTCTCCTCAACTGGTAAATTTTCAACCTGTGATTAAATGAGCAATGATGGAGGAAAGAATAGAAGGTACCAAAGACCCTGGCAAAAGTTGTTTAAATAATGAAGCAATAGTTGGCATTATAGTAACATATTTCAACTATACTTTATTGTTAGAAAACTTACCATAGAATGTTTAAAATAACTATTATTATTATGATGTTTTAACTACGTGTCGACCCATAAGAGGCCTTTTACGTAAAAACACTATAATTAAAGTAACTCAAAAATAATTATATGAAACGAAATAAAATAAAAAAGACAGTAAATGCAAGTTCATTGAGAGGGCATGGCTTGGTGAGAGTGAAGGAGAAATAATGGATGATAAATTAAATGAAGTGTGAAAAAGTTAAACATGAAAGTCATATCCTCCAACGAAGGAACGTAGACCCCCTCCATCCACACCAGTGATCAAGGTCATGAAGTTCTTAGGGGAGAGTAAGGGGTGGGGACGTACACTCACTGGCATACTTGTTTTGTTCTCCTTTGGGGACCATGTACATTTATACACTAATACATTAAACAAGTTGTCCTATACAGAGGCCTATTATATAAAATTCAGTGACATAGTCTAAGGATAATGTCTGATAGAGAATGTTATATCAATTGTTTTATGACCAAATTGTTTATGCATTCAGGAAATGGCCGTTTGTTTGCGTGGACCAGAGTCCTTATTTAACTCACTTCCCCACTATCTAGAAGGTTGAATTTGGTACACAGCTTCCACTAGTGGGACATTTTAATTTATTAAATCTTGACATTTCATAAATAAAGCTTTTAACAACAACAAAAAATTATTTGTCTCTTCGTCTAGTCTCTCCTTTTTCACCCTCTCTCCATCCCCATAGTGTCAAGTTACTAGTCTAATGCATTATAATTTGACTGTCTTGTATGTAGAAAATCCTCTTACTTGTCAGAGCAAAATGCTTAATTTTGAACTATCATTTTGTATTTAAAGTTTTATTTATTTTTAAATAAAATTATAAATCTTGTATTAAAGTATATATTAAATTGCCTTTTTTTAGTGCAATCATTCATATTCCGTTTACAAGTTAAATTGAATGAAAAAACGTATGTTATTGTTAGGTTTTTTTTTCGTGGGGTACAGTAGACAAAATCAACCTCATATTAAAGTAGGTATCCATCCGAATCTTAAATAAACATAACTTGTTTAATTTAGTGTCATTATAGCAATAGCTTAAAATGTTAACAAAAGTAACCTACTCACTTTTATTATCATGTGAGCTACTAAATACTTATTGGGACTATGTCTTAAAATAAATTGGCAAATGCAAGCAAACATTATAGCTGTGGTGTCAGTAAACTTCGGCGCAAATGTTGAAAATAACATCCACCTCCGCCCCCAATCTGTATTCGTAATCACATCCAAGAAATTCACATGATATTCGGGGATATATTTAGATTTAATGACAAAATAACCCTAAAATTAATTTATTACATACTATTTTATATAATTAACTTATTCCATATAATAATGTTTGTATAATTTTAGTCGATTAACCGAACGTGTGGGGCATATTGGAAATAATATTGTTAGATTTGTTGTCTTTTTTTTTGTCAAACATTTATAATTAAAATACAATATCCTTTATAAATGACCCACAAACTATTATTTATATCTTCCGTTTTGGTTACCAAGGTAGTTGAGAGGAAGTGATTCTGCATTAGCGCATAGAGAGGATGGCAAACCACTGATAAATCATATGTGATAAGCCCCTCTAATTCACCCGGACGAGATTCGAACCTCGACCTCACCGACAACAGCGATAGAGTGCAATGCTATACTAGCATATTATTCTACTCAACCACTGGTGCGGGTGTTACAAACACCAACACTAAACAAAAAAGTAACAAAATAGGTATTATTTTTTAACTCGCTTTTTGCTTTGGTAGTGTTGTTCAAAGTGTTTTAATATTTTTTAGCTGGTTTCCTGCTGTGTAACACAGATTTTCTGTTTCCATTGCGGGAGTATCGCCTAGAATATTTTTCTTGGCTAAAAAACATAATTTATATACAAAAAGTTTGTATCTAATCAAAGAAACACTGTAGATTGTTACACAAATTATTGATAAGGTAAACAGAATCAAGCTTACTCTATAAATAAACTTTTAACATAGATCATGCAAATACATCAAAAGGAACCTTTTCAAAAACTGAGGTTTGGAGGTAATAGTAGTAACAAGGTGACAGACAGTTAGTGTCCAGACCAGGGTTTTACCTGAAGGAGAAATAAATGTTGGAAGGGAAGGGGGAGTAGCATGGCTTACAGAAAAAAAAAGATGAAAAGATAGTTGATTTCAAAAAGGGTTTGGGGAGGAGAGGGAGAGGCGCATCCGAGGACAGAGCATTCTACCAGGCAGCTACTGAACTTTTTCAACAGTTTAGGCATGATTTAATTTGAAAATATCAAATTTTGTGCCCGTTATTGTATTGTAAATATTTGTCGTGTATGATCGAACATTATCTTATTCTCTATAATAATATGATAACTTCAAAACTATATTCTTGTATTTCATGTTTTATTTAATTTAAATTTAATTGAAATTACGTCTTATTGTAACAAAGTAAATATTAACTTGTAACGTTTTTTATTAATATAGTTCATTTTAAATTTACAAGTTTAATGCAATGCAAAAAACCGCATGTTGTTAGTATGCATATTTTTTAAGCAATAGCCGGCACAACTTTATCGTTCTTATATAGTAGGTGTCCATCCGAATCTTAAGATTTAACTCAATAATTCTACAATGCCATAGAGTAATTAAATATAAGTAAGTTTCTAAAAGTTTATGTTGTTTTTCCTTAAACCACTTAGGAGAAATGTCTGTACAACAATGATCTATATCCATTTTACACTCAATAGTATTTACATTTTTTATTGGTCAAAATTTATAAATGAGGAATTTAATAGCAATGTGATGGCATGAAGATTTGCAACACCTAATAAAATGTCGAAAATTTTAACCGGAAGTTGAAATTTTAATACAAAGTGTTGACTCTTGTGGACCCAACAGTGATCTTTTTTATCGGTCCAAACATACAAATGAGGACATTAATTCTTTAAAAACAAAAATATAAAATTTAAAATCAGGACTAAAAAAAAGTTTTACATAAATATAATGCAATTTATGCTTGGCTTTGCTAGCGTTTCTTATTTTGTATCACATATATTACGAGTTTTGAGTTAATATCTCCATTGTCAAACAATAGATCGAGAAAGTCTGTGCAGAGTTCCGTACCATTTATTTTTACCATGTGAGATAAGGTACACCTGATATCATCGCTGAGACAAATACAGGTCTTAAGGAGAAAAGCTTTATCTTCGCTGTTTCTCAGTTTACGCTTGTCAAATCTCCTCGCTCTCAGTTATGTCAGAAGGTGGTGTGCTGGTGTAAGAAGGAGCTACTGGCAACATCGACTAACCAGCGTTGCGAAACTTGTCTTATTTTTTAGGGCAGATTGACATCACGAAAACAATAAAATGACAAAGTTTTTTCCCAATAGTAACCATGCAGTTCCCTCAGAGATGATATCCAGTGTAGAGCACACAAAATAATTCTTGACATACCCATTTCAGTGGTCAAATGTTTTATGGCATCACTTTCACACTATATATAATTGTCAATGATGGGGAAATAGGTATTTGAATCCCTATTAGGTGTACTGAGAGGTTTTTACTAAGTGTTTTTCCAAACTACATCCACGAAAAGACGAGTATATTTCCCCAAAATTCAACTTGCCTCAATCTTAAAACATTGATGCAACTAGTTAAAGTGATATTGTATGATGATAGTTATATACATAGTTTTTTATTCCTTGGAATTGTGTTACAGTCCTATTTGGAAAGGAACTTGTCCGACAGTTAA
This sequence comes from Timema cristinae, assembly GCA_039000515.1. NCBI lineage: Eukaryota > Metazoa > Arthropoda > Insecta > Phasmatodea > Timematidae > Timema > Timema cristinae. The sequence continues at coordinate 34,292,352 of JBCFYV010009882.1, forward strand.
AAAAATTACTGAAACAAAATTAATTTATCTAAAGGTTAAGTCATTTGATCTGTAAATTTAACTTTTGATAGATTTTTTCATTATCTATGAAATATTAATAATATATTAAAATGCAATTGGGGTTGACTGAAAACAAAATCTTTGTATTTTCTATAAGTTGCTTCATACTATAAACAAACCATGTTCTCTTTGATATATATGTGAACATTTTTTCAAGCCCAAGAATTACAAACTAACAAACAAAGAAGGACACTACATCTAATACTATGCACCTAACTAAGCCCAGGGCCTCTGGAATCTCTTATAAAGTGGGGGGACCACCCCCGTAGAGATTTTAAGTGTTGAATAACTCTAGAAGCTATTTAAAGAGATTTTTATTCTTCCTCTGTAGTTCTGTTTAATACAGTTATTTGCCATACTATATAATAAGAGTTAACTGTTTAAAAATTACAAACTTTTTTGCATCTAGTATTAAACTTATTTAAACTCTATTAGCGGTATATTTTAAAGGTATTAATATTTTTTATAGCACCCGTTTTACTACCAGATCGAATTGTACGCATATTTACTAAGTATGCTGATGTGTTAGGTATAAGGAAGGTTGAATTTAGAGAAAGTGTATCCACATTTGCATGCAGGGACATCATTAGTGGCATCAGAGTCTATTGCCAAAGTGATGCCTTAGACCATGCGGGAGTTGATATTCGCTCTTAAAAGTGACATATTCAGATCACTTATCTTGGTGTTAGAATATATTAGAATAGTTTTAGTAACATTTGTAACTGTCAGATACTTCCCTATGGTATTATTACTATAGCAGCAATGTGATACTGAAATAGTTTGTGACATATACTTAAGTGTAACCAAGTTTCTATGATTTATTGGTATAACAATAGTGGCAAATACCTTATGCATTTAAGAAAAAAGAAAAAATTAAAACAAAAATAAAACATGTTCAATTTAATACCACCCTAAATGATGGATATACATAGTTCCAGCCCTTCTTAAATAAAAGCAAGGGAATATCAAGCATCACAACCCTTTTCAAATGAAAACAAGGGAGGATCAAGAACCTCAAAAAAACCTCTACTCCCCTCCTTAGTGCCAGAATCCCTGCCCAATCCTAGAGTCTAGATATTTATTAACTGAATAAAAGAACAATCACTCATGAAAATAGTAAATAACTTTGTATGCATCCCCTAGAATCACAACAAAATTCCACAAACTTGTAAACAACAAATCTAACCACTTAGTCACAGGGACAGACTTTAATGTAGTCACTAAAACCACAACTCATTTATAGAAGGTAAAAAGGTTTACATATGATATCTTTAGATTATTCATTTTACCATTCACTCTGCATTTTACCACCTATTCGAGCTATGTGCATTTAACTACACCAATGGGGTAATAATGACGAAAGCAGAATTAAGAGAAAATGTATCGGTATTTGATATTAATATCGTTTTTATTTGTGTGAAGTTAAGGCCAGCACCTTTTCTTATACTTAATCCCTTAAAAATAAGGCATGTTAATTTAATACCTATGTGCTATTAATATAATATTTAACAACTAATTTATAATGTGTGTACAAAAATAATCAACAAATATTGACCACATAGCTCTTCTTAGCTGTGTTTTAGGGGAGTGGGAAACTGTTTAGGAAAAACATCCTCATTACACCCAGCCGGGTTTCTAGCCCCGACCTTCACCACAAAGCTAGACTAGACGATCTTTACTATAAGTCCCTGTAGCCCAATGGTACTGGTTGTTACTATTTTAACTAAAAACAACTGCAGTGATCGAATGGTCACTCTCGTGAGGGGTTAAATTGCTGGGAGATGGAGGTTTTAAACCTGGTCAGGTGTACTTAGGATATTTTTTTTTCCTAAATGTTTTCCCCACTCTCTCCCCACGCAAATATTGGTACATTTTCTCCAAAGTTTGACCTCATCTCTATTTCAATAGCATAATATATGTGTGTAAGCCAATCGGGCACTAAGACGCTGTGAAAAAATAACATCAAAACCTTTGTATTAACTACTGCATTAAAGCATGTCAGGTTGGTGCAACAAATACAACAAAGGGGGTATGAATAAACACAAAGAGCTGTCAAAGTGTTTTTTACTTCATTCAACGTTTAAAATAAACAATATATTTACACACATTTTGTAGTTCCTGTGTAACAATTGTCATTTTTCCTCCTTTCTCATGAATTATAGTCAATGCATTATCAACAGCTAATGTCATGTGTTTACATGTTTGTAAGCATTATTTCAGGTTAAAAGAATATTGATTACTTTTAGAAAGGATATATATATGAATTATATTTAAGGGTGAATTTAGAGCATCTAAGGCCACAACATTAAAAATTTGCAACGTTTCAACATTATAATTTTTGTATAGGCAATTAACTGTTAAAAGCTCAATGTTAACATTATTTAAATAGGGAAATATTGTCATCACAATAAATAGGATTTGTTTAAAACAAAACCATTATTATATATTTAGTTTAGTTTTACTTAATCTTGATAAAAACAAAAAATAATGTCAAAACCTTGAAAATAAACATATTTTTATTTTATTCATAAATTAATTAATATAAATATTGATGAATAAGTTTTGAGTAAGCCCTGTGACGTTAGCACCTGCTGCCCTCCCTTAAATCCATGTCAGATGTTATAATAAGGAATAATCTAAATCCTTTAACTTGTTCTTTTGCAAACTTTGTTTACTACACATTAGGAAGTCAAGTATATAATAAATAGTCGATTTTGATATAAGTTGTGAAGACAAAAGTATTATATACAAAAAAAAAGGCAGCGGTAATCAACAAATATGAATAAGATCATTTAGATATAAAAAATTAGAGCAACTTGTTACAAAATAAATGCTTAGGGAAAATGAATAACATTAATTTTCAACAAAATGGATGAAGATATTGCATGATCTTTCATTTATTAACACTTTAAAACAGTATTCAGGGTTGCCACTAATTTATAACATTGAAATTTGCTGACATTTACAGGTTTTCCAGACAAAAATATAATAGTTCCAACACTGCAATATAATGTGACAGGAATGAGAAGGTATCTTAGAATAGATGCACACATTAGCATGGAGAGAATAGGTAAACCACCCAAGTGCACCTAGCCGGGATTCAAACCTCAACCTCCTGTCATTACATTGCAAGTAGTCTATGCCCCAACTCCATAATTATTGATAACCACGTTTACTAAAGATAAAAAACTTGAGGGGCTGGGCCCATGAGAAAAAATAAATTTATTTTGTACTTGTTTATTTGAAGTTTTTTTTTCTGGAGTATGGATGCACTGCTTTTTACACATTTACACAAAACATTCTATTTTTAATTATAAATAGTCGGTGGTCGAGAAGCAACGCTTTGGACTTTAAAACAAATACTGTACTCATGTCATTTTAGAATTGAGAAACACTTAAATCTGTATTTGAGCATGTGCAAAGGGTCACTAAACTGAAAAAGCAAATTTGCAACACTTTTGACGTGTTCAGTAAATTTTTTTGTTATAACGCCATAACATAATAATTTAATTTAAAAAAAAAATTTAAAAATTTAAAAAAAATTAAGTTGCAAATTATATATAAATAATGATAAAGCACCATTTTGTTACAATTTTGGAACTAAGAATACAAAAGATCAAATACCCACATGCATATTACATGTCATATTGAAGGCTGTTAAGATGCTTTCTCACAACTAAAATGGAGACCACGGCACATATGTTGATGTTTACACATCCACAGATCTTGAGTAAACATAAATTATTCATTGGAGGAAGTGAATTGTATATTTATGATTTATATTGCATTTTACTTAAGAAACTTGGATTAAATTATCTTTAAACATGAATCGACGCAAGAAGAGTTATGAATAAACTATTTAATATCGAAACAGTAAGGCTCGTGTTGGATGAAAATTGACTCGTCCTTATTTGGAAATCTTAATCCCTTTTTCCTTGAATGTCATTTAGCTACTAATCTGCTATAGTCTAAACCAGTTATGGGGAACCAGCGGCCTTTTAACATATTTTCCCAATTATATATCATTTGTAATTTATAAATAATATTATCAAATTTTTAGTTCATTGAAATATAAAATCATTATTGTTAGAGCATAATGTAATAGAAGTGATTACTCTTATTGATCGGTCTATAAATATCTACATATAGTTGAACACTATCTTATTTTGATTCCCCACCTCTGGTCTGGACGTAGACTACAAGTTTCTATGTCAATGCATTATTCTCAGGTATTTCACTATTGAAGGTCCTTGTTCTTCCTCCGTGGCATGTTTATATTTAAATTATATTATTCATATTGGTTAATTTTGTATCACCTCATCTTACTTTCCATTCGGATAAGATGCCTATGTACTGTACTATGCATTTGGAAGGTTGAATTAAGAGAAATTGTATCCGCATTTGTGTGGACAGAGAGGTGAAAAGACCCTCACAGCTCACCCGACTGGAATTGAACCCTGACATCATCTGCAGTCTAATATATAGTGAGAGTGATGCCTTAGACCACATGGCCACTGAAGAGGGTATATTTGTAAGTTAACTTTTGTGAACTTCATAACATTTTTTGTAATCACATCATTATATAAATCTTATTAATTGTATACTTGACTATATAATGTAAAGTACCTAATAAAGTTGCAAAGCTTATTATTTCTTATAACATAATTGTTTTAAGGTTACATTAAAATAATAATATTCATTTCAAAATAGTGTCAGTTTCTTTAGGTGACTTGATATGACTCCTTAGTTTTAAATTTAACAAATCAAATACAAAAAATAAAAGTGTTTTTTTTAACACCACGTATTACTACTTGTTCAGGTTATATACATTTGTACTGATGTCGCTAATGAGTTAGGGACGAGGAAGGTTAAATTTAGAGGAAGTGTAGAAATATTTGCATGGAGGAAGAGTGGAAACCCATGTAGGAAAACCCACCCTCAGTACACCCGACAGAGATTCGAACCACAATCTCCTTGTCATTGACAGTCTAGTTTATTGCGAGAGTGACACCTTACACCAAGCAGCTATTGAAATTCCTAATGCAAGATTATAGAGTTTTTCAGTAGGAAATTTGTATGCATAAAATATTTAAATGGATGTTACTCGTTAGAACTAATTATTAAAAGTGAAATATGACTTAATTCAAATATTTGGTACCCTTGGTATTAAAGTGCAATATTAGTAGGCCTACTTGCATTGGTGGGCACGTGGACTAAATGTCAAACCATCTGATTTCATTAGCCAGTAACCAAGAGTTTAGAGTTCAAATCCCGGCCATGTGTACTGAGGCTGGTATTTTCTAAATGGTTTCCCACTATCTCTGCCCATAAATTGACTGTTATTTATATAAATTAGACCTTACTCATTTCTACCCCATTAGTGTAGCTAAAATGCTTATAGGCGGGTGGGTAGTAAGGCTTGGAGCAAATAAAAGTGCAGTTTTATTCAAAATTAAATAATACTTTTTTTTTACATTTAGAGCTACATAAAAAAATTGTGAAAATGCACCCACATTTGCTCACAAGAAGATTGGGAAATAACTAAGAAAAAACCCCATTAGGTACACCCAGCCGGGATTCAAACCTTTATCTCACCACAACCATAAATAAGACTATATAACCTGACATTAATTCCACATACTCACCAATGGGAGTATTTAGATTTTTGGGAGAAAATGTTTATAGCGGGAGTAATTAGGCTTAGTTACAGTTGTTATCTCGAAATGGCAGTAAACATTAAGCCCTTTAAAATGTTTCCATAAATCTAAATTTACAAATTGTAATATTAAATCCCTTGCCTAGATTGCCTTTAAATTGTTATTGTTCTCTCAATATTTATTTGGCTAGCTGAACTTTCTGATCATATGATAATATAATTTAACTTTTGTATGGAGATCCATTCTTTCTAAACACTAGCAGTTCTACCTTGTGATTTACACTACAAGCATCTCTTCTAAGTCACACCATACTGTAATTCGTCAAGGTGGGATTTTTCAGGGTAAACGAAGTATACTTACTCTAGTTAGAGACTGAAGACAAGCTATACTGACCTGTAGGCTATCCAGCGTATGAGTGGTGGTAGCTAAAGGCTAGCAAAAGTTACCAGATCTACTCTCATCTATACATTCGCCAAGCCATTATGATCTTCAAGACCATTTGTTGAGCAATCAAAACTTTTGAAACAAACAATTTGTTTCTTTTAAGCATTTTTAAATAATTTAAATACACACTTATGGATATAACTTTTTAAATGTCTTTTTTTGTGAAAGTGGCATCAGTATTTCACTTAAATTGCTTTACAAACTAAAGATTCAAAAAGGCTGCCTTCTCTTCGTCAATGAATATTTAAAACCAGACAAAATAAGGTTGTCCGATGACGTCAGGCAGGCTGTTAATGGTTGCGTTCGTACTTATGTGTTTACAAAATCAAACTGTTTTATTTTGAAACTAATATTATGTAGGGCTTTTTCTGTGAGCCATAAAAATATATATTTATTTTGATGGAAAGTCTTAAGAAGATACAGGTCTAAATATAATATACTTTTTAATTTATTATTTCATGCACTATAATACTTCTTGTTGCTACACCTGAAAAACAAAATACATAGTGGTTTTACCAATAGTTTTTGTTCTTTCAATCTGTTGCGAAAAAGTCAATTATACAGTAATCCTTAGGGACTGAAAACTAATATAGTATTACAGTGGAACCTGGATAATTCGAACTTGAAGTGACCAGAGAAAAATTTGAATTAAATAAGTTTCTTAAAAGGAATTGAAAAGAAAACATTTTAGTTTGCAACCAAGCTCAAAAACTTAATTTAACGCATTTGGACTTGGATATGATCCATGGCCTCTGCCGGACTTGGGATAAGCCTTTCCTGAACTACTGAAGAATTTTTCTCTTCATCACTAGATACTCTATCCTTAGCCTGGATATTATTTTTGAGAACTTCGACGACGATGTCCGCATCAGTAACTTCACAACACACTGCCACCTCTTCATACACGCTGACAAAGTCCACATAGGAGATAGCATGAACAGGAGTAACTTCCTTCCAGTTGTCAATAGCTGGCACAGCTTCAGTGACAGTTTCTCCATCATTTTCTTTCTTGATAAAGCAAGTTTCTTTAAAACCGTTCTTAATGGTCTCAATTTTCACTTGGTCCCATCCTTGCTTACACTTTCTTGAGGCTTGAAGAACGTCAAGCGAAATTTTCTGAGCATACAAATCTCCAGCAAAAAAATTTTCAACCAACAATTGTCTGTAGAAATGTTTTAGGTTCTTATATATTCCTTGGTCCATTGGTTGAATATACGATGCCATATTTGTCAGAAAAATAATAACCTTTAAATTTTCCAAAAGGGGAACTCTGGTGTGAAGTAAAATTGTCAATGAATAAAAGGATTGTCCGATTTTGTTTGCCAATCTGTCAATTTTTAAAAGCCATTTTTCAAACAGATCACCTGTCATACATGCTTTTCTATTTGACTTGTATTCAACTGGCTTCAATTTTAAATTTTTGAAGCCACGTTGGTTATTTGATTTTCCTATCATTAAAAACGGCAGCATCCAAATTTGCTCCAACTAACATTATTATTATTAGCACCACATCTTACTACCCGTCCGGGTTATATGCACTTACGCTAATGTGTAATGATAGGGTGATTGTGAGATAAAATAGAGGACCTAGAGTTTAACGTGGGATCCGAACCACGGTGGAGACCTGGCATTCCACACATTCACAAAGTGTGATTAATACACGTCTTGTCAGAGGTGAAGGAAGGGTTTGGCAATCTCACTAACAGTGTTGTTCGATCTATACTAAGCTTTCCCCTACTGAACTGTTCACCTTTAAATGCAAGAGTTTTGCAAAGATTACACTTGTAAAAATGTCCTGTCTCATCGACGTTAGAAAAATGTTTTTGGGTTCTATGTCCTGAATTGTTTATTTCAAGTCTTCCTTACAATTATTGGTTGAATGCACATCAACAGCACCACTTTCACCATGTACAGCTTTGAAGGAAATTCTCTTTCGTTGTTTGAATCCATCTAAACACCCTCCACTTGCTTTGAAGTCTGTTTTTCCTAATTCAGATGCAAGATGTTCAGCCCTTGCTCTAAGAAGAGGGCCGCTCACTGGAACTTTGTCTCGCGCTTGTTTAAACTACTTCAGTACACAGTTGTCCAGATATGGGGTTTCCGGTCCTCTTAATCTTTTCCTATCTTGTCCACTCTCATTTTCATTGGTCAAGATTTTTTGTTTGTTTTTAAAAAATGTTGAAAGTGTATTAGAGGGAATTTCGAAGGCCCTTGCAATTTCTGATTGCTTTTTAAATCACTTTTCTACTTTCTTTATCACCACTACATTTTCGGCCATAATTAATGATTTATTGGACCATGCTTGGATAGTGACATCACGATACACACACAAACAAAAACTAAACAAAACAAAATAAACTCTCACACCACAAGAATATCGCTACGACCTTATCACTATGAACAGCGCACCTAACCGCTCGAGAGCTTCAACCTTGACCGAGTACAGAACTGTACGTGTAAACAAATACGTATGGGTGAGCGGTGGAGGGGCGTTAAGAAGGGTACTGACCGCATTTCAACGTCACCTCCTCTGTTTCCAAAAATAGAACAACACGGCACTGCAGTTAGAATTAGGAAAACAATACTGTACAGTACATTACAACTTACAAAAATTCTGAATTACATTTTTTAACATTATTTTAATACAAATTTCATGGGACAGGGCGAAAAATTCGAATTAAAGACGATTTCGAATTAAGGAAGTTCGAATTAGTCAGGTTCCACTGTACTAAGAAAATAATAGAATAATTATTTACACACAGGTTAACATAAGTGTTTTTCAACCATTGTTTCCAATATAAATATTTTGCCATCTGTTGGCTATATATTATTTTATAAACTATGATTAGAGATTATATATGTATATATACATATATGTGTATTATGTTTGATCCCCACCTATAATAGTTGTGTTAAGGGTTTTGCGAGTTTCTTAAAATTAGCATAATGCAAGTAAGGACATAGTCACTGGTCAAAGGCTATAAAATAATATGGTTAACTATAGTTATTCATAATAGAGGATTTATAGAGAGATATGATATTGATATATTGATGTAAATATTAAAATTAAGTTACTCCCCCTTTAGTCATTCTCTAACACATTATGTAACACTCTTGCACCCCCAAGGTTGACCTTCATGGTCTACTCCTCTTTCCCTGATAAGTTCACCCCCTAAGGATCCAAGGCTGCTAGCAAAGCAAACCCTCCTCTTTCCCTGATAAGTTCACCCCCTAAGGATCCAAGGCTGCTAGCAAAGCAAACCCTCCTCTTTGTGGCAGCTTGCAGCGAGCCGAATCCTCCCGAACTACCCAACTAGGGGGAATATAAGCAACAGATGGAAGTCCTGCTCATCATACGTTGCACAGCTCCGCGCCGGATAACATCGATCTTGAGGAATAACACCAGTTTTTGTTATACGTGGTTCTTTTCCCCATCCGCCCACACCGATCACTTGCTGGACCTCCTCTTCCCATCCACCTACCACGATCACTTGCTAGACCACCTCTTCCCATCCACCCACCACGATCACTCGCCAGACCGCCTCTTCCAATCCGTCCACAGTGATCACTCGCCAGACCGACTCTTCCCATCCGTCCACAGCAATCACTCGCTGGACAACCTCTTCCCATTCATCCACCGCAATCACTCGCTGGTCTACCTCTTCCCATTCATCCACCGCGATCACTCACTGAACAACCTCTTCCCATTCATCCACCGTGATCACTCGCCAAACAACCTTTTCCCATCCATCCACATCGATCTCGCTGGACCACTTCTTACCTCCCTTCTACCACAATCACTCACTAGACCACCTTTTCCTATCCATCCACCGCGATCAATCGCCAGGACACTCTAACCACCCTTACAATCTCCTTCTCAAACCGTATTAATGGGCTATACCCAGCGGTAAGGAAAAAGGGAATCTGAACGCGAAAATAAGAAAGCAGACCCACAACACCCAGAATACTTAAGTACTTTCGGACCAAACCTAGCTCTGGAACGACCTATCGAATCCACTGACCTCCCTTCTCCTACAGTAAGGAATCCTACTCCTCCTTTCCCAACAGGGTTACCCCTACAGATCAGCCCCTCCAAGACAAAGTTAACCCCCCAATTCCCCTCTATCTTAACACCACCCCGAATACCCGAAACTACCCCAACTTCTTCCGCCACCCAGACCTCCTTTCCCCATCAACCCGGCCAGGCCTACCTATAACATATGGCCCATATCTACTCCACCCCGAACCTATTAGTTCTCCCTAGCATCCGTTCCATACACCAGCCAAAAGGATTCGCGGGTACAGAAGATGCACCAAATGCACCTTGTACCAGAGTCGCAAGCTTACTTGTATACGCTCCCCAGCTACCTGAACCTACAGCCTTTGTAAGCTCGAGTAATGAGCTGATGTACAAAACATTTAAACATGAAAAGCAATTGTAATCACCAGGACAGTTTAATTCGACAAACTCAATTTAATGAGGCCCAAGCTGCAAGTCTCTACAACCTAATAAAATGTGATATTTATTTGAGCCTTGGTAAATTCAGGAGAAATGTGTTTTAAGAATAGCAGGTAAAGTGATTACATACAAACGTTTGGTAAAGACCAAAAGGAAAGTTTATTTTCAGAACTAGATTAATAAGATAAGTGTAAACAATGTGAACAATAGGCAATAGGTGCAAGAAAAGGGTTAAACTTATTCAAAGTAATTAGGCATTAGCCTTTAAAAAGTTTCATAACAATAAATCTTTAATAAGTGCCATACAGGCCAATATTTACTCACACCCCAAGTCAAAGCTGGGTACCTACAGTCCATCACCACTGAAGGTCATAAGCCGCCCGCTGGTGGGACCAGTTTGACGAATTCATTAACACCTGGGAACGGTTTCAGACTAGACTAACCTCACGATTCACCAATCCAAAATATTCGGCCACTCTCCACATGGAACTATAGGGTCAGGCCCAGATCCTCAATGGATCCGTGGAGAAATTCATCTGCCAGAAGGTGCAGCTCTACCAGATACTCCTACCAGCGTCGCCACGTTCTGAGGTGATCCCAATGCTCATCGAGTTAATCAAACCGGGAATCCGATACTTACTACGCTACTTACCACCACATCTTACTACCCGTTTGGGTTATATGTTTAAGTACTAATTACACTAATGGGTTAGGAAATGGGAGGGTTAAATATAGATGAGGTGAAGCCGCATTTGCAGGGGAGAGTGGAAAACCATTTAGAAAAAAACCACCTCCAGTTCATCCAACCGAGATTAAAACATCGACCTCCCCGCCCTCGGTGGTCTAGCTCAACACGAAACTAACGCGTTAGCTAACTACACCACCGAGGTGGGTAACTAACATTAAAGAACTTGTAAATAGACCCATACCAATTAATAAGGACCACCACAACAGGTACCCTTACCTCCTCAAAGAATAAATAGGAACCCTCCTGAACAGTGATTCTCCACACCAAGATGCCGCCATTGTCCAGAATAGCACTTCCATCGAGATTGTCCAATCTTACAACGCCGTGGACAAGAAAGAAGCCACCATGGAAATGATTGACAGGAGGGGAGCAACGCCCCACCCCCAATATCAGAACCAGGGGTCCCAGAAATCATCCTGGTAGAAACCACGTCTGTATCTCTATTAGCCCTTATCGACACTGCTGCCTCGGTAAACCTCTTGCAAGCCAAGTATCTCCCAACACAAGATCATACATATATATCCTGATTTCCCACTCCAGTACCCTTCCCGTTGACTGTGTAGTATGCCTCACTCTCACCATTAAATATTTAACCGTTTTGATTACCTCTCTGGTCTCCAGTGACTTTAGGGAACCATTAATACTCTGACAATCATGGCTAACCGAGCATAAATACATACTGAACTATGTCTTAAAATGTGAATTTGGGGTAAACAAACGATGTATGCTATGCTGAAAATCACGGTCCAATGACAAGACTCCACCCAAAGCCTTAGTGGATATATAAATTTTTGTCACCCTGCCGTACGCTGAGCAGCTGCTAGGTATCACCAACAACCGCCGAACCATCTTCTCAACCCAAGGACCCCTTCAACAAACCTTGAGTGCAATTTACAACATGACCTTAAAAAACAAATGAACAGATCCTCGTTAAGCCATAATATTATCTTAACCCATATTGTGCCATCATTAAGGAGCAAGTCCAAGAGATGAAAGAGCAAGGCATCGTGGAGCCCAGCCTTTCTGAGTATAACACACCAATTATCATTGTTGAGAAAAAGGACAAAACTCTACGCTTCTGTATTGACTGCAGGAGGATCAATGAAGCCACCATTGATGCACCACCACCCTCAGTGAACCTCTATCAAACCCTACTAGACTTCCGTCCACCACAATTACTTGCCGGACCATCTCTTAAGATCTGTTTACCATGATCATTCGCCAGACCACCTTCCCGCCCCTCCACCACGATCATTTGCCTGCCCACCTCTTCTCGCCCATCCACCGCAATCATTCGCCTCCCAGCTCTTCTCGCCTATCTACCGTGATCACTCGACAGACCACCTCTTCCCATCCATCCACTGTGATCACTCGCCAGACAACCTCTTCCCATCCATCCACTGTGATCAATCGCTGGACCACCTCCGCCCACCCTCCAATATCCTTCTCACACTGTATTAATGGGCTATATCCAGCGGTCAGCAAAAAGGGAAGCTGAACGCAAAAAGAAGGAAGCGGTTTTACAACACCCAGGATACTCCACCACTCCTGAACCTAACCCAGGCCCACCTATAGCCTACGGCCCATAGCTACACCATCCCAAACCTACCAGTTCTCCCGCGCATCTGCCCCATACAACAGCCAAAAGTAACCGAGGGTACAGAAGCTGCACCAAGCCTACCTAGTCCCAGCCAAGAAGACCCTGCGAGTCATGCAGAAATTGACAAAACTCTTCTAACAAACCTCAAGCCGAAACCGGAGTAAGCACTTCCAACTCATAACCACCTGGTGGGATGACAATTAGTACTACACTATTGCTGTATATTTGTGAGATAAACTAAGAAAAAATGACAAATATTGATATGAGCTCAAATGGTTCAGTTGGCACAGTAGTGGTGTTGATTTTGAGTCTGTAACCCTAAGGTTGTTTGATGTGCGTCCTTGTCAATCCAGAACAACATGTGCACTTAGGCCTTCAATTTCTATATTGGCTACATTATTCAAATCTACCATAAGCTTAGTAACTTATAAGAAACTGTTTGAATAATTTTTTCTAGAAAATTTTTGAAAATATTTATATTTTACATTTGTTTGGCGTTTTCATTAAGTAGATTTTCCTTTTGTTTCCTACACAGAAAATTTAAATGTCATATTGAAATAGTGACATAAATGTTCACACTGGGGGAGTTTCTTTTAATAATACTCATAGAAGTGAATTCATGTCAGTAATGTTGTCCCTATGTGTTCTTTAATGTATAAATTCCTTGTTTTGTATGCGTTTCTTTGCACATTCAGGGTCACTAGGGTATGCTGCTACCATATTTGAATTCACATATCTGACTAGTGTGCTTGCTTTGTTTATATATGATCAAATGCAGCCAACACAATAACAGTAACATGGTTAGCCATGTGGGATTTAAAATATAGTCACCATATTTTATTTATTATAAATGTGAATACAAAACACATTCAACAGCAAAGATGTACTTTCAAAGTTAAAATCTATAAACTAACCTTTGTCAATATTGTACATGTAATTCTTGATCAAATCAAGTCACCTGTTTTGAATATATTAGATTACTTTAAAACACAAGCCTTAAAATAATATATTGAAATAATATTGGTTGAAAACTTTGAAGTACTTTAATTGATCATTTGTTTCCTCTTGAAATACTCTATGTCAAAAAATATTGTTTTATGGCTTTATTATAATTATCTAGTAGAACTTAATTCCATTCCATTTATCAACTTCTTGTTGATGAACAACTTCATGTGGAGAACTTAGTAGTAGTTGGGTCACCTATTGAGTAGAGAAATATGAAGGTAATTCCTAAAAGGACGATCCCAAGTAGATCTCCAAGAGCAGTCAAGTATGGGATCGTCGAGTTGTCAGGGTCCACCTTCTGAAGCCAGAAGAAGTAAGTCAATACGTATGCAACGTACAGTAGAATGGCGACCTGGCAACAAATAAACGGCTTCCTAAACAAAATTTATATATATATATATATATATATATATATATATATAATATAAAAACATAAAACAGGAACATAACATGAGGAGAGGACATGCTGCTTTACTGTTTACCAACCTACAACTAATGAAACCAGTTGTAAGTAAATGTTAAAATTTGATTTAATTTTATCACTTAGATTACTCTTGTTGAGATTATTTTAATGTATACTACATTAATTTGGACACTGCTGATGTCAACACGAATGCTGAAAGTTTCCTTTAATTAGCCAAAATGTAGCCTACTATGTATCAATACTAAATTCCTTTGTTCTAAACTTATTGTTGGCCACTAGTTAACCTATTTATGAAGGCAGAATCAATTCTTGGCTATTTGTATGAGCTCTATTGGAAAAAGGTTTTAAAACAAACTTAAAAAAAGGGTTTTTGCAAAGTTGCTTGGAATTAAAAATATTTGGTTACCTTCCTATCAAACCTTAAAAGTAATCGTGAATTTATCCAGGAGGCTTCTATCACTCTTTAATAGAAACGGAATTTGGAAATAGTTTTATTCCTTGTGTTATTCCACCTAACCAATGAAAGGGTGAAAACCATCTAAGCAGCCACGTTAACCTTGTATGTTGACAAAACGAGGACTAATTGTAAAAACATGTATTTATTTGTGGTATTTAATGTGTACTTTCTGAAGCAAATGATTATATCAGCACAGGAGAATTTCTATTATCGAGACCAAGGAAAGCGTTAATTTGTATATCAAATTGCGACAAACAGTTGAAAAGAATGAATTTAATTTTACCTGAACAAAGGCTGCAAGGAGGTAAAAGCAAACAAACAACGGCGTGAGGGACGCATCACCTCTTTGGATGTAATTTATGGCGTATACAAATGTGAGATGGCCAGGGATAACCATCACCATTAACACTCTTGTTGTCACAGCATAAGGTTCTGAAATCACATACAAATGTAAGACAGTAAAGTATTTGCAAAGTTGAAACCCTGTTTCTTTCACAAAGATTACATAGTTTCTACTCATTTGTGTTTGCATTTAACAGAACTCTTCATTTAAAAAAAAATCCTTGCAATCTCAACTTAATACCTTTAAAGATAAAATGTAGTTAATAATGCATCTATGAATTTAAAAACTCAATTTTATATGTTAAATATTATACGACACAATAATAAGTGGTAAAATGAAATAAGGACATGTGTTGTGTCAACTAAACCATCAGGATTTTACTGATTTTTTTAAGATGTCCATTAGTGGTGTATCTTTTATGTGTTCTAGATGTGTGCTGCGCATCAATGTCTGAACACAAATGAAAATAAAATTATTACTCTGTAAAATATATCCCTTCCAATATTCTGCTCGTGGAACTCACACAATAGGATACATAATTTGCTTCCCTGGATATATTTAATGGCCTTGGGTTATTAAGACTATTTCACCACACGATTAACTCAAAGTTGAAGGCTATGAAGGAAAAATATCATCTTGAGGGGAGGGGGAAGGAGACTAAATACTGTAAACTGCTAGGGAAAGAGTAAAAGCGGTTTAGGTGGGGGTCCTTGAGTGTCAATCATTCCCTAAATCTCCCCATTGTCCAAGTGAGGTGCCAAAGGTAGCTAGCCAGGTATTTATGAGTCATTATCTCCCATAAGTAAAGGAAGAAAAGACAGAAATAGCTTGATCTCAAGTGCAGATAAGTTTCTTGAGTTCCAACTTCCAATGTTCAGACCACTATGGATGCTAATAGTATAATATCATTTGGGTGATTCAGGGTGTTTTATTCTAAATGGTTTCCCAATTCTTTTCCACACAAATGTGGGAAAATTTCCAGAAAAATCATAACTTATGCTTCCCTAATCATGTACAGTAGTAAAACGTAGTGGTTTTTGACTTTATTATAAATAAAAACAGTATTGTGATCATATGATTATGAACATTTTCGGCTTCGAGATTATGCTGAATCTCAGTTTTATGTCATTCCAAACCCAAAAAAGTGTATTTTACAATTCTGTCTGTCTGTCCATCCTAAGGAATAGAGCTGAAATGGTTCGATAGATATTGTTCAATTTTTTATTTTGTCTTTAGCCCCCAAATTAGGGATGGTTTACGGATTAATAATTTTAAAAAAAACTTGAAATATTTCAATAATAGAATCCAACGGTTGCGTTTAAAAAATATATTGGAATTGTTTGAAAAGACAAATAACAATGCAATCTTTTAAAAATGGCACACATTATTTGATTTAAAATGAGAATCAGAGTAGTTTTTTGTGTGATAAATAATTCAATTTGTTGATTTTCATTAAAAAAAAGCATTTAAATATAGGGTTTAGTTTGCAGATAAATTAATTTTCAAAATCTAATGGTTTTTCAAAATGATCTGATTTATTTAATTGGTATATTTTTTACTATAGATAATAATGTATGTTGATTTTGTTTAAATAAATTAATTTACGCTTGTTTACTTATGACAAATTTTGAAAATTTTACATTTTTCTAAAATGGCCTTATATACTTAGTTCAAAATAGCTATATTGGAATTGAATAAACACACAACGTGTGTATATTGGAATTGTTTTACATAGTAAATAAAAAGATCTATATATATTTTAAATATAAATAATTTTATGGTCGTTCATTCAGCACATTTACCGGAGCATATACATTTGTATGTTATTAGGTTTAAATTGTCAACATA
Source organism: Timema cristinae (assembly GCA_039000515.1). NCBI lineage: Eukaryota > Metazoa > Arthropoda > Insecta > Phasmatodea > Timematidae > Timema > Timema cristinae. The sequence continues at coordinate 34,309,397 of JBCFYV010009882.1, forward strand.
ACTACTGTGTATATGTTTTATTGTTTTTAGGGATCATGAAAAATTTAATTTTAATACAAATAGTAGGCCATATATATTAAAATATATTATGTGACTTATATTAGAGTGTGTCCAATATTAATACTGTATGAATAAAAATTGTACTAAGGACAAAATATTAAGAATATTCTTTATCAATAAGATGTTTTTGAAGGAAATTAAACAAAACGCTTGGCTCTTCACTAGATATTAAAATAAAATAAACATATTTTTTTATAATTTGCAATGGGATTTGATGTTCAACTTTTATTTATTTATATTTTATTCATAAAAAAATATTCTTTCAATTAATTTATTTTGTGTTAGTGAACGCATCTAAACTAAATCTAACTAACATAAATATAATAAGCCAAACCTAAATACTCTTTGAATGACTTCAACCAAATTGATTAAAACTCTGGTAGTCCTAAATTCCAGATAATCTGATCAAAGGGCCATTTATTGGGATTCCTTTCCTCCTTTCTTGATTTAGCCACAAAAAAAATTGCCCATCAAGCTTGGCAAACAATTACTCTTTCAATGTTCGACGACTATTCAGAGATTCAATCAATGTTGAGGAACTAAACAATTATATTTTAGAATGATTGTTTTTTCTAGTCACTGTGCTTTTACATCAACAAACTTATTATTATTAGCACCGCATCTTACTACCCGTTCGGGTTATACGCACTTACATTAATGTGTAATGGTAGGGTGATTGCGAGATGAAATGGAGGACCTACAGTTTAACGTGAAATCTGAACCACGGTGGAGGCCTGGCATTCCCCACTTTCACAAGTTGTGATTAATACACATCTTGTCAGAGGTGAAGGAAGGGTTTGGTAATCAGACAAGTCTGTGCTGGGATAGAGGATTGAACCCCGGACCCCAGCACAGAAGTCTGACACTTGACCCTTAGACCACCAGGTCACCCATCTACAACCTTCTTGGTTAGGTTGGTCACACTTTTACAATTACCAAGACATTTTAAAACTTCAATTTTTTTTTTCCATAGGCGTGTCCACAAAAAGGCCCAGGTAGGCTCCCCTTTTGTTATTTCAAATATTGTGTTTAATCAGGTGGGCATGTGTGTGCGCACACACACACACACACATGTAAGAAATAATTATTTATTGTGAGAAGGATGCATATAATTCTTATAGCAATTTAAAAATAGCTCTAAATAACTTTTAGAGGCTTCTGACTTTATCACTCTTAATAAAATATAAAGATATGGAATTAAAAAAATCCAGGAGTGGACTACTCTAAATAGCTTCGATAAATAAGAGCTAAATAGAAATATAATCTTATGAAAATACTCAGGGTCAGTGGTGGTGGAACTGAGGGGTAAGGGGGGCATTGCTGATGGGACGAATTAGCCCCCTGGAAAGAATTTACTCTCTCCTAGATACATTTAAACATCCCAACAGTATTGAATATTAAGTTAATAGATTGCCTTAAATAAATCTCCAAATGATTTCTAGCTGCATTAAATTTTCAAAAATTAACTGGAAAAGAACTCCAAATAGCTTCTAGAATCATGTAACTGTTAAGAAAAAAATCAGTCGAGGAGCACTCTAAATAGCTTCTAGGGTCATTTATATAAATTAATAAATCCAGCCAAGGGCCACTAGAGATAAATTTTAGATTGTTGTAATTTTGAAGAATTATCTTGCTATAAGCACTACTAATAGTTTTTGAAAGCCTTTAATTTTTAAAACTTTGGCCAGTAGAACATCACTTCAAACATCTGCTAAAGGCATCTACTTAACAAATCCAGAAGAGGGCAATTTCAAAAAGCATCTAAGCAGATCCAATTTTCAAAATATTGACAAGAGAAGACCACTTCAAATAGAACTTGAAGGCATATCATTTTCGAGAAAAAAATCAGGCGAGGGGCAATCAGAATAACATCTAGAAACAACCAAATTTAAAAAGATTTCAGGGGGAAGACCCCTTCAAATATATTTTAGGAAATCTAAAATTTAAAAAAAACTCTGGGTGAGACTTTTTAAATTGGCTTTTAGACTCTAGAAGCATCAAAATTTTAAAAATTTCCAGAAGGAAAATATTTCAAATAGCTTCTAGGAGAATCAAAATTTAAAAAAAAACCAATAATTGTAGAGAGGACTACTATAATGAGCCTTTAAAACAGTATAATTTCCGAAAATGTAGGTAAGGACCACTACAAATAATAGCGAAAGCGGGGAGTGGGGTTTAGTGAAGTTATTGCCTCTTCCGGAATAAAAGAGATGTATTTCACTCCTTCTGATATTCTCGAAGTTGAAGCTGAAAAACTTGTATCAAACTGCAAACAGCTTCTATGGGTTTTCAATTTGTTTAATTAATGTGCCTGGTAGAGGACCACTCTAAATAGTTTCTAGAGGTATAGAATTTGAAACATTTTCTGGGATGTGTGCAAAATGATTATTGATGCAAATTTTTTTTTTTAATCAGACAATAACAAATACAAATAACTTCTAACAGTATCCAATTATAATAAAATGTCAAGGCGAGTATAATTCCAAAGAGCATCTAAATATATATAATATTTTTAAAACAACTGCTGGAGAAAACCACTTTAAAATCTTCTAGATGCATCTAGTTGTCGAAAAAACTTAAGGCCAAGATCACTCTAAATCGTTTAAAGGGGCATCCAAATTTAAATATTTCCAGGGGAGGACAACTTTAAATAGAATTTAAAGGAATCAGATTTTTTTTTTTAAATTCAATATCAGAACTACTCAAAATAGCTTATAAAGGCATCTAATTTTCAAAAATTTGCTGAAGGAAGACCACTTGAAATAACCTGTAGAAGCATTCAAATTTCAAAAAATTTTGGAGAAGACTACTAATAAAACAATTACATATTCAAAAATTGTGATTAGGATAACTACAAATAGACTTTAGGAACATCCAATTTTCAAACATTTAAGGGGGAATGGTGGGAAGTCAAGTCCCCCCCTCAAAAAAAAAAATTGTTTACTTGCCCCCACCCCCTACACAAATAAGGTTCCTTCACCACTGTTCTGGATCATCAAAGAATTTTAACATTCTCAATTGAATCCCTAGAATGCTATGAGCATTTAAAGAGTACAGCGTTTGATGATACTTTCTTCTATGAAACTTACAGCAAAACTTTACAGACATTTGAGGAAATTAATTAAAAATCATATCAGTTAAACAAAGATCATTATTTTGATGCTAAGACGACAGATAGGAAAACTAATACTTTTCAGAAATAAAGAAAAATTAAATTCATGTAAATGTGTCAATTCCTTATCAAGATACTGTCGAACGATTAAAAAAAAAGTTACAACCGAAGATAATAGGTTTAAATTTGACAATAACATAGCTGATTTCAGTTTTACCAAGTTTTATTCACTGTTTTAATGAATTAGAAAAAAAATAAAGGCTTAAAAAACATGCGTATTTTAGTACACTTTCTAACAACCTTGCACTTTCAGGACTGGTTTCAGACCATTTGTGTGAAAGATGAATTTTCACAATATATCAAGGTCACCAAAGACTTTAGCGTACTACTGACCCAACTACCGCTTGTGAATGAACTTTTTGTAAACTGATTCAGGCCAAGAATAAACTACAACTTTTCAGGACCACCTTTATAAGTTGATGCTGCAATATATTTAACAATTTGAATGTTGATTTAATGACTGAAAAACTGAAATCTTTATGTAAAAAGATGTAATAAGTGAAAAATAGTAAAAGGTTATCTAATCAAAAAGGTTAAGTAAAAAGAGTTAAAGTATAAAAAGAAATAAAAGAATTAAATGGCCATAAGGGAAAAAAGAAAACTACAAAAACACAAAAAAACTTTAAAAAGAGTTAAAGTGGTAAAACCGATATAAAATGTAAAAGTGCCAAAAGGGCAAAAAGGGTGAAAAGTAAATAATATCAAATAGGATATAAAAGCTAAAGAAGTAAAAAGATGGCCTAAGGAGATAAGGGCAAACGCTCAAAACAGATAAAAAGGGCAAAATTTGCTAAAAAAAAAGGTGGCTGAAACAAACAGGGTAAAAACAATTAAAGGTCAAAAGTACCACAAAAGTACCAAAAGGCACAGAGGATCAAAAGAGTAAAAAGAGAAAAAAGGAAACATGTCTCAAAAGTGCAAAAATGTTAAATAATGAAAAAGAACAAAAAGGGTAAAAGTGCCAATATGGCAAAAAGTGTAAGAATGCCAAAAGGTTCCAAATGTGTAAAATTTTTAGAAAGGACTAACAGGGCAAAAATCACAAATAGTGCAAAAAACTTAAGTGGAAGGGAAAGGGTAAATTGGATAAAAGGGGTATAAAATTCTTATATTTTTGATTAGATCTACTTTTTATGCTTTTTATTCTTTCCGTCCCTTTTGTACTTCTTACAAATTTTAATATTTCTACCCTAATATAACCACCTCTTTTCCCCTTTGTTCTTTTTCTGGTTCATTGCCCTGTCTACACTTTTACCCTTTTTCGTAGGCCTTAGTCCACGTGACATGTGGCAAGACCGGACCATTGTTTCACATATTTCAAAATCTTTGGTCTATTTTAATACTTTTTTTTGTGTGTTGGGTCCCTGGCTGCTTTAGTAAATAACCAGAACTGCCTGAACTGTCCGAAGTTTTTATTTTTAGATGGAATCCCTTGGCTCCACAATGGTGATTTTTAGGAAAATGTAATCCGAGGTCTCCGATTGGGTGGCTATATGTTACAGGTTTGATAAAATCTCGCAAAATAATTTAAAGGTCATAATATAGTTGAATATAGCAGATGCAAATATAGGCAGGCAATCAAGAAAAAGCCCATTCATAAGTATTGTAATGAGTTGCAAGCTAAAGCTATGTCAAATGGGGCAACACTAACCAAAACCCCTTGATGAACTTCAACACAAGAGCGCGTGCTATGACCTCCGCACTGCAACTCTCTACACAACTGACTGAATGGAGCTTTCGACCGACTGACTGCTCGGGGCTCGATCCACGCCTGGCCATAAACGAAGACTGAGGTTCCACATGGCCACGTCAGAGGTAGTTCCGGCGTTATGATAGTCTTGAATACTCTACTCGTTGCGAGGACCTTCCTTTTCATGTCGTGTGTGTTCTTTCTACCTACCCCCTCCTTCCCTTACCCCTTCTCTCTGTGGATACAATTACGAGTATATATTGGGGCGTTGGTTTTCAATGGTCATTCATTATACCACCGACTGACCTAGGTGAGGACGGCAACTAAGGGGCCGGGATCTATTATTTTATTATTCAAAATTCTCTTTCGACGTAATGGGGGAGATACTTATCAAAATTATAATCTAGGACTTAATTAATACAAACTTTAAACTTCGAAATGTTTCACACCGCTTGTAGCAAATGCGGTCGCCTTTCTCCTTATGCGAGATTTATTTCAATTAGTCTGGGCAACTTCTCTTTAATTGTATATCTTACTAGATAGATGTTGCCCGCGGCTTTGCTCGCGTGGAAGTTGATTATATACAAATACGAAAATATACATATGTATTTACAGATTAATTAAAAATATTACGTTACGTTGATGACCATAACTTGACCTCAGATCAAAAATAATGCAAGTCCAATACAAACTTTCACCCCCTTTTTCATCCCTTATTAAATAAAATTTCCAAAATTCCTGAAACACGTATTTATTTGTTTTACGTCAATAACCGAAATACAAAATTTTGTTTATGTAACTTTCAAAATGACGGACTTTCATACATATTATCATCCCCTATTTTGACCCCTTTGGGGTGGAATTTTCTAAAATCCTTTCTTAGTGGGTGCCTACATAACAAAATGAATATACAGTCCGAATTTCATGCTTGTAGCCTTGATAGTTTGCGCTCGGCGATGATGAATCAGTCAGTCAGTCAGTCAGTCAGTCAGTCAGGACATGTTATTTTATAAGTATAGATTTAATGGATGTATTTTCAGGGCACGCTGTGGAAAACTTAGTCTCAGGCTTACCACCCGTTCTCTCATGATATCTTGAGCTTATATATTGCATTTGCAGTTATCTTGTTAACTGATCAAACGTAGAGCATGGGGCACTTTTAGATTAGTTTGGGGCTGGGTCCTAAGATAGTCATGTAAATTACCAATCGACATTATGTCGATTTCTTGTGATTTGAAGCCGCGTATTTGTTTTTCTTATTATTGTTACCTAAGCTTGAATGATTGTAGGGGTTATGACGTAGTACAGGTTTTTTGCGCCTTTTACTCATGCTAAAGGAACTATAAACTTTTGACTATTTGTAAGGGCTAAGTAAATTTAGAATTTAACATGTTATGTGATCATGATTATTGCGTTTTGCTTTAAGGCGCATATTTGGGTGATTTCCCGTATTAGTTCTGATGTTAGTAAATGTAGAAATATCAGATAGGAGTAATATCGGCGTTATCGTGTCTCTCAATGAATGCGCAGAATATTCAACTTTGAACCATAGATTTCCATGATTTCTATTTATATTAGTGTTGTACTGACAACCAACTAATTACTGTTTGTTCCCTTATTATTTTCAGTTATTGCAATGTCTTGTATTTCCATTATCTAAATGAGTTTATTTAATTCTGAGAGAATAAGCGCTTCACGCCATGTTATTATATTTGGTTCTATTTATTTATTTACCTTTTTTTATTATTCTAAATAAAATAAACACACTTTGTTATTGTTAGATAAACCTCTCAACTGATTTCACCTTCACGCTTCCTAATATTTATTACAAGAGGTTTACAAGTGGTATCAGAGCATGGTTCAGCGGTGTGAAACATTTCGAAGTTTAAATTTGTATAAATTAAGTCCTAGATTATAATTTTGATAAGTATCTCCCCCCATTACGTCAAAAGAGAATTTTGAATAATAAAATAATAGATCCTGGCCCCTTAGTTGCCGTCCTCACCTAGGCCAGTCGGTGGTATAATGAATGACCATTGAAAACCAACGCCCCAATATATACTCATAATTGTATCCACAGAGAGAAGGGGTAAGGGAAGGAGGGGGTAGGTAGAAAGAACACACACGACATGAAAAGGAAGGTCCTCGCAACGAGTAGAGTATTCGAGACTATCATAACGCCGGAACTACCTCTGACGTGTTCATGTGGAACCTCAGTTTTCGTTTATGGCCAGGCGTGGATCGAGCCCCGAGCAGTCAGTCGGTCGAAAGCTCCATTCAGTCAGTTGTGTAGAGAGTTGCAGTGCGGAGGTCATAGCACGCGCTCTTGTGTTGAAGTTCTTCAAGGGGTTTTGGTGAGTGTTGCCCCATTTGAAATAGCTTTAGTTTGTAATTCGTTATAGTATATGAAAAAGACTAAAATTGTTTTAGCCTTTGATTAAAAACTTAAAATTATATACTATACATTATTTCTGTCTGATAATTGTTATATAAGTTTAAATTTCAAAATTATCATTTTTAAAGAGTGCCTGATATGTTTGTGTAGGTGTAACATTTTTATATTATACTAACTATTATGTATACAATGTAAAATGTGTGTTTATACTGTCTGGATAGCTCAGTCGGTAGAGCACGAGAGACAAATCTCGGGGTCATGGATTCAAGCCCCACATTTGGCGGTCTACTTTTATTTTAATTTTATAATTACATTGTTATTTACTTTACATCTTAGTATATATTACTTATTTAGCTATTTTTTGAGGGAAAGAATCAAATAAGTTTCGTCGAATTTACTTGGAAAGTGAATACCTTATTTTTTACCTTTTTAGTTAATGTAGCAAAGGGATGAAGGCACTGGGGAATGGAGGAGGCTACATAATGATTTGTTACAAAGACTGTACTCATCACAAGATATTGTTAGTATAATCTAATCTCTTAGATTACGGTGGGCAGGACATGCAGCGCAAATAGGAGAATCTATAACTGTTCTTAGGGTATCGACAAGCAAACACAATTTAAATATACAATTGGGAAGACCTAGACGCCGATGGGAGGATAAAATTATAATGGACCTTAAAGAGATATAATGTAATGAGTGTGATTGGATATAACAAGCTAAAGATAGGGATAGGTGGCATTCTTTAGTAGTTGCGGAAATTAACTTTAGCGTTCCGAATGCCATAGAGTAAGTAATTATGACACACAAGACTGATGTAGAGATTTTAATTTGAAGGTCAGTTTAAATATTTGCCAAAATGTTTGCACTCTCGTCAGTCCAGCCCCAACAAGCTATTTGGTGGTTTTATGAATATATGTAAAGGTGCTAGGTGCTACATCCACTGACACAGCACTTTCACTTACTTGGTAGACTGCACACCACCACGCCACTCACTCAAATGAAAACTAGCATTTAAGAGTGCCACCTACTAGGAGGGAAACATCCAATACTTATGTATTTCTTACAAGAATGGCAGCTCTGAAACTTAGAAACCACTAAACAATCTTCAGTTTAGTAAAACTTTATGTTGTGACATTAATTAAATACGACTTTATACATTTAATGATGGCTAAATCTATATTTCTTGCCATTTTACTTTGTCTCAAAATTCCAACATTTCACATGAAACTTTTAAAAAATTAGCTAATTTCTCATTTTAATTATTTAACTTTACATAATACATATTAAAATTCAAGGTTTTTAATTTTATATTGACATTATGATATATTTTACCTCCATTTCAGCATAAACCATATTTTTAAGTAACAAATCACTTCAAGTAACATGAGATTTCTGGACAACTGCAATGTGTCTCAGCATACTGGTAGAGGGCTCTCAAAAATGACAATGACACAGGCTACTGTGAAAGGTCATTACAGATTGACCAGCAGCACAAAACAAATTACAGCTATAGAGTAACTCGCTAATTACAATGGTGTTTAACTTAATAAGACACTGTGCAAGACATTTGTTATACTTACGATTAGAACAATACACATCTACTGGAGAAATACAAATCTGGGCATCTGGAGGTAGTGTTCCAAGCTCGCTGCTCTGGTGGAGTGCTGTGGATAATCTACTGGCTTGGACAGAAACTAGGTTTCCACCTACACCATTTATAACTGGTTGGAAGGCTGCCAGGCCCGTATAGTTTGACATCAAAATGTCAAGAATGAAACCACCAAACCTGCAGCAACCACCCACCACCTAAGATTACCTATAAATTTAACCATCAAGTCTATTGCTAGTAGCTACATATCAAAGTCAATAGTTCACACAGTTATGTATGTATGTATGTATATATATATATACATACATACATACATACATATATGTATATAAATATATATAATATGTATATAAAATCTCACAATGATTATTAATCTCTTGTGACTGGTGCTGTTGAATTTTCATAATAGATGTAATTTTCCTGAAAATTTAAGGTAACTAGGTCAAATCCTCTCCCAGTATTCCTCAATTAGTTACCTGTGCTTGCCATCAAGCTTACAAAAAAACGTATATTTTCTGAGATACAGGAGTTTTAACTTACACCATTCAGCAATATTGTTAAAATTCAACATTGCTGCCCATTGCTGCCGTTTACATTGTATAGTTCATGCAAGTTCTATCACGTGTCTGAAATTTCTAGCACATTGCTTTAGTTTGCTGTAATTATTATTCACGTGTAGTCACTACTATAAATAACAATACAAATTGAAGAAAGGAACTCAAGGAATAAGTCTTTTTTCCAACCAAAATGTAAGCATATTTTTGAAATAATCTTGTTTGTAATTTTTTTTCTGCTCAAAATAAGTCTTAATTGAAATTTATATTTTATGATTGTTAGGTCTTTTATAGATTAGGTTACAAAGTTTTAGGTAATGTTGTTTTTTATTTATCAATTACCATATGCTATTTTTTTCTATATGTTTTTGTAACAGTTTAACATTATTGTAATTTTCTTTTTTTTATATAAAATTTACAAAAATCAAAAATACAATATTATTCAAATATTTATTTAATAATATTTCGTCAAAAATAATATTATGTATTAAATGTGTGTTTTTGATTATTGTTTAGAACATTATTAGATGATGCAAAAATGCCACATGCCAGTCCTCGTGTTATATTTTTAGCACCAGTCCCCGAAGGTTAACGTATGCCATTATGATTGAGCCTATTATTTTAGAATTTAAATATACTTTAATCCCTACATATATGTACAAAAGGGGTTCCTTAGCAATGGCGGCTATCAAGACAATAGAAATCAACTGAATGGCATCAAGCAACAAAGAGCCAAGTGCCACTAAGATTAAACTGAGTAAACTTAATTCAAAGTAAATGCTTCAATATAAATTCCAATTTATTTATATAATAAAATTAATTAAAAAAACATATAGTACATGTTAGCAAAGATTAAAGTCTAGTACACAAAATTAACGTCCGAGACGAACACACAATCTACAAATACACTTAGTGAGCTAATTAACACAAAAAGGCTAGCGTGAGCACAAAACGACGCGGTCGGTTTTGAAGGAAAAAGACAACTGTAAAAGTGAAAGCGCGTGATTGGCTAACTCTTGATACTCGCGTTACTGCCGCGCCTTTCGTGATTGGTGCAGTGGTTGGATCATGCATCTTAGTCAATGCCTCCAACAATACAAAGTGATGTTTTTTAATATACTACAATGCCAATATACATAGTTTGCTGATTACTTAATAAATAAATCATTTGGCACTTGGTTGAGTGTTGCGAATTTCAAAAAACTTAATTATTTTTGTCAACTAAACCCCAATACACAAACCTATATAAATACCACTGATATATTGTTAAAAATTGTGAATCTAATAATATAAGTTAATATTAATGATGAGGTTTTCAAAAATATTTTGACAATAGTTTTGTTCTTATTGGTACTTCCTTTTCACTTAAATAATACAGTGGAAAATTCAGGTTCACCATCATAAACATCATCATCATCAATGATCTTTTGGACATCAAATAAATTATAAAAGGGTTTTGCATCTTCGGGAATAAGACAGAGAATTTATTTAATATCTGCCAGTTTAGGATATGATATTGCTTTGCCATTAGGCCAAAGTGGGACAAGGATCTCCATCGCAAATAATGTGGCTGTTGGACGACCACATACTCTCTTACTAATGTCCACTACAGAGTAGATCATATCATCACTGTTCATTTTCACTTATAAAATTAATTACTTCTCTTTAACTAGTTTTATTTAACGTATTTTGAACCAGTTTATTTACAGGCCAGTACTGCCAACTTTGCGGTTCACTATCAAATTTTCTATTGAAACTGTTCCATAAAAGTCATCGTTACTCACTTTTGTAACCTGCATTTTATTTCTTCGGTGACAGTGCCTCATTATTTCCACACAATCTTCATCTGTATATAGTCTTTGAACGTGTTTAACAGCTTTCTCAGTGTCACTAAAGTCACTACTGTTTGGCAGATAGCTATCTCCAGATATCAGAAATTTAATTTGGATGATCTTCAGTCTTGGATGATTTTGTATAAAACATTCAACATTAATGTGAGTTTAATATTGTGGTTTTGTCCTCCACATGAATCGGACCACAAGATTAGCTCTTCAACCTCTTCTGACAAGTTCATTTCCATGTGCTTCAACAGACATGAGCTGATTTCTTGTGTTCCTCTTCCAGCAGCCCCTTCCATCCATACATAACAAAAACATTTTCCAGATTTTCCAAAATTTACTCCCAGACCGATCCCAGTCGGGTGCACTAAGGGTGTTTTTATCTTAAATAGTTTCCCACTCTCTCGCCATGAAAATTTGGGTGCACATCCTCATTTACACCAACCTCATCCCTAACCATTAGCGTCATTAGTGCATAGGCATAGAGCCCTAAAGGGTAGTAAGAAATAAATAATACATATATATCATAAAGAACATTCCTGTTTTCAAAAACTAATAATGTAACAAATACTCAGATAATGTTGTGTATATCAAAGTAGGTTCCCGTTTTCAAAAACAAATACTGTTATATGAATATTAATTGTTATTATTTCTAACTTTCTGTAAAATAAAAATTCCTGAACTTTTCCAGTTTTCTTCATCAATTTTTCAAATTGTAGAACTATTTATGAAGCCTTATCAAAAATTATTAAGTTGTTACTCAGTTACGAATATAAATAGACAAAGATTTGCCCATGAGGCAATTACAACATTGCAAGAACAGACAACACAACATAAAATCATACTAGTAAACTTTATGTCTGTAGAAAGTTAGATTGTGTGAAATTATAATAAAGCCAGGGAAACTTGATGTTTCAGCTTTTTCTGATATCTTTGAATTATCATTTTGGTTTTCTTCTGTGTAAAACATGGCAAGTGCCAAGTCTACTAATCTTTTTGTATGTTCTGACATGTTAATAGGCTATTCAATACATTTTTAAATGTTTTCTATAAACAATAATATTAACATCTTCCTAAAACAAAATAACTCGACTGGTAGCACAAAATGGATTACACAGCTTATAAGAATCGATCAAACACACTCTGACACACAAATACAGTAGCTAAAAGTGGGAAACTGTGTCTCTTGGTTGTTTGTTGCTAATCACTATTCAACTGGCAGCTACCAATGAGCTTAATCTGTATTTCACACCATTAAAATCTGATATGAAATACCTATCTCTGTGATAGGAAAATACATTATATATTTTCTATGCATAGTATTCTACTTTTTTTGTAATAATAGTATTCATGTTATCAAATATAAGATCATTGTAAAAAGCATGGCTGTAAATCTCTAAATAAAATATATCTTTTTAGCTATAAAATAATAACTCAATCTTTATTTCTTGGTTCAAACACATCACATTTTCTCTTTGGATGAATATATCTCTTTGGATGCTGGTAATAAATAACACATATAAATCAACATTCCTAAACTGGGGAAATATTATTTTTTATTTGAATGTTATCTTTCATTCGCATTTAAACCAATAATATTGAGAATAATTCAAAATTTAATAGGTTAAGTTGTTGAGTTCGTGAAAATATTGTCTATGTTTTGTTTTGCGCATGATAAAATGATATTTGAATATGTTTAGATATGTATTATAAGTTCAAAAACAATAAAATGATTTTTAATAATGTTAAAAAATACTCATTTTAACTATATAAGTATGAATTTGATGTTCATTTTTTTCAAATAACGGGTTTTGATATTCATTTAAGCAAATAATAACACAATACAATAGTATATTATTTAAGCTACATTTTCATTTTACTGCTTAATTTCGAGGATATGATATTTAAAAGTAATGTTTTGTGTACCTCATATATTTTTACACATCCTCACAAATACAGTAAGTTCAGTTATGTTTCCATGTTGATACTTAATTTAGAGGGAATGATATTTCAAAGTACCGTAATGTTTAAGTGCCACATCTATATTTTCGCATTCTCTCTTTCTATATATTAAATTCTAACCCCTCTCTCAACCCTCTCATCATAAACATGCACACACATGTATGAATGCATACACACATGCACACACACATGCTTAAAGCCTCTCCCTCTAATGTAAACTTTTCTCATTCTCTCTCTCACACTATATCTCTCTCACACACACTCTACTCTCACATACACTCTTTATCACACAATTTATCTAACATTATCTTTATTATACTCTCCTTCCTACACTCTCTCTCAAACGCTCTCTCTCTTCAATGTTCTATCTCTTGAAAGCTCTCTTACAAACCCTCACTCTCAAACTCTCACACTATCTCAAACTCTCACACTCTCTATCTCAAACTTTCACACACTCTCTCTCTATCTCAAACCCTCACACACTCTCTCTATCTCAAACTCTCACACACTATCTCTCTATCTCAAACTCTCAAACTCTCACACACACTCTCTCTCTCTATCTCAAACACTCTTTCTCTCTCTATCTATCTCAAACACTCTTTCTCTCTCTATCTATCTCAAACACTCTTTCTCTCTCTATCTATCTCAAACACACTCTCTTTCTATATCAATCACACTCTCTATCTATCTCAAACTCTCACACTCTCTTTCTCTATCTCAAACCCACACTCTTTCTCAAACCCACTCTCTCTCTCAAACCCCACTCTCTCTCTCTCAAACTCGCTTTCTTAATTTCTCTTTAACTCTTTCTCTAACTCGCTCTCATATTAATTTTCTATCTCCAAACTAATCTCTCCCTTTCTAAAGTTCTCTCACACACCCTCACATTTTCTCTTTCTTCAACACTATATCTCTCACACACTCTCTCTCACTTTCTCTCACATACGCTCTCTCTCCTCCTACACACACTCTTTTTCTCTCTCTTACATATACACATACTCTCACTCTCACTATCACTCGCTCACACTCACTCGATCTCTCTCAATTCCTCATTCCCGGTCTCTTACACTCACTTTCTCACAACCATCCACATACTTACACAATAACACACTCAAACACTTACACTTTTATTTTCACTATCACATTGTAGGCCTATCACTCTTTCAATCATATATCTTAATAATCATTATTTGATAAGCTCGTTTCCAGTAATAGAAATTATGAGGAATTGACTGAACAGATTGTGACACATCAACACTAATTTTCAATATCAGGTAATCAGGATGCCATTAAAAATAGTGACTTAAAACTACAACCCAATTTTCCTAGCGAATTTTACATCTTTTCCTTCTGTGTGGGCAGTGGTTTATCTGTACAATCATTCTTTATTTACATCACCACGGAAGCCATGATTTGTGTATATCTATATATTGGTAAATAAAATATTTATTTTGTTTAAAAATAATATCAGCTCAGTTGTTACTTGAGTGGTTTGGTGCAACAGAATAGATAGAGAACTGGGAGAGGGGTCATTTTAATGTTCTCATCAGAGCTTAAAGGGATGAAATAAACGTTTTTATTCAAATTACACACCAAAAGTTAAATATCTAAGTAATGTTGATGTACTTCGATGAGTATACTTTTAATTAAAAAGTGAGTGATGGCTTATTATATAGATCCTTTCCCAATAAAAATATTAAAATACATTTTAGTGCAATAATCTTTAACCATCGCTGTACACTTTATAGAGTGGAAAAGTGACTGATATATGTATATATAAAATTACACAGATGTGTTAAGGATTTCTCGATTAGAATTGCGCCAAATTGCATTTCCTCCATTCCCTTAACCCCAAAAATATTCTAATGAGAAGACACACAAGACAAAGGGTGATTCCTTACTATGTGTGATTATAACATTTTCACTATGCAAGAACAGAGATTACACTGATGACAAATTCAGGGGTGCCTTTTCTATCTGAGAAATTCATGCCACTCATATAAAATGACAATCAACCTTGTCAAATAAAGTTCCTAATAAAAATAATCCTAGTTTTGTCGGAGTGTAATTAAGGTAAATAAAAGTGAGTAGGCTCTATTAATACGATAAGATAATAATTATTACTATCAAGGTGATCTGAAACCTTAGATAAATCGGTAGGTAGCATGTCCGCCTAGTGAGCAAAGTGTTCTAGATTCGATTCCCAACACGGCCAAAGAATTTATCATTGATGAAATATGAGCTTACCCTTTCATGTTGATAAACTAACAGCTGGGGACTTGATATTGTTCCTGTCCTAGTCTAACAGTGTAAATAATAGTGTAAATAAATATAAATAAATGTCCTAGTCTTAAGCTAGATTATAAGGCATATGAAGCTATGACAGGCCTAGCCAGCTGGTAGTGGAAAATATATAACTCGAATATAAAATTGACCCAGGCCACAGGCTGGAAACAGTAATGGATATAAAAAAAATATTATCAAGGTGGAGGAAGTGATGCCATTACAGACATGTTTAAGTCATCTGTAGAGCCAATTTTTATAATTGACCTTATCGTTTATATTTAAGTGTCACCTGTATTAAAAAAACACTTTACAAAAGTATTTGTAGGTATTATTGTTGGGGGCTAGAGGCACACCAAAAAGAGGGGTATTAGTACCCAGAAAGCACTAGTAAACCTAAAATAATGTTTTCATTTTTTTGGGTAAATTATCTGACAAAGGATGCTTACTGCACCAAGAAAATTAGGTCAAGGATCACTATGACCAAAGGAGCTTTCAACAAGAAGAGGTTACTGCTGACCAGCAAGTTGAGTTTGAAACTGAGGAAGAAACTGATGAAATGCTACATTTGGAGCATCACACTGGATGGAAGCTTGGATTCTTAGGAAGATGAAAAAGAAATACTTGAAAAGCTTTAAAGTGTGGTAGAAGAATTCAGAAGATCAGGTGGAGGCATAAGCTGACTAATACAGAAATCCCAAGAAGAGTTGATGAAAAGAGAACCATTGTGGATGTGATTTAATACAAAGCAAACTGGATTGGACATATCTTTAAGAGGAACTGTCTTCTGAATGACGTTATAGAATGAAAGGGTAAGCGACAGAGGAGCTTAGGAAGAAGCAAGATTCAAATATTGGATGACTTGAAGGAAAGAAGAACAGTCTGGGAGCTGAAGGAAGAAATGGAAGATAGGACACCTTGACTGTCTAAGTTAACCGAGGGTGATTGTGAGATGAAATGGAGGACCTACAATTTAATGTGGAATCCGAACCACAGGGAGGTCTGGCATTCCCCACATTTACAAATTGTGATTAATACATGTCTTGTCATAGGTGAAATAAGGGTTTGGTAATCAGATAAATCTGTGCTGGACCAGAGGATTGAACCCCGGACCCCAGCACATAAGTCTGACACCTTACCCCTAGACCACCAGGTCACCTACTTTTAGATTACAGAAATATGTAAGATGTGCAAGTCAATTATTTGCTGAAATATATGTTTGAGACACACTACTCGACTCTCATTATAACAAATATCATAACTTAATATTCATATTTAAATTATTGCAGTTTAACAGCCTATGTATCATCTAGATTTCGGAATATTTATCAATCATCAATCAAACTGTACACATAAATCAAAATTCAAAATTGTATTATAAATTAATACCAATTTAATTCATATGAAAAGATTTGAGATTTTTCTGAAATGTTGTGTAGGTATATGTCTATTTTCCTAGTCAAGAGCATGTTTATTACTCAATAATTCACCAAACCAAGTTTTTAATTCAAACTGCAACACTGAGGTGAGATTTAAATGGAAGCTCAGCCTTTAATATTTTGCATAATAATTTATATATAATATTGAAGTGTGACCATTTTGAAAGTGTTGCCTAAAATGTGATTTATCTAATTTCCGCAATTTTGCTAGACAATGTAAATACTTACAAAAAATGTATTGTTTGCTTTTGTTAATTTAAAAGTAAAAACATAAGGATTCATTTGAAGAAAAACAAAAATAATTTGTCTATCAAGGGTTGAAATTATTCTTCTAAAATTAGATAAAGTTAAAATGAATGGAAGTTAATAGCTATTAGTAGGGATGTGAAAAAAATTCTGTAGTTTACTAATATCAATATTTTCCTTTCAATACTAGTATTTTTTACTCAATACTTTTGCTGATATTAGTACTCACACTCCGGTATCGAAAAAAACAACTTTTTTTGTCATCTTCAGTCATAATGGTATTAAATGTTTCTTGAGTAGACTGTAGAGGAATACCAAATTACACTATTTATCATTTTTCACTCATTTTCTGCATGACAAGCAAGAAGCAACTCTAGCATCTCCTTTAGATCATCATAATTCCTAGCTGTTCTTTCATCTTTGTTTATCAATACAGCTTTATACCTGACAGGACAAGTGGTGACCAGTCTACTATCCCTTTATCAATGAGCATGGTCATCACAAACTAAACAAAATAAGCTTTTGTAGAGATTAATGAACTCAGTCAACTCAAGGGTACCCAAAGCAGGTGAAGCAGAAAGGTTTATGTGCGTTTCGATACAAATACTTACTGTTATCAACATTTTTCTCTCAATACTAGTATAGTATAGATATTTTTCTTCTGATACTTTGAATGAATACACTATGACTTTATTGTGCTCAGTGGCTCAGTCACACCTGTACCTTACACAATGCACTCATACATCATAATGACAAAAGACTGCCTTGTTTTTGTATGTCTTTGTGGATTTTTTAAATGTCACACATGCACAGAACAGAGTTTTCAACAGGGGTTGTATACAATCTTGTTTGTGGAAACACCTGCCATTTTTAGACTGATAATAAAGAGTCCAGGTACATTTTCTTTGTATTGATGGTTACATAATAAAAAAAATTGTTCTAATTTTCAAGTAGTGTTTTCGGTAGCTCTAGATAACACACCACTTCAAGACTACTTTAAACTTCCCTTAAAACCCAAGTTCAATAATCGAACATCAGCCTCGGTAACACTTGGAGTAGGTGGACTTACAAATTTGTAGCTAACCCTACCACTACTGGCTACAACAGAACCATAAATGCCAACATATTATAACTGCTAATATTTTATTTAGACTTGTGTGAAATCATATTGCTCTAATTATGGAATACCAAGGTAGACACTCACGTGCTAATCAGCATTGCCAACACAACTGGAGTCCAACCATTGTACAGGACGGAGTTTGTATACTTGTTCTTCTTGGCAACCCACACCCAAAACGGAATCACAAAAATGTAGCTCCCGATGATGATCGGTGAAATCCAATAAACTTTGTCTGAAAAGTTTAAAATCCAAATTACATTTTACTAGCAACTAGTTAGGTTAAGGACACTATGTGATTTAATATGAACTATATCTATTGTTCTCGCATTAATGTACGACTAACCAATAACTGAATTGCTGGTGATGTAGAGGTCATTATTCGAATATTGGGCAAGTGCACTAGGGACGTTTTTCACATTTGGGCTATCGTTTTTTCAATCCTATTTCTTTAATAATGATTTTGCATTTCCTCTATTAACTATCTTCCTAGCTCCTACCCCATTGATTATGATTTTAAATAACACATAATGGTAAAAAGTTGAAACTTTAAAATAATAAGGTTAGTATAATTTTCATAATATTTAAGCTTTCCAGAAATTTACTAAGTAAAATTAATTTACCTTATACATCAAGTGAAGATTAATAAGACAATACTTGCAACAGTTGCAGAGTGGTGTCAAAGGCGTTGACTCTCATTGCACTTGAATACTTGACAGGAGGGTCAGGGAAGAAGGTTTTTACATTGAGTGTTACATCCACTCTTCAAGAAAGTAGTTACTCTATGATACTATTCTCATTTCGATCCCTTAAGTTTTAAATAACTCTCGTGCCATAGATTTATATATATATATATATATATATATATATATATATATATATATATATATATATATATATATATATATATATATATATATATATATATTTTAATAAATCTGAGCAAAAATAAATAATTTGTTAGAATTAAAAGTAGTAGAATATTAAGTTAAATAATAATTTATAAAAATTTAAAAAATTTAAAAAAATACCTTCAAAGGAATTTTATATTATTCTACAGATTCATAGTGTGGGAGGTAGAGTGAGCAGCATGGGGCAACAAACAATAAAGGGGTGCCATCGAGATGTGGATTTTTTTCATACAGTAGAATATTTTCAATTAGAAGTACAAGAGATTTCAAAATTAATGTGAAGTATTCAAAATTTGGATTAACCGTTTTTATAAGTATTGAGGTAGCTGGTACACAATAAATCAATAACCTAAATATATGCTACATATAAACACATTTTTTATAATTAATATAAAACACACATACAATATATAGACAGACATACATGAAAAAACAAGAAAAATCTAAACTGAAACAATAAAACAAGAAAAATTTTAAATACTTGTTGATTACAGACTTTTATCGACTTTTGCACTTTAAAGGACATTATGTTGAAAAAAAAATAGCAATCTAAGTTTGTTGTAGTTTGCTTATCTTGATGCACTGAATGAATTAAAAATGTTGTATTTTAAGTTTGGTTTGGAATCGGTGAATCGTCTCTTTTACTGAATATGTAAAAGTGATAAATTAATTTATTCATAGGATTAAAAATAATTATAAAATTTAAACTTATTTATACTTTAACGATAAAATGGTGAGCATATAAAGCCCAAATTAAATAAGAAATCTAATTTTTCGAAAGCCAAATATTTGACTCGATTTGGCACAATCACTAAATTTTAATATGATTAGGATATATATTTGAGAGGCACGGCACGGCTGATGTAGAGGACGGATGGCATGATCTTCACGCCTCCTCCATCACTCGTTACTTGGGATAGATTATAAATAAAAAGTATTCTTCTTTCTATTCATCTACCATGTTTTTTCTTTCTTCTATAAGCTGAAGTTTCTGAAGCTCACAAATCACCATACTTGTTTCTGGAGTCTGATATCAATCGTGTTCTATTTAAAAAACAATGTAAAATCTAGCCATGTTGGAAGTATATAAGCAAACAATGGAGTAAGAAAATAATTCTCAGTTGGTGTATTTATGCATATTCTCTGATTAGAGAATTAAAAATGGCCAATTTCAGTTTGCAAAATAATAGTACCGTGATTTAAATGAACCCTTTTTTATAATAATATTATTTATTAACTACCGTTAAAACATGGCTAGTGTGGAAATCTTACCCTGATGGTACATTATGGTGCATCTTATGAAATAGGGCCATACTGTAATCAATCAATATAAGATTGCTACCGTTATAAAGGTAAACAAAGTGTACAACCCAAATCTATTAGCCACTCTACTATAGGATAGTTTTATAAACTGGCATTTATGAGAATTTTCACAGGATACCTTACTTGAGAAACTAATCAAATAAATGTTTTATTTATCAAAAAAAACAACAAAAACACTATAATATATAACAATTTGGATACATAGACATGCTTATTAGAGCTTAAATACATGAGCAGGTTTTGGTTTTGGTTTTAGTTTGGTACATAAATTTAATGTTAGGATTTCTATTAAATATATATTGCACATTCTTTAAGATATATTTAGTGAGCACTTATATTGTCTTTATGAATGAAGATGTCATCAGTGGGGGAATATAACATTTAATTTAATGGCAGCATTTGAACAGTTTTATCTTCATTTAGATTTGGAGCAAATCTATTATAATCTGTTTCTCCATAATTACAAGGAAAAGGCTGTTAACCATTCTGAGTTGTTAAATTTAAACAAACTTGTAATTCCTCTAGAGTATCAAGGAATTCAATAGCTTCACTTTTTTTAATCAAATATACAATTTCTTATCAATAGGTATATATATTTTTAGCACCACAGCTTACTAACTGTTTGGATTATATGCTCCTATAAATATTAAATATGTTATTATTATTATTATTATTATTATTATTATTATTATTTTTATTAGCACCGCGTCTTACTACCCGTTCGGGTTATACGCACTTACGCTAATGTGTAATGGTAGGGTGATTGTGAGATGAAATGAAGGACCTACAGTTTAACGTGGAATCCGAACCACGGTGGAGGCCTGGCATTCCACACATTCACAAGATGTCTTGTCAGAGGTGTAGGAAGGGTTTGGATATCAGATAAATCTGTGCCGGACCGAGGATTGAACCCTGGCCACCAGCACAGAAGTCTGACACCTTACCCCTAGACCACCAGGTCACCCTATTAAATATGGTAGGGACTTTTTTTATAATTGTGTCTTTTAAAGACACAGCAGAAATTTCTTTAGTTAAATTATGACTATTGAAATCATTATCCTTGTCTTTTACTTTGGAAATGTTATTTCTTTCTGTATCTACTTAAATTATCAAAACCTTTCATAGAAAATATGTTGCCATAGTTGACCCCTATTTTATTGCATTAGAACTTTAATAACTGTGTTCCTGTTTCATGTAATTGAATACCGGTATATGGACATCTTGTTTCTCTGTCAGTGTCTTTGATGCCGATCTTACTTGCTCGGTATTTAAGGTGTCTTAGACACAATACATTTTCTTCTGCCTTAAGAATGGATGGGCTGATGTTTGTGTTGACTTTGCATTGTAATAAGTTTACTTTCCTTGTCAATATGGGAAAGTCTATCTATTTCCGTTAAGTTGTGTTTTCTGATAAAACTAATGATGGCTCATTATTTATTGATTTTAATTTACCCCATGTTTCCAAGCAATGTATCATATCCAATTCGGCTCATAGACCTTTAAGAAATGAGATCATATTTATCAAATTATAGACATACTCACGACTAATTTGGGAAGTTAAGTATGAACTTAATAAAATTAACAATAACTTCAAAATAAAATTATTTTATATTAAATTTACCAGTTTTATTAAATTTAGGTTATTGAAGCATAAAACATTTATTGATTTGCCCTTAACTTATCAGCTTAATAGAAGGTATGGATTGAAAAAACTTGCTCTAAGATCTACTTTTGGTAATTTGGCGAATTTAAATACTAGCAGGAGTATAGGCCTACTTCATAAATATATTGTGTTTACATTATGTATGCATGAAGGATGATACATAGCTGTGAAACATCCTTTTATGGTCTACTTATGTGAATAACTGGTGTGTAATAGTATCTCACACTTAAAAAAACTATATATACATTAGGATTATAATTACTGATAAAATTCAGTACGTATAAGGTATAGGGGGGCAAGAGTATATGGGCGTCTAAGAGTATGCAATCATTAATTTCAGTGGTTGGTAATAATGAGGGTAGTTTGGCGGTACAGTGGTATAACAAGTCAGTTACCGAGTTCTATAAAAGCCTTAATCTGTGTATCTGTGTATTTTACTGGGATTTACAGGTACAAATTACTTTTTGATCCTTTGGCTGTGATTTTTTTTACTTTTGAATATAAGGCCTAGCTTTTTCAAATTATGATTTAAACAAATTATGGTTATATAATTGCATTTGGTGTTAATCTAGTAAACAATCATTTAGGAGCAGTCTTCAAGTGATACAGGGACTACCATCTACGATGGTTTTTGTTAAACACTTCAAAGAGCATGCAAGAGTATGCATCAAATTTATAAGTGCATACTCTTGGGCGTTTTCCTCATTGAAAAACCTGACAATCATGTCGTCAATGATAAATCAGACAATGAAGACAAGATAGAATTAAAAGAGCATGCAGTTGTACAATAACATAGCTCTCCCAATGAAAGGGTCCATATTACTGAGTTTCACCCTCTGACAAAATACCAGAATGAAAACAAGAGAAAGAGACAGGGGCAGAAGTCTGAAATAGTATTGGGATCACCATACAAAAATCCACTTCTGGAGAAATGAAGGAAAAGAGTGTAGTAACTGCCTATGAAAGAAGAAAGAGCGAAGGTGAAAGCTGAGAAGAAACATAAGAAAAATATGGAAAAAAAACTGTGTCCAAAAGAAAACTTAAATTGTATAGAGAACATGACAACCTCAACTTCAGATGTTATTGAAGTTGAAGATATGTCCTGTCCCAGCTGTGGTGAGACGTGAGGATGATGACTGGGTGAAATGCAATGACTGTTCAGAATGGTAGTATGAACAGTGTTCATCCTACAAGGACGTCGGATCTTTTGTTTGTGACTTCTACTAGGGGTCGTTGAGCACAACCCACTTTTTATATTATTACATTATTCTAAAAAGTAATAGAATAAAATGAAAGCTTGTAATTTAATTAATTTGTTTTTTCATTTTACTTCATTAATATGTATTTATAAATTCTCTCTTGTTCTAACTATATTTACTAGTTCTTTAATTAGTGTTTTTTAATTGTTCATGGTTATATCTTCAATTGCTGAATTATGGTATGTCCTATAGGCAAAAAATACTAAACGAGTACTCTTGCCCCCTTATTCCCTACCTATTTATTAATTTTGTATTTATGGAAATATTTAACCAGCGCTTTGACAGCTCATAGCAATATTTAACCAAGACGCTTATTTTATGTTATCCATAACATTCATACAAATGGGAAAGCTATGATTTATTGATTTATCTAAACATTGATGATAATTTAAAGTGGGGTTAATCAATACCCATTAAAATGCAAAACTAATTTTTAAATGTATTACTTATCACAGTTTCAACAATATCAACAATAGTTGTTATTCCTAGAAAAAAGTAATTCAACCATCACAATTTATGAAAGATTTGTTTATAAAATCATTTCAGATCTTGCTCTGTTATTTTTAAGACTTTCCTTGGAAAAAATGATGAGACTAGTTTAGATTTTCTATTAAATGTGAACAAACTCATATTACATTAAAAAATCGATATTAGTTTAATGATATCTTTACTTTTAATAAGACTGTAAATAAGCTGTCAGTTGTGTTTACCAATAACTTCATATAGGAGTGTTGCTACCCAAGATAGAAGAGCTAGGGAAGTGATATCTCCAAGGCTGGCGGCAATAGGTGTGGCCACATTGTCTGGGTTGATGTGGAACCAATGGGATAGGACAATCACCGTTGCAGTTATAAGACCTGAGATCAATAACACATTTATTAAATGTATGTGTTAGTTAATTTAAATATGTATTATGTGTTTTAGTTAATTTAAATATTTAGATGGATATTTCACCAGCGCTTTAATCTCAAGATCATAACAATGTCATTGGTAACAATGACCTTAATTTATAGCTTTGTCCAAACAAATGAGCATAGCCAAGAACATTTTTCTAGTTAATACTTCTATTTAACCACTGATCATGGTTAAGCAGATTCAATTCAGGGGAAATGTGGTGACAAATCTATTGCTTGATAACTCCTACTTTTTTTTAATCCTCACACATTTCCACCATGATTAACTATATCCTAAAATCATAACCAGAAGTCATCATCAATTGTTTTCAGCCTGTGGCTGGGTCAGTTTAGTAAAATGCTCCATCTTCCAGCAGTAATGTTTAATATATTCTAAAGAGTGGTGGATCATAATTTTATCATAAATCCTCTAATATATATTTCCAGCTATTCAATAAGCAAGACAATTGAAATGTGTATATTGAAATATATATTTTCAAAATAAACTTATTTTTGGAATATGACTTTAGGAACAAGCAATTTTTTATGACTTATGAATAGCATAATTTTTTTACTTAGATGATTTTTTGGGGGTCATAGATTGATTAAATTTTTCTTAAAATAATATTTTTGGATCAATCTTCACTACGCACTAATTAAGTTGGGTTAGTATCTCAAATAAAAGTTTACATAATTTGAATTTTATTCTTGGGATTCTAACGTTAACTATTTGTCTATAGATGTTTCCCCTTACCATAAATGCTTGTTTTGACACCAGTTCTTAGTAACTATGAGATTTTCAGTGTGACACAACCATTGGCCTGTTAGCAATGTAAACATAATTAGTTTAAGCTACCCCTGTGAATTATTCTCATCACTAAGAGTATTCATTGCAAGGCCACCTTGAGCATAATTTTGAGAGTGGGTGAACCTTTATTTAAGCGTCCCGGCCTCTTTAACGTCCTATAAACTTGAAAGGAAATCATTACAAGATGGATGCATTTCTTATGTTCTTGCCCATTGGTTCTAGATGGGAAATAAGTTGTAATAAACGGCAAAGAAAATTAGAACAATATCAAATATATCTGAGAAATATATGCATTTTTTAAAAGATTATTTGTAGCTTTTTTTTTAAGATTACATCGGTGGTGTGGCACTCCCTAGAGGCCAGAGCCCTAGGCAGCCACTCGCCCCTTGGGGCGGCCCTGATTCAATGGTCAGGCAACGAAAATATAATTATATAGGAGCTATGTAGGGCAAAGTTTGTGGTGATTGGTTAAACGGATACTGAGTAGTAGAAAATATATCACAGGTACAGTTTTAATAAGCTCTACTTAATCTGGCAACACTCCGCACGCCACTGAACATAGCTCATACTTTAGTATACCATATAATAGTTCTATAAATATTACAATGTCGTTCTACTAAATACTAAGAAATATAAATATGTATTTGTGATAGTTACAAAGAAGAATACTAATAATCATTTCTCAGTTATAAAGTTCAGATGTATATTTTAAGTATCATATAGTATTTTTTCACTAGGTTATTGCTTTAATATTTGCAAAAATTTATACAGAAGTGAAGCATAATATTTTAGTTGAACCTTCCAAGACCCTCTAACAAGGGATGTTCACTAGGACATCTTGGTAGGATGAAATTTAGATTACACATGTATAGAATTTTCCACCAGCACTGAGATTAAGTTTATTTTGTACTTACAATTTTAAGTTTTATAATTTTAAAATAAATAAATTTAAAAAATCCAGAAGGGGATTAAAGTAGAGTGCAATGACTATAGAGGTACCATAACTTACTACTACTAACATGCTATAACATTTTATCTAATATAATTTTATTGAAATTGAGATATGTGGAAGAAATAGTTGGGCATCATCCATGTGGATTTTGACAAAATAAATCGACAACAGCTCAGATTTTTACTATTCGGCAAATATTATACAAAAAATGGGAATACAAAATAATGGTTCATCAATTATTCATTTATTTTTAAAAGGCCTATGATACAATTAGGGAAAAACAAATTATATGAAACTTAAGCAAAGTGTGGGATAATCAAAAAATCTTGTCAAGCTAATTGAGTTATGTTTGACTGATACACGTGGCACGATATGTGTTGGATGTGACTTATCAGACACTTTTGAAACATAATGGAGTGAAACAAGGAGATGCACTTTCTCCATTACTTTTTAATCTAGCCCTAGAATATGCTATTAGGGAAATTCAATAGAGTTGGGTAGGGTTGACATTAAATGATATAATGCAGCTATTACGATACACAGATGTTTTAGCTTTGTTAGGTAATAGTAAGGAAGTTGTGTCATGAAATGAAGACATTTTATTAGAGACTGGTAAAGAAATAAGTTTAAAAGTGAATGCTGAAAAGATTACAGTTGGTAAATTCATGCTATTGCTCGGTCAGTAAGTTGTTGTCAAGGAATTAACAACTCAGAATATTATACAAAACAATTTTAACAGTTGTTCTTTATGGGTGTAAAACGTGGTCGCTTACCTTACATGATGAAAAATAAATTAGGGTGTTCAAAAACAAGGTGCTTTGAAATATATTTGGCACAAAACGGGATAGGCTATTGGGTAGTGGAGGAGGCTACATAATGATGAGTTACATAACCTAAATTCATCACAAGACATTGCTAGGATAATCAGTGGGTAGGAAATACGAGCATGTGAGATTCTAGAACCTTGTCCAGGGTATTGACTGGCAAACCCTATGGAAGAGCTCATTGGGAAGACCTAGATGCAGATGAAAGGATAACATTAAAATTTACCTTAAAGAGTACTATCTCAAGATAAGAATAGGTGGCATACATTTGTAAGTGAGTCAATGAACTTTCGAAATCCTAATGACAGGGTAATTAAAAAGTTAAATTAGCTCATTTATAATGACGTTTCAAGTGAACTGTTGCAGCTCTGAGGTCAAAGTAAATGGTTATAAACATAGCGAACCATTTAAATAGTGTCACAAGAGAACAATCTCAGACAATATGATTTTTGATTGGTCCTGATTCTTCAGAATTGCCATTCCCATAAGAAATACTACAGTATAAGGATATATTTCTTCAAGTGGGCAGCAACATTTGGCTAGTTTCAACACTATTAGTAGCGTCTTGCAACAAGAGTTGGATTTGGGATCTCAACATGATGGAAACGAGAGCGATTCACCTTTTCATACTCTACAGGCCTACCTCTAATTCCTTAGATTTTCTTGTGAATGTTTCTTTTGTTAAGTTTCACGCATGTGTGAAAATAATGTAAAATTAATGTCTAACATAATTATTTTAACTGTGAAACTATGTAATAAACTTAAAATTATATATATTTGGTGATGAAGAAAAGAACACACACTCGCAACCATTTACAGATTCCTGTCTTTCAACTATATTCTCACCTATCATACCTCTAATTGCCATAAAAAAGATAAATAAAAGTAAACATACCCGTTCTCTTGCTATGGTAATATTTGATTAGCACACACATTTTTTTAGCATCATGTCTTACTACCCATCTGGGTCATATGTTATTAATTTTTCACATACCTAAGTTTAATATAGATCCACTACTACCTTTTATTAACATTTTGATCAAATTATGATAGTTTCACTCTCCTCTATGTATCAAGTCGCATATTTAAATGTATGTAGTTTAAAGCTATATGATTTTTCTTTCAAACTGACAATGTTAGGAAATGATTAAATTTATGCTAAAATTTGCTGTTCATGATACTCTTTACAAATTAAATTTTTATTTTTTTTAGCTAACAAAATTGAAATTTTTATTTGAGATTTAATGGTATGGATATAAGTTAACCAACTAACATAGTATAACATTTTTTGTATATGTTTTAACCCATATGTTGATGGTAACGATTTTTAAAATATGCTATTATATTGTTATTTAATTATTAGTTATAATCAATATATTTATCAACAGCTTCGGTGGCTGAATAGTCTGAGGAAGCAGTATTCAACCTGGGGTAGGTAAATTTTTAAATACATTACATTAAACAAATATATTTATTTTACTTTTAAAGCTTATTATTTGATAGATTATTCTCAATGTAATTTATTTTAATTACTTTAGATGTAGATTATAGAATATATATAACTTGCACAATGCACCAACAACTTTGCAAATACAGATTAGGGCACATGAACCAAAAAATGTTTAATACAACCATTCTCAGGCATCATGCTCACATTATACTGGATTGCAAATAACAGGGAGATCGAGTTTAAAATCATACTCATGTGTGCAGAGTTTTTTTTTTTTTCATAAATGGTTTCCTAATCTTCCTTCACTCAAACGTTGATATACTTACTCTAAATTTAACCTTTATCGTCCATAACATGTTCGCATAATTAGTTCATATGTGTAAAAACCAAACAGTTTCTAGGATATGCTGACTATATATATCACATAAAACAATATAATTAGATAATCTCCAAGATACATATTTATGCATAAAATGTTATGTTTTCTATCTCAATTATTTATTGATTTTATGTTCATCCATGAACATCTTGGACTTGGTTTTAAATATGGCCACCTTTTCAATGTTTATATATTATATTGCTCTATCTAATCGACATAATTAAGTACACACCATAAGAACCTGAACAATAATACAAGTTGTTATAGTTGTTGTGGATTTAGCCTAGATTCAAAGATCTTATGTAGGACTACTATTTATATCTGGTGACGAGATTTAGAGATTAAGAGGTAGCTATTATGTCTAGACTTGTTAAACGAGAAGGAGAGAACATAAATAAACAATTAAAGTATACAACACTAGATCTGTAATCAAACATCAAAGCTGAGAGTCAAGTTTAGGTCAAAACTAAATCCTACCATATAAGTTTTATCTGTTTATATATAAAAATGTTAACACAGCTACTTCTGTTATCTCGTTATTTTGTTTTGATAATGTTCAAGTAAAGGTCTTATTGACAAACTTGTTACATCGATTCAACTGTAGTTGATAAAATTTAAATATATAAGTAGTTGTTTCTGAGTGTTAATGCTAAAAAATTATTAGCAGCTAATGATAAGTATACAACAATTAAAGTAATATTTAAAATGTATATTAATAAAGATTATCGTTTCTAAATATAAAATGGAGTAGAATGCTTGACGATACAATTAAATCAAATAGTAAAACTTTTAATTTACACCTGGCTAATTTATATACATAATTACTTTTAAAATCCATTACCTAAGATCAGACTAGCAATTGAAGAGGTTATAACACTACAAGAGCATAGTAGCAAAGTGTGACTCAAATCAAACTCTTGTCTGCTAATGGCAACCATGATCACAGCCACTACTGCTGACATAAGGCCCACCACGATGGCTTGGCACTGGAAGCAGCACAAATGGAAATGATTTGTATAGTTAGGCGCAACACAAACATTTATATAGTTAATTAAATTATATATTAATAATTTGGTCTGTATTCATTCATAATGTATTTGAGAGATGCTGTGGGTATTTTGGTTACAAAATCTGTTTCAATATAATGGCAGGAACAAAAATAATAATCAAGGGGAAATAAATAGGTGTTGAGCTATATTCTTAGTATAATTGGTGATGCAGACGCTAGTAGTGTTATGTTTGCGTTTTATTATTTTTATTTGTATGTAAAGTACACAATACACACTTGATTATTAACAACAAAAAGCCTCTTCTCCTTCTCTGCACTCTCATATATATATATATATATATATATATATATCACTCGCAATATTTCATAACTGCTCTAGTCATGTGACTCAACTACTCTAGTCAAATATATCATTTATATGTTTAAAATTTTATAATATACAACAAGTAGGCTATATATTGTGATAATAAGCTATTAATTATATTGTGAGACTTCAAATGATATGGCATTCTTTTTTATATACTATGTTGGTTGGATTAGAATGCCCAGAACAGTCATTTTGATCTCTTAAAGAATGCCATGTTTCATAACATCCATAAATGTGAAAGAAATATATCGGTGCCTTTTGACTTTTCATAAAATAAGGTTTTACATGTTAAATC
Source organism: Timema cristinae (assembly GCA_039000515.1). Lineage (NCBI taxonomy): Eukaryota > Metazoa > Arthropoda > Insecta > Phasmatodea > Timematidae > Timema > Timema cristinae. The sequence goes on from JBCFYV010009882.1 coordinate 34,339,898, forward strand.
ACATCTCTCATGAATAAACAGCTGGCTGTACATAACATTATTTTTAAAAGACCCTATAGTGGTCAATTTGACCGCTGTATGTTTAGTAACTGTAAGTGCAGTATCACATACTTAAAAATTCTGCATAGTGCTAAACATTGGATAGCAATACTATTATGAATGTAATATAATATTTGTCTTGTATCTTTGATTTATATTGCAATGACTGTTTATTGTGAAGCAGTAAAATCCTGTAAGAAAATGTTATTTTGAAGCTCACACAAACATACCTCAAAAAAGGGTGAAATATCACTATGATATTATTGAAGCTGTCACAAAGACTGGAAGCATAGTAAACGAGCATTGTAGGGACAGTGAACCACGCCAGGAGATACGTCCCAGAGTCTGTGGAGACCTCTAAAGCTCTGTTGTACAAGGCCAATGTCCTCGAGGCTCAAGTAGAAATTACATTGACTTTGTACCAAGGAAATAAATATAAGAACGTCCTGCTATTGAGCACACTCCATCCAAGTGTTGAGATATGTTTAAATGACAAGAATCTCCCAGAAACGGTAGAGTTCTAACACTATACAAAGTATGGCTTTGACATAGTCAGCTCATAAGTAGTTTGTAAGGGCTGCTTCTCAGAGATGACCAGTGCATGCTTACTAGAACATTCTTGACTTATCAAAATATCTTAAAATGATGTTTTGATACTCAACTGTGTTCCAAATCAGAAAAAAATCCACATTTAAGCGCAAATTTTACAATTTCGATGATTTAGGACTGATTACTTATCCAAACCCCTAAAAATTACTCTTTTAGTTTTATGTTTCAACACTCAATGCATGGGTAATTTACAAAGTCACAATCGGAAAATCGCTTCACAATTTTATACCTCAAATGGTGAAAGAACTAAGAAAAACCACAAACAACGCCAGTATCAATTGCTTACTGGATGTAAAAGAAACAAAACAGTTGACAGTTACTCCACCGGAAAAAAAGCTTTTGGTGGCAAATGTTCAGCCTCAGGCATAAAAAAAATCCCTTAAAGTACCTGGAGAGTCTGTGAGGCCTGGTCATTTTTCAAGTATTTGATTGTTTGGTTTATTATCTTAGTACAAATGAACTTATTTATTTTACAGACCTAATATATATATAAAATCCATGTTCAAACTCTTCATAATTGCAAATTTCTTACACAATTTGTTGTCATATGTATCTTTACACTTTGTGAAATATGTAACTTGGAATAAATGTAACAACAGTTTTAAATTATTATTATTATTACTATTATTATTATTATTATTATTACTATTATTATTATTATTATCATCATCATCATCATCTTCATAATAAAGGATTATAAATTATTTACAATACTAGCCGCTGAGCTGTTATATTCTTACAAATTGTTTTCCAATAACTGACTCCTAATAATTTCATGTCTTCTAATTCTATTTGTCTCTATATGTGATACATAATATATTTTTCATTTTTCACTATATATATTTGTAGGGATTCCAGCTTAACATATACAATGGATGTCCTGAAAGTTACTGTGCAGTAAATTATCACCTACCTTGCTGCAGTTCTTCCTATAACAGTGTACTGAATATTTTAAATGTATACAATAGTGAAGGCAGGACTGGGGGTGTTAAGTAATATATATATATGTATATATATATTAGGTGAGGTAAGAAATTTAAATTTGCCAGAAATATAGAGGGATTAGTCTAATAACAAAATGAGTTATATATTCACTGTTTAGAAAGAGACATGAAAAATGGCTGGAGGGAGTTAGGTTAAAAGCTTAAATCTTTCCAAAATTACTATAAAATCTTCTTTACGGCATGGAAGAAAATTTAAATTTGCCACAATAAACATAAAAGCCTGAAAATAAAAAAAAAGGACTAGAAAAAAAACCTTTCCCCTCAATATGGTAAAAAAAACTGAAGTTTGTGTAGACTGATAAGAAAAATTTAAAAATAACCCGAATAAATAAATGAATGAAGGATATATTAATGGGATCTACTAGCATTGTGATAACAAAACAAAAAATCTAAATGTAAATTAGTGCCTCGCTAGCAGCGACATAACAATTAAAATAAATAATTTCTGGCAACACAGTTCAATGAACTGTGATGCTCTTTGGAAAACCATGATGCTTATTATTCAATATGGGTGACTTGGTGATCTAGTGGTAAAGTGTCGGACTTATATGATGGGGGTCCGGAGTTCAATCCTCGGTCCTAGCACAGATTTATATGATTGCCAAACCTTTCCTTCACTTCTGACAAGACGTGTATTAATCACAACTTATGAATGTGTGGAATGCAAGGCCTCCATCGTGGTTTGGATTCCACGTTAAACTGTAGGTCCTCCATTTCATATCACAATCATCCTACCAACTACCGAACAGGTACTAAGACATGGTGCTTATAATAATAGTAATAAGAATCCTCATAATGTTTCTGTAGCAGAGGATATTATTTATTTATGCTCTTTAGTGAACTGTGATGCTCTTTTATCCTAAATATTTCAGTGACAATATCTATTAGTTTGTTTATCTTATTTTATGATCGGGTTTATGTAAAGATTATGTTGTTAATGGGCTGCATTTGTTTGTGCACTCAGTTTATGAATAAAGTAATATCTTATCTCAAATAATAATTAGTTTATTTTAATTTATTAATTACCTTGATTGGTTTGTAATTGCCATAATTAGCTCAGGATTGTACAACTAGGAACTATCAAAAAGTGGGCAGTTGTATGTTGAACTTTCTAATTTGATACAGTTTTGGTGCTGCCTAACCATGAAAATAATGTATCAAACTGCTAGTAGCTTATAATATTGGTGTTTTGGGAAAAATGATTCATTGTCATTGATATTATTTGGATGTGGTCAAGAGGTTTAACTAATTACATATCTGGAATAATTCAAAACCTATAGCTTTGTATTTTGATTATGAATGACATACTATTTACACATAATAGATTGGTTAGTCTGAACATTCATCACTCTAATTACCTGAACTAATGTCAGATTTCCGACAATCATGCTCCATTGTTCTTTAGTGTCTTCCATATGGCCAAGATTTGCTTCAGTCGACAATCGTGATGCCAAAGTCATCTCTAAATTACCCTTTAGCCCAAGCAATGCCGGAACCAAAATTATTATTTCAGGAACATTAATAAACACTTTCCATTTCTGAAAAATACAAACAAAACTGGTTTCACTTCATGAATAGTTAGTATAGAAAAAAAAATTAACAAACACTATTATAATCAAACTAAGACTCGACTAATTGTCACCTGGTGGCATGGTTTAAAGTGTCACTCTCAGGTTAGACTAGTCTCCTGTTGATAGGGAGATTGGGGTTTGAATCCTGGTCGGGTGGACTCGGTGATTTCTTCCCAAATGTGTACCTCTCTTCACAAATTCAGGTATGTTTTCTTAAAATTATAACTTACTCCTGCCTAAACCATTAGTGTAAATATTCAGAAAACCTCAAGGTGTAGTAAGACTAAGGGCAACAAAAACAACATAAAAAAAGCACCTCTTTGTGCAAGTGTTATATCGACATTACAAAAATTAAATTATCAAAAAAGAAATTATCATTGGATAGTAAAGTTTAGCTTGCTTAGAGAGTAGTTTTTATACCTATTTATTTAGTTGATTGTAAATAATTCAGGCAGCTTACTTGAAACAAAATCATTCATGCTTTTTTAGAATAAACTTAACGGCTAGAATTGTTCAAATGAGGCGAATACAAAAAATGCTATTATAAAATGAGCTTAAGGCTCACCATACTATAAATATATGTCTATTGAGATACTTCATATTGCACCGTACACTCTGTTTGCCCTGAAAGATTGCAGGATTACCTTTCTTGTTTCCATTATGGTAGAGCTCATAAGATAGGGCCATAGAGAGAAAACTGAGTTTACACTTTGCTTACAATGAAAGGTAACATTATTACTTTGACAAATTTCGCTATGGACCTACCATATAAACTGACTATGAGTTTAATCAGGCAAGGTAAGTTTCAGGCTAGTTATAGTACGAGTATGTATGGACAACCAACTGTTTAGTCACAGTGCACTATTAAAGAACAGTTACTCAAAGTAGGTTTAGACATTCTGTAAGCAAGTAAGAAACCAATCTTAAGTCTGAAAAATATACGGCTAAAGTCCTTATATTTAGTATTTCTATTAAATAATACTAACCATGGAAAAACACTTTTATCAAAGAGAGTATATTTTTATAAGCCTCATTGTGAATAGTTTGCCAATTGTCCTCTCTAACAATTAGAAATTATTGTGTAATACATAAAATACTAATAGTATCTAACCTGGACATGGTCGAAGAAAATTCCAGCGCAGACCATACCCATACCAGCAATGAAGAATGGTACCACCACCTGACAGCCTATACTGCAGTGAGTTTCCTGGGCTGGCTGGGGATGGGCGATGCTTTGAGGACCATTGGAGCCAGGGATTGTAAATTTATTCACAACGTCTGGTAAGGATGCGTCTTCTAGCTCTGCCGATGGCTCAGCTGTCACATCTGACAGTGGAAATGGAAAGTCTTTGTCACTTTGAGGTCCCATTTCTCCCCCTTCGTCTGAAAAATTAATGTTATACAATATATTATTTCTTTAAGATGCTTTTTATTTCAAAATGTAAATGATTTTCTTTGGTCTGATAATCTCATTAATGATTATGTTCATTCTGCAACTTTGAGGGGAAAATTGTGAAGGAAATGAACAACAGGTTGGTCACCCCGAAACTTTTTATGTCAAATGCGCAAGTTATGTACATTTATTAAATAATAAAAATTGGAGAGTATGTTTCAACTTAGCCACGGAAATAAAATGCTATGCTATAAGGGTAAACTATTTTCTGTTTATGTGTTAATTTGCAGAACATGTTGAGTATTCATTGGATGTTCAGTTATAATTTTTTTAGCACTGTGTCTTACTATCCATTGGGGCTATACACCTATTTACTAATTACACTAATGTGTTAGGAATTAGAAAGGTTGAATTTAGAGGAAGTATACCAATATTTGCGTGGATGGAGAGTGGAAAACCATTTAGGGAAATCCACCCTCAATAAACCAGACTGGGATCAAATCTTGATCTACCCGCCTTCAGCATTCCAGTCTATTGCAAGTGTTGGGCCTTGGACCATATGGCCACCAAAGTGGGTGTATGAAAATTAACAAATATTTATTAAACTATTAAAAAATTAATCAGACTCTTGAAAAGCTTTGATTTAAGAAGATATATTTTCTTTCAAGTATTCACAAAAATGTATGGTTGTAGACTAAGTTTCAAGATAAAATGGTGGCTGAACTATGATGAATGATGACAACTTATTGAAATCAGTAGTGAAGTGGCTAATCAAATTGATGGTTATTTCAATATAATATAGCCTTACCTTCAACAGACCAGATAAAATGATTAGCTTGTGCTTCACTGACAAAAAAAACCTTTTAAATGTATATACCCCCTCTAAAAACATTTTTAACTGTTTCACCTATAGTTTTGAGCTTGGTTTTTCTACAGCTTTTTATAGCATGTTTAAATTGCAAGGATTTTTAAAGAATATTTTAATGGTTGAGCTTGGAAAAAAAGTTTTTAAAAACTGTACACAGCTTTTTTTTACAATTTTAAATAACTTACTATATAGTTATGTTATAGTTATAATTAGTATAATATAACATGTTACAGTTTTAGTTGGTTTTTCCACCAACTGAGTAAACTTATTTTCTTAAGTACCAAAATGCACACGTTAAGTTTTTCAATAGGTTTTATTACAAAAATGTATCAACAAAAATGAGAATGGTGAAGGTGATATGAAATAACAAATGTGAATGGAGGTACATAAGTCAAGCCAACAAGCACACATTTTGCTTCCAAGCAATTAAGTCCCTCTTCCTCACAGTAATACAATTAAATTAATTAAATATGAATTATATGTTAAAGGAATAATGCTTGTGTACAGTTTTGGTTGAAATTTAATCAAATAATTCGATATTGACTTTTTTACTTGCTCATATCAAGAGAAAGTATTATAATAAAAAATAATCTCTATCTTATGATGAATTTTTAGGTTTTATGTGTACCCAAACTCAAAAAATAAGATTTTAACATTCTGGCTTTCCCTTGTTTTGTGTAACACTGTGTGTTAGGTGAATTACATAATAATAATTAACTTTAGACTAGCATAGTTATTATATCAACAAATTGTATCATAGCCATATTGTTTCATACACTGATGATAACTACTCACTACAGCTCACATTATTTTTTTAGAACTGATTGATGACTTTAGTGTTACCAACCCAACACACATTAACTTATCTGGTCGGCCTACAGTACTTATAACACCCATGTCTGTCAGTCTCTCTGTCACACTGTCAGTCTGTTGGTCCTTTTCCATGAATCCAGAATGTTTGGATGGGTGGTGTTCATGCTTGTTACTTCTATTTTATGGGACTAAACCTCATGACATTTATTTGAGGTTGACCCTATCTTAAAATTAAAGATAGTTTACTGATGGGTGATTTTTTTGAATTCCAAATTTTTTGAAAATAACTCCAATTTTGTTTAAAATGCATATCCAGGATTTGTTTGACATGAGAAATAGCAATTTAATATTGGTTTTGGGGCAAACATTCATTGAAGGGTATTATAGTGAGGTGAAATTTTTGAAAATAATAATTTTTTCAAAAATGACTGCAAAGATATTTTTTTAGTGCAGTCCTATATCTGGGAAGTGTGTGATATGATAAAATAACTGTTTATTGGTTTTTTGGGGGGTAAAAAGCTCGTTCATAGGTAATTTGCTAGAGAGATATTTAAAAAAAAAACAGAACTATTTTGAATTTGTCTTTAATGGTTTGGTTTCAAATGGGTATCTTGAGTGTTTTTTACATGACAAATAGCACTGTATAGTGTTTTTTTAGGTTCATGGTCGTTTACTGATGAGTGATTAATTTTTTTTAATACGGTATTTTAAAAATGGTTCTAACAATTTGGTTCAAAATGGGTAGCCTATCTAGTAGGTTTTTAGAATATTTTTTTAGCAGTGTGTAATATAAATAATTATATACATATTTTTTTCCTATAGTATTCATTATTACCCTCTCATATCTAGAGAAAGTATTGTGATTGTGACAACTTTCTACCTTGAGCTTTTGATGAACATTTAGTTTTATGTGTGTCCGTACCCAAAAAAATGAATTTTACCATATGTCATCCTACCACGGATCCAAAATGATTTTGTTCAAATTTGATATTTTAGATTTTATAGGGATGTACCTCAGAAAGTCAGAAAGATGTTAGTATAGGCAAACAGCATGCTGTTTGTAAATCATCTATGGTGATTTTTGAAATTTTCTTTTTTTTTTTTTTACTTTCTGCCTTACGCGAGTGTAACCTTTTTGTATTTCATGTTGAGCTTTCTTGTTTACATATTCTTCAATAGAACTTTAATTTTTATACTTACCAAACATTATGAACGTATCTTAATGAAGTGAATGAAAGTGTAAATTTAAATAGGGTTTGGTAATAGATCTACAAGAATGTTCTTTAACCGGCATGGACTGTTAATGTTCTTGATATAGTTATTTACTTTAAAGTTATATATTTTTATTATCTCTTAACGTTGGAGTAATTTTTTTTTTCCAGAGACTATACACCCCTCTATAATTGATTTTAATTTAAATACTGGGAAAATATTATGTTTTTAACTTAATTTTAAGTAAATTTATGTGACTTCCTTATCAGATTTTCTAAAAGCCCTGGTAATTTTCTCATCTTATTTAATTATCAAAATCGGTTAACAAGTATATTTTTGCAAATTTCAAAGTTTTTTCTTTTGTTTAGGAGTAAAATATGTTTCCAAGTATTTTACCCTTTTGACCATTCCTGCGAAACCTTCTTTGAACAATAGTAGTTAAAGAAACAGGGCCACAAATAAATTCTTTCTGCTGAGAGAAGTCCCCAATTATTCAGCTATTTTCTAAAATCATAGTTTTCAATTAAAAAATAGTTTTCTACAATTTTACTCCGAGTATTGCTTACATACTGTTCAGTTCAGTCCCTTTACAACAGCTTGTCTATGAGAAATCATTTTTCCCAAGCAACTACAATATTTATAACCTTATTCAGTGACATAAGATGTGAGCCTTTTACACAAAAATATAGTATAATTTAACAATTAGGTTGCGTTGTGTTTTTGGTTGTTAAATAAGCAGTCATTAATTCAATCTTCAATGCATTGAAAACTATATAATTAATATTATATATTTAGTATATATTAAATTGTTTGCTAACTATGTATTGCTACAATCAAAATAGTTTTTTTTATTGTTATATACTTACATGAAGTTTCCTAATTTCCTGGAATATAATTACGTTAAACGTCAGAAATATCACTTTTCTAAGACGTATCTGAAATCACTTTAACAAACTTAATAAGCCAACAAACATGTAGACATTATAGTATCATTACATTAAAGTATACTTTTCAACAATCATCTGTTGAACAAATTAACATTTAGACAATGGGATCGTATGCGCAGTTGGAGACTGTTATGTGTCAGACATGTACCATTATGGGCTAAACATGTCATTCGGTGTCGTCAGTAGAGTGCAACTACTATCCATCCGGGAAACAATGAGCTGTCCCGCTTCCGTGACCGCATGGTCTGTTTCTCTCTCGCAATAGTCTAGCGCTAATGACTGGGAGATCAGGGTTCGTTCCCGATCGGGTATACTGGGGGTGGTTTCCACTCTCCTTCCACAAAAATGAGGGTTCAATTCCTATAAGTCCAACCTTTCTAATCCTTAACCAATTAAAGTAATTAGTACATAGGCGTATAACCTGAACAAGTATTAAGACGTGCTGAAATAGAAATAAAGTACCCTCTAATGCCATTTTCACGGGAAAGTGAGAATTGCCATTTGGTTAATAATCTTAAACAATACCTGGATAAAAGATTTAATCAAAACTGTCAGATTTGAAGATATTAGTTGGTTTTCTTTTCACTCTTAAGTAAACTACTCTTAATTTTAAGGTAAGATAGATAATTTTAAAAAATATCCTTTTGAAGACCCTTATTAAAACCCGAGATAACACGTTTAGGCAGATAGATAAAATAATTTCGGCTCTAGTCCCAGTAACAAACTGACAGAAAGACGGCATGTCAAAATAAAAAAATAAAAAAAATTGGGTTCATGGTGTACATTGATATCCATCAAACTTGTACACCTGGAAGAAAGAATTTTAAAATACTGACTATATTTACTACTTACCCTTTCTAGCCTTTTTTCTCCTTTAAATATATTTTATACAGTTTAATCTGTTTAATTACCCTTTCAATATCTTTAAAAAATTTATTAGTTTTAAGTTATACTTTTTTTTTACACCTATTAACCTTTTCACCCTAAAGTATTTCTCACGAGCTAAACCAGGTAGTTAATGTAAAAAAGTCTGAGATGATATCTCCAAACGCTTTGAAATACAAAATAACTTTATCATTGCAAAATTGTAATACCATTAAATCTAATACATCTTTATTTGAAATATAATTTTATCAAACCTATGGTTTCTGAGCTATATATATATATATATATATATATATATATATATATATGAGCAAATATACGAGTATATTTAAACTGAGGTCTGGAAAATTGATTGTTATGCTCTTTGGTGAGCAGAAATTTTACTCTTTTTTTCAATGTGTTTCTGCAACAATGTATATTATATCATTTCACATATTTTACTAGTTTTGAGTAAATACCTCTATTTTTAGGCAAAGGATTGAAGAAGTCAGTGAGGTACATCATACTATTTATTAAGTAACAGAACCCTAGCAACATTAAACGTCTTTTTAGAGTCTCTTAGACAAAATGGTTTTACTATGGTTATTGTGAAGAATTTGTTCATAAAATTATCTGAATATGTGTTTAATGAAAACTAATAAGTATTTAGCCAATGTATAAACTGAATTAACTATTAATACAACAGATTTTTAATTTCACAACATTCAGTAATGTTATTACATATTATATATATTTTTTTAATTTTAAAATAACTTTCTAAACAAGTATGGTACATAAAATCCCATAGTAATATTATTATTTAAAAACCAAATAAGCTGAATTGAAAACTGTATATTAGCTTTGAAATGTTTTATGTATGGTATATATAGGCCGCTATATAAATTGGTTTTATAATGAGAAGATATGTCTATTAAAAAAAGACCAAATAAGGTAATAGCTATTGGGAGAGTGAACACTTTTTGGCCTACCTACCTTATTTATGTTTTTAAAAAATGAATTAATAAAAAATAATAGATTAATACTTAATTTAAAGTGACAATTTTTTTTTTACTCAGATAAAACTTAAAGATTATCTTAACCTTGTAACAATCGTTGTACCTCTGACTCTCTATTATAGCAAGCTATAACCAAAGTTATAACTAGGCTACTTGTGTATCAAAGGAAAAATAAACTAACACTTATATAGTGCCACAACTTTCGATACAATCATCTTGGTCACAACAAATGGTAGACTTATAACTAAGCCAAACTAATAGTTTAACGCGGTGCACTAGCTGCAACAATAGTGTTTGGCTAAATTCTTAAAAAAAATCATCGGCTTTCCAGTAATGTCGATTTGAAAACTCAGTTACTTGCGAGTATCCAACATTCCATTAAACACCAACTCACAGTATAATATAAATATTTCAAATTTTGCTACTCACATCCCGCATGCTTCAAACAAGTGTTTGATATTTATATTCTGGCATAAAATCGCACGTTTTATTTGCTTTCCCTGAGTGAAATTGCCTTTATGAACCCCGCATCGGTTGTGGCATGTTCTAGCGTGTCACAATCGTGCTAAGACTGGATGACCAGTAGCAGGAAGATCATGTTTCGAATCCCGGTTGGCTGTACTGAGGCCAGGTTCTATTAAATGGTTTCTTACTCTGCCACCAAGCAAATGCAAACACATTTACTCTAAAATTCTACCCTGATTCCTATCAATGTCTCAATATAGTCCGAAGGGCCAGTGAAAAGTAAAATTGAGAAAATGGCGCCCACAGGGGTGACTGGGAGGTAGGGGAGAGGAAATTGCCTTCCCTGAGATTGTATAGATATTAGAAGTGGTTTAATTCAATATAAAGGTAGCCGAGCTCCACCCACCTAACAGTGTTCGGAACTAGCGCTCAAACAGTGCCCCCAACTGATGGACGGAGAGTTATATTCCATTAACTAATTATTGACTACTAAACTACTAAATTGGCGCAGACGTATAACGACAGACAACGTTACTAAGTCATAGTTTTGCTCATGCATGAGCAATCATTCCCAACGGCATACATGACACATTGTCAAGGTCATGTCCACCTGCTGTAGTTTAGTTATAAGCACTAAAGGCGTTTGATGATTGTTGACACCAAAAATATTTTATTAAATATTTTTTATGTCTTGGTGCCTCCCCTGTGTAGTTGAATAGTATTCGTATTATACACTTTAAGGTGACCAGATGTCCCGATTTAGTCAGGTCATACTTTTTTCGGCCTTATCTTCTGACTTTTTTTTTGCTTCGGTAGAGTCAAAAATCTGAATAAAACATCAAATTTGACTACCTTAATCGCAAACCCCAATGATATCGGCTAAGTTTTAAGCGTGTTTCTTATTTGCACAATTCCAAGGTTACCTTAAAACTCCCCTTTTAAGGTTTCAATTTAATAGTAGGAATATTTATTTGGTGCCACAAAGGTTTATTATTAAAAGGATGCTCACTTAAAACATTTAATAAAACATAAAAACAATACATGATCTCTTGGTAGAAACATGCATCGGGCAATAGTTCCCGATCGTGTGCCTATAGGATCCGTTACCGCAAAATATACACACAAGTGTGCATCCCACCACGGTATAGTCAAAGAAGGGTTAACCAATCACCTACACCCTCAAACCGAAATACTGTAAAATCCAATCCTATAGAATGTAATCAAGCATGTCAGATTTGATTTAAATAATCCCGAACTGATGCCAACGAATTCAGATGTATTTGAAACATTTTTATGTTTTATCTTACTTTCAGGAGCCAAGGATTGCTTTAAATAGCATCTTTTGAGGCTTCAATCTAATACATTTTCCCGGTCCCCCATCACACTGGCCCCAGACCTCCTCCCCTCCCCGTTTAATCCCCTGGAGAAAAATCCTGCGGGCGCCTTTGCTTTGAGATTGTTAACAAACTTGGGACCGATGTATTTGTGGGGTGGATACTCTTAGTCTTCATATTCAGACACCCCCAAAACGTCATCCTGCAGGATTCAAACATGAAGTTCCTCAGTTATATACTGTTAAGATTGATACAATAGTGCCCGAAACCGTTAATTCATTTTATTTATAGCAATAGGTTTATCATTTATATATGGTACAGCGTGTCTAAGGCCTTCCCCTCTCCCCAAAATGTTCTGAATGCATTTAAAAAATTATTTTACAACTATGACCATGTCCAAATAATATTGTAAATTGTAGTTTTCTATGGTTTCCATTATAGGCTGGGGGAAGTGAGGGGAAGATTTTAATCAATATATTGACTACCTGAAACCATAAAATTAAAACCTAGTAGTTCAAACTTCTCTACAATATTTGAAATGAACACTGTACTATAATAAAAAAGTATAAAAAAGGTAAAAAAAGTAGTAATTAAATCCAATAAAAACTTATTTAAAGCAATTTTTTCTACCACATTTACCGTGTTCACACCTGTAACGCTCTCTACCCTGATAACCTTTTCACAATTTTTTCCTTTTTTTTACCCATTTGCCGCTTTTTAATCTTTTAAAAATTTGTATTTATTCCCCCCTTTTAAAATTTATACCCCTTTACATTTTTATTAGATTTATTTTTTGCCCTTTAAACCATTTTTAATCTTTTGTGCTCTTTTTAAAATTTGTGTCATTTTGGTCCTTTTTTGGACGTTTTTGCCATTTCTGCCTTTTTGATTATATTTGTACCAATTTTACAACTTTTGATAGTTTTTTTTCCCCATTTTCGCAATTCTTACACCTTTTTGCATTAACCTCCTGGCTTAGCACGTGAGAAATATTTTAATGTTAGAAGGGTTCAAAGGGGTAAAAAGAGTAAAACGTAAAGCTTATCAATTTTTAAGAGGGTTAAATGGGTAAGTGAAAGGGTTAAAAAGTTTAAAATAGATTAAAAGGATTAAAAGGCTAGAAAGGTGAGGAGTAAAATAATCAAAATTTCAAAATTTCGCTTTCCAGGTGCATAGGTTCATGTTCAAGTTCTTTCATAGCACGCTTTCCACACCTGTTTGAAATGTGGTGTTATTGCATCTTAGATTTTGTTTATTAATTAATCTAAAAAATCAAATCAAAATTTTAAAATTCCTGCTTCAAGGTGAACATGTTAATTCACAGGGTCTGCTAATTTTTAAATTTCAGATATTTGCCTGCAGTAAATATCGCGCAACGCTCATGACAGACACAAACTCTTCTTTTCATAATATTATATATATATCTTTTTTGGGGGGGCGGGGGGACATTCACAACTCATAGTGTGAAATGCGGGCCTTTCAAATCTCACCGTGTGAACGCCATGCATTTCATACCTAACCTTGTGAACCGTGAGCTATTTCCATTTTGTGGACGTTATTGGTTAAACACGATTGAAAACGTTAATGAAATATTCGGATTAATGAAATCTAATCAAAAGATACACTAAGTTACGAATCATTCAAAAGACACTGATTTTTTTAAAAAAAAGTCAACATTACTTAGTTAAGATAATGAGCAAATAAAACAAACAAAATGTAATTAAGTCAATTTTAAAAAAGCCTCAAAGCTACATGAGTAGATGGCAGGGTGTTTCAGGGCAATTTGACCTTTGACCCCGACGCTGATTGGCTTAGAGCTTGTCACGTGACCACGCCCTCTCGCTCTGATTGGCTGTTGGCTTCCTCCTCCCCTCATTCCCCCTCCCCGACCCTATTTTGGCGGGTTGTATATGTGGGACGTATGGGAACAGCGCTGTGATTGGCTGTTATTTATATCACTGGCTGAGTACAGTGCTTTCCCCCTCCTTCATCAAGTTTGGCCACCTTTCCCCTCTGGTTATTTTCATGAGGACATGGGGTTAGCGACCTGTTGTCCTGCTTCATTGTTGCAAAGGTTTATTTCTGGTCTTCTATGTGGCAATGGGTTTTCCATGATGACTGGTGCCAGTTTGGCGGCTCAACAAGACCGGAATAGATCACGACCTTGAAACCGTGACCTTGAAACCGTGACCTTGAAACCATGAGTTAGTACATGTGGTCATTGACTCTGGCAACCCTCCCCCCTTCCCCAGCAATGGGTTTTCCCTGATGACTGGCGCCAGTTTGGCGGCTCGACATGACAGGAATAGATCGTGACCTTGAAACCATCAGCTAGTACACGAGTTCATTGAGCCTGACAACCCCCCTGGCAATAGGTTTTCCCGATGACATAATCGCACTGTCGCAACCCTGACGACTCATAACAGGCGCCAGTTTGGTGGCTCGACAAGACAGAAATAGAACATGACCTTAAATGATGTCGCAGCCCTCCCCATCTATACGGCAATGGGTTTTCCCTGATGACTGGTGCGAGTTTGGCGGCTCGACAACATGAGTTGAGACAGGAATAGATCGTGACCTTGAAACCGTGAGCTAGTACATGAGATCATTGACCCTGGCAACCCACCCCTGCAATGGATTTTTCCGATGACGTCATTCCACTGTCGCAACCCTGATTACTCATATCTGGCGCCAGTTTGGCTGCTCGACAAGACAGGAATAGATCACGACCTCGAATGATATTGCAACCCTCCCCATCTATGTGGAAATGGGTTTTCCCTGATGACTGGCGCCAGTTTGGCCGCTCGACAAGACAGGAATACGGCTCGACATGACAGGAATAGATCGTGACCTTGAAACCGTCAGCTAGTACATGAGGTCATTGACCCTGACAACCCCCTGGCAATAGGTTTTCCCGATGACATCATCGCACTGTCGCAACCCCGACGACTCATAACAGGCGCCAGTTTGTTGGCTTGACAGGACAGGAATACATCATGACCTTGAATGATGTCACAACACTTCCTTTCTATGTGGCAATGGGTTTTCCCAATGACTTATAATATATGGCATCAGTTTGGCAGCTTGATAAGACAATTAGAGACAGGAATAGATTGTGACCTTGAACGATGTAGCAACATCCCCTTCTATGTGGCTATGGGGTTTCCCTGGTGACGTCATCGTTCTGTCTCAACCTTAGTTGGTAACAGCTATAAATATCGGCACCTGTTTTGAAATTCTTTCATTGTATAACTTGTCTTCGGGTGTTAAACAAGCATTCCAGTATGAGTGATTACTCCTCGCTGACGGATCTGGGTGAGTAAATGTACTTTTCTAACAGGCACACTCATTATTTATTGGTAGTTAAATCAAAGTGTATACATAATTTATTTAAAAATTACAATAAACCATGGCAGAGTTGTCTAAGTTTATTAATTTATAATAGGTATATGAGAATTAAAATTATAGATAATTTGAAGGTGTCCAAGCAGCTACTTTTTTTATGACATTCGGATAACGCTATGCCTGAACAAATGTGTATTATAATCAAGAGTAGTTTATTGAAAAAACTTTATTTCAAGCTATAGTTAAATGATAATTAATTTTGTTGGTAGTTTACTAATGATTGAAAATGATTTTAAAATTGTATAAACAAGAGTGGTTATAATAAATTATATAATATATTTTTTATTTGAGAGTAGTTTATTGAATACATTTATTGCAAACTAAAAAATTATTTGAGAGTAGTTTATTAAAAACTAAATTTTATTTAAAAGTTGTTTTGTACAAGTGTTTATTATAATTAATATAATAATGTGTTTATTGAAGGTAGTGTTTTAAAATACCACAATGACATCAGTTTCTGTGGACTCCTACACTTATGAAAGACATTTCAAAGTCCAGTATAAATGTACAAGAAAACAAACAATTTAAAAATAATTTTTGGGTTTCAAAAGCACTCTTGTACTGTTCGAAAGTATTTAAAAACCCGTTCTCACAATTAAAATGCTGCCTATTTCTATACAAAGCGAATAGATCTGCAACGGTCACCATGCTGCACAAGGGGAATATATGCAAAGCTCGGCCAATGGCCGAGGACACCCATTCCTGTCAAGCTTTAAAATACGGATACAAGGAACAGGCTAACACTTCAAAGTGATGCGTGTGTTATCATAAGGTACGCATTGGTCCGGACGAGCTAACGCTGCTAAATATCTCAGATTCACATAGCATTCTAGAGATTATTTTATCTTACTATTATATTCAAATAGATAGTCTGTTTAATATTTGTAAGTTTAAGCTTTAGTGAATATCAAACTAAGCTGTTGCGTTGTATTTTTTAGAGGATGAGCTGTGTGGAGAACCTCAGACATACACGGATCTGATGGCCCTCGGTGTTTACATAGAGGAATTGACCGCAATTGTTGGTAACAGCAGGCCAATGAAAGACCAGATTTGTATGAAAGAATAATTACTCTTTAAAAGTCAAACAAAAAAATAATAATATAGCACCATGAAAAATTGTTTCGAAATAAGAATAATGTGCTAAATTAGGGGTTTTTTCATGAACCAAATTGGGGATTATCAGATTTTTGTTTTATAAATGCTAAGCGGTAAATATTATATTAATTTACGGAGGTTTCCTTATTGCATAATTATTGTATGACAATTTGGCTAATTTGGTAGAATGCCTACCTCCAGGTCTAGGTGTCCTGGGTTCGAGTCCTGGCAGGACTATAGCTATTATTGTGAAAATGACTATGCAGCCTAATAGGTAGTTTCTGTATTATTAATTTTGGCTATCACTTACGTTAAAAATTCTAATACAAAGTTATGTTTGTTTCAGATGCATGGGACCACTATATGATATCTCCTCAATATCAGATGTCTGCGGTGGTATCATCTCCACCGCTACCACCCATAGTGCCACACAAGCCTATAAAGGACATATTTTCGGCTCTGGATGCGATTGATGCAACAAAGGTGAGATTATTATTTTACGTTAAAATAATAAAAAATTGATATACAAGTTGAAAGCGTATATAACGAACAGATTTCTTAGTAGACCTCTATAATAGAGCACTAATAGGTGAAAACACTTTTCAAATAGAACCTTAAAGTAAATGAATTATCCCAAACAGGCGTATTTTAAATTGGGCAGTTAGAGTAACTGGGAGATCCATTTTAATATTTGATATGCATACTGTCCACTCCAAGGACAAAATATAAATAAAATGGTCATTAGGTTTTAAAGAATTATTTTTCTAGCTTATACGAAAACTTGATTGATTTAAAAGTGAAAAGGATGAATTTTTAAACTGACTTTACTAGGAAGAATATTGTTTCAAATGCTTACTTTTAAGTTAGTTTGACTTGTGTTTGAATTCAAACTCTTGTGTTTTAGCTCAAATGAATAACGGAGATGCCTGTCCGAGCCGGGGGGAAGACGTGGTCCAAACCCCGAGCTCCGCATCCCCATTAAACCGGTGGGAGCTTTGCCGCCTGCAGATGTCTTCCCGTGGGAGTGCACGTCATTGTGATAAGCTATCCCCTGCTAGCACATACAGAAGAAGAAATAAAGGAATCATTACGATTCAAAATGGCGATGATACACTTTGTCTTGTCTGGGCATTGTTTGTCGCAAGGCTGCGTGTGACGTTAAAAGAGAACCAGGATGCATGGGCATGAACAACTATAGCCACATAAAGAAAGGCCGCAATATTAAAAATACAAAGCAGAGGAACTATGCCTTGATGCCGGGTGAATCTTTTGAAAGATGGTGGTGGAATAACTGAACTGAAACAATTTCAAACATACCTCTCCAAATACAGAATCAGAATCACAGTGTTCAGGGAATATCGGGGAAGGCAGGTCCTATATGAGGGGCCTACTCCTCCCGAACACTCCTTTAAGGGCTACCTTGATTTGTATTTTCACGATGATAAGCAAAACCATTTTGATGTCATAACATCCTTGACAGCCGCATTTAAGTGCGGTTACTTTTGCCGCGAGTGTCGTGTGCCGTTCAACACAAAGAACGAGCACAAATGCGAGTTCGCGTGCAAAAAGTGCTACGCTAAGTAAACTTGCAGTGTAGGTCGAACTGTAGTCTATAAAGACTGTGGGCTTTGGTTCGCAAACCAAACTTGTTTTGATAACCATAAACGTCCTGGTTTTTGCAGAGGTCACATGTCTAACTGTGATATCAAAAAGGTTTGTGAAGTTTGTGGGCAATGTTTCATTCTGGAAAGGTCAAATTATTCACACAGGTGTTATGAGACATTTGTATAATATGTGAGATATATCGCCCTTTTGGGCATTTCTGCTATATGAAGAAGGCCCCATCCAAACCATCACTGGAAAAGAGTAGTTTTCATGTTTGTATTCTATGATTTTGAATGCAGACAAGAAATGCTTCTTCAAGGTACGGTCAACACGTACTTGCACGAAGCTAACCTGTGTGTTGTACAGAAGTGTTGCAATGCCTGCCTTCATATCAATGAAAATTACCATCATTGCATCGAATGTGGGGGTGATTAGACTCGCATATTAATGGGTGATACCATAATGGCCCAATTTTTCGGATTTATAAAGCAAATTAAAGGAACAAAATTTAAGGATATCACCCTCCTAGGCAATAAGGCGAAAGGTTATAATGGGAATTTTATTTTAAAATATATGATGGAGGTTAAAAAATAGACTCCAGAGCTCATACTGAACGTTGGGAAAATCTTGTCCATGCGTAACAGCCCGCTCCACTTTATTGACTCGCTGAAATCTCTCCCAATGTCGTTGTACAAGATGCCCAAGATATTCGGCTTGGACGAGTCTTTGGCCAAGGGACATTCCCCATTTTTTAAATAAAAAAGAAAACTCGGAATATAGGGGTCCCTTTCCGCCAACGGAGGACTACGGCATCGGTGAGATGTCGGTTGAGGGAAAGTAGCACTTTGAAAAGTGGTATGAAGCGTTGGTCAAAGACAATTATGTCGTTGATTTTAACCGCGGGTTGGAACTGTTATGCGTGAAAGATGTAGAGATCCTACGGAAGGCCTGCCTGCAGTTTAGAGACATGCTTATGGAAAAAGAAATGGTGGATCCTTTAAGAGAGGTGTGTACGATCACAGGAGCGGCCATGTTGTTTTACCGCTGAAATCATCTTAAGGAGAATACCGTCGGTATCATCCCTAACGGTGGCTACCGATGTGAAGACCAACAGTCGCACGTCGCCGTACAATGGCTCTGCTCGGAGGCCCACTGACGCGTTGTCTCTATCCTTCATGCAGGTAACGGCTATGAGTGTTATGTGTTAGGGCAACGTGTAGACGGCGTTGTTAAAGCTGGAGATACCATCACCGTCTTCCAGTTATGCGTCTGTTATTGGTACGGGTGCCCTCTCTGTTATCCTCACAGGACCACCCCTATCAAAAACAACCCCCACGAGAACATGGAGACGCGTTATGAAGCGACCATGGCTGGCTTGCAAAAATTTAAGAAGGCCTTCTACACGGTCGTAGACATGTGGGAGTGTACGTTTAATGCGATGAAATGCACAGACAAGTACTTGAAACAATTTGTACTCCAGCATTAGGAGTACAGTAAGGAGCCCCCTCAGTCATAGGGACGCATTCTTTGGCGGCCGTACAAATTGTATCAAGCTCTTCCACGAAGCAGACCTTTTTTGTGGAGAGAAGATCAAGTACTTGGATGTGTGTTCTTTGTATTATTACGTTTGCAAGTACAAAAATTATCCCATCGGCCACCCCAAAATTCACTTGAAAAAAATTGTCCGTCTATAGATCAAGTAGAAGGCATAGCCAAAGTTACCGTGACGCATCCTCGGGATTTATTCATGCCCGTATTGCCTACACGGATGCACTATAAGTTAATGTTCATCTTGTGCAACAAATGTGGAAAGGAGAAAAACCAAGGTACGTGTCAGCACAACGACAAAAAATATCGCTGGATGACAGGCATCTGGGTGATTGACGAGATCCGGAAAGCCGTTGAGAAAGGCTACACCGTTGAAGCAGTATACGAAGTGTGGGATTACAATGTATCTGTTTACGATCATCAGACACGTTCTGGCGGAGGGTTTCATGGGTACATTAATATTTTTTGAAAATTAAACAAGAAGTCAGTGGATGGCCAGAGTGGTTTACCTCATAGGATGAAAAGTTAGCTTATATCCAATATTATGAGGAAAGAGAAGGGGCAAAACTCGATTTCTGCTCAGTTTGTAAAAACTCTGGTCGTTGCACTCTGTCTAAACTCTTTTTAAATTCACTATGGGGAAAGTTTGGGGAAAGACCCGATTTACCAAATTTAGTCTTTTCAATAACTATCAAGGCATCCACAAGAACCTGACGGATCCGTACATTACTGTGGACAGCGTCATTGATGTAAATGATTAGGTTATGTTCCTCAATTACAAAGATGCGTGAGACGCGTTGCACCCTAACCCTAACACGAGTGTGGCGGTGGAATGCTACACGTCTGCTATGGCTAGATTGTACTTATACAGCATTCTTGAAAAATTGGGGGACCGCGTTTTGTATCACGATACAGATAGCGTTCTATTCACGGAACGTTTCGGTGATTGGAGGCAACCAACCGGAGAATTTTTAGGTTACCTTACTGATGAACCTCAAGATTACGATCCAGGAAGTTACATTAGTGCTCTTGTGTCTGGCAGTCCCAAGAATTACACGTACAAAGTTTATGTTGGTGGCGATTTTGCCAAAACAAAAACTGTGTGCAAGGTTCGCGGGATCACCATAAACTACGGCAACCGGAATAACGTTAATTTTAACGTTTTGAAAGGGAAGGTCACCGATCAGGCCGTGGAAAGATACATACAGATACCGCATTAAATTGTAAGAAAAGGTCTTGCGAATTTATGTACCGTTTCGCAGACTAAAGTATATTGACCCGTGTACACCAAACGGCGGAAAACCGATGATTATATATTGCCGTTTGGGTATCAGAGTCCTTGTAAACGTGATCGCCACGATTAAATGGTGATCACTTAGACGGGCTGAGTAATAACCTTTTTTTCTTTCACTCTAGACAGTTCCACTGATATACGATTTTTCAAAGATTTGAGATTATTTTCATATTTTTTCCTTTGAGAATACATGCATATTTTTTTATTGATTTATTTTATGAACCCGGGATACTTTTTTATATATTTTTACATCCAGTACAATCCTTCACCTACCTGATTATTTCTAGTTATATAGAATTAGTCGTTTGTATATATTTTAATTCTAGTCAATTTTATTATTTTCTTTGTACATATTTTAAATTGAAACCATCTTGTTGTGTACTTATATTCAAGTACTTTTTAAACCGGAATTTGTAAATTAATACCGAGGCCACTATTCCCGCTACGAGCTCAAGAAATTGATTAGTGTTTTCTCTACACCTAAACATGTATAATTTACCTCAATGTATAAGTTATATTCTATAACTGACATTTTTGTAAATAAATATTCCAAATATATTTTTCACGGGGTGAGTCAAATCTCTAAAAATTTTATTTGTTTGTAAATAAATATTCCAACTATACTTTTGATGGTGTGATATATATTTGTATACACTTTTATTTGTGTGTAAATAAATATTCCAAGTATACTTTTGATGGTGTGATCTATAGTTGTGTAAACTTTTATTTGTGTATATAAATGTTCCAAGTATACTTTGCTTGGTGGGAAATATATTTGTATAAACTTTAATTTGAATAAATAAATATTCTAATAATACTTTTCATGGCATGAGCTATATTCCAAAACTTTGATTTGTGTAAATAAATATTCCAAGTATGCTTTTCACGGTGTGAGATACATTTGTAAATAAATATTCAATGTATACGTTTCACAGTATGAGCTATTTTTGTGTTAATAAATATTATAAAAACTTTTATGTTTGTGTTTTAAAGTCTATACCCCCTATCCCTCATATCCTATAAATACAAGCTCATTTAGATTATAATCTCAGGCTCAAACATTATGGACACGTTGAAACATACATTTTCTGTTATCATCAGAACCCCTTACGGCTGTGGATAGTCGCATTTTGTAGCCGACTTTACCCGTCTCTTGGACACAATGTGTGACGTTAAATTTGATCAAATCACCTGGTATTATTCTTTATGGCAACTGGAATTCGAACAAGACGGGCCAAGTCCCCGCATCATATTCTGTAAGGTTTTACCGGAAATAGATGACACCTGTAATGACTCTCTACAGATGATAATACTGGATGACCTGATGGGTGAAGCCAAAAAAGTGGTCATCGATATTTTCACCAACGGATGCCACCATCAAAATATTAGCGATATGTACCCTACACAAAATATATTCCACCAAAGCAAGGGCCAAAGAGACAGTTCCTTAAACGCACATTTTATCGTGTTTTTTTAAAAATCCCAGATATAAAGCTCAGATTCAACACTTTGTACGTCAAGTCTGTCCTGAAAACCCCCGTGTTTTACAAGATTATTATTATTATTAGCACCGCGTCTTACTACCCATTCGGGTTATACGCACTTTCGCTAATGTGTAATGGTAGGGTGATAGTGAGATGAAATGAAGGACCTACAGTTTAACGTGGAATCCGAACCACGGTGGAGGCCTGGCATTCCCCACATTCACAAGATGTCTTTTCAGAGGTGAAGGAAGGATTTGGTAATCAGATAAATCTTTGCCGGGACCTGGGATTGAACCCCGGCCGCCAGCATAGAAGTCTGACACCTTACCCCTAGACCACCAGGTCACCCTGTTTTACAAGAGTTTTACGCTGATGCTACAAACACTCCCAACGGCTATATATTGTTAGATTTCAAACAAAGTACACACGAATGGTTCAGATATAGAACCCGCACAAATGTCGGGTGCTACGTGTACCTACCACGCAAAAGCTATAAAAACACCCAACACGTCCCGATTATAGATCATTTCATAACCATGAGTCCCAAAGTGTTGAAGCAAGCCCCTCTGCTAAAGTAAATGCATCACATGAACCCGCAGCAATGTGTCACCTTGCTGAAAACGGCCGACAAGAACTGATTGACTTTGTTTTTCGAGTGTGCCTACAACACTTTAAAAGGGCGGGTGCCGTAGAAAAATGCGCAGTAGACAAAGTTACGTTCTCACAAGCAGGTAAGTACGCAAGCTGGTCAACAGAGGAGAGTAATGGAATAATAAAAGACGAATACTCATTCAGAAAGTAAGAGCATTCCTAGCCTTACTTTTTGCCCCTTTAATCAGCGGTGTCCTCGGTTCCTTATTCAAAAACTAGATAATGGAACACAAGAAAAAGATGATGTTGGTGTTCCCGGAAACGTTACGGAGTTACGAGCAACACCACCGACAAGAGGCAGTGGCCACAAATCTAGTGGTCTCCATGCTGGACAATAAAATGAAAAATTCCTCATTTCAAAACTTGACAAGTCCAAATGGACTTTATACCAACGAGTGCTACAGCGCTATTTGCACTTTAGTCAACACACTCCACCATCTGAAAATACCACCAGCACAACCCCTTCTGAAGTGTCTCTACTTCCTTTCCTGGCTGTTCTCAATACTGTACCAGAACAGGCACGTAAATTGCTGGACGTTTACTAGAACATATTATTTCCCGAGGTGGTATCTCTTGGGACGAGATAGGGAAGTGAGTATTCACGATACGCCTCTCCGTGGATCCAATATTGTGGATTTAGGCAACGATCTGGTCAGAGCAATAAGACATATTGAACCGTCTGGGTGGCGAAAGTTTCTCACGGCGCGTCAAAAAATAAATGTTCCGAAAGAATTTATTGTAAATCCGGAAGGTTTGGAATCCATTAGAGATCCGACACCCGTACACCAACATTTCAATCTTCGCAACGCCATAAGAAGAAGAAACTGAAAAGGGTGGACGAAAACAGGTGGCTGCCATTCCGAGCTTAATGGACCGTTTATCCGACGTCTACTACGACCCTTCTCATCCTGCAGGGTTTGCAGGGGTGGCGTCGCTCATAAAAGCGTCCAAGAAAGATCCTGACAAAGTACGAGAATGGCTTTATGCGCAAAATGCTTATACGCTACACAAACCAGTGATAAAATAGTTTCCACACTATAAGTACGTGGTGTCAAACATTGACGATCTCTGGCAGGACGATCTCAACGATATGCGAAGTCTTGGAAAATATAGCGACGGTGCAGTTTACTTGCTCACCTTCATCAACGTGTTTAGTAAGATGGCCTGGGCAAGGACGATTCCATCCAAGACGGGGAGAGTCGTGAGACATGCCTTTCGGGACATTTTCAAACAAAGCGGCCATAACCCTCTAAGTTTACAGACGGACATTGGGACAGAGTTCACGGCACGTCTAGTCCAGAAATTTCTCAAACATGAAGGCATGCACTACACCACTCATAATTCGGACGTGAGGGTAAGTATCGTGGAACGATTCAATAGAACACTGAAAGGGTGCATGTGGCGCCACTTTACAAAAAATAACACGTATCGTTATGTTGACGTCCTCCAAGATCTTATAGACTCTTATAACGACGCAAATCATTTCAGTATAAAGATGGTGCCTGCAACCAATTCAAAAACTAATGTGCTTCAAGTCATAGATAATCTGTACGGCAAAAGACGTCCCAACTCGAATAGAAAGCCGAAAATGAAAGTCGGTTTTATGGTGCGTATTAGCAAATCCAAAATGCTGTTTGAAAAGGGCTACGAAAGCAATTGGAGCGAAGAAATTTTCAAAGTCATTAGTGTCATGTTGCGACAACCTGTTGTCTAAAGACTGAACGATCTTGATGGCGAGGAGTTGGAAGGAACGTTTTTTGAACTCGAATGGCAACGCGTACGTCTTCTCGAAACATTTAAAATTGATAAAATACTACGTGGAAAGGGTAAAGGCGCCAGAAAGAAAGTGTACCTTCAATGGAAAGGTCAACCCTCCAAGTTTAATTCTTGGATTCCTGCCATTTATGTCATCGCTCTACCATGAAGGAACAGTTTTACACCACTTTACCGAGCGACAGGTCTATGGGATATTTACCGAAAAATACCCTCGCGAATTTCACTACGCAACTTCCCTACCGTCTTACACTCTAAGACCAGTGAAAAGTCGCTCTAGCAGAATTTCAAAATCCGTGTTCTTTCACCACCGTACCTGAGGGGCAAAATATGGTATTGTACACCTGGGTGGATGCTAACAGAGTGGAACCAATATTCAAGGATCATATCCCTCCTGGAAACTACAGCACTATCCATGAATTGATCAAAGCCCTAAACGAAGTAGAAGCGTTTAAAGGGGATTCCGGAGTTGTATTCAAGTACACAAACCCCAAGAAAAATGGACGTTGTTTCTTCTTCACCAAATATACAGCTGCTGACTCTATCAAGTCAACTATGTTTACAGCTCGGTCTCGATCCTCAGACTAATCTGATAAAAGTCCCAAAGTCACTGTACGCAGCCAACATTATACTAGGCTTGCCCTAGCAAATGTACATCCACACGGATATCGTCGATCCTCTGCCCGTGTGTGAAATTGTTGCACCGCTTTTACGTATAGTCGGTATCAACAACATAAACTATCTCTACGGCATACATAAGACAGTTAGCTATGATCCGTTGCACTACATGCCCGTACTTAGAAGGGAAATTGAAAGCTTGGATATTAAAATAAGAACAGACACTAGTGAACCTGTACGGGTTCGTAAAAGTGTGTGTGAAACTTCATTTTCGACGCTGCTCAACATGAACTGTCCCTATTAAAGATACTACGTTAACCAGGCTGGAATAGGAATATCTTCGATATACCACGGTGATCCCTGTGAACACGGGCACTGGTTAGGAAGTTTTTTCTGTTTCCTTTTCAAGAGCGTCGTTCCTCTGCTGAGAAGAGGCGTTAAAGCCATTGGAAATCGGGCGCTTCATACCGGTATCAACGAGCTCTCCGACATCGTTAATCAGCGTCGTCCTTTCAAAGAGGCTCTACGGCACCGTGACGTCGAGGCTGGAACATACCTGAAACGCAAGGTGGAGCAGATGATCGACACACTGATGACCGTCTCAGGCTATAAAGGGCGTCGTAAGAAGCACCGGCTTCATTCTTCTGTCGTTGCCTGACGTAAAAAGTCAAGAAAGAAGCAGTGGATATTTTCATTTGAAATGTTGTTTCTACACCCCCAGTCATGCGAGTGTGCCAGCAGTGAACTTGATCTCGTTTCCATCCCACCCACGCAAACCAGTCTTGAAATTTGCAATGTCTCCAATACAAACCTGTCTCTTCCCTCACCGATGATTCGCCTATCGAATTTATCGTTACCTGACAAAGCGAGTTCTATATTGATCTTTCACAGACTATGCTTTCTCAGGGTGGCCACAATGAAACCCGATGGCGAAGCTTTCACAGGGGTGGATCAAATCGCTCCCGCCAACAACTGGTTGCATTCGCTATTCACACAAGTAGATGTGTTTTTAAACCAAAATCTAATCTCACAGCCAGCAACACGTATGCTTATAGATCGTATTCCACATAGAAGACCAGAAATAAACCTTTGCGACATTGAAGCAGGACAACACGTCGTTAACCCCATGTTGTCATGAAAATAACAAAAGGGGAAAGGGGGCCAAACTTGGAGGGGGAAAGCACTGTACTCAGCCAGTGATATAAATAACAGACAATCACAGCACTGTTCCCATACGTCCCACACATACAAACCGGCAAAATGTGGTCAGGGGTGAGGGGAATAAGGTACGAGAGGAGAAAGCCAACATCCAATCAGAGCGAGAGGGCATGGTCACGTGACGAGCTCTACGCCAATCAGCGTCGGGGGCAAGGTCAAATTGCGCTGAAACGCCCCGCCATCTACTTACATGGATTGAGTATATTAAAATTATTATCCAAGACAAGCGTGCAAGCCTATATGCCCCTAACAAAAATATTAATTATTATTTTTGTATGTGAGCAATGTTTCTTTCTGTCTAATGAGTCTATCCAAAACTTCAATTTTAAATGAACAGAAGGAGTCTGTTTGTCTTAGCACCACGTCTTACTACCTGTTATTACGATAGTGTATTAGGATTGAAGAAAGTTTAATTCAGGGGAAGTGTACCCACATTTGTTTCGATTGAGTGTGGAGAACCATTTTAGAAAACCACCCTCAGTACAGTACACCCAACAGGGATTCAAACCCTGATATTCCTGTCATCGGCAGTTTAGTCTAACATGAGAGTGAGGCCTTACCCCATGTGGTCACCGAAGGATGTAAAGCTTATTTTTAAAGCACTGCGTAAGGATGTGTCTGGAATTAGGAAGAGGAACTAAAATGAAGGATTCTAGTCAGGCTCACTGGTGCTGAGACAGTGAGACTGATTGGCGACTGGAGTCCTAAGTAATGCTTTTGGGACCATCTGGATTTTAATAGATAATATCACTGTATTGTCAGAATAATAGAAAAAGGACTTCAAGGTTGGCGTCAGGCGTGGAATAGCTCACTTATAAACCTCCAACCTCGGTTAAAAGCTTGGAGTCTCTCTTGGTCTAATTTGCATATATTATACTTATTGCACAGTATTTTACTACCCCTCTGTGCTAGCCAATTATTTATTCTCTATGGGATAGAAATGGAGCGAGGGAGATAGAATTTAGAGGAAATATACCCACATGTGGATGGAGGTAGAGTTTAAAATCATTTGTTTAAAACTACTCTCAGTACACTCAGTGGGGACTCAAACCCCTAATTCCCCATCTCAATCAAATCATAATAAGCTAGACTGATGCCCAAGACCGTACGTCCACAAATGCGGATAGTATATATGTCTGATATATAGATACACACATATATCATACTTGTACACTACCTGCATCTGTATATTTATTTGCCAGCTTTTAGCTTAAATATTATATACATATATAATAAAGTATATATAACATAAGATAATATAGTATAATATGTAATAAAACATACAAGATAATATTTGATGTAATATTTAGGCTATAAGCTAGTAAATACATATTTTTAATGGTAAACAGCATTGCGAAATAAATTAAACTAGGATAAAGCCAAGAAAAATTAGATTTTTTAAGAATTAGAATAAATCTATTTACAAGTTGGAATACCAGGCCTCCACCGTGGTTCGGATCCCACGTTAAACTGTAGGTCCTCCATTTAATCTCTCAATCACCCTACCATTACACATTAGCGTAAGAGCGTATAACCCTAACGGGTAGTAAGACGCGGTGCTAATAATATACAAAAGTATTAAGGTTTTTTACACCACCACGTTTTATACTACCTGTTTAGGTAATCCGCACCTATCATAATTAAACTAATAGTTTAGGGATGATGAAGCATTATAGAGGTAGTCTACCCGTATTTGCGTGGAAGGTAAGTGGGAAACCATTTAGGAAAAAACCACCCTCAGTAGACCCAACTGGGATTCTAGCCCTGATCTCCCCATCAGCAGCAGAAGTATTAAGTTATTTAATAATCCAATACCTGTTAAACCCCACAGATATAGCGACATTTAGTTAAACTCCAAAACTTACCTAATTTAGAATCAAATAATTAAAACACACACATAAATATAAATTTTAAGTCGAGAAAACTACAATCACTTTTTTAAACTCGTACTTATTCAAACATATGCTCCTTAGCTTCGAACTGACTATCTAAACCCGTCGTGTTCTTCAACAAAGTACAGTAATCCATTATGTTTTGTCCCTCACATAGTAGAATTGCTCAAAATATTACCTCATCGCCGATAATGTTAGTCATTAAAAAGATCAAATGAGTTCTTTTATGTCAAATGCAAATTATGATTAGAGATCTTGCTTTTATTAATGGTAGGGTAAATATGACTCAAAAATAATTATGTACGAATGACCAACAAAGTTTTCTTCGAAAAAGAGTATTCTTTTTCAAGTACATCCTAGAAGGTTTTTTGTCTGGTCTACATTTCAGCACGGGAATATGTATATTATGTAGTGCAATGGTGCGATGAGAAATATATTGATGCATTGACTCGGATAGGTTTAGAATGTGTGTGACCAAGAAATAAAATTAAAATGGTTTTATTGACTTAACTAAAATAATATTTGAGATATTATCCTACTTATAATTTAAACGTAATGCTGATATTTGTATTATTTTTCTGAAAGTATTTTCATCTTGCACTCTTTTATACAACTTTGTTATTTATTTAAAATTAATAGTTTTGTATATAAAAATTTTTTTTTTACCAAAAGTAAGCTGGAAAAACAACCAACAAGTCAGTATCTGAAAATATTACTGTAGTAAGGATTTGAAACATATACGCCATGAGTTTCGTGAAATAATGAGATATTTTATGCAAATGTGACATAATTTTTATACATAAAACATTAAGTTAATGATTTTTTTAAATAATTAAAATTTATTTGCTGGGGTCCGGGGTTCAATCCTCGGGCCCGGCACAAATTTATCTGATTACCAAACCCTTCCTTCACCTCTGACAAGACATCTTGTGAATGTGGGGAATGACAGGCCTCCACCGTGGTTCGGATTCCACGTTAAACTGTAGGTCCTCCATTTCATCTCACAATCACCCTACCATTACACATTAGCGTAAGTGCGTATAACCCAAACGGGTAGTAAGATGCGGTGATAATAATAATAATAATAATAATAATAATAATAATAATAATAATAGCATAATACCCCTAAAAGTTCATATCTTCTACGGTGATAGTGATGTTATGTTGGCCAAATGAGTGGTTTGTGGGCTTTCGATATAAGTTCTAGTGTATAGTCTGGAAACAGATCAGTGCGCACACAAAATGTTATGTGGACGTCTAGGATTCCAACACGCATGGCATAACGGCATGGTTCAAATGGATACTTTAAACATGAGGAAGGTAGCAAGACTATTGCAGTTCTCAGAAAAGTGTTTACTTACTCATTCCTTCTCTAGCATAAAACTCGAGGTGGTCTGTACAATTTTGACAGTTGGCCGCCCTACAGTTTACAGCCATTCTAACTCAATAACGTAGTTTGACTGAATCTATTAATGTTTCGGGAATGTTTAAATTTTGTAACTCCTTAAGAATTGTTTGTATTCATGCATTATGGAAAGATAAGAGATAATGTATTAAACTAGGTGTGGTGATCAGATTTAAAGAGGTACTTTTTTGTGCTTAGTAATTTGCATCACATTGAGTTATTTGTGATGTTCGTGTGTAAATGAGATATATTTTGTATCATCTAAACATCATGTTTTTCAACATTTCTACTTTTTTTTTAGCACCACGTCTTAATACTCGTTCGGGCTATACTAGTACTAATTAGGTTAGTGGTTTTAGGGATAGTGAAGGTTGAATTTAGAGGAAGTGAACCCGCATTTGCATGAAGGGAGAGTGGTAAACTATTTAGAAAACTCCCCAGTTCACCCAACCAAGATTCGAACCTCGATAGCCCCATCCTCGGCAGTCTAAATCAACACGAGCCTAACGCGTTAGCTATCTATGCCACCGAGGCTGGTAGGCCTACATCTCTATATGTTCGGGAAATTTCTCGTGCTACATGTTAAATCATCATGATAATATCAACAACATTTTTCTCTCTTTCAGATACTTTAATAGTATTTAGGACAGGTATCTCTTTGAAGAAAAAGCATGTGTTTTTACTGAGCTTATTAATTAAAATGTTGTGTCAAGGTTGGAAATTTAATTCCGTTTCGAAGATGTTGAACATTTATTAAACAGAATACTTATTTGAGTCTTGTATTTTATAAGCATTCGAAAGCCTACATCCAATACCAAAATTAAAGAACTCTACAAATTATTCACTTGCATTTATTGTTTCATTTTTACGTTCCTAATCTTGAATCTTCTGAAATTTTTTTAAGAGGTGTGAAAGAATGATCTGAAGCACACAGAAATAAATTTACAAGTTTATCATTATGATATACTTTATTTTTTATTGCGCCACTTTTTTCTAACCTTTCGGGTCATCCGCTTTTGTGTTGGTTAAGATAATAGGTTTTAGGGATTAGGAAGGTTATATTGAAAGGAAGTGTACCCGCATTATACTTGGAGGGAAAGTTGTAAACCATTTTGGAAAAACCTCCCAGTACACCCAAACGAGATGCGAACCTCGCTTTTATTGTCATGGGTATCTAATCTACTGCGAGAGTAGCGCGTTAGACCACGTGGCCACCGAAGTGGGCGGGAGGCCTTATTGAGCAGCCAATTATATACAATCTCTACTAGAATTACTCGGAACTCGAAAGTTCATAGCCACACTTAACAGAAGTACGCTACCTATACCTATATTGAGCCAGTCCAATCCAGTCCACCTCATTACATCCTATCCCTAACATGATCTAGTTATCCAGTCCACCTCATTACATCCTATCCCTAACATGATCTAGTTATCCAATCCACCTCATTACATCCTATCTCCTTCAGGTCCATTCCATTGCTATCCTCCCGCAAGGGAACGAGTGTAATTAGTTCATATGTGTATGGCCCAAGTAATAGGACGCATTAACAAGAAAAAAAAATCCATCACTCCATTTCAATTTTCTCTATTAAGTTAAGTACTATAACATCGACTGTGTATCCGAATCATGAGTTTCCACAGAATGTTTCAGTGAAAGCGTGCAAAAATAAACAGGACATAGGGAATGGTTTACTAACATTTTGAGATAGCGGACATGTGGTCTGCGAAGTGGGATATGGACCTAAACATGTCTAACACTGTTACTGATATCCGGTTTATTTACAGCTAATCATTATATGTAATGTATTTACATTTAGCTGTAACATTACGTACAGGTGGTACTCTACAGTATACCATATCATTGACAAACCGGAGGAAACCTACCATTTTGTACCTCACAACAGTTGCTCAAAATGACGGCAACCATCCCCAATTCAAGTATGACATCGGCGTACGAGATTCTGCCGCACCCGTTCAAATATCTTGAGCGTGTGGCGAATCACATCACAGGCGACGACAATCCTGGCAACCAATTCCAGGTCTGTGTCCACTGGGGTCTCATACACAAGTAATTTGAGATATCCCCATACGAAATAACTTTCAGTCTCCCCCCACATGTTTAGGCTCATGTATCCCCTTAGATGGTTTCGCAGACCACACGTTCCTTATTTCAAAATGTTCGGTAGAGCATCCCCTATGTACTGTTTAATTTTTGCATGCTTTCACTGAAACAGCCTGTATATTTCAAAATCAGGCGGTACAACATGAAGCTACCCTCTCTTTAAAACCCAACATTGTCTTCGACAGCCATGCTTACTATAAAAGAGAATTACATTCCCACAAAAAAAAAAAACCATACAGCTCAATTTTATAGAAGGGGCCTTTTAGAGAATACAAAAATTTTATTGCAGTTAATATTGCAATTTGCAAGCACTTTATTAAATTATTTTATGTTATTTTAAAGGCACTTATAATATC
This sequence comes from Timema cristinae, assembly GCA_039000515.1. NCBI lineage: Eukaryota > Metazoa > Arthropoda > Insecta > Phasmatodea > Timematidae > Timema > Timema cristinae. The sequence goes on from JBCFYV010009882.1 coordinate 34,372,499, forward strand.
GATCAAACGCCACATGAATGACATAAGCCTACGTTGAAGTAGAATTTTACTTTAAATTGTTCAAGAGCCATAATACTTTTTTCAATATTTTTAAAACCTTTTATAAAATATATTAATTTTAAATTTTGCAAACGTTCACGACTATAACAACAAATACACAATTTTTTAGCTTTCCACCATAATTTGAATAAGGTGTTAATTTTAATATTTTGATAACATATTTAAAACATAAATGGAATGAGATGTTAATTTTAATATTTTGAAAGCGTATAATAATGTTTTTTAATTTTGGGGGTTAATTTATTAAGATTTCACTAGATTCATCAGTGAATGTTATATATTTTACATAGCATGTTTATTCTTAAGTTACAAAATGGTAGCTACACTGGGTCGAAATAGGACAGTGTAGCGGTGAAACCAATAGTCTAGGAAGAAATGCTAAGTTTTGATAAGAGTTTACTGCAATTATTGAAGAACGGAAAGCTCTATATCAAAGATGGCGAACATTTTCCGACCAGTGTGCCACTTACGGACTACAGTAGCCCCATGGCTTCTCTGGTGCTGACTGACAGCTGACAGCTTTGAAAAGCTACCAGACCAAATAATGTATCCCTACGCCGAACCATATGATCTGCAAAAACATGTGTTTAGCAGCTGTCACTTCTGACGGTCAAAATGTAGGTATATATCTAAATGTTGACAGTCATAAATAAGCTGTGATTTGTCAGTCAGCACCAAAGAAGTCATGGGTTCACTGTAGTTGAATTCTGAGCTAGTTTAGTGTGCAACCTTTTATTTACGTTTTTTGATGAGTATTTAAAAATCAAAACTTTTTGAATATTATGGAATGTAATAAATAGCTCAAATAAAATTGTAAATATAATAATAATCATGGATTTTGAAGAAGGAAAATTTATTAAATTGTCAAAGTGAGAGAGACAATATGAATTTCAGTTAAAAACCATTGAGAGTAACACCTTCGGGGGTGGGGTGGAGGGGGGAAGACAACACATTTATATAAATACTAAAATCAAAAATTTGTGTAACCTTTTCCATATTAGTTTGTATTTTACAAGCCACAATATTTTAACTTGTTTCATAATTTGATGTCTTCAATAGCACACAACCTCGGTCCCGGCACAGATTTATCTGATTTCCAAACCCTTCCTTCACCTCTGACAAGACATCTTGTGAATGTGGGGAATGCCAGGCCTCCACCGTGGTTCGGATTCCACGTTAAACTGTAGGTCCTTCATTTCATCTCACAATCACCCTACCATTACACGTTAGCGTAAGTGCGTATAACCTGAACGGGTAGTAAGACGCGGTGCTAATAATAATAATAGCACACAAGTTTATTATGATATGTGATTGACATGGCTGTCAAAATCTTTGACTTCAAATATATATATATTATATATATTATATATATATATATATTATATATATATTTATTATATATATATATATTATATATATATACCACGATGGGAAAAGTTTTATTTAGTGTTCAAACTTTTTCATGATGACATGTCATACAAATCATGTTCATGCTACAGATTTGCCATCCCTGCTATATAGTAGAGTTGGCCGTTACAATAAAAATTAGTTTGTACCTACCTTCTTACATAATAAATAACAGGTTAAACACAGTTTTTAAAAATACCTCAAGTAAGACACATTATGCTCACTTTATAGCACTAAGAAATGAGTGACAAGAATACAGCACGAACTTCTATACGACTGCGAAGTAGAGAGCGCAATTCAACAAAAACAACACAATTTTACCAACTTTGACATCTCTTGTTATACCAACAAAACAGGCTCATAATAGTTCACTTTTTTAAAAATTTAGCACCACGTCTTACTACCCGTTCGGGTTATACGCTTTAGTACTAATTACGCCAATGGATTATGAATTGGGAAGGTCGAATGTAGAGGAAATGAACCCACACTGGCGTGGAGGGAAAGTGAAAAGTCATTTTGAGAAAACCACCCTCTGTTCACCCAACCAAGATTTGAACCTCGATCTCCCCATCCTTGGAAGTTTAACTAACACGAAACTAACGCGTTAGTTAATTAGGCCAACGAGAAGGGTAATTCACTATTAAAAGTGGATTCACACTAAAGGGAGTGTGTGCCGGCTCTGTCGTGTTGCTACCATGCTTTGATAGCTTTGGTCTTAGTAGTTACTTTTGATATTGAGTCTTTCCACTATCTCTTCCAAAATATTTTCTTTATTGAGATTATCTTATTTTTTATATTACAAATTTAATGTTTGTACCAACATTATTAAGTTTTCTTCGGCCTAACTACTTCACACGATAGTTGTATTAGAATGTTTTGCACCCATTGTCAAACTGTAGATAGACTTCGTGAAGGTTCACACTTGCCGGAAGGGGCCGAACTAGAATACACGCCAAATAGTCGGCCATAGTGTGCCCTATCTCAATTTACACTGACAAGAATGTGTACCTAGTTCGCTCTGGAGCGAGTCATTCAAATTGAACAACTCCTGAACGAGATCTGTGAACGAACGAGTTGTTCACGCCGCCATTACACACTACATCACGCGTCTGATACAATGATAAATAGGCCAACAGTTTTTACTACACATTTCTATTATTATTTGTACAAAATAAACGTATGCACATCAGTTGTACATTTAAATCAAGAACTTACATCAATGAAATTAAATAGGCCTATTACCCTAAATATTATGCCCTACCACAAGGATGCCTCAGGCACCGCTTCCCCTTTGCCCCCATATCATTACTTTGTATCCATGTGACACTTGGAGACATTGTGCATTAGTTTGATGTTCCTTTTTTTATTTTTATTTTTTTATATATATTTTAAATCCCCGGCAGCCTAGGCCATCTTCTGGGACTATTTTGTTACAATGTAGCGGATGCTTACAGTACACATGAAGTTTAGTTATATAGGTACAATTAATTTTTCAAAAGTAAAATTTTACAAGATAAAGATATAGTAAAAGATTTATGACAAGATATAAAAATTACACATGGCAGCTAATGTAAAAAAGATCATTCAAACAGAATGACAGGTCACCACCGTGGTTCGGATTCCACGTTAAACTGTAGGTCTTTCATTTCATCTCACAATCACCCTACCATTACACATTAACCCGAACGGGTAGTAAGACGCGGTGCTAATAATAATAATAAAAAATGGGTGTGTGTACTTATGTACGCGCGCGAGAAGTTATACTTCTTTGGCATCATTAAAAAATAGTTTTTAATTGCATGCAAATAATTAATTACAATAAAATTATAATATTTAGTATTAATTATGTTAAATAATAATATTTTAATTTATATCAATAAATAATACATACGAATAGTTAACCTCAATTATATTGGAGCACTTGAAAAAGTCTATAAGCACAATTTTTTTCACTAATATTTACCAATAGTAAATAATATTAATCAAAATATTCAATTTAAATCACTACTGAATATAATTTATTAGCACATATATAATTCGCACTTGTATGAAACTAAAACACGTGTTGTGAATGTAGAAACTAGAAACATGTGGATAAATATTATATATATGAAAACAGTGATCAGAGGCGACGAGCGTACCATAGAGAAAGGAATAACATAGTATACATTTCTCTATGAGCGTACCAACATGCGCGACTAACAGAGGTTCTATTTCTATTTTGTTGGTAGCTTTTTTTTTTCGAGACTTAGTGAGCGGTTTACCTTCAACCTGTTACTTTTGTGTTACAGTGATGCGCGCGCATCTTAAAATGTCACTCTCATCATTTTTTCATAACGCGCCAAAAGAAGTATAACTTAAATAATCATTCAAACAAATCAATGTATATAAATAGAAAAATATTAAGCTGTAATCATTGTATAAATCAAGGTTAGGTGTTTTTATTAAGTACATATTTTATAGACTAAATGAAGGAGACGGGCAAAGTGATTAGCCTATTAATTATATTACAGAAGGAAATTAAAGTTAGTAATTATGTGATATTATTTTACAAAGGATTTTTTTTAGTAAAATAAAAATAAAGGAAAAAAGAATATTATACTTCTTAGTTATGTAGGCCTACATACATATAATTGTAGGTCCAAGCTATCGTTGTGTAGTTATTTAAAACTATTTATGGACAAAGAGTAAAGCAGATAATGAAAATATTAGCCTACTTAATGACATCTCTTCTTTTCACTCATACGCTATCATTATCTCTGCCTACTCGCTTTGAGTCTTCATCCAATGTTCGGTTTGAATTAGCTAGTCTTGGCTCTCAACGCATCGCTTCTGCACTACTTCCAACCGCCCTTCTTCGCTGAGCTTAGAGAGTTGTCGTCATTCAAGACTGAAGACACTCTTTTCACTCTCGTTCATTCGTTCTGAAAAGTGTCAGGAGTGTTCGTCATTCACGACTCTTCTGTCGTTCTTCGGTCTTACTACGAAAATAATCAACTATAAATGCTTACTATCGTTACTAGGTAGCAGCCCTGACTACAATATTAAACTATTTTTCTTAACATCAATAGACATAATTCTATGAATTAGACACTAAAGGCTATATGGTAAGGTTAATCATTATAAGTAATATGTGTAAGTAATAAAATTAAAGAATCAAACGCAATAGTGTGCGGGCTTATGTGAGCTAGCTCGCGTCAACGAGCTGGTTCGACCCATCACTAGTACCTACCGTTCTGGACCGTGACCTTGGGAGTGCACATTTGAAGCAAGATGACGTGGTCTGTAGATGCACAATCCTGTGAGTGTGAATCAAACAACGGTCCTACAAGGTAACTCATGTGTGAATTACGTGCTAGAGATTGTTTGCAGCACGACACAGCCGGCGCAATGTCCTCTCAGTGTGAATTCAAATTATTCGCGTTCAACTAGAAGCGCAGGTTTGATAAGAAAAATTAATCTGTTCATAAGGATCACGATTGTTTTAAAACTTCGTAGTCTGTTGGCGACACTGTTTGACCTGAGTGGTTATGTCCCGAAATGTATCACGTGATTGTCGGGGGCGGGATATTGGGATAAAAAAATCTTTGTTCAATAGATTATAGTGCTAACAACCGAACCATTGATTTACTCATAGCTTGGTGTCTCTCAAACAATAAATTGTTCTTAGAAAAAAAAGGTGAAAATAAATTCTTCCTCTGTAAAGTGATGACATTCAGGGCTGTCAAGCACCTTGAAAGCCGAGGAAAATAAAAACCAGTTTATCTTAAGTATAGAAATATCTAGAGATTTTATCCAAAAAACCAAAGATTGTAAATTTGTGAGTTCGGGGCATTTTACTGAAAGCTTTTATCTCATAAGGCCTATACTCTGTTTAGGGTAGCCACAAAATCTCGGAAATAAAATTTGCCAACTTTTTACATCCAAAAATCTTAAATATATATTTACAGGGGTTCTTTTAGGGTTTGAAAAATATATCAAAATACTAATAATTAACATAGTATTTTAGACGAAAATGGGGAGATTGGGGTTCGATCTCGGTAGGGTGCACTAAGAATGGTTTTACCTAAATGCATTTCCACTCTCCCTCCACGCTAATGTTGGTGCATTTCCTCTCAAGCCTTGATAATCCCTAATCCATTAGTGTAACTAGTACATAATCGTACAACCCGAACGGGTAGTAAGACGTGGTTCAAAGAAAACAAACCAAAAGTAACATAGTATTTGTTTTGTTATGAGTTTTTAAATGCACAAACGAAATAAATCTACTTAGACCTCGAAAAAAAAGGTTTAATAAGCAAATAATATTTCTCTATTCTAGATAGCCAAAGAAACAATTTTCCCTTATCGACTAATAGATCCTCTGACTTTTCCAAGTTTTTCCTGAATGTAACCATCATGTAATTATTTTTATTTATTTAAGGTATTTAACATGTAATTTATTAATCGACTGATTATATCAAAGCACGAGAATTTCTATGAGAGAGAGCGAAATGGCCTACTAATTTTAACTAAAAGGTTATTTTCAAATAGCCTACCTTCCAGTGTTCTTTCTCATACCACAATCAACAGGGACCGAAACGACGGCTTTACTTCCCGTGTGAATGTGTGGAATACCAGGCCTCCACCTTGGCTCGGATTACACGATAAACTGCAGGATCTACAATTCATCTCACAATCACACTACCATTACACATTAGCGTAAGTGCGTATAGACCGGACGGGTAGTAAGACGCGGTGATAATAATAATAATAATAATAATAATAATAATAATAATAATAATAATAATAATAGTAATAATAATAATATTAATAATTAATTATTTAAATAAAACGGTGGCCATGGGGGACAAAAAACCACCACCCTTTAAAGTGAAGAAAATAAAGTTTTGGGGTAAAAACTTGAAACAAAACTCCAAACAAATAAATGAAATAACTATTCTTCGGTAAGTGTTAGAATTTAAATTCGATCTATATCAGTTATGTAACAGGTATTTAGATTAGCTAACAATATATTCATCTTCCCTCCTAATAGTTTAATAACAATCATAATAATAATAATAATAATAATAAAATTAATAATAATAAACACATGTTTTCTCATTTATAACATTTAATTAGAAATATTAATAGGTTATTACATACAACGTAGGAACTAGAACTATTGAGTTTGTAAGAAAATGTTCTCATAGATCACAAACACTAATAAATATTTTAAAGATATATTTTATCGATGGATCTGAATCTTTGGGTGTGCGAGATAAGTCTCAGGATCATATTAGGTTTACTCGTAGCTGGAAGGTCTGGGTTCAAATCTCAGCCACGTGGACCGCGGGCTGTTCTTTCCTAAGTGTTTATCCACGCTTCTTTCACGCAAATGTGGATACGCTTACTATAAATATATATTTTCCTTAGCTATATTCTGTTATTATAATTAAAATGTGTATAAAACAGATTAATGACAATAATTGGTTTGGTGTTAAACATCTTATTTTGATATCATTTGAATTTTTATGCGTGGGTAAGGAACGGGTCCAACTACTAGTTTTATTTATTTGTTGTATTTAACGTGCGATTTCTGAACCAACTGATTATATAATCACACGAGAATTTCTATGAGTGAGATCGAAAGGGCCTAACAATTTTGCAGGGAAAGGTATTTTCACAAACCTTACAGGGTTATCTTACAAACCACAATCGACATGGGACCAATGGATTTACTTTCCCTCCAAAAGGAGTAATGCTATTAATTGTTATTATTCAAAAGAAATCCTTTGACCCCGGTGGGGTTTTAACCCACGAACACCGGGTCTTGAGGCGAGCACTTTACTCCAAGACCAGTGAAGTCTACCAAACTGCTAGCATAAAGATAGCGCAACAAACACAAAACCAAATATTGTTCGAAAATCTCAACTAAAATCATTCATGGCTGCACTAGTGAGCACGTAAACTAAATGCAAGGCTCATTTAGTCTAGCCTACTGGCAACGGTGAGATCAGGGTTCAATTCGCAGCCGGTCATTCTCGAGATTATTTTCTAAATGTTATTCTTTTATTTCTATATGTAAGTACAGGTACATTTCACCTACATTCTACCTTCATCATCCCTACCGTATTAAAAGTATTAAATGTGTATAGCCCGAACGGCTAGTAAGGCAATGAGCTAAAAATAAGTCGAAGAACGTCGAGCAGGACCTTATTTAGGGTGTTGTGCTCATTATAGGAGCCAGGGAAAACCTTACTAAAATGCCAAATAGCTATTTGTGCTAACTTGTGATTTTTTTTAAAATCTGCATATTGTTCTTCACATTAAAAAAAAACTTTACACGAATCAACACATTTAGGAGCTTTGAGCGTAAAATCACCACTTCTCTTTGGATTAGAAAATATGTCAAATAAATAATGTCAATAGATATATTGTGTTTGTTTATTTCTAAGACATTATTAAATATTTTATTCGTGTAAGCTCATTTAGTAAATAAATATATTTATGGTGATTTAAAAAAGTAAACTAAAGATTAGGGCTAAAGTTAAAGGGGGTTTAATTAGTGAAGACATTTTTTTTAAATAACGTTTCCATAAGCTACGGGATTTTTTAAAATAGTAAGTATATTGACTTCGTGTTAACATTTATGACTAATTCCACTTTTAAATTTATTGTTTTGCAAACTTGTGTGCATTTTTATGTATTTAAAATATCCATTTTGTGTTGAGAACTACAATTATGATTTATATTACATACGGTTTTTGTTTAATTTAATCTGTGCATTTTTATTAATTTATTTTAAACAAATATTAGTCAAGCAAAGTAATTCTTTTTTTGTCACTACATGAACGTCATTGTTTAACGCTCGATTTATTTATCTGACCATAACATAATAATTGTTCAGATAACTAGACATTCTTTTGTGACTAAATATTATATTGTGTTTACTGGGGAGGGGCCTAGAGAAGATACTTATTTCAAATAATGGTTTAGGGTGAAATCATATCAAATGTATAATTTACTAGCAGGCTGATCCATTCTTTGTACTATATCAAATTATTCAAATTCGGACGTTCAACATCCGGCTGCTAGCTATATAATTCCTCCTTGCACAATACCAAGCAAACAATGGCAATCACAATTTAAAATTCCCGCTCAGCTCTCACTCATAAATTTGAAATTTTAATACTTATGTGATTCTCTGGAATGACCCCCCTACCGTCTTCCCAAATTTAGATTTTCTACTGAAGTTAAAACGTCTTTCGTATTTTGATCCCCTCCCCCAAGTCCTGAAGCCCAATTTTGAAATTTCTAATTTCGTTAATTTTCCTTGTTAAATGATGTGGTCCTTCTAAAGATCTTAAAAATTTCAATTTTTCATCCTATCTCAAAGGGGCTTAGATTTTTCTGAATACACACCTAAACTCACTTTATTTTATTTATATATATATTACTACCAGAATTACAGCCTTTCCCCGGAGAATAGTTTAGGGTAACTAAAAAAGATTAAAAATGGTAAAAATTAAATCAAATTAATTTTTAAAGGTTATGTAATAAGTTTTAAGTCTATAAAAGGGGTACTAAGGGAAAAGTGACGGACAGACAAACGGCATTGCGAGAACCATGTTTTTGGTTTCAGGGGGTCATGAAACGTTGACATTTATCGAAATCTCGAGTTAGACTTTTTTGACTATCACAATACTACTAGATATAGATCGTTCCTTGTATTTAATTTATTATTTTTAAACGGTAAATAAGGTAGTTTTAATTCAATATTTATCTGGCTTTGCCTTGCATACAATATATCGAATCTAGTATGAATTTGCTTTTTTTTTCAATAGGAAACTCAGAGGTTATTTTAATCTGTATAGCATTTATCTCTTTTGAAATATAAATCATAAACCTTGTTTTAAAAGATAGCTTATGCACTCGACACATCTTTAATGCTCTTTATTATATCAATCACATAATTAATGTATTTATTAAAATAGTATTGAGTCTTGGGGGAGACCGATTCCCAGTTTTCCCTCTCTTGGGCGTGCCACTGACCTATATATATATATGAGTATATAATCCCTGAGGAAGAACATATATATTATGCATTAGTCTTTTTTTTTGTGGTGTAGCTTCAATTTTAGGAAACACTTAAATTTTCTATGTTAATAGGCTGTAATTTATAAATTATCATAACTATATTATATCTACTAAAATAACTGAATATTTGGTTTTTGCTTAGAAACATTTTTGACAGTATTTGTATTGTGATAAATTAATGGAAAACTATCACTTTATAAACATTTTCACGTAAATTAAAATGTATAGTACGACACAATCTTAGATATTTTCTCATATAGTAGCTAGCCAAGAGTTGGTTTACTTCCATTGTATATTACAATTAGGAATAAAATTTTCATAAATTTGTCGTCAGTAATCCATAAGGGAGTGTCTGTGTGGTGCACTGTACCATTTATATATTTTTTCAAACCTTTAAATATTTTAAGCAAGATTGATCCTGCTAATTTTAAAGTATGGTGTTGCGAGTAAAGACATGCCTACTTTGATGAGTTTTGTTTAACTCTTTATATTAATTGTATAAAGTCGAAAATGTCCGAACCCAATTGAGTATATACATTAATTTGGACAGCCTTCGCTTATAAATTGTTGGCAGGAGGAAAATCACAAACCAAACATGTTTGTGTCCTTGTATATGTGTGCGTGTGTGTTCAAATATCATACACACACAAGTACGATTCTAAAATATTTTTTTAATTGTTTAACTTTGTAGGAATTCAAACCATTCTATTCTCAATGAATAGCTCTTAGCTCAGGCTTGACAAAAAAAAAAAACCAGGATATTTAAAAAAGAAGTTGGGCTATATTAGGTTTTATTGGGTTTGTTGTGGTGTGATTAAAGATATTATGTATGTTATCTGATTCAACCAATCATTCTAACAAATTAATTAGTGCCTAGACTGTTACTTTACAAAGAAAATAACGTCTAGGCCTAACAATAATATTATATTTTATAATATTTTTTTAAGGAATTGCAAACAATAAATAATGGTTAGCAACATTCAAAGTGAAACTGTTATCCAATCATGTTAGTAAAATGTTGTTCTTAGAAACAAATGTTTGAAATTTAAATTGTATGTGTATTCTTTAAATATTCAATAACATTAGTTTGATCTAGTCCTATGTTAATATGTTTTATTCTATTTCCAATCCATCCCCTACATTTTTATTCAAAGTAATTAATCAAATTTTAATATTAAAAGGGAAATAGACTAACTTCTTTCAAAAAATAATTAGACGATTGCTTTGTATTCAAATTATAATAAGTATTTTTTTTTTGTTTTTAAGTTTGTATTTTTTAATAAAACCCATATGTTTTTTTTTGGGGGGGGGGGGGGGAGCTGGATAGAATTATAACAACCCTGTCCTAGCTAACTCTACTTGCTTTAACTATATACGATTGTAACAAAGAGCTATTGCATCCATATTATTTACGTTTATATTTTTATTCTTATTGTTAACTTATATGGTTGACGTGACTTGATCTTAATTTATTTAATTTTAATATAAAACTACTTTTTAATTTACACTTTTACATACCGTTGTTTGATACTTGTAAACAATAGGAAACCCCAAAAACAACATTACTCAATCATTTAAGGAAATCTTATAGTGTTAGATTTCATTTCAACATTAGTTAATCACTAACTTCCAATACATAATTAAAATAATTTTAAAGATTAGACACTATACAAAGATTTTGTTTTATTAATAAATAAAGAAGTGTTTAGTTTGTCATTAATTTTATTTATAGTTCTTTTCCTAACGCTAAAGGACTGGACTTTGTAAATACTATGGGAATTAAACACACATGGAAATTTATTAACTTTTTCACAATAGTTTTGTAAAGTATTGAAAATTTTACTTGACATAATTTCTATTTTTATTGTCTTTAGGTTTAGTATACGCTAATTTTTATCGTAAGAAGAGTAAATGACAGTCACAAACGTCAGTAAAACTACATTGATTCATTCATAACTCAAGAAATGTGATTTACATCTTTAACTTTCGATAGATACTATAAATAAGCCTACCTTTAAAATAATAACTAACTAAAATGCCATCAACGTTGACCACCATTTTTTTAATGTATTTATTCGTAATTAATAAACCTGTTCTTCCTACAAGAATTAGAGTATACCTGGCCAAACGCAGTGAGGGGTGGTTTTCCACTTTATAGTTTTCACATTTAATTTTTTTCATCCTCGTCAGAAGAATGTTGGTGCATTTCCTATAAACAATCCTTCTTAATTTTAGATTATTATAAGTAAAATCCTTGCATATAATGTTAATGTAAAAATAAGTTGTTTTTATCCAAAGTAGTTTTAATTTGCTCTTTAATGAATTATTATTAATATAATTTAATTTAATGGAGCTTTTATTTTAACGATTAACTTTCAATTAGAATTAGTTATTTTATTAATTAATGCAGAATGTCAAGGTTTTAGGCCTACACCTTAATTAGAAGTACAAATATAAACTACTATTATTGATGATTAATAATATACTATATTATACAAGTGTACAAACTGAAAGAATGTTGAATGAGAACTACTACAGCTATGTATAATTTTGAAATAGAAACCCGGCCTTTCAAACATGAGCCGAGAAAAAAAGGAGAAACCCACCCTCACCTTTCTTTGTCTCGGTATTTTATTGTCTCCCGCGAGCTGTGCAGTGTTGAAGGAATCTATTTTTGGAAAGAATGTATACCTGCCAGTCAGTCAACCCTACAGACGACGAAATGTCTAGCTGTACACATTGAATTAACAGAGGGGGAAATGGAATTGAAGTTTTCTACAAGCACGAAGCGTAGCGGATTTGAAACAAAATAGAATGTATGGGTTGTTCTCCCTTAAGATAATGTGCTGACTATAATGAAGGTTTTATATAGATAAAGTGTACACCTATTTACGTGGAAGGAGAGTGGAAAACCATTTAGGATTAAAAATTCAGTACAAGGGCCGGTATTTGAATCCAATATTCCCGTCATCAGTGATCCACTCTATTGCGAGAATGACGCCTTAGATCATTTTTTAAAAACTAAATTTATCTTTGTACTTCAATCCAAAGTGTTTCTAGAAAACTCATGGAATATTGTATTTATAAGATAGCAGAATAACGTCTACTTTGGTGACGCCAATCGGGAATTTTTCCTAATAATTATAATGGTTGTGCTAGTGTGGGTGCATTTCCATTCAACTATAAAGTTTACAAATATACGAATAAGACAACTTTAATGTATTCATACACCAAGATGTGTAATATGTTAATGTAGCTGTCACTTTTTAAAACCGCTATAGACGCTTTATTTTTGCACCGAGTCTCACTACCAATTCGGTTTATACCCTTACGTTGTATAATTAAAGTGGGCTTTAGCCAGCTCATACATATTATGTTATCTTTATTTTGAGATGTTGCCCTACCAAATAAAATATTTTTCTATTTTAAAGGGAAATCTTATTTCACTTTTGTTGAACTTGGTGATCTTGGGGGTTAGGAAGGGGGGGGGGGGAAATTGGGAATTGCTCACCTCGGGACGCAATGTTTGTGAGTTCAAACCCAACTGGGGTAGACGGATTTTTCTTGAGCGATAAAAATCTGTAGCATAACTTCCTTTAGAGGGGAAGTAAAGCCATCGGTCCACTGTCGATTGTGGCATGTAAAAGATCCTGGAAGGTATATGGAAATACCTTTCCCGGCAAACTTGGTAGAATTCTTTTATCTCGCTCATAGAAATTCTCGTGTGCTGATATAATTAATCAGTTTAGAAAGTGCATGTTAAATGCCTCAAATAAATAAAAATAAATAAAAAATATTAACTTTGGAAAAGGTGAATCTATCAAAAGATCTTTACACCCTATACACACGGGCGATTTTCTTGCATTTAATTCAATATAGAAACTTGAACTGAAATAATAATGACAAATATCATGAAATAACAAGCAAAGTATCTTCTACAAAAAGTATGATGTGCATCCACACGGTCGTTGTTTTCATCCTGCTTTTGAGAATAGTTGATGCAATAATAATTAAAAAAAATAATTCAGAAACTTGTTTGTGTACATACCAATTAAAAGTTTAATGTATATTTTAAAACAATCTGGGGTGTTAAAAACACATGAACAAACCTATAAAATATATTCAATTAAAACAACAGTACTTACTTCAAACTAATTTTCGAAACAAAGATATCTTGTGTTACTTTTGTTTGAAATACAAGGGAATCGTCAGACACCTTGGCTTAGTAGCGTGTCTGTCTACTGAACTGAGAGTCCCGGGATCGATTCCTGGCATGGACAAAAATGTATAGTTGGTGAAATGTGGGTTTACATTTCACAGTAATGAATTAACGGCCAGTTAGTTTATAAAATCGTGTACTGATATAATAGACCTCGGTTTGGTAACGCTTCTTTGACTAAACTAAATAGCCTGGTATAAACCGATGATCCGGTAAATGACTCGCTTCGGTGGCCGCATGGTCTAAAGCGTCACACTCATGTTAAATTAGACTGCCTATGACAGGGAAATCGGGGTTTAAATCTCGGTCGAGTGTACTGAGGGTGGTTTTAACCAAATAGTTTTACACTCTTCCTCCATGCGAATGCAGGTATACTTCCTTTAAATTCAACCTTCCTCATACCTAACCCATTTGTGTAATTAGTACGTATGCATACGACCTGAACAGATAGTAAAACGTGGTGTTAAATAAAACTGAAACTAATATACCAATTTCAATAACATGAGGAATTTATTCAAAACAGGTATACCTTATTTAGGCACAAATTATGAATAGTGTTTAAATTTAAAATATAAAACCATTTATTTCTAAATTTGACAAGATTATTATTATTAGCACCGCGTCTTACTACCCATTCGGGTTATACGCACTTACGCTAATGTGTAATGGTAGGGTGATTGTGAGATGAAATGGAGGACCTACAGTTTAACATGGAATCCGAACCACGGTGGAGGCCTGGCATTCCCCACATTCACAAGATGTCTTGTCAGAGGTGAAGGAAGGGTTTGGTAATCAGATAAATCTGTGCCGGGACCGAGGATTGAACCCCGGCCGCCAGCACAGAAGTCTGTCACCTTACCCCTTGACCACCAGGTCACCAAAAAATTTGACAAGACTTTTGTCTGAAGCCAGATATCAAATGAGGTATTGGGATAGGGAATAGAGGGGCGTATTGGATGGCAGTGTTGCGTCAATGACTATTTCAAAAAGCGGAATGCTTTCAATGATATACAAGTAATATCATGTTTTTTCTATCATCGTGTATTACTACCAGTTCGGGTTATATACTTATGTACCAATCACGCTAATGGTTTTAGGGAATAGGAATGTTATATTAATAAGAAGTGTACCCGCATTTGCGTGGAGGAAGAGTGGAAAACCATTTTGGAAAACCACCCTCAGTACACCGTACCTAGATTCGAACCTCAATCTCCCCGTCATCGGCAGTCTAGCCTACTGCAAGAGAATATCAAGTTACAGCCAGCACATTCCGTCAAGAAAAAGTTTATCTTACTGTGAGAGCTAGCACATTTTTATGGCCAATTCATCACATGTGGCGAGTGGCCACAGAGTTTCCCACCCGGTACGAAGGCGTCACTCTCAAAACAGACTAGATTTTATATGACTGGGAGATCGGGTTTTGAATCCCGCTCGGGTGTACTGAAGGCTTTTTATTGTCTGAAATGACTTTCCACTCTATCTCCACATAAATGCGTGTACACTTCCTTTAAATTCAAACTTTATATTCCCTAACACATCGCCTAAATAAGTGGTTCCCAAACTTTCTTGACTCACGAACCTCTTTCACAAACTTTTGAGTTGCACGAACCCCTGGTAAATATCCATGGCCACGCACTTAATGTTATACCTAATTTTTATGAAATATAGTTATTAATTGTAATCAAAATGTTTAATACTTTTAAATTAACCAACTATAGCTCCGTTAGGTACTTTGGGATACCCTATCAAATATAATGAAAAATATTGAAACCACTTAAGTAAGAGTTTAAATAACTGTTTATTTGTTTTAAACTGACACTGAAATTAATAAGCAATGTACTCTAGTAAAATTTTCTTATCTTTACTGTCACAATATTATCATACGTCACATGTTTTTTAAAGTGGTACTGGAAATTGATGCTTTGACATAATTGAAATACCCTCCTTTAATCACCAAATTCCATGCCGATTTAGTTTCAAAATTGTTTACATGTTTTAACAGCTACTCACCTCTTCGCGTGACATAGTGATAAGGATGCTACTGATTTGGATGGCACAGAGCTTTAAAGTCATGACCCACAGACGATAAATAAAGTATCAAGTCACTTTCAGCACTGAGCCTGTTTCTGTATCTATATTTTAAATAGACAAATGAAGAAAAATATTTCTCGCTCAAATTCGTAGAAGAAAATGGCAACAAAGCTGTATTAACTTTGTTCTCTAAGGGTTCGGCCAGACTGCCAAGCGTGCGAGCGAGCGCGCAAACGACTGGGTGGCCAAACTGGCGAGCGCGCGAGCGAGCGAGCGCGTAATTAGCGGACCCTAGTTAGATTATTATTAGCACCGCGTCTTACTACCCGTTCGGGTTATACGCACTTACGCTAATGTGTAATGGTAGGGTTATTGTGAGATGAAATGAAGGACCTACAGTTTAACGTGGAATCCGAACCACGGTGGTGGCCTGGCATTCCCTACATTCACAAGATGTCTTGTCAGAGGTGAAGGAAGGGGTTGGAAATAAGATAAATCTGTGCCGGGACCGAGGATTGAACCCGGGCTGCCAGCACAGAAGTCTGACACCTTACCCCTAGACCACTAGGTCACCGCCCCCCCCCCCCCCTCCTAGTTAGAGAAGATGTCTCTGTCAAACACACTTAGTACATCTCTGCTCCTCGAAAATTCTTACAGAAAATATTGTGTATTTATAAAAAAGAAAAAAGTAGAAGTGCATCCAATTAATAAATTGAGAAATGCGTATGGTACTGTACTTAAGTGTTTTAAAATCAGATTTGCCGCACCAGTGGCAGAATGGTGCGTTGCACTCGATAACTTTTGACTAGGAGGCAAAGGTTCGAATCTTGGCTCAGTGAACTGAAGGTGATTTTTAAAACTTATTTATTGTTGTGGTTTTTTCATACTCTCTCCAAACTAATGGTGATTCTTATTTGTAAAGGCCTACTTTGATTATAATATTGAAGTATTTTAACATATCGGGTTTACATATATACATTATATTATTTATGGTCTTACCAATTAAATTAGGCCATTATTATTATTATTATTATTATTATTAGCATCGCATCTTACTTCCCGTTCGGGTTATATGCACTTACGCTAATGTGTAATGGTAGGGTGATTGTGAGATGAAATGAAGGACCTACAGTTTAACGTGGAATCCGAACCACGGTGGTGGCCTGGCATTCCCTACATTCACAAGATGTCTTGTCAGAGGTGAAGGAAGGGTTTGGTAATCAGATAAATCTGTGCCGGGACCGAGGATTGAACCCCGGCCGCCAGCACAGAAGTCTGACACCTTACTCCTAGACCGCCAGGTCACCGGGCAATTAATAGCAAGTGTGTTAAACCTATCACTGATAGAAAAAAGTCAAATATCATGTCAAAATGAGAAGTTTCCCCAGCACTCAATGAACCAACATACAATAATATTGCCTAGCGCCTGTAAACTAGACTGTACCGGGTCGAGCGCGCGCGCTTGAAAAATAGGACCAGTTCTATCTTTCAAGCGCGCGCGCTCAGTCGCTCGCGCGCTCGCTCGCTCGCTCCAGTGTGGCCACCCCCCATTACAACCAATGTGTTCTATTTTATATTTTAGACGCTCGCGCGCTCAGTCTGGCCGTACCCTAACACTGGGTGTGCGGGGGTGCACACACTCCAGCAGCCTGCGAGCGTCCACGCTCGGAACCCGCCAGATGCGCCAATTGCGGGGGCCCTCACCCCACAAATGCCGGCATCTGCAAGGTGCGTAAACGGTTTGTCGACTCGCGCAAGCGCTCGACTTCCGTCGGCACACAGTCGCTGTCTAAGGGCCAGTTTCATAGTCAAATTTAGTACGCCCCAAGTGCGGCACTACACTAAGTACATGACGACACCTACCTAAACCAGGATGGAATGGGCCAATTTCATATGCAAGAACGGCCCATTCCATTCTGGTTTAGGTAGGTGTCATGAACTTAGTGTAGCGCTGCACTTGAGGCGCACTAAATTTGACTATGAAACTGGCCCTAAGCCCCAGTATCGTCCGCCCTTCGTCAAAGCCTGGGGACTTTCCCCGTCCTCCGGGAGGAAGGGCCGGCGTCGCGGCAGCCGGCCGTGGCCCCCCAAGTTTCTGCCCACCGTGCCCCACCTCACCCTCCTGCAGCGGGGACTGCTGATCTCAAGTCCCTAATCCATACTCTCACTGAAATATGGGAGCTTTTCCACTCGCTCCGTATATGTGAGAAACTCCCTACCTGAGGGAGTGTCTGACACGCTTCGTGGCCGCCCCGGACTGGGGGGGAGGGGGGGGGGCAAGATTCAAATCCTTACCGAAGTGTGTCAGGCGTTGTTTGATTGATGAGGTCAAACTCCTTCTCTGGAATTGTAAATCGCTAGTCATTAGGATTCCCGAGCTTATCCAGATGATGACCGACATGGATGTGGACGTGGCGTTTCTGACGGAGACGTGGTTCAGAGCGGACACCGTCTTTCAGGTTCCGGGCTTCTCCGTCTACCGGGTGGACCAAGGTGGTCCCTGGAGGGGGAGTGGCGTGGCCCTGTTGGTTCGGTCCCGCCTTCAGCACCACCAGACGGCCGTCCCGGGGCTCATGTCCCTGGAGGCGGTCGCCGTGCGGCTGTTGGGTGCCGCGTACTCCGTCACTCTCGTTTGCGCTTACGGTCCGCCTGCGTTGGTCCTGCCGGTGGCCGATTTGGCCGTATTGCGTGCTCTCGACGCTAGCGTTGTGCTAGCGGGCGACTTCAATGCCAGGCACGTCTCCTGGGGGTGCGTGGCGTCTCAAGCGCGCGGTACGGTCCTGAGGAGGTTCGTAGACAGGACCGGCCTATTTATCCACCATCCTCATCTGCCCACCTACTTACCCGACCACCCTCGACACCATCCCAGCTACCTTGACCTGATCATGACCACGAGGAGGCTGTTTCTGACACCTCTGGTCATCCATCTCTCCCACTCCTTCGATCACAATCCTGTGACTGGCGTTATGCGATTTCTTCCCCTCCAGACAGACGCGCCGCCACTGTTTAACTACCGACGCGTGGATTGGCCTAGATTCCAGGCTAGGTTGAACCGCGTTGTGGCCCCAGCCGTCCCCATACCCGACGTGGGGGAGTTGGACCGACAGGTTCAACTCTTCACCTCCTCCCTCCTGTCGGCGGCGGAGTCGTCGATTCCAATCCGCCGACCCCCTTGTTGGGGCCCCCCTCCCCAAGACCTGATAGACGACATGCGACTCCGTGATAGAGAAGTCGTCTCCCCCGTGTCTGGGAAATATACGTCGCGCTCCGCTCTCACTGTCGGCGTAAGCTCAGACAGTGGCAGAGGGAGGGCCGCTCTCGACACCAAAGATCTCTCGCTCTGTGGCGTCATCTGAAGGGGATACGTCACAAGAAGGATCTGATCTCCGAACTCCGCGTGGTGGATGCGTTGGCGTCCTCCGCCACAGACCGGTCAGAGGCTCTGGAGGTAGGATTCAAGGTCACCGGAGAGAGAGCAAGTGGATCCCCCCGGACACTTCCTTCCCCCGGTGGCAGGTCAACCACCGTACCTCGACCTGCGGCTGGTAACCCCCTCCGAGCTGACCAGGACCGTGGCGAGGCTTCGAGCCACGTCCGCTCCTGGGTTGGACCGGATATCCCCCTCCTCCTGGCCCACCTCCCTCGTAAAGCCTTCGTCCTTATTCTCCGCATCCTGAACGCGATGTTTGTATTGATGTACTTTCCCGCGCAGTGGTGGGTGGCGACTGTCATACCCATCCATAAGCCCGAGAAACCACCCGGATACCCCTCGTCCTACCGTCCTATCTCTCTACTCTCCTGCGTCGGCAAAGTCACCGAGATCTTGACCAGACTGGAGGCCTGGCTGGAGGTGCACCCCCTCTTGCCGGATCACTAGTTCGGTTTCCGGAAAGACCTTTCTACCACCCACGCCGTCACCAAGGTCGTTGACCTGGTGACGGAAGCGTTCAACGAGCGTCGCCATTCCGGCTTCGTGTTGTTGGACATGAAGGGTGCTTTCGACAGTGTGAGCCACCGAGGACTTCTCACGGGACTTGCAAAAGTCGGGGGAACACCCCCCCCCCCCCCCCCCCCCCCGATACACCTACTTCTGTCTTTCCTCCAGGACCGCACCTTCAGAGTGGGCGTGGACCACCAGTTGTCGACCCCTCGTCCTATCGCCTCTGGCGTCCCCCCAGGCCTCCTGTCTCTCCTCCCTACTCTTCTCCCTCTTTGTGCGTGACGTGCCCGACCCACAGGGAGTTCCCTGTTTCAATTTGCTGACGATACCGCTGTCCTGGCGACTTCCCCCGATGCCACGGGGATCTGGGTCAAGCTCACCATGGCATTGCGGGGAATAATCGCTTACCTTGGTTCCAGATCCCTAGCAGTGAACGACACCAAGACGTTGGCGATTCTATTCACCCGCCGCAGACCGGGTCCGTTGCAGCCCCTCCGCGTCGCGGGAGAAGCGTTTCAGTGGTCACAAACGGTGAAATACCTGGGAGTGACGCTGAACCGTCGCTGCAACTGGGACTCGAACCTGAGAGCGTCTGCAGGAAGAGCGAGGGTGTCATGTTAGGACTGGCCCCCCTCCTGCGCCTAGACAGCCCGTTGAACCACGGCCATAAGATTAGACTGTTCCAGGCTTGTATTATTGTCCCTCTTACTCTACACCGCCCCTGCCTGGGCTTACCTCCCCCGCTACCGCTTCACCCCGCTCCAATCGGTCTATCACCTTTTTTTTTAGGCTGATGCACGGACTCCCCCCCCCCCCCCCCCCCGCACCAACACCCGAGTCCTGCTAGAATAGTCTGGCCTCCAAACCCTGAAGTGATCATCCGCGGGTTGGTAGTGACTTTCTTCTCACGAGCGTAGGCCAGTCCTAACGCGATCGTACGGGGCATCGGCGATTACGACCCCCCTGCTCTTGTTTACAGGCGAGTCAGAGACGATGTAGTGGACACCCCGCCGGATACGGATGACCCGGGAGGTAGTCTGTGACGTTGAGGAGCGAACGCTCCTGACCACGGTCGAGGCCGGATTCACCAGGACGCGGCTCCGATGCTCCGCGAGACCTCCCGGCTGGCGCTCAGTCCAGCCTGTTTGTGTATTCTGTTCTTTTTTCATGCTATATGTCCGCCGCCAACCCCACCAATTGCCGGTGTGGGTTGGTCAGTTATGGCTACAAACACTTGATCTTACACATAGACAGTACAAAACCAGAACCTCATTATTATTATTGTTATTAATTTTATTGTTTTTATTAAGGTTATTTTCATCATTTATAAGTCAGTATCACTATCCGTGCAGCCAATGTGGCTTGGTCACTTCTTTCACCCGCCTCCCTCTGAAGTAGAGATGAGGCGGGGTTCAATGTTATAAACTTTATTTTTCTGTGTTATATGTGTGTACATGGTTGTGCTTGTGCGTTTCTGTTAAATAAAGATGTTTATGTTGTCCTAGGCGGTACTCGAAATGAGGGCCGGTGTAGCCCTGTCTAGTCTCCCAGTCTCGTAAACTGTTTATTTATTCTCCTTGTGTTCTATCTCCGTCCACAGCCAGTCCTGCCACTCCTACCAACCCCAGTATCAACCCCTGCAATATTCTCCTTTAAGTCCCTACAGACCGCCCACAGGGAGTGGGTATTAATCCCACTCCCAAATATTAGCCCAAAAATTTTTATTTCCTCCCATTCACCTGATTCCTACATCAGAATGGGCAAAAAAGCCCACTGGGACAATTTCATTTTCATTTTCCGCTGGGTTTACGTGTGGAATTCCATACGTAAACCCGGCGGAGAAACGGTTGTCCACCCAAACCGACCCCGGAGTCCTACTCGATATCGAATAATGCCATGACCGGTCATCAAACCGGGGTTGTCTGATTCCATGTCCGGTCCTTTTTTTTATCGCTCCCCCCTACTTCCTTGATGTTCTTCCTTCCGTTTTTTTATGTGTTTCTCCACACCCTCTCCCTCTGTTTTAGTCCACCGGACCATTTTCATATTTTCATGTCCGCCCACCACTCGCGGGTGGTACTTTCAATCCCGCCGGGTAAAATTTTTTATTTACCCCCCTCTTTAGTTTCTCCCGCCCTATGGGGCGAGAACCATCCACAAGGCGAAGTTTATTTTATTTTCGCGCCAGGGTTACGTATGGAATATCAGCGAAACCTATGCCAATATTTAGTGCTGAATTTGTGCGACAGGAATATCCTATCCCCATAAATTGTGCTGCCATAGTTTTCGTGAAAACGCCAAAAAACAGTGGGTGCTGCTGGCAGCACTCATAACGGCACAAATTCTGAAACCTATGTCAATATTTAGTGCTGAATTTGTGCCACAAAAATATCCTACCCCCATAATTTGTGCCAGCATAGTTTTCGTGAAAACACCAAAAAACAGTGGGTGCTACTGGCAGCACCCATAACGGCACAAATTCTGAAACCTATGCCAATATTTAGTGCTGAATTAGTGCCACAAGAATTCCTATCCCCATAATTTGTGCCGTGATAGTTTTCAATAAAACACTTAAAAATGTTGTAGCTTCATCCTGTAATTCCATCCTCGTAGGCCATTGTTTCATTTCTTGTCCCCCTTTCCATACATTATGCTGACCACGTGTTTCTCTCTTTGAGTGCGTGTTTAACCCAGGGGTGGGAAAATATTTGGCTGTCGAAGTCCCAATGTTCCTTCACGGATTGCTCAAGACTTCACACTGTTTATACAGTAGTTTTTCCAAACTTTTACCAAAATATGAATGTGCGCTTAAGTTTGATAGATCGATTAGATAGATTAATTACTATCTAACTTTTATGTTTAAAAAATGACTTTTTATTTTGATTATTTAAAATACAAATTATAATTTCATATTGTGTGTATGTGTCTTTCCATACCTTCCAGAAGTCTCTAAATGACCTGGAAAACTGAAATTATGCACATTTATAATATTGACTTGATGTCTTGCGGTTTCATAAGGTCAAACAGTTTTTTCTTTCAAAAGTTAAGATCTACCCTTAAAACCAAATGTAGCTTACTTAAGGGTGAAAAGAGAGAAAAAAAAAAATCGATTTTATCATAATTGGCTCCGACGATTTTGTTTAAAGTCCATATCTTAGGCCAATTTGTAAGTAATATTATTTTGTACCATCTCATTTTCCCGGAAATATGATTTAGAGAATACTTTACACGTGTTAATATTTACAATTATTAGTATAAACCACGAGACACACACGCGACGAAAACTGTTTCAATTTGGATATTATAACAATGTATATTGATTTATTTTTCTTAACTGCGAGGAGAATGATTTTGAAGGCAATGGTCAAGAATATAGATTATGACCTTCCTAAGAAGACCTAAAGTAATTGGCTTATAATAATATATTAATTTATGGAAATATTTAATTGGTGATTATTATATTTATACAATCAATATTTACGACCGAATTTCATAACCCAACACTATAGTAGCTTAGTTCTCATTATAAGAATTCTTAGTATAATTTCTACTAATAACCAGGGTTGGCCTGAAGAGATTTGAAGCTATAAAAGTAATTAATTATCTTTATATTTATAGAAAAAATTACGTCATATGTATCTATCTTGAGATAGTTATACCCAGTCCAACTCATTAAACCTTATTTCTTTTAGGTCCATCCTAATGTTATTCTCCCATCTGCACCTGGGTCTTCCCACTCTTCTTTTTTTACCATTAGTTGTGCCAGTCAATACCTTGAACGCGGTTCTAGATACTTATATTAACGCTGCATGCCCTACCCACCGTAAACTGCGAGATTGACTACCCTAACAATGTATGTTGATGAGCACAGGGTATTCAGCTCATCATTATTTTGCCTCCCCTACTCCACACTATTCTCATCCATTTTTTGATCAAATATCTTCCTAAGCACATTGTTTTCGAAGACCTTACATTTATTTTCATCATGTAAGTTAACAGGCCATGTTTCGCAATTATAGAGAACAACCGATAAAATTATGGTTTTGTATAGTATGAGTTTTACATTCCTTGACAGCAGATGAGATGCCAACAACTTACAGACCGACTAATAACAAGCATTTCCTGACTTTATTCTTTTCATAATTTCAAATCTAATATTATTATCGCTAGTTAAAATTGTTCTTAGGTTTTTGAATTTATTAACCTGTCAAATGATTTGTTGTTTGCTGTAATCTCTAAATTATCGTGCTCAATCTGTGTTCTCTGTGTGATCATATACTTAGTCTTTCCAGCGTTCACTTATAAACCTATTTCCTTACCAGCCTCTTAAAAGAAAAATCAAAATCTATTTTATAGCTTCCTTACTATTACCTAACAGTAGTCTAGCAGGCCCTTTTGGCCCACTACGTCACAGCTGTGCTTTTTACCGTTATTCCGCTCCCACCCCTCCCGCCCCTGACATACTTTCCCCTCCTCCTGCCCCTCCCCCCAACAAACCCTGGACATGTTGGTTATTTTTGATTAATTATCGTTAATTAATTATTGTTAATTGTTAGGATAGAGGTGTTGTAGTTTTTTTATTTATTGCTGGCATACGCAGGACATGTTGGTTGTTAATTAATTAATTGTTAGGATAGATGCGTTGGAGTTATTATTGGTAGGATAGAGGTGTTTTTATTCATCAATTAGGGCGCTGTAGTTTATTTGCTGAAGCATAGAGCCACCCGGGGCTCGCCGGTTGTTAATTAATTAATTGGTAGGGAGTTTTAGGGCGTTGTAGTTTATTTATGGGCATACAGTCCTTGACGTTTCGGCAGTAGGGCTCGGCACGAAGCTTGCGCTACGGCTGCCATGCCTAGAATGAACATCGGTTCTTCTGTCACAAGGCTCTGTCCCGGAACAAGCAGTGTGAACCTTGCGCTATGGTGCTTTGTGGTAGAGTGTGGTAATTGGTTCCCGAGACCCTCTCCTCCTCCTTCGCCACCCTGACACCAGACTGCCGGGGCGACAAGTGACCTCGATAACCTTGGGTTTTCCCAATGACGTAATCATCGCAACCCTGGCGCCGGGCTGGCGGGCAGACAAGTTGGGACAAGAATAGATCGTGACCTCAGCAACCTGGGTTTTTCCTATGACGTAATCATTGCGTGTTATGTCGCAACTCTAGCATCTCTAATTATGCACAATCAGGGGCCTAGGAATCCACAGTTAGGGGCCACCACCCCTGTCACAAGTCTACTAAAATTGTTTGTTTGGTAGCGTCTGTCGAAATGCATGGAAATGTTCCTCCACCCGCAGCTCTCGGACCGGACAACCTGGGTATTTTCCTATGCAGTAATCATTGCGTGTTATGTCGCAACTCTAGCATCTCTAATTATGCACAATCAGGGGCCTCGGAATCCACAGTTAGGGGCCACTACCCCTGTCACAAGTCTACTAAAATTGTTTGTTTGGTAGCGTCTGTCGAAATGCATGGAAATGTTCCTCCACCCGCAGCTCTCGGACCGGACAACCTGGGTATTTTACTATGCAGTAATCATTGCGTGTTATGTTGCAACTCTAGCATCTCTAATTATGCACAATCAGGGGCCTTGGAATCCACAGTTAGGGGCCACTACCCCTGTCACAAGTCTACTAAAATTGTTTGTTTGGTAGCGTCTGTCGAAATGCATGGAAATGTTCCTCCACCCGCAGCTCTCGGACCGGACAACCTGGGTATTTTACTATGCAGTAATCATTGCGTGTTATGTCGCAACTCTAGCATCTCTAATTATGCACAATCAGGGGCCTCGGAATCCACAGTTAGGGGCCACTACCCCTGTCACAAGTCTACTAAAATTGTTTGTTTGGTAGCGTCTTTCTCAATGCATGGATGTGTGTAACCGTCACGGACAGGAGGAGTAAGTTAGAATGGTTCCAGCGTTTATGTGGTGTGAGGGAGTGTATAAAACCACCATCCCCCCTGAGCGAGATATGAATCCACTGCCTCCAACGGCCATAACGTGTACCCGACCCTCCCAATACTTCTTAAACAACAACAAATAAATGTAATGTTTCCGTACATTAAAAAAAATGCATAAGTAATGACCGTAAATATATATCAGGGCTGAATACATGGCGACAGTTTGGTGGGTCGTCAAGACAAGAATGATTGCGCCAGGTTGGCGGGCAGACAAGTCAGGACAAGAATATATCGTGACCTCGACAACCTTGGGTTTTCCCAATGACGTAATCATCGCGTGTTATGTCGCAACCCTGGCGCCAGTATGTCGGCACAACAAGACGAGTTGAGACAAGCTTAGATATCGAGGTCATCGACATGGGCGCCAAGTTGGCGGGCAGACAAGACAAGTCGAGACAAGAATATATCGTGTGACGTCAAACGAGGGAGGGGGGTGGCTATAAAGAGGGGTGCCCACTTGGTTGTCTATTTATAAACGTTTGTAGAGCGGGCCAATATGGACAAGTTACAGCAGCTGGTAAATATCGTCGACGCGGTGCAGACCGTCAAATTGTGTGATCTAACCGTAGATCAAAAGTACTCGGTTGATAAATTAAAAGCCGTCAATACAAAGTTCGGGAGACGTCTAATAGCCTATCTAGACGGCGAGTTTTGTGTATTTTTACCCTGCCGGTTTGGTACTCTTACAGATGAAGATGTGTGTGAGTTAAATAAAGAAAAACTGGTATTTACCTGCGCCGGAGTAAAACCCGGTTCACCTACCGTTGTGAACTTTGAACGCGTTTAAGAGACACGGCAGTTAACAACAACGGGCAGCGGAGCACTCTACAGAACGTTTAGCTCTCAGGTACGCTCACCATGCTTTGAGCCGGCTATATTAATTTAATGTTTGTGGGCCATACGATGGAGGGGTGTGCCTATATGACGGGAGAGAATGTTCACAGTGTGGGGGTGTGTGATAGACAGGTAATTTACAAAGTAGAGGAGCGAGGCTACATAGAGTTTTGTGACTCTACCTGTCACACTATACGAGCGACGGAAGTACTACCCTACGAGAGAATCGTGGAAACGTATATGTGTGATGTAACGTGCACCGTTTACAATTTCCGCAAGGGGAACGTGGTAGCTGTGTTACCCCGACCTCCACCGCCACCCTTCCGAGCTCCACACCATCCGTCACCGTACTTCACGCCGCCGCCGCCCTCAGAGAGACAGCCGTACACAGCCCCAGAGTCACAGGCGTACCCGGCCCCAGAGTACCCACCACCTGAGTCGTCTACCTACCAGACGTCACAGGCGTACCCGTCGTCAGAGTCGTCTGTCTGCCCGTCAGTAGAGTCACCTGCGTGCCCGCCGTCCGAGGCGTCTACCTACCAGGCGTCAGATTCACTGGCGTATCCACAGTCAGAGTCGTCTCTCTACCGGTCAGCAGAGTCACCTGCGCGCCCACCACCACCGGAGGTAAAGTCTGAAGAACCTGTAAATCTCGAGGATTTAACAATTTACAAAAATTACTCAAATGTTAAAATTATAGGTGAAACGCCCGCCGACTACATACTCAGCCTGGGCAGTTTCGGTAACGTTTTCCTTCCAAAGTCAATATATTATTTGGATTGTAAGCGCTTTAAATCTAAAGCCCGCTGTATGATATATCTCGGAGGACAAAGTGTGATGTTTAAAAGTGAATTAATAAACTAGACGTACTCTGCTGCCATCATCGGAGCTAGTGGTGAAATTTTGAAAAAAAACGTTAAGAGCGAATGTTTATTTCTTTTGCTGCATCTCCAATTGAAATCATGCCGTTTAAATGCTGCGTTTGTGATGGATCCTACGCAAAGCTCTCCAATCTTATTTGGCACAAAGTTCAATGTCATCAAACTGCTGCTCACCAGGATACCTGTTGGGACGAGGAGGTATTATGCAAGGCGTTAGACATGATCGAGAAAGAGGAATACAATCGTGTCAAGTGCTTAAACGAACTTGAGAAAAACAAAAGTTATAACGTTGTGCTATCGGAAGAGCCCGAACCTAATGTTATTGTGCTTGAGTTTGTTGGAAGAGTAAGATTGCCAGGTAAAAACTGTGGAGACATTGTCAATATACACTCTAGCGTCTCTCAACGTGTCTTGAACTATTTTGGAGGTGGCTCCTACTCATTTTCTAGATGGTAGATGTATTTTATATGTATTGGTCAAAACACCTAAATAATATTGCTGCTTGTTGTGAATGTTTTAAATTAACCAATTGTTGATTGGCAATAAAATTGACTCCTACTCATTTTCTATCTGGTAGATGTCTTTTATATGTATTGGTCAAAAGACCTAAATAATATTGCTGCTTGTTGTGAATGTTTTAAATTAATCAATTGTTGATTGTCAATAAAAAAGACTAACAATAAAATTGACTCCTACTCATTTTCTGGCTGGTAGATGTATTTTATATGTATTGGTCAAAAGACCTAAATAATATTGCTGCTTGTTGTTGTTGTTTTTAAATTATACATTGCTGATTGTCAATAAAAAAAACTAGCGCTAAAATGTCGTTATTATTTTTAAATCCTCGGCTGGACAATCAAAGACCTGAAGGAGACGCCAACATTGTTGTGACTTAGTTTGCTATCCAGGGATGAATTGCTTATCTAATCCATAATATATATTTACGAGTATATCTTACCCCCTTAATGTGAACAAACCAGTATACGTACTAAGATACATATGTAAGCCAAAGTTTCCAGGGTTCGATTCCCGTGTGCAGGTGTAATTTTTTTAAGAATATGATATGTATTAAAATGGTGAAGAAGAAAATGCTACATATAAAGGAGGAAGTAGCTTTCTCATCACGGTGTTAGGAAGACTGCCCACTGCGCCAAGTGTCCCGAAAGAATGTATAACTCTCTCTCTCTGTGAAGGGAGACATGTATTGGTCTGTTAATCTATGTCGCGTGGTCAATGGTCAAGACGTCTAAGGAATCACTTGGCCACGAGGCGTTAGCATGTCTGTCTGTCCCCCCCCAGAGTCAAGTGTCCAGGCTTCGATTCCCTGTATGACTGAAAATGTTGGTTTAAGAGGGGGGAATGGGAACTAGTACACCAATTGAAGCAAAGAGACTGTCTTACACATGTCAGGGGTTCGAAACCCTATATTAGCCACATGTCATGATTTTTTTCTGGGAGAGCGGATTCCTGTAAGGTGCTTCCCTGTCTCACTCTCCGTGCAAAAGTTGAGGTTCACTTCCATGTCCTTTAAAAAAAGTAATTATGTTGCTACCAACCCTATGTCAAACATGATCCTTTGAGTTGGAAACTCCCTAAGGTGGCAATCATCCAGTGGACCAGGATTCCAACCCCTGTCCTTTTTTCTCATCACTGCGTGTGAAGCGTTAGGATGTCTACCCACGGCGCCAAGTGTCCAGAAAGAATGTATCGCTCTCTCTCTCTGTCTGTGAAGGGAGACTTGTATTTGCCTGTTAATCTATGTCGCTTGGCTATTGTCAATGGTCAAGACGTCTAATGAATCAGCTGGCCGTGAGGCGTTAGCATGTCTGGCCACCGCACCACGTGTCCAGGCTTCGATTCCCTGTATGACTGAAAATGCTGGTTTAAGAGGGGAGCGGGCTTTGTACTTAACTAGACGGTCTTACACCCATAATGCTTGAGACGGAGCTTCTATGATAGTAGAGAGGGTGTAGACGTTAAAACGCAAAACATAACAGTTTTATAATATTTATCACCACAACACTTAAACAAAAAAAATCACAAGTAATACACTTATGAAGATCTTGAAATTATGTTGTTATGTTTTAAATATGAAACTATATATGCGGACATAATATATATAACATTTACGCTAAACAAATTTTCCACTTCACAAAAATAATATATTTAACATATACAAAAACCCGCCTCAGTGGCGTAGTTGGTTAAAGCGCTCGGTGTATTGAGCTCGGCTGCTGAGGACTGGGAAGATCGAGGTTCGAATCTCGGTCGGGTGAACTGAGCGTGGTTTTCCAAAAGCATTTACTGTCAGCATTTCTTATATTAATTAGAGCGTTCTTATTAATCAACTCTTCTGGTAATGGAATATAGCTGCAATCACCCAAAGGAATATATTTAGCTCTAAGTATTTCACACAGTCCTCGGACACACCACTTCCTTTGTGGCTGAAAGAAGAAGCTGCTTCAATCATGTAAGTGCAATCTGTGATTTTAATTCATCAGGACTTAGAGTGACCATGCACTGAGACTGAGCTTATAAGCTAATTGAGCTTGTATTTATAGGATAGGAGAGAGGTGTGGGGTATAGACGTTAAAACACAAACATAATAATTTTTATAATATTTATTTGGTCATGAAAAAAGTATATACACAATGTAAAGTATACTGTGAATATTTACAATATATAATTATTAGTATAAACATAACTGGTTTTGTTTACAATATTTATTTACACACAGTGAAAAGTATACTGTGAATATTTACAATATTGGGGGAATAGTGGCCTCGGTACTAAATAAAGATGGTTTCAATTTAAAAGAAAATAAATAGATATATACAGTTTATTATATATATTTGAATAGATTTAAAATAAAAAATTTATAGAATCAGTTTATTATACTTGACTAGAAAGAAAATAAATATCTATACAAACAATTTATTAGATTTAAAATAAAAAAATATATACAAACAATTTATTATAATAAAATATATACAAATATATAATTGACTAGAAAAAATCAGGTAGGCTGAGGACGGTGCTGGCAAATAAAAAAATATAAAAAAAGTATCCCGGGTGCATAAAAAAATATAAAAAAATATGCTCGTTTTCATGCAGAAAAAAATATGAAAAAAATTTTTCAAATCTTTGAAAAATGGTATGTCATTGGAACTGTCTAGAGTGAAAGAAAAAAAAGATGATTATTCAGCCCGTCTAAATGATCACCTTTTATTCGTGGCGAGCGCGTTTACAAGGACTCTGATACCCAAACGGCAACGTATTAAAATCATCTGTTATCCGGCGTTTGGTGTACACGGGCCGGTAGACTTTAGCCTGCGAAACGGTACATACAGTCGCAAGACCTTTTCTTACAATTTTGTGCGGTATCTGTATGTATCTTTCCGCAGCCTGTTCGGTGACCATCGCTTTCAAAACTTCAAAATTAACATCGTTCCGGTTGCCATAGTTTATGGTGATCCCGCGAACCTTGCACACCGTTTTTGTTTTGGCAGGATCGCCGCCAATACAAACTCCGTAAGCGTAATTTTTGGGACCACCAGATACAAAGGCGCTAATGTAGCTTCCCGGACCGTAATCCTGAAGTTCATCGGTGAGGTCACCTAAAAAGTCTCCGGTCGGCGGACTCCAATCGCCGGGGCGTTCGATGAATAGAACGCTATCTGTATCATGATATAAAACGCGGTCCCCCAATTGTTCAAGGATGCTGTATAAGTGCAACCTAGCCATAGCAGTCGTGTAGCACGCCACCGCCACACTCGTGTTAGGGTTAGGGCGCAACGCGTCACGCGCATCCTTGTAATTGAGGAACATAACCTCATCATTTACATCAATGACGCTGTCCACGGTGATGTACGGATCCGTCAGGTACTTGTGGACGCCCTGATAGTCATTGACAACTGCTACGTGTGGTAAATCGGGTCTTTGCCCAAACTTTCCCCATAGTGAAATTAAAAAAAGTTTAGCCAGAGTGCGGAGACCAGGGTTTTTACAAACAAAGCCGAAATCTAGTTTTACCCCTTCTCTTTCCTCATAATTTTGAATGTAAGCTAACTTTTCCTCTTGTGAGGTACACCACTCTGGCCATCCGCTGACTTCTTGTTTAATTTTTAAAAAAGTATCAATGTACCCGTGAAACAGGCCGCCAAAACGCGTCTGACGGTCATAAACAGATACATTGTACTCCCACACTTCGTGCACTGCTTCAACGGTGTAGCCTTTCTCAACGGCTTTCCGGATCTCGTCAATCACCCAGACGCCTGTCAACCAACGATCTTTTTTGTCGTTGTGCTGACACGCGCCTTGGTTTTTCTCCTCCCGCATTTCCTGCACAAGATGAACATTAGCTTGTCGTGCATCCGGGTAGGCAATACAGGCAGGAATAAATCTCGCGGAGGCGTCACTGTAACTTTGGCTATGCCTTCTACTTGATCTATAGACGGACAATTTGGTTCCAAGTGAATTTTGGGGTGGCCGACTGGGTATTTTTTGTACTTGCAAACGTATGGATACAATGAACACACATCCAAGTACTTGATCTTCTCCCCACAAGAAAGGTCTGTTTCGTGGAAGAGCTTGATACAATTTGTACGCCCACCAAAGAATGCATCCCTGGAACTGAGAGGTTCCTTGGTATACACCTCGTGCCGGAGTACAAATTGCTGCAAGTCCTTGTCTGTGCGTTTCATCGCATTAAACATGCACTCCCACATCTCTACGACCGTGTAGCCGGCATTCTTAAACTTTTCCAAACAAACCATGGTCGCTTCATAACGCGTCTCCATGGTCTCGTGGGAACTATTTTTGACGGGGGTGGTCCTGTCAGGGTAACAGAGAGGGCACCCATGCCAATAACAGCCCCAAAACTGGAAGACGGTGGTGGTATCTCCAGCTTTAACAACACCGTCTACACGTCGCCCTAACACATATTCCTCACGGCCGTTACCCGCATGAAGAATAGAGACACCACGTTGATGGGCCTCCCAGCAGAGCCATTGTACAGCGACGTGCGACTGTTGGTCTGCGCACCGATAGCCACCGTTAGGGATAATACCGATAGTATTCTCCTTAAGATGACTTCGGTGGTAAACCAACATGGCCGCTCCAGCTATCGTACACGCCTCTCTGAAAGGATCCACCTTTGCTTTCTCCATGAGCATCTCTCTAAACATCAGGCAGGCCTTCCGTAGGATCTCTACATCTTTCACACAATACAGTTCCAACTCGCGTTTAAAATCAAAGACATAATTTTCTTTGACCAACGCGTCATACCACTTCTCAAAGTGCTCCTTTCCCTCAACTGACATCTCGCCGATACCGTAGTCCTCCTTTGGCGGCAAGGGACCCCTATATCCCACGTTTTCTTTTTTGTTGAAAAAATGGGGGAAATGTCCCTTGGCCAAAGACTCGTCCAAGCCGAAAGTTTTGGGCAATTTGGACAGCGATATCGGGAGAAAGTTCAGTGAGTCAATAAAGTTGAGCGGGCCGTAACGCATGGACATGATTTTCCCACCGTTCATTATAAGTTCTGGAGTCCATTTTTTTACCTCCATCATGTATCTTAAAATAAAATTACCATCATAGGATTTAGCGTTATGGCCTAGAAGGGTGATATCCTTAAATTTTTAAGCTTTAATTTGTTCTATAAATTTAAAAAATTGGGCCATAGTGGTATCACCCTTGAATATGCGAGTCCTATCGCCCCCACAGTCGGTGCAATGATAGTCATTTGCATCTATATGAACACAAACCTTACAACACGTTTGCATGACACATAGGTTAGGTTCGTGCAAGTACGTGCCTGCCGCAACTTGAAGAAGCGTTTCTTGTCTGCATTCAAAATCATAGAATACAAACATGAAATTGCTCTTTTCCAGTGACGGCTTTGACGGGGCCTGCTTCATATAGCAGAAATGACCAAAAGGACGATATGAATCGCATACTCTACAAAAAGTCTCATAACACCTATGTGAATAATTTGATCTTTCCAAACTGAAAAATTACCCGCATATCTCGCAAACCTTTTAGACATCACAGACCGACCTGTGACCGCTGAAAAAACCGGGACGTTTATGGTTATCAAAGCACGTCTGATTTGTGAACCAACGCCCGCAGTCTTTACAGACTACAGATCGGCCTCCGCTACAAACCGCTTTAGCGTAACACTTTTTGCACGCGGATTCACATTTGTGCTCGTTCTTTGTGTTGAACGGTACACGACACTCGCGGCAAAAGTACGAGCACTTAAATGCGGCTGTCAAGGATGATATGACGTCAAAATGGTTTTGCTTATCGTCGTGAAAATACAAATCAATGTGCCCCTTAAAGGAATGTTCGGAGGGAGTTGGCCCCTCATATAGGACCTGTCTCCCCCGACGTTCCCTGAACACTGTGATTTTGTATTCGGAAAGATATGCTTGAAATTGTTTCAGCTCGGTTATTCCACCACCCTTCAAAAGATTCACACGGGCATCACGGCATAGTTCCTCTGCTTTGAGTTTTTGAATTTGACGGCCCTGTTTAATCTGTTTAACGGTGTTCACGTCCATACATCCTGGCTCTCTTTTATTGTCACATATAGCTTTGGCGACAACCAAGGCACGGGCAAGGCAAAGACTGTCGCCATTTTGAATCGTAATGATCCCTTTGTTTTTGCGGCTATATGTGCTAGCGGGAGAGAGTTTATCACATTTATGATTACCCCTCCCGTGAGGCTCCTTAAAGTGGGAGAGTTTAACGTACAATGGTGCAGTACTCAAAAACAAACTATTACTCTGCAGCACGCGACTTACGTTATCAAGCACTGCACTAGCGTCTAGCTGGTCTGCTCGTCTAAATGAGACATACACAGGGCTTAACGTTGAGTCAGTGCTACTCAAAAGTAAGCCTACGTGGTCATCGGCGCTAACGCCATGGTCCTGCAACCGATGGACCAAATTAGTGATTTGTTCTTCAAGTCAGCTTATTGCGTCACGATCGCTTGCTGGTGCACCAAGATGTACGGTAATTTCTCTACCAGTATAAAAGAAACGCCTCAATTGTTTAATCCTCTCTTCGATGATGCGAAGAGGGACGCCATTTTGCAATGCCCCACCTACCTGATTCACCGGGCCACTAATTCCGTGTTGAAGGGCAGAAGACGGTCCCGCTATCGCCAGCTCCATGGGCCCCATCTCCCTCGCCGCCACCGGGTCTCGAACCCCCTCTCCCTGGCGTAGAGGCAGGGGTGAAGATGTAACGCCAGACGAGGGTACCGGGGCTCGAACCCCGTCTCCCTGGCGCTGGGACGGTGCGGCGGCGTTGGGTTGGAGTGGGCCCATAGCTGGCGGTGGGGCTGTTGTGTTCGTCCCTCCATTTCCGGCCTCCATTTCAACTATAATACATGTCAAAGTAAGAATTGTCACAAACATAATTGCTTTAGCTCAAACCCACAGAGGCAGCATTTGTGTGAAGGGAATGTGAAAAAAAAAACACCCTGGTGAGATTTGAACATCGAACTCATCTCTTTAATATTTTCGGTATTAATATAATATGTTAAATTTTTTCTCTAAGCATAAAACTTACAGAGTGAGAGTGAAAAAAAACCCGTCCATTTTACCCTGGTAAGATTTGTAACTCAAACTTATCTCTTTAATACATTTATTATTAATATAATATGTCACATAATTGATTGCCAAGGCAACCCTAAGCGAAATTTATTTCTGTAATTAAAACAAGTCATTTTATCAACAGCGCTTACGTCTTAAGATACTTAACGGCTGAATTTGTTCAACTACGTACATCAGTAATTAATGTGAAGATTTATTGCACAAAGAGCCGCAGATTTTATTTTCGACCTGGGAAAATATATATTTGATCAGTTTAGGGTATTATCTTCTCATAATGAATTGAGAGGTTTTTTTTTGAAGCATGCATAATGAGGGGTTAGGCAAAACGCAGTACTCGGCACAAACTATGTTCACATACACTCCCAGGGGTAGCAACCATCAAGAAACCCGCCCGTTCAAGCCTTTATAATGAGGACATAGTCAACCCGCCCTACTCGCCACAAACTATGCTCACATATACTCCCAGGGGGTAGCAACCGTCAAGAAACTCATCCGTCTGTCGCCTGGTCTAAACTGTTTGCTAGCGTTATCTGTTATAATTTCTACAAGTTACATACTCCTGTAAAATTGCCGAAAAAAAATATGTTTCAACACACGTCGGTAAAGCATTTTTTTTCTCCTTGAATATTATATTTTTAGAGCCGTTACTTTTTTCCAAAGCTCGGTTAGATTTTTAACTTAAAGATTGGGCCACATGTCTGAATTAAAAAGTGAAAAGTTTGTGAGTCTATGTCGGGTCAAAAAAAAATAATTTCTTAGTTACTTAATACATTAAAATATATTTTAGTTGATCCCAAATAGTTATTAAATTATTTTACTTGATTTGTTAACTTATTTAGCATACATGTTAAATAAAATTAAACTCAAATAAGGTCAATAAAGCCCAATACAACCAAACTCGGTAGGGCATTTTTTTCAAATAGGTCTAACCCAGATTTTTTCAACACTGTTTTAAATGTTGGTATACTAATAACAAAATATCTTGTTAAATTCTAGCTAGGTCTAAAATATATATTTTTTAAATTAATAATTGGCCTTAATTAATTTGTTGTGCATTTTTTAAATAGGCCTAACGCAGGTTTTTTAAACCTTGTTTTAAATTTTGGTATACTAATAACAAAATAATTTTTTAAATGCTAGGCCTAAATTATTCCTCAAAAATAATTCATTAATTTGTAGATTGGCTTAAATATAGACTATTTGGTTTGCTATACGATAGTAATCTTATATTATTTATCTACTCAAGATTCCAAAGCATTACTACAAAGTGTTTGAAGTGTGTGGGCTGAACATTTATAATTAAAGTGTCAAATATGGGGATTGGAAAACGTACCGAAGATTTCGCATGAAAAACACCGGTCATTCATACCTTACTTGCCGATAACGCGAATATTATGTTGCCGGAACTAATCACGTTACTACAAAGTTATATTTTGCGATCTATATAAAAAAAATACACATGCCACGTTGAGTGGTAGGAAATAATTGTTTGTTAAAATTATTGATATCATTTGTTTACCGATATTAAATAATATCTCTCACAAGGAACATTTGTACAATTTACGTAGGCCTAAAATTTTATTTTGAAAACTTTATGTACACCTGATATAACTTTACAATATCCTCTAGTGCAATATCCCTCTCATTCTTATCTTTATAAATTCGGTGCTTAAAATTGCACAAAAACTCATTCTTTTCATAACATTCTATAAATAAGTGTCCCACGCTCAACCACTTCTTTAGTTGCCGCCATATTGAATTGTCTACTTGCATTAGTAAAGTTTAGAAGGTGACCAACTTTTTTTTCAGTTGCAAGTAGACTTGCATGTTAGTAGCTTGCTTGTCTGTTTACACGGTGCAAGCTGTGCGCGTGCAGCCAAATTAGTGTACTTGCATTAGTCAACTAATATCGTGTCAACGGACCTAAAGGGATCGAGCTAGCGACGATATAACGGTGTTTGTGCGAGAGAGAGAGAGCTTACACAAACACACACAGGCTATTTTCAAACTAGTGGATGGCTACGTGTAGATGTTACTTACATAGCAGGCGGTCAAGGACGTCCAAATCTGCCCAAACAGTGGAGTGCTCATTTCCTCCAACATAGAGAGGCGCAGGTGCCAGGATGTCTGGGTCTGAGGTGAGGACCGCCTGAAACGGCAGGGGTGCTGCGACGTTTAGGATGTCGGGGTCTGATGCAAGGACCGGCTGGAACGGCAAGGGGGCTGCGACTCTGACGTCATGCACAGCACGTCCTTGCGACTCCTGTGGGGTAGATGATGACACCCCCTGAAGCCCCACATCCAAACCGAATGGATCCCAATAGTCTGAAATTAAATAAATACATATTAATTAGCATTTAAGGTGGGAAAAAAGAGCACCGACAAGTCTCTAAAATATTGTAAGCTATTAAGTTACCCATAGACGCATTGGCATCTGCCACACAGATCCCATTTTCTTCAAAGTTTGCCAACTGCTCTAGAGGGTCGGAACCCACCGGTTGTACACCATCGACAGCTGTTGGGGGCTCTTCAACTAGCAAAAAAAGATGAACACCATTGTACGCCCCAGCTGTATTAGTCAACAAAAAAAACACCAGTTAAAATATACAGAAAAAAACTTACCTAAATTTAGAAAATTTTCTAGCGACTCGAAACTCATTTTTTGATGTTCGGCGGCGTCAATCACAAATTGAAATGACCAAATGTAATGAGCGGGTTCTATTTATACCCTCTTCAAAGAGCCTGCCGTCTGTAATGACCTAATACTCTAATGTGTCTCTGCGCATGCGCAACACAGACCTGTCCATAAGTCCCTTTGTAAATCCCGTTATTTCGGTAGTCGGCATCGACCCAGCGAAGTGGACGGAGGTGCCTGCTCGATGCTCTGTTCCACTGCCTTAAATATGAGTGAAGAATGACCCTGAGCACGGAACGAATCCTGGATAGCTCAGTTGTTAGAGCATTGGCGTACTAAACCAGAGGTCCCGGGTTTGATTTCCGTGTCCAGGTGTCATATTTCAAATTTTCGTAATATGTCACTTGTGTGGTGTTAACCCTCCTAAAATACACCTTAATAGCTTTGGCTATTTATTCACATAGAGATAGAGATAAATTGTTTTAGAAACCAATAAATTAGCACACTAGCCAAACACAATGTGAGATTACTCTAGTCAAATAATAGTAGAATTGTTTTATTAATGTGAGACTTGTGATTATTCAGAGCACATAGTCCTCAGTCTGTCCTAATTGTTGACAACACAACACGCAAATCATTCTCAAGACTTTATTGCTTTGGATTTTAATGTTGCAATAGCTTTGTCTGGGGGCTGTGACAAGTGCAATTCCCAAAAACACTGAAAGACAAAATTTTCTTCCATTTCTTTATTTTCATTAATGTGTTCTAATATTTTTATTTATATTTTATTAATATATTCCCCACTTAAAATCTTGCGGCACCCCTGCACAGAATGAACAAGCTCACAGCTGATCTATTAGCGTAATTAGTATAGCAACCGCTTAAAACTCCGACTTCCTCCCATATTTAGTAGTATAGTCTTTTGCTATAGTAGCGCCTTAAACCATGTGGTCATTCTTTATGTTACGTGCAATGATAAGCTAAATACCCGTTTTCATATTCGTTATACAGATACAATTACCGAGGATTAGCCATTTAATTTATCTGTACTTAGTCCGCTCTTGCAGAGGGCGAGAGACTTATTAACATTGAGTCCGTTGAAGTTGTGCGGTGTTATCGCCTATTAAGGGGTAACTAACTAATCGTGCCATTGGTGAGGCACGTAGTAATTTTATGGTCTCTGGTTCGAATCCAATCTAGACACGTAGATTATATCAGCACACGACTTACAAACTAACTTAGCTATAGAACAGTAAATTCACCGTGAAAAACGGGCGT
Source organism: Timema cristinae (assembly GCA_039000515.1). Classification (NCBI taxonomy): domain Eukaryota; kingdom Metazoa; phylum Arthropoda; class Insecta; order Phasmatodea; family Timematidae; genus Timema; species Timema cristinae. The sequence continues at coordinate 34,411,447 of JBCFYV010009882.1, forward strand.
CGCTCAAACCTACCCTCCCTCAGTGCATCTGAAGGTACTCTCGCAAATGTTGAGTGCATTGATGTGGGGGCTTAAACTTTCATAGGGATATATAATATAGTTGCGAACATTAAATTCAATATAAGAGCTATATATTATTCCTCCGAAATATAATTGCGAGCATTAAATTATAATTGGGCTGAAGAATAAAATGGATGTTTTCACTTTAAACGTGGGTAGCAGCACACGACTTACAAACTATAGTTTTATTTCAATATCTATAATATTTGGGCGGAGGAGCCTCTCTCCAAGTGCCAACAAGTTGGATGTGTGTGCGAGAGAGCTGTCGGGCCATAACATGTCCACTTTCATGGGATGTAAAAGCGAGACTGCCGTTTAACGGGAGTTTTCAGAGCTGCCTTACAGGTGTCTATTTTGAGAAACACAATGACTCCTCAAGGTGAATGGAGGTTATTGCTCGGTACGTCACCCCCAGAAGGTAATGACCGGGGGAGGGATGAACAACCCCGGCTCTGAGGAAGAGGGGTGGGGAGGGAAAAGTGAAAGGCTAAGTTGGTCATCAGAAGGCAGCGAGCCCTGCTGGAGAAGCTTGTGTCATTTACTATTGGGCATCCGGAGGAGAAAGACGTGGAGCGCGAGCCCCGGGTGGCTCTATGCTTCAGCAAATAAACTACAACGCCCTAATTGATGAATAAAAACACCTCTATCCTACCAATAATAACTCCAACGCATCTATCCTACCAATTAATTAATTAACAACCAACATGTCCGGCGTATGCCAGCAATAAATAAAAAAACTACAACACCTCTATCCTAACAATTAACAATAATTAATTAACGATAATTAATCAAAAATAACCAACATGTCCAGGGTTTGTTGGGGGGAGGGGCAGGAGGAGGGGAAAGTATGTCAGGGGCGGGAGGGGTGCGAGGGGTGAGAGCAGGGGGCGGAATAACGGTAAAAAGCACAGCTGTGACGTAGTGGGCCAAAAGGGCCTGCTAGACTACTCCTAACAAAACAAAATCATCTGCTTACTCTAAGAGCTTCATTGTACCGATTAATGTCAAGCCATCCCTACTTTCTTTCATTAGCAATGAACTTTCGAATTCCTAACGCCATAGAGAAAGTAAGTTAAAAAAGGAATAAATAAGGTGTTTGGTGAAGGCAATGCTCACTTGAATTAGGTGTTAATAATTTAAACAAAATCTACAATTAAGTTGTAATATGGTCTCTGTCTAAAAATGTTCAAATATTGAACTATTTAGGAAAGTTTTAGGCCTATTTAAATATAGGATGCAATGAAAATCTTGCATTAATACTAATGTTTCACTGAAACAGTGAATTTAGTATATTTTGCTAAGTATTTAATGGGTATTGTTAGATTGGACTCTGCTTATTTTATAAAATAAGTGTTTAGTAAAGGACTGATGAACAATAATGTGTGTCCTGTCCCCCAAAGTTGGAAAGTCATGGCACGTACAGTCTAATATATGACATCATGAATTGTCAAATACCATAAAATTAATATTAACCAGGCCTGTTACCATCCAAAAGATATTAGTAGCTTACAGGATTTTTCATCACAGCTTGACCTACTTAGCTCTGATTGGCCGAAACAGGTCACGTGACCCCTCCTCCTGCTCTCTGATTGTCTGTTGTTTTCCCCCTCCTGCTCTCTGAGTGGCTGTTGGTTTTCCCCCTCCACCCTTCCTCCTTCCACCTCACCCCCTGACCTCATTTCTCCCCCTCCCCTTCAGCCCCCTCGCCTACCAACCCTGGAAATGTTGTTTCCTGAGCATTAATGATTGTTAATTATTTATTGCTAACTAATTATTGTTAATTAATTAATTAATTGGTAGGATTAAGGTGTTGGATTTCTTATTCATTGATAAGGGCACTGTACTTTATTTTGGGAGAGATTGAAGCAGCGGCACGAACCTCGCGCTATGGTTGTCGGGGGTAAAATGAACATTGGTTCCTCCGTCACAAGGCTCTGTCCCGGAATAAGCAGCACGAACCTCGCGCTATGGCTGTTGGGGGTAAAATGAACATTGGTGTCCTCCGGCACAAGGCTCTGTCCAGCACGAACCTCTCCTGACGACCATTTGTGGTAGAGTGTGATAAAGGTGTCCCCTGCCTTTCACTCCCCCCCTCCTGAAACAACCCTGGCGCCAGTATGGCGGGTCGACAAGTCAGGACAAGAATAGATCGTGACCTCGACAACCTTGAGTTTTCCCAATGACGTAATCATTGCGTGTTATGTCGCAACCCTTGTGCTAGTATGGCGGGTCCACAAGTCAGGACAAGAATATATCGTGACCTCAGCAACCTGGGTTTTCCCTGGCACCAGTATGTCGGCCCAATAAGACGAGTTGAGACAAGAATTGATATGGAGGTCATTGACCCGGGCAACGGGTTTTTCCCTGGCGCCAGGTTGGCGGGCAGACAAGACAAGTCGAGACAAGAATAGATCGTGACCTCGACAACCTTGGGTTTTCCCAATGACGTAATCATCGTGTCTGGCGAAACGACAAGACAAGTCAGGACAAGAATAGATCGTGACTTCGGCAACCGGGGTTTTCCCTGGCACCAGTATGTCAGCCCTACAAGACAAGAATAGATATTGAGGTCATTGACCCAGGTTGGAGGGCAGACAAGACAAGTTGGGACTCGTAAGGGGCAAACAGTAAATAAAACACATATTACAAATATACATATATTTATTAAACATCACAATTATACATTTTTACAGGAATGACGCATATATTCGTTCATACGTTTTTCAACAGTATCTTTTAGATGCGTTAGTAAAATTGTTTTTATTTCACAAACCAGCATGTAATAGTCCAAACCGACGACTTGACGTTTATAGTAGGTAGCACTGATAATATCTACGTTTCTGATGTGCGTTTCAACTATAGGCTGTTCTAGGTCGGTGACATCCGCCGATTCTGTTAGCGTGTCGCATACATCCACGACGAGCGTGTCGATTAAATCGTTGCAATAGCGGGCGACGGGTGTCGACCACATGTCCCTTCGGTCGACGGTGACGCCGATGAGGTCCCACACCTCACAAAGACGCGCCCAGCTAGGTGCTAGATAGGCGACCCATTTGAGTCCGGCGTCTTGTTTCTCGCAGATGCCAACCATACGGTCACCGCACATGCGTCTCAGAGAGATTTCATGATTAGTTAGACTAATCTTCTGAGGAGGTTGTGTGTTGCTGAAAAACTTTGATATGAAAGACTTGTAGCTGCACAGTTCTTGCCATTCTCTACGGTTAAATACGGCGCAGTTCCCTCCGCATTTTTCTAGCTGGACATAGGACATAAAGTTGTTCTTGACGCTCATGCCGACGATGACACGCTCTACGTCGACTCCAACCAGCGGGAACAATGTGTTGAAAATACTGGTGATAGCGAGTGGCTGCACCGGCTTTGCTTTGCGTGCGCAAACGTCTTGACCTTCCATGATGTTTAGCGGTTATGGGCGACACGACGCCGAGACGCCCCTTTTATAGGCGCACACCGCTTGGACACGGCCTCTTGAAGGGCGGCATGCCCCTACAGTCTTGAAAAAAATTATAATATCTCACCACCTTAGCGTCGTTGGCTGTATGATTGGTGGGCGAGAATAGGCTTTGGAAAGTTTTCAGCGGAATGTTATTGGCGTGATAGAGAAGGTACGGGAGACAGTAATGGCCGCAAACGTCTGAGGCGATGCTTTGAAGTTGTAGCGTGCTATGGGACGTGCGAAAAGTGTTTTTGCGTATAAATGCCAGATGTGCCTTATTTCGGGGCGGAAAACCATAACTGCCAAAGTATTCTCCCATGCCATTCTTGTCGATAAAGATGGCGACCCAATGTATCTCAGGCTTGGTATGGATCGGTGTTGATGACTAGAGCAACAGATCGTGCTATTCTTGCGGGTAGTTGATCAGCAGGGAAAACACCCGACCGTACAGAACGGAACCACGGGTTTGTTTTCAGCGCACGTCTTATGGTGTGCGTGTCCATCTTCAATCATCCAATCACGAATTCCCCATACGATAGAGGCCGAAAAGAAATTCTATACAGAACTATGTGCCATGCACATGGTGCGGCCCAATTTAAGAGTTTTCAGTGACGTACAACCTCTGTCGTACAGATCTACGATGGGTGTAGACGTGTATTTGACTAGAAACTTTTTCTTTTCTGACCCCTTGACGTAGACGGTTTCTGCACGCGTTGTGGCACGGGAGTTGAGGGATTCAAACAGGCTGTAATCCACATCACCACTATCCCAGGTGATACCGTGCAGATTGTTGACTATATAATCGGCTTTCTTTCTGGCATCGGTGGAAAGTTCCTCGATAGCGTATGGGGGTTTTAGCACCCAATGTTGAAGTAATGTGCAGCATACAGGTAAAACACTCAGTTCCTTGACGATAAACTCTTTGTTGTCGTCTATGAAGCTCTGGAAATCCACAATGACATCCATGGCTTAAATGAGGGAGTAAAGGGTTGGGAAGGCGTTTATATTAACTTCCATAATCGGTCACAACGTTTCTGTCCTTGTCAATGGTGATGCTGTTGGCCAACTTCCCGTACACGACACAGTTGACGGTTTCGGTGAGAGCCCTGGTGAAGCTCACTTCGATACTCAGAGAGCCGTGCTTCTTCAAATTCCAATGCGATGTCATGTGGGCTTACAGATTAAGTGTGAGATCGAAAGCTATGAGATGATATTCCTTGGGGAAGGCTTCTCGCGTGATGTCACTACCTTCGTTCATGAAATGGATACCCGTTCGAGAAAACAATGTGTGGTAGGACATGACATAGTGTCAGTTTGAAAAATCGGTCTGTAACTGTTTGGACGGTACTTGTTCCCCGTCCACGTACAGTAAGAAATGGTTCATGCCGTAGGTTTGAAAGTTGAACGGGTTCTTGGTGGCGTCTCCGTTGAACGCTACGTTTGATACAAATCCCACGATGCGTCGTTTGGGTAACTGTCCGGTGAATACGTTGTCCAGTAATTTCCCTTGCACGCCCGTAGGAATTGTGAGTGTTTTTACTTCCACACGAATGTTGGAGTACTTTGCCGGGCTGACGTTTAATGCTTTGGCATGTGACAACAGTATAGAAGGTTCTACTTTGACACGTCGCACTAGAAGGTCTGCTTCAACGATGTGAACCTTAAAGTGAGGGAGTTCAGGGACCACCATAAGACTAAACCCGTCACGGGAACGGACCAACTTGACTATGAGTTTGGTGCCATTCAAAAGGTATTTCTCTTGGTTAAACACGTCACCGTGTAGATACCCCAAAAGATCCATCGTCTTACTTTTTGTGGTGAGACTGCGACGGGCCTCAAATCCCTTGTTGCCGACGTTAGCCTCCTCAAAGGTTCCAGGCGTGTCTGCGAACCGCAGACCACAAGTCAAATGCGTTCTTTTGGCTTCACTGTTGTAATTGAGCAGCGTCTCAATGTACACTCTATAGGCTTACGCGTTGCTGGGCGGTAAGACTAATTTTTGGTTTAAAAATACATACACCTGTGTAAATAGCGAATGCAACCAGTTGTGACAGGTGCGATCTGATCCACCTCTGTGAAAGCGCCACCGTCTGGTTTCATGATGGCTGCCCTGATATAGAGCGTAGTCTGTGAAAGATCGATATAGAACTCGCCTTGACCAGTAACGGTAAATTCTATGGGTGAATCATCGGTGAGGGAAGAGAAAGGTTTGTACTGGAGCCTTTACCCAGTTTCGAGACTGGTTTGAGAGGGTGGCACGGAAAAGAGTTCGAGATCACTTCTGGCACACTCGCAGGACTGGGGTGTAGAAACAACATTTCAGCTAAAATATCTTTAGCTACTTTCTTGACCTTTTTACGTCGGGTGACGACAGAAGACTGACGTTGTTGCTTCTTACGACGCTCTTTATAGCCGGAGCCAGTCATCAGACTGTTGATCTTCTCTTCAGCCTTGCGTTTCAGGTTTGTTCCAGCCTCGCCGACACGTTGCCGTAGAGCCTCTTTGAAAGGACACCGTTGATTGGCAACGTCGGAGAGCACGTCGATACCCGTATGAAGCGCCTTTTTTCCAATGGCTTTAGCGCCGCTTCTCAGCAATGGTACGACACTTTTGAAAATGCCGCTGAAAAAACTTCCTATCCCGTGCCCCCTTTGATAGGGAACACCGTGGTAGATGGAAGATATTCCTGTTCCAGCCTGATTGATGTAGTATCTTTGGTAGGGAAAGTTCATGTTGAGCAGCGTTGAAAATGAAGTTTCACGCACACTTTTCCAAACTCGAATGGTACCGGTTCACCCGTGTCGGTTCTTATATTGATTTCCAAGCATTCAATTTCCCTTATACGCACTGTCATGTAGTGCAATGGATCAGAGCTAACTGTCTTATGTATGCCGTAGTGATAGTTTACGTTGTTGATACCGACGATACGTAACAGCGGTGCCACAATATCGCCCATGGGCTGAGGCTTGACGATATCCGTGTAGATGTACATTTGCGAGGGCAAGCCTAGTAGAATGTTGGTGGCGTACGGTGACTTTGGGTTTTTGATCAGATTAGTCAGAGGATCATAAACCGAGCTATAAACTTATTTGGCTTGATAGAGTCAGCAGCTGTATATTTGGCGAAGTAGAGATAACTTCAACTTTTTGGTTGGGGTTTGTGTACTTGAATACAACTCCGGAATCCCCTTTAAACGCCTCTATGTCGTTTAGAGCTTTGATCAATTCATGGATAGTGCTGTAGTTTCCAGAAGGGATATGATCCTTGAATATTTGTTCCATGCCGTTAGCGTCCACCCAGTTGTACCATACAATATTTTGGCCCTCGGGTACGGCGTTGAAAGAACACGGATATTGAAATTCAGCCAGAGCGACTTCACACCGGCCTTCGAGTGTAAGATGGTAAGGAAGTTGCGTGGTGAAATTCGTAAGTGTATTTTTCGGGAAATATCCCATAGAGCTGTCGCTTTGCATAGTGATGTAAAACTGGTCCTTCATGGCATTGCGCTGACGTAACTGGCAGGAATCCAAGAATTAAACTTGTCAGGGTAACCTTTCCACTGCACGTACACTTTCTTTCTGGCGCCTTTACCCTTGACACATAGTATTTTATCAACTTTAAAGTTCGTGAAGACGTACGCGTTGCAATTCATGTTCGTAAAACGTCCCCTCCATCTCTTCGCCATCAAGATCGGTGAGTTTGTAGACGACAGGTTATCGCAACACGACACTGCTGACTTTGAAAATCTCTTCGCTCCAATTGCTTTCGTAGCCCTTTTCAAACAGCATTTTGAATTTGCTAATACGCACCATGTCACCGACTTTTATTTTCGGCTTCGAGTTTGGACGCCTTTTGCCATACAGATTATCTCTGACTTGAAGCACATTAGTTTCTGAAACGTCGACGCGCGCCATCTTGATACTGGAATATTTTGCGCCGTTGTAAGTGTCGACTAGATCTTGGAGGACGTCCACATACCGATACGTGTTATTTTTTGGTAAAGTTGTTAAAGTAAACATGCGTTCATTCAGAGTTCTATAGAATCGTTCCATTATGCTTGCCTTCACGTCCGGATTATGAGTGGTGTAGTAATGCACGCCTTCTTGCTTGAGAAATTTCTGGACTAGACGTGCCGTGAACTCTGTCCCCTTGTCCGTCTGTATACTTAGAGGTTTACGGTCGCTTTGTTAGAAAATGTCCCGAATGGCGTCTCTCACGACGCTCCCCGTCTTGGATGGAAGCGCCCTCGTCCATGCCATCTTGATAAACACGTCGATGACGGTGAGCAAGTACACCGCACCGTCGTTGTATTTTCTGAGACTTCGCATATCGTTGAAATCGGCTTGCCAGAGATCGTCAATGTTTGACACAACGTACTTGTTGCGTGGAAACTTTTTTAGCACCGGCTTGTGTAGGGTATAAGCGTCCTGCGCACGAACCCATTCTCTTACTTTTTCGGGATCTTTCTTGGACGCTTTTATGAGCAACGCCGCCCCTGCAAACCCTGCAGGATGGGAAGGGTCGTAGTAGATGTCGGCTAAACGGTCCATTAAGCTCTGAACGGCAGCCACCTTTTTTCGTCCACCCTCTTCAGTTTCTTCTTCTTCTGCGACGGTGTAAGTGGTTGTGGTTGGTGCGTTGGATCTCTAATGGGCGCCAAACGTTTCGGATTTACAATAAATTCTTTTGGAACGTTTTTTTTTTTTGCAGCGCCGTGAGAAACTCTCGCCACCCTGACGGTTCGCTGTGTCTTCTTGCTCTGACCAGATCATTGACTAAATCCACAATATTGGATCCACGGAGAGGCGTATCTTGAATACTCACTTCTCCGTTTGAGTCCCAAGAGATGCCGCCTCAGGAAATGATATGTTCTAGTAAAAGTTCATCTTTTTTACGTGCCTGTGCTGGTGCAGTATTAAGTACAACAAGGATGGGAAGTACAGACACTTCCGGAGTTGTTGTGGTGGTGTTGGTATTTTCAGATGGCGGTGGGTATTGACTAAAGTGAAGATAGCGCTGTAGTACTTGTTTGTGTAAAGTCCATTTAGACTTGTCGTCAAGTTTTGAAGCGAGGATTTTTTCCATTTCCTTGTCCAACTATGAGACCACTAGATTTGTTGCCGATGCAACTTGTTGGTGGTGTTGCTCGTAACGGTGTAATGTTTCAGCGGACACCAATATCATCTTTTTCGTGTGTTCCATTATTTACTTGTTGAATAAGGAACCGAGGACCCCACTGATTAAAGGGGCTAAAAGTAAGGGCAAGAACGCTCCTCCCTTCTGAACGAGTAGTCGTCTCTTCTTCTTCCAGCACTCTCCTCGTTTGACAAACTTGCGCAACACCTGCTTGTGAGCACGTAACTTTGTCTTCTGCGCATTTTTCCGTGGTACCCGTCCTTTTAAAGTGTTGTAGGCACACTCGCAAACAGAGTCAACCAGTTTCTTGTCGACCGTTTTCACAAGGCGACACGTTGTTGAGGGTTCATGCGATACATCGCACGTAGCAGAGGGGCCTGCTTCAACACTTTGGGACTCATGGTTATGAAATGATCTGTAATCGGGAAGTGTCAGTGTTTTTATAGCTTTTGCGTGGTAGGTACACGCAGCAGCCGATATTTGTGTGGGTTCTATATCTGAACCATTCTGGTGTACCTTGTTTGAAATCTAGCAATATATAGCCGTGAGGCGTACTTGTAGCATCAGTGTAAGCCTCTTGTAAAACACAGGGATTTTCAGGACAGACTTGCCGTGCAAAGTGTTGAATCTGAGCTTTATCCCGGGAATTTTTAAAAAGCACGATATAATGTGCGTTTAAGGAAATGTCTCTTTGGCCCTTGCCCTGGTGGAATATATTTTGTGTAATATTTTGATGGTGGCATCCTTTGGTGAAAAGATCGACGACCACTTCATTGGCTTCACGCATCAGGTCGTCCAGGATAATCAGCTGTGGAGAGTCATTACAGTTGTCATCCATTTCCGGCAATCCCTTACAGAATATGACGCGGGGACTTGTCCCGTCTTGTTCAAATTCCGGTTGCTATAAAGCATAATACCATGTGATTTTATCAAATTTAACGTCACACATTGTGTCTAAGTGACGGATAAAGTCTGCTACAAAATGTGACTTTCCACAGCCGGAAGGGCCGCTTATGATGGCCGAAAATGGATGTTTCAACTTGTCCATAATGTTTGAGACTGGCCTTATAAGCTATATGGGCTTGTATTTATAGGATAGGAGGGAGGTGCGGGTGTAGACGGTAAAACACAAACATAACAGTTTTTACAATATTTATTTAAATAGTGAAAAAGTATACACACAGTGTAAAGTATACTCTGAATATTTACAATATATATTTATTAGCATAAACATAACTTTTTTTACAATATTTATTTACACACAGTGAAAAGTATACTGTGAATATTTACAATATATATTTAAAAGCATAAACATAACTTTTTTACAATATTTATTTACACACATTGAAAAGTATACTGTGACTATTTACAATATTTATTTACACACAGGGAAAAGTATACTATGAATATTTACAATATTTATTTACACACAGTGAAAAGTATACTGTGAATATTTACAATATTTATTTACACACAGTGAAAAGTATACTGTGAATATTTACAATATTTATTTACACACAGTGACACACAGTATACTGTGAATATTTACAATATAGGGGGAATAGTGGGCTCGGTACTAAATATGATATATACATAGAGACGGTTTCAATTTAAAAGAAAAAAATATATATATATATATATATATATATATATATATATATATATATATATATACACACACACAAACAGTTTATCATATTTGACTAGAAATAATATATATAAACTGTTAGTTATATTTGAATAGACCAAACGGCAACGTATTAAAATATTATGAATCCCTTAATTAGACTTTCCTCGCAACATCTTTAAGCTAATCTAAAAGTCAAACAATTCCTATAGCTATAAGTTTTCTGTTGTAATGTTTAACAATCCCAGGATATACATTTAATTGATAGCGTATCTGTCCACTGAGTCAAGGGTATCCCTTAGTAAATCTAGTTTATTAAACCCTAATTCCTTCCTGTAGATATGTAGACTCTAAATAGACAATATAAGTTTTAATATTCAGGATAAGCTAATCAAATAAAGCACGAGTTTTTAATATATAATTGCGAGAGAGAGACATGTCTTTTCTGTGCACCGTACCATTTAAATAACTTATAGCTTACTTATTCATTAACGAGTGAGAAAGTTTCTTCGTGTCAATCTATGGCAGACAGATATTATAAGTACAAACACTAAGCAAGTTTGGATTTTAGACACCCATAATAGTTATTGGTTTGTTTTTTTCAGCAAACCCGAGACTCATGATAGAGAAAAAATAGTATCGTTCATGTAGTAGTGCACACACACACACACACACACACACACACACACACAAACACACGCGAAAATTCATTTTAATTATTATGATAAGCCCAACTTATATTCACATGTATTCATTTCTTAAGCACTTTCATTCTGTGTCATCTAACGAATAAAATTTGTAATTATGACTTTTTTTCAGCATCTGGTGCTAGCACAGACATATCCATATTTAATTAATGGTATTATTAGTACTCATACAATAATTTAAATACGCTAATAAGGTAGGAGTAATGAAAGTATTTATGGGAGAGGGATAAGTGTGCCAGCCTTAGTATGGAGGGAGAGTTGGAAATATCCCCAGCTTAATAGGACAGTGTTCGAACACCAACCTCGTCAATGAACCATACCAGACGAGCCCCGTTTCGTTACTTGTACTTGAATACAATTATGATGATCTTGAATTTATTTTAAATATCATAAGGAACAATCACGACGAATACATTTTATTAAATAATGTATAACTTTTACATATGTTCCTAAGTTAAATACCTAGGGAAAAATCATGGCAGCTATATATTTTGATAACATAAATAATAACTTTTACATTAGTTTATAAGTAAAATATCAAGGAAAAATATCACCGTGTTTATATAACTCTTACATAGATTCAAGTTGTAACGCTTTAAATATCTAAAGATAGTGTGTTAATTAATTCCCTTAACACAAATAAAATAATTAACAGATTTTTTATATTTCCATCAAACATTAATATATATTTATAAAATTTTATAACTGTCCCAAATTAGGGTTTTGTAATGCCTCAAGGACTATAATTTTTTATTTAATAAATTCACTAAAAATAATAATAGAAAGAGCTTCTATATTTCCGGCAATCCGTTGAAGTAATTAAATATTGAGTTACTATCGCACATAAGAATATTTTATCAATACAGCAAGTTGTTAACACTTTCAATGTATACTATTATATACGTTTTGATTTATCCAAAGCTATTATTTATGATTACTCCCTCATTGACACCTGGATACGGGAGTCGAACCAGGGACTTGTGACGCAACAATATATGGCTTGTATTTATAAAAGTAATTAGCGTCTATCCCCCTAGACGGGCAGAGGAGAGACACATCAAGCCTCGGCGAGAGAGTTAGGGCGATTGGAAAATAACGGTAAATAGTTCGGGCTCGGGAGTCACACACATACACACACACACACACACACACACACACACACACACTCACATACACACTTTCACTTATTATTATTGATTCCTGTTCTATTAAAATAAATACGTGGACTGCTGATCGATAATTAAGAGTTTAAGCAAATATAACACTCACTAGAATAAATTATATATAAAAGGATAAACTATTACACCACTGAAACGGGCCAACACGTACACCTCAGTTAATTAACCGATAAATAAATACAAATACGTTTGGTAATCATATTTATAAAGCACTATTATTGTTACTTACCGAATACATAAACGTAAAATAAATGAATTCTTCAGTTTGAACAGCCACATCACTCACTAAATGTAATTATTTATAAAATATATTTGCTATGACGATAGTTAAGACGGCCCTCTGAATGCGACTGCAAGTTATGACATAAATGACGGGAAAATGGCGGCGTCATCGATTGTATGACGCCATTCAAAGAATGATCCTTGCATTTCAGCCATACGACGTGCTACGGATGACATTTCATAGCGGTGACGCGTCATATAGAACCGTGCTCGCCGTGACAGAATCTACACACGGCTCTCAGGGCGGTATGCAAGAACGTATAGTGGATGCTTAGTGGACCGAAAGTTTGGTCCCGAGCACACTATCACTCCACCTTTTAACCTATGATTATGCAAGCAAACCCCCGCTAGTGTCCACAAAGCGTCCACTTAGTCAAGTTCTTGCATACGGCCCTCAGTATCAAAACAGCTTTCACGCTTCCCCAGGGTCTAGGTCTTAGACCCCAACTTACACCAAAATAACAAACCAAGGTGGGCTATGCCTCCAAAATTATCTCCTCGATGGTCTTACAAGCTGCCAAAACCGCGGGCACTGAGCCCCACCACTCAAGCCAACTAGTTGGTTGAGGTGGGGTCCCTAGACCATTGTGGAGGGAGCTGAGAAATGTCCCCCAATATATCAAGGCGTTGGTCCCCACCACAAAGGGTTAGGTGTTAGGTACCTAATTCTTTGGGGAGCGTTTTGGCAATGTCCCCCCAAAATGTGGGCTAGGTCCCTTGAGCCCTATCGCCAATGATGTCTATTGAGTTTCGGAGTGGGGTTTCTGGAGGGTTTTGGCCATATCCCCACAAAAAATATTTGTTCTCCTATAAAAGATAAGGAGGTGAGTTGCTGGTGGATAGCCCTCCCCAGATTGTAGAAAGTAGGTCAAGCGATTGGAAATAGCACCCGTGTGGCTACAATATCGCCTCGCTCAGTGGTATGATAAGTCATCGCTCTGACTATTATGGTCTATGATTTTTGACAATCGATGTAGAAGGTTCGACGTTTGCGCCATCGATGTCTATTTGTAGATTATTTTTAAACATCGATGTTTTGAACTGATGTGTGAGGAATTGATATATTTATAGATTGTATTTTTCTTATTTAGCACCGCGTCTTACTACCCATTTGGGTTATACGCTTATTATTTATTCAAATACATAATTAGTATACGGCCGATTGTGATTGTACTATATTTTTCTTAACTGAATATTATGGATTACTTTGTTTATTTTAAATACAGTATTTTATACTATGTGTGTTTAGGGTACAATTTCTTTGAAATGATCTTGAATTTTTCAACATATTTATTTTAAGAAAAAATCATTTCATTAACATTTCAAGACATCTTGTGAATGTGGGGAATGCCGGGCCTCCACTGTGGTTCGGATTCAACGTTAAACAGTAGGTCCTCCATTTCATCTCACAATCACCCTACCATTACACATTAGCGTAAGTGCGTATAACCCGAACGGGTAGTGTAATGTAATTGATTTGCCCCTAAAAAGTATGTGAAAGCATTGACAAGAATATCGTCCTAATTTTATAAACATATTTTAATTCATTTAAATTATGTAGTATATTACATGGCGCTTAAAGCACTTCTTCTTCTAAGAAGGCAAAGCCACTGAACAGTGAAGTCACGCACGTGACAGCAGTCAAGTCAGGTTGACAATATATATATTTCAAATAATAACTTCCTCTTCTCGAAGGTTCGAAGAGAGATTTTAAAATGTAACTTGAGTCATTTTCCGGCTCTCGAAGCTTCTAGTAAGACCGAGATGTTTTTGTCTTTTATTTTGTTTTTCCAAACTAAACCTTCTCGAAGCTTCCATGAGCAAGGAATATATACAAAGAATGGTGCAACGTAAAGGCAGTTGGCAGTTGGTGTCCAATACTGACAGAACTCACTTGGCGTCCAGCAACACCTGTCCGCGTTCATACAATAGGCCGCGTATATATTTCAACATGATCTATTTTCACATTAAATAAACAGATTCAGAAATAAAAAACATGTCAAAATGATAAGTGTTTATTAATTATAATTCTTCAATTGGCGTCCATCGTGGCAGTAAAATATCAGAACAACATAATTGGCGCACAACGTAGGGACCCGTAACACCAGAACGTTTCAGTAGTAAGACGTGGTGCTAATAATAATAATAATAATAATAATAATAATAATAATAATAATAACATTAACATTAACATTTATTTAAGTGATATGTAAAAATTTCCCATTCATTATTTATAATAAAATAATGATGTTTCTGTTCTGCTGGAATCAATCGTCTTTTTTCTATGTTCATAGTTACTATATGCTGCTGCTGGTAGAATAGGAGGAAAAGAGGGAATAAACTTTCCATTTAGACATACATTATTATAAGTTTGACGTCAATATCATCTATTTTGTGTACAATATCACAACACTCAATTTGCTATATGTATACGAGTAGGTTTAAATTCTGATCAATGCTCTCAACAGTCAACTCTATGATTACTAATGAATTAATCTAAAGCGTAAATATAAAGAAAGTGGTTTGGAAAAAATGCCCCTGCACTAGCGTGAAGAAGGTATGGTTAGGAATGTGAAAAAAGTATTGACACTTTACTGATATCTATATTTTACTTTCGATGATAGTGATTTTTACTCGATACTTATTTTCCAATACTTTTACTGATATTAGTACTCACACTCTGGTATCGGATCGGTATTGAAAGAAACAACTTTTTTGTTATCTTCACTCATGCTTGGATTAAATATATGTTTAAAGAAGGGTACAAAATATATTGAAAACATATATTACTTATCATATTTAGCTATTAAATAACTTTCCAACAGCTAAATTTTCATAGACATTTTGAAAGCAGGTATGGTAAAACCTTTTATAATATCCATTATACCATACTATCTATCATACCTTTCAAGTTCACATTACATAGACGCGAAATAGTATGAAAAATCAATTATTATTATAATTATTATTATTACTATGCAAAAGTTGAAATTATTACTGGATAAAATATATTTTTCCAGATTAAAATTTTGATGCCGATACTTACTGTTGTCGATACTTGTCTTTCAATACGAGTACGGTATCGCAAAGAGAAAAACCACCCCCAGTGTACACGGTCGAGGTTCAAACCTCAACTTGTCACTGACAGTTTATTTTAGTCCAATTTTGATGGCCTATAGGACTGTATGAACCATGATATGAGATAGTAGATTAATGAAAGCAATTTATAAATAATTTGGTGACGTCTCAATATTTTACCCTCTGAATGTGATGACCTATTTGCCAAATGGTGGACGCCAATTAGGATCTATTTTAGGAGCCATGTCGAGTGGCTGTAATTTATGTGTAAGTTCACTTTATGCTGCATTTGATTTATTACTTCGACACCCAACAAGGACTTCTATAAATAGATGGGGTGTGGCTATACATATACACACACACATTCAAATACACATACACACACTCTAACACATACTCCGTCTCTAATTTTTTCCTCATATACACTCTCTAGCCTTCCCTCCCACACTCACACTCTCTATCACTCTCTCACACACTCCAAATCTCACACTCTCTTTCTGACACTCTCTAACTCTCTGACACTCTCTAACTCTCTGACACTCTCTAACTCTCTGACATTCTCTAACTCTTTTACATACACTCTATAATTCACGAACACACCCACACAAACTCTAACACTTACACACACACTCTCTATTTCACAAATTCTCTCTCTGACACTATCTCTCTCTGTCACTATCTCTCACACTATCTCCCTTTGATACTATCTCTCTCACACTATCTCGCTCTGATACTATCTCTCTCACACTATCTCTCTTTGACCCTAGCAATTTTTAAATAATTTTGAATTTTCTAAAATCCATCATAACAGTCATAGGTAAACTAGCCTTAAATCAATTTTTCTCCAAAAATCAAGTATATTGTGGTATTTATTATATTTATCATATCCATTTCAAACAAAATAATTACAGCCATTTTCAAAATAATTATAATTTTTAAAAGTCAGTAATTCTAGAGCTAGAATGATAATCTTGATTTCATTTCGAGGCATTGCCCTCTATACAAGGAGTGGTCAAATTTTTGATTTAGCGATCTACTTCAGAGAAGAAAAATCCTTTTTGATCTAATACGGAACGGCTTATATTTGTTTCATTGGTAAAATATTAATAGCCAATTTGGTGTTTTGATTGTAAAATTATATTACATATTAAAACTTATAGTCCTTTCACATTCTAAAACTGAGTTTTTCCTCAAAACACATTACTT
This sequence comes from Timema cristinae, assembly GCA_039000515.1. NCBI lineage: Eukaryota > Metazoa > Arthropoda > Insecta > Phasmatodea > Timematidae > Timema > Timema cristinae. Next base: position 34,428,175 of record JBCFYV010009882.1, read on the forward strand.
AATTTCCCTAAAAATGTATTTCTCATTAAACATTTGACTTTGAAGTTGATGCATGACACCGCATAATCTTAGGATAGTTTTTTGAATGAGTGTTCATAAACGCAGGCAGGATTGTAAATGGCCATTAGTCGGACAGCTTCGATATTTCGATTTTATAATGTTGATTTGAGGAAAATCTGCAAACCCTCTCTTTTATTTTCGTTCTCTCAATCTTCTTTAATCGATCGATCAGGCGATCGACTAAACTAACAGCCGCGGTCGACCGGTAGATCTCGATCGACTGTTTGGCCAACTCTGCTCTACATCTAATTATCAAGTTTGAAGAATATCCATTAATTCGTTTCTGTTATCGCCATCGCTGGCAAACCAGACCAGATGAATTTATGGCTTAACCCACGTATTTGATGGTGCTAGTGGAAATAATAAAGTATTTTCAAATGGTTATTATCTTTTTTCTTTCTCGCAACCCCTTTGAGAGAGGAAGTATTGTGATTGAAAGAATAAATCGAATTCAAGATTTTGATGGATGTTGGGGTTTGAATACTCCATGAAACCGAAAAAGTTGTTTCCGCGATGCCGTCTGTCTCTGTGTTTGTATCTCGTCCTAGATACCGACACCATATTACTGATAAGGCTAAAATATGGTAGGCCTATAGCCTATAGGGTGGTTTTCATAAGGTTCCCCATGGGTATTTTTTGGAATTATTCATCCAGCCCTAAAAATAATTGTAGTTTAATCTAGGATAAAAAGAGAAAAAAATCAATTTTCTCAAGTTTAGTTATAACGATTTTGATTAAAACTAATTTCTTGGCACTGTTAAGCATTACAAACATAACAGTGCATTTATTTTTCCCATATAAACTACTTTGAGGGTAGTTTACGCAAGGTGAATGAACTTACAATATTTATATTGTTGTGCGACTCTAGTGACCGTTCCGAGACCACGTCACCCTTAACCCCTTCTTCCTCGAGCCCTCCCCTGCGCGGTCCGCTAAACGGGCCACCGTCCTCCCCAAGGCCCGTCCACTAAGTTCCATACACTCTAAGAGATCGCGCCAGAACGAAGGGCTCGATCAAGCTAAAGACCATAAACAATAAAAGGGGAAAAAACCCTATTCAAAGATAAAAACATGTAATATGATGCAGTAGTCTTAGTATTAGATTAAGAATAAGAAGGTTAAAATAGACATGATAGAATAAGTTAGAGAATAAGACCGAGGAGGAGGGTTGGGCCCACCCTCCTCTCGATAATAGAGATTGCACCTGTACGGACATAATAAAATAATAAATAATAAACAGTACCTGTCTCCTACCTATTGATTTAGTTTTATTTCTTTAACCTAAACACTCCTCTGCGCTCAGAACCATTCGGGCTGCCACTTATCCTTCACCCCTCCCCCCCCCCTCCTTTTTTCTTATAATTTTTGTGCGCTCAGAACCATTCGGGCCGCCACTCCTCATGACCCCCCTACAACACCATTCCCCTACCGTCGCAGCAAGGGCGGTATCTGTCTGCCGTAAGGCCAGAGAGGAGCAATACCGTATTTTCAAGGCCCTCCTCACACAGACACCTTTTCCATATCCATCTGCGTCATCCCCCCCCCGTTCCTCCGAAACCTGTTCCCACGCAATCCACCTACCGATTACGACCCCTCTCTCTTCCTCCTCCTTACAATCTAGTCAATTATCACCCCCTGCCCCTCTCAGACCCCAGAAGAACTCATATAAAATGCCTAACCAATAAAAAGGTGCAGCTGAAACTTCGCGACCTAGGTTTAGAAGTCCAGCTCCCCGAAGCATGAAAGGACAGTCCAGGAACAACAATATTATCTTTGAGAGTTTTTAAGATACGAAATAATTTATCATTGAAAGGTTGTATGACTCTTAAAAATAAATAACTTTCATTTGAAATATTATTTTTAAAAGTACAATAATTTCCGAGCTATAAAGAACACATAATTTTAATTGAGGTCTAGGAAATGAAAGAGTTGATGGTTATGCTCGTTGGTAAACCGAAATGTTCCTCTTTAATCAATATGTTTCTGTAATAGTGTTTTATACTCTTTGGAAGTAAGTTATGCGCTTTTTTCCATTATGTTTCTGCAACAATGCACATTACCTCGTTTAACATTTCTTCCTAGTTTTAAGTTTTTAGTTAAAGGAGCGAGAAATTATGTATGGCATAACGTACCATTCATCTTAATAATGTTTCTGTACAGTGTATATTATTCTATTTATCATCTTTGGTGAAATGTCTCTGCAAAAATTTATATTTTTTTATTTCACATATCCCAAGGGTTTTAAGTAGATCTCAATTTTACCTGGCAAATGAGCGAGAAAGTCTGTCGTATCATTTATTTTTATATATAAAATTCAAAACAATACGATTGTGTTTATGAAATATTTCTTAGTACAGGTAGATTTATACCAGAATACTTGAATGTTAATACAATTTATTTAAGTAGTATTTGACTTTATTGTTTTAGTATTACTTTATTCCTAGGTCTTCTGAGCTATAAACAGCTCCCTTCCGTGTAACCCGAATGGGTAGTAAGACGCGATACTAAAAAATAAATAAAATACTGCTCTCTTTGTTTTTAGAAACCAATAATTTACCTAAGTTCAACGAAACAGTCATTCCCAGTTGAAATAGTTTGTTTCAAGGAAGTCACAGTACCTAATTAAAGTATTGATGTGGCTCAGGTAAGATTCACTAGTTTGTTTTCTGAACAGTAATTATATGCCATGATTATGATTGATGTATGTGAAAAAAAAGTTGAACATATACTTATTATAGCTTATTCATTTCAACTTGTACACTTTTTCCATGCATTATGATGTTTGTTACAAAATCGTTTTCAGACGGAAGGTGGCGGAAAACCAACTATATACCAGGATCTTTTAGTTATATTGCCTATATTAAGCTTGTTTCTTTGCAACTCAGTTATAATTAATAATAAATGTATTAGGACAGGCAGTAAGTACTGTTGTAAAAAAGGCAGTATCAAAGTTAGGGGGTGAAGTAGGGATTAACCCTCTTTCCCCCAAAAAAACTCATAACATATATGAGCACTGCCCTACTGTATACAGTATATTGTTTAAGTAAGATGATAATAATAGTACTAATAAGATATATAAATAGTAACCACTATTCTGCTGCCTTAGCAAAATATTCCTTTTAAGGCTCTTAACAGAAGCTAAGAGCTATTAATTCCTAGGAGTACTTATAATGAATTCAGTTTCCCCTATAACTTATAAGTAAAGTAACACGCACGATTATGTGTCACGTTAGGACTAAGTAACGTTGACCTGACCAATGCTTGAAATGGCAAAGCTTTGACTACGGTATGGGCGTATAGCCTGAACAGTTAGGGCCTAGTAAGACCCGGTGAAAAAAAAAACTACAGTATGGATCCGTTAATGAAATATAATATTTATCTAGCCATTGTAATTAATAGGAGTACACATTTCTCACAAACATTATTTTCTGTGAAATGTAATAGGCCCCCAATACATTTAAAACCATAAAGATCTAATTTGTAAATAGTAAATATTAACAAAATATCTAGTTTTAGTAATAAAATTACTTTTTAAACATTTGGGTACATCTTATATTTCGTTCTCGAACCAAAGAGAAATGCATAAATTTAGCATAATTGATTGCATTAAAAAAAAAAGATTTAAAACACTTCTAATATTTATAAGACTCTGTCCTTAGTTGACATTTAAAAAAATGTAGCTTCTAGATGCATTAAATATTTATTGCCCTTTTGTGATTGAAGGGGGCAGCGCCCCCTTCTTCTTTCCTCTGCGTGAAATTGCATCATGTCTATGGCATTGTATTGCATAAGTTTAGAGTTTGACCGCCATACCGTTGAATGTATATCTACACAAGAAAACACCAGCCCAGCAAATAAAACTGACGAGCTTTTGTTAGTAAAAAATATCTCGCCGCTAGGATCGCTTGTGTTCTCCAACATCAGAAAGTGACGGGGGAGCTGAATTGTATCCATTCAGACATTTCTTAAACAAGCACCAAAATAAAAAATATAATTTGTATCCATTATCATAATACCCACAAAATCCTGAATTGTATCCATTCTGAATGGTCTCCATTCAGACAGTTTTAAAATAAACGACTTTAACAAAAATCCTGATTTGTATCCACTGTAACTATTTGCATTATATCCACAAAATCCTGAATTGTATCCATTCTGAATGGTCTCCATTCATATATTTTCTTAAACACGCATAACAAATAAAAAGTCTGATTTGTATCCATTTTCATAATGTCCACAAAATCCTGAATTATATCGATTCTGAATGGTCTCCATTCAGACTTTTTCTTAAACGAGCACCACAAATAAAAAGTCTGAATTTTAGCCACTAGAAATATTTGCATTATACCCACAAAATCCTGATTTGTATCCATTTAATTGCGGCACTACTTGTCTGATAGATGGCAGTAGCAGAAACTATCCTTAACTCATTATTTGTTTACTAGAGAGCAGCACTTATCCTTAACTCATTTTGTGTTTACTAAGCTAGAGAGCAGCACTATCACTATGTTAAATAAAAAAATAGAAATATTTATTGGTGTTTCTTTTAAAAGAATAATAAAAGGGTACTTTACAAATCATTGGAGTTTCTTTATTCAAATTGACTGGCTTCGTTAAACAACCACATTTCTAACTGCTAATTTATGCTCCAAGAAATGAAGGGTTATATTATTTTAACAATCTGGGTTTAAAGGTGGGAAATTGAACATTTAATTTAATGTTGGGTGCCAACAAATATTGTGTTCCTTGCTGTGAAGATAAGACATGTCGTTATCGGTTTCTCGTAGATGCAGTGAAAGTGATTTTATTGTTTTTTGTCGACTGGATGGGTCCAAGAGGCTGAAGATTCTTTGGCTACTTTACCTTTACATATCAGGTAAGATTTCCTAGTAAATTTCAAGTGTTAAGATTTGCACTACCGGTACCGACAATAACTTATGGGATGAGAACGTTTACTCTTACTTTTGAGTTAATATTAAAAAAAACCAGCAACTTTACATTGCAGTGTTAAGGCCCCGACACAAACTCCGTATCCATAGGTCCGTGGTCCTTAAGAAATCGATGCCACATTATCAGATTGCTCTGGCCACAGAGTCCTTATTTGTAAGTCCTTACTGCGTAGAAGTTGACCAACTTTAACTTTCTACGAACTATTTTGTGCGGTTTACCAATCACAGCCGAGTAAATATGTGCATGCGCATTGGAATAAAAGAACGTATGGCAGTGAGAGGATTCGTCGCTATGGAAACATTTTTCTAAAAATCTAAATACCCTGGGAACTGCGGCTTCTACGAATTATTTTTTTCTGAGAAATACCAAGTTCTCAGAAATATTGGCTTTGCTTTTGTAGGTTCAACACCCTTATTATCTAAAATATTAAAAGTGCTTGTTTTGTTTTCATCCAAAATACTAGTACATCTGTTTTGCATTTTCAGGCAATTGCAAACACTTATTTATTTTAAGTTTGATAGTTAAAATTAGGCAATAAATATATTTCTCGTGATTGTACTTAACCTACATTTTAGTAGAATACTGAAAGTTTTCTCGACAAAGTTGTTTATGTTTTTTTTAATTCTTATATTATGATCAGCTGACTACTGACACTCACTCCTCGAATTGTATTTGTAGGAAGATACAAATAAGTATTTATGGTATCTAAATTGTTTGGAAAGCAAAGAGCATCAAATAAATAAGTAAATGAATATAAATTAGCGTCAGCTTTGTTATTTTGTTAAATAATATTCTTTATGAGAAAAGTGAGTAGTGGATAAAGTGAGAAGTTATGAATGTTTAAATGCAATACATAGTATTCAGTAGGCTAAATTGTAAAGTGGCTCCCAAAACGTGGGGGAGTAGTCATGAAAAGGTCCGGTAAGCAAATAGTAGTATTGCGAACTTTATAAAGTGGCTTTTACCATAGTGCCAATTCGAGTGTGAAAATGTAAGCGTATATATTTTATTATAAAGATATAATGGAAGTAGTATGCACAAAGGGCAGGATTTTCTTGTAATATTATAAGAAATTTAATATTTTTTTACCATTCATAGTCACAAAATAGACAAATTTCCAATGATGGCAAAATTAATATTTTAAATAGTACCGGTAGCTTGAAAAATAATATTTCAGGATCCCGAAATTTAATGAAAAATGTGTTGACGCATGAAAGGCTAATTTTTGTTCAGGTGTATTCGCTTATAATATTAAAAATTATAACTATTGCCTATTAAATACTTTGAATACTTTGGTGCTATGTTGTGACATTCTTTGAATATTCATGTTATAAATAATGTTCATCTGTGATTGATGAATTTTTTGTTAATTTGTTTAAATTATATAGGCCTCCCTAGTTTATTTTACAATATTCATTTTGTTATCAATGGATATTTGTTTTGTTTATGTGTGTAGAGAGGGCAAAAATATAATACAAGTGTATACGATGACAAAGAAAAACAAGGAATCCCGCTCTCGTTTTAATGGTACATAATCACTTTTAACCATAGTCTCAAGAATTCCCTTCAAATCACAAGATGAATATTATTAATTAACAGTTAGAAGCAAAATTTTTTTTTTTACACTGCCCTCCCTCTCGTTTGACTTCAGCTGGAATAATGGCTAGGCATTTCTATTTATAGAGGGCATAATGATAAAAGTCTAGTGATAAAATCATATTGTCTGGAGATGTAGCTGTTGAGGAGTGGTAAATATAAACACTTACGGGTTTTTTCAATCAAACTTAACAAAACTAGCACATAAAATGGAGGTATGTGTTCAAGTTGAGTATGATAATCTATAACTTCAACTTCAACACCAGCCCAGATAGACCTACATTATAAACTGATGAAATTATCTGTAGATAATAGGCTATGACACTTTAAAACAAATTTATAAAGATTAAAATCCTACAATTACAAAAACATTGTTTCTTTATTGCCATGCCCTGTCTTAGATTTAAGTTACTTTACTTTAATCTTTGCTTTGAGTAAGTGATAGTTTTCTGTGTGCAAATAATATGGCGTCGTTTAAGTAGCTACTGCTGTCAATTGTCATAATAATAGTATTTAAATACAGGATTGCCAACAAGATGATACTAGGGTTATTTATATATAAATATATATCTGTCTATAGAACAAGCACCTTATACACAGATATATTCTATAATGTTTATAAAAATAAGTACTAAAATCCGTGTTAGATTTTAAAGTAATAAGACAATAAGTAAAAAGATTATATTTTTTATATTAATATAGAGATGGTGCTGCTCTCTAGTAAACACGGAATGAGTTAAGGATAAGTGCTGCTCTCTAGTAAACATGGAATGAATTAAGGCGAGTTTCTTCTGCTGCCATCTATCAGACAAGGGGTACCGCAATTAAATGGATACAAATCAGGATGGATACAATTCAGGATTTTGTGGGTATAATGCAAATATTTCTAGTGGATACAATTCAGACTTTTATTTGTGGTGCTTGTTTAAGAAAAAGTCTGAATGGAGACCATTCAGAATGGATACAATTCAGGATTTTGTGGACATTATGAAAATGGATACAAATCAGATTTTTTATTTGTAATGCGTGTTTAAGAAAAAGTCTGAATGGAGACCATTCAGAATGGATACAATTAAGTATTTTGTGGATATAATGCAAATAATTACAGTGGATACAAATCAGGATTTTTGTTAAAGTCGTTTATTTTAAAACTGTCTGAATTGAGACCATTCGGAATGGGTAAAATTTAGGATTTTGTGGGTATTATGATAATGGATACATATCAGACTTTTTATTTGTGGTGCTTGTTTAAGATATGTCTGAATGGATACCATTCAGTCGTCTCAAAGTTACACTCTGATAGCCTAGAGGTAAACAGGCTAAAATCTTATCTTTCTCTCTTCTCCTTCGCACTCTACAAGAGACTTTGAAGGGTTGGATTAGGCACCAGTACTTTCCTCCCTCCATTCCTAATAATAGCAAACGACCTTGAAGTAAAGCATGACAAAAATTAATTGTTCCCTGGCAACTTTCCTTTCGTTCTTTTTCAAACCCACTAACATAATTTGTTTTGAGATTCACGAGTTGTAGGCGGGTACCTCTATCTTGCTTCATCCTTTGCTTTATATAGATTAAATAATGTATTGAATGGTATATTTTTGTGTAAAGGTGAGTGATATTTAGTTTTGTTTTATTTTTAAATAATTTATCTACATTTTTGAAAGAAAGATTTGTTCTATGAAATAATGAATCGAGGACAAAAATGTGCACACCGCGGCTGCTCAATTACACGGTGTACTGATGGTAATTTTTCATAAATGGTTTCCCGCTATTTCCACGCCAACAAGGGTACTTCTCATAATTATATCTTCCACATACCTACCTTCTATGTGCTATTAAATACGGAAAGCATTGACTGGCATTAAGATACAATGAAAAAAAAAACACTATTAGAGCTTACTCTAATTACTTGAAAAACATATTTTAGACAGTGAAAATACGTCATATTCAAATATAACAACAAATGTACAATTTTGTATAGTAATAATTAATTTTAAACTTGAATTAACATTTTTAAGATAAACACTATGCTTACTGTATTGAATTGATAATATAAAATGCGAGACTCCTCTGACACACTGGCTCAAAAACTATTCATTGTTAACATTATTATAAATAATTTAAACCTTTTTTAAAGGGTGTTGAACTAAAAATTTAGTATCATTTAGTTAAATAAAAGCTAATCGATAGAATTTTGATTTTTTCACTTTACGAGAAAATGTTCATAAAAACCATTGAAATAACTGTCATATTCTATAAATTAATTATATCTATGATAAAATGCCCTTCTCTTACTAAGCGTTTACTTAGAGCCAGAGGCGCACCCAAGGGGGTGGGGTAAACGGGGCACCTTCTCCCATGACCCCCTAATAATTTCACTAGAAACATAAATCATATAATGTATAACTAAAACATAAGACACAGAAGACGAGCCTGATACTTAGGCTCCATTTTAAGACTTTGTATTCAAAACACACACACACACATATTAAAAGTGCCTCTTATATTCTCATTTGAAAAAAGTACAACCATAATAGCTTCCATATATTGTATACAAGAAAATGTATATAGTTAGTAGCCACCATTCTGGTAATTAAGTTCGTTTTAGTTTTTAAGGCTTTTAACACAATATATGGGTTATTACACCAAGGACCTCGCTTATAGAGACTTCAGAATCACTCGCACCCTACCCAATTTCGGTTAAAGTTAATACTAAAGTTCTTCGAACTGACAAAGTTACCAGAGCGTGTCATTCAACACATTAACATATATTGACTTAGACCAGGGGCTCTCACATTTTAGACCGAAGGAGCCTTTGTACCAGAAAAAATAAATGTTCGAACTCTCATAAAAATGTTCACACTAGTATTATTATTATTCAATAAATACATTTAAATATCACGAGTCTTTTATAACTTAATACTTGAATAAATATAAAAGAAGAACTTCACTTCCCCACCACTTTGTGCAAAAAGTTCACATTGAAAAATGTATAATCTAAATCAATATATATATATATATTTATTTGTGGCTTGTGTGGCAAGTATAATTTATTTGAATTTGAAAAAAATTGGCAATCCTAATTAATTATGCTATTTTATAATGTGAAAAACTAAATAACATTATAAAATTGCCCCACGTAGCCTCAGATAACTAAGGCGGAGCCCAGTTTGAAAAATGCTACCTTAGAGGCCTCAAACATAACATGGAACCGATAATTAATTAAAATTTATTTCAAACAATAATAATTAATATCTAATAATAAAATATCAATTTCTTACATATTTAAATCTCTGGAAAATTTAGAAAATCCTAAACACATCTGGAAGCTATAATTAGCTATTTATAAAGAGCAGATGTTATCAAAAGGTTTTAAAGTTCTAAATAACACCATCTTTTAAAGCTATACATTTTCCTCCACCTTTATTCATAAATCAAAAAGCAGTGTATAAATTTAACAGATTTGAGTGCTTTTTATTATAAATACCAACTATAAACTAAACAATAGTCATTTACAGAAACTACGTTATTTAATAGTTACCTTTAGTTTTCATTAAAATAACTATATAGGTAATTAATACTAATTCATCTTCCAGAGATTAGAAGGTGATGGTGACGCCAAAACCCCCTTTTTCCCCTAAATTTTATTCTTGTTATGGCCTTGATTGTATGCCCTACCTAAAGTAAATTTCTGAGTGCGTCACTGGGTGGACACAAACACACACACACACATATACATTTTTTTTTCAAATATTATAGATACTGTCATTAGATTAGAAATAAAATAAAAATATAGTGAAAGTTTCTTCGCGCGATTAGGTTTAGATTTAAATAGAAACATTTAAGTTTTTATTTGTCTATTTTTAGTGAGCATTATTAGAACCGACAGGTTATATAACGTGAATTACAAGCTAACTTAATATTAGAACAGATACAATATGCATTTCCGCAAATTTAAATTTCACCAATGGTAAATGTTTTAGTCATGCCGAGATTCGATTCTCGGAACTTCAGTTATGTGGTAAGAAGTGCTTATAATTGAGGTACGGTGTCAAACTTGAATTAAATTTGTTCAAGATATACGTAAATAGGTTTTTTAATTTACTGGGGGGATGTTGAATAGATTGAAGTTATATTAAGACTCCCTTAAAATAATGAGTACTCAATGACATAGTGTTTTATTTTTATGTACACCGCATCTTACTGCACGTCCGAGCTATCTGCCTCTTTACAATAATAGAGTAAATTAGAAAGGTGTATTTAAAAGGAAATGTACACGAATTTGAGTAGAGAAAGAGAGAGGGAAATCATTTGGAAAATCGTCCCTCATTACACACAACAGGAATTCAAACCCCGACCTTCGTGTCATCCAAAAACATGTTATATTTTGAGTGTGATGACTTATGAGACCAGGTAGCTTACAACGTTAATACCAAGGTACCCGTTTTTATTTGTATACAGAGGTGTAATTTTTTATCACGTAATCTAGAAATGTTTTGTTAACACATAAACCGTACTAAATGTTGATTTCAATACACGGTCTGACACTTTAGATCAGTCGGTAGCGTGTTTTCATACTTAGATAAAGGTACCGGTTTCAATTCCCGGCATGGCCTAAAAAATTATCATTGGTGAACTGCGCGTTTCCCCTTTCACATGGTTGAATTAACTGTCGGGGGCTGGGTGTTGTATCTGTTCTAGATTTAAGTTAGTTTATAAGTCAGTTTAGAAAGTGCACGTTAAATTCCCCAAATAAATGAAAACAATTAAATGATTTGAATATATGATGTCAAATAAAGTAATGAGGAGGTTATAAGGGAGGACTAAACTTATGTGTGCACCAACCATGATCAAAAAAATTATTTTTTTAATACTTTGAATAAAGTGTAAACCCTTTTAAAGATTTTAACTACAATGAAGTCTATAGTTAAAACTATTTTCAAATTGTACAAATGTGTATTTTAGAATTATGTCCATTCTTATAAGTGTAACTTATGATTTGTATATGCATACCTTCTTCTATCTTGTCATTGTACAACATTTAAGTAGGGGACTCACTTGAATGGATGAGATATACCACAGTGATAAACGTATATCACTTTAAAAACTCTTGTACTGTTCTCTTAAAGGCACTATATTTTTTAAATCTCTATGTAACCTTAAACACTCATTTAATATTTTACAAAATATTATTCTTAAGACAGATTCTTGTAAATTGGTATGTATATCAAAAGCATTTTGTGATAATATCTGAACTGGTTTCTATTTTTTTTTACTGTGCATCAAACATGCCCAAAATATTCAAGTTTATTTGTCTTAATTTATATTATTAATTTGATCTTAAGTTGGATATATCTGTACTCCAAATGGTGCTCTAAGTCAGCACAAACCACATAAACCTGAAAGGGTTTAGTTAGGGCCTATAGCAGATCACTCGAGTTGGCTTCCATCCCACCCCCTCAAATTAAATATGTAAAAATACCACCATTTGGCACTTATTTTGTTTTCTAGTCTCCGACCATTGTTATGGGAGGGAAGGGTGTGAGAAAGCGGATTAGGTGTAGTTCCCATCCTCAATTTTTTATTTTGTATTATGTAAATATTAAAATTCTGTTTTGCACCAAGTATGGACCCATAATATGTTTGCAAGGGGAAAAAAATACATAAAAGTGGTGGGGGTAAGGTTGAGCGTAGCTTTTAAATAACATATATTTAATATTAAAAATGTTGGGGAGGCTAAGTTAGCGTATCTCCCTCCCCCACCCAATAATTTTTGATTTTCCTATGTAAATATATATTCATGATTTAAAAACTTTTTCACCCAATAATGACGTTTTGCATTATTAGATTAGTCATAAAAAAATTAACAAAATGTAATAATGTCTGTGAGATGCATGAACCTAAAAAGTAGAAACATTATATTATTTTCAATTTTTTATTATTGAAATGTTTTTCGTGTAAATACGACGTATTCTATGACCTAATAGTTTTGCAATAAAAATATTTATCATGAAAATAAAAATTGAAGAGCCAAATCAATAAAAATTGGTTTTTTCTCAAATATGTATTATACAGACAAACTATCCCAACAACAAAACCTAGCTCTCCATGCATCTACCAATAATTATTAAGGAAAAGGTTGGGTTTGGTAGCTAAATATTGATGTACAGAAAATTTTCACATTCCTTCATGACATAGAAAGCTTAAATTTGAAGCAATTACAGGGGAATCATTTTAAAGGTGTGTGAGAATCTGTAAACTAAAAAATTATTGCCTTCGTCAGTGTTTCTCAAACTCGCACTAGCCGAAGGTTCAGATTCACAAACTCGAGGCGTGTTGAGAGCCACGGAATATACAAACATGTTTGCTTAAATATATTTTATAGGTACTTTTGTTTTTGTGGCGCGTCTTACTAGTCATCCTGAATAAGCATATTTAATAACGCTAGTAAGGAAGAGATGAGAAACATATAATGTGGAGGAAATGTAACTGCATTTGAGAAACGGGAATATGGGAGACCATAGGAAAAATCCACCCACTGTACATCCAGATGGAATTAGAGCCCCATCTTCCCCGACACCAGCTAACTAGATCATAATAATCTGACGTTTAATCCGTGTGCCCACCGATGTAACGCTTTAATAGCTCTTTGATGTTATGTAATTAAAATATTACACAACTTATATTTTCCAGATGTTAATGTGGGTTAGAGAATCACTCAAAGCAGTATTTATTAAAATATGTTTAAACAAAAATTCCCACAATCCCCTATTTAAAAAGCGATAAAAAAATAGCACAATTTTAAATAGTTTAAGTGTTTTACATCAATATTATATTCACACTAAAATTAAACTATTATTGTGTGTGTGTATGTGTGTGTGTGTGTGTGTGTGAGAGAGAGAGAGAGAAATCGAGAGAGAGAGAGGGAGGGAGTATTGGTGTAACTGTAGGCCAAATACTTATTTAAGAGTGTTGCAGACAAGTGGGCCAGTTAGATATGATCCGTGGGCCGTGAATTTGAGAACCCCTGCCTACGTACACCACGCGTGGCCAATATTGTGACCTCAAAAAGCACCTAGCTTAAGATATAAAAGGTTTTGTATTAATATAATTGTGATAATTATATTAGTAAATAGATCTTTTTATTTGAACTAAATGAAAGTAAAAATGGTCATTTATATAACTATTAAAGATTTATTTTCCTCAGAGACTAACAAACTAAGAAAATAAGCATCGTTTGGTTTGAATGAAATATTATTGAATGACAGGTAAACGACCCCTAAAACCGATTACGGTTAGTTTAGACCTTTAGAAAACCTATCTTGTCAGTTTTCTTACAACTTTCAACCCCCCTAATTCTTACCATCCCTCTTTTACAAGAGAAGTATTCCTCTCTTCTTTTAGACAAAGAGGGAGAGCAATATTCAAACAGTACCATAACTGGCCATCAGGATGCACCACTAGCGTACTAGCGCTTTCTAACGGCGAGATATGTAACTAGTGAAATAATTTTGATGAGCGGCGTAGAAATTTTCCCTATTCTTCGCGTCTTCTATAGTATATATACATTCAACGGTAGTGGAGGGGGTTGAGCCTGGTTGTTTTCTTTGTGTCTCAACCAAACTATACCTGCATTGGTGGGAATGTGTTAAAATGTCAAGCTCATTTGGTCTGGCGAAGAGGTCAGGGCTAAAATTTTAGCTAGCCGTATTCAGGGTGGTATTTCCTAGAAGTTTTCTTACTCTACCTTAACCCAAATATGTTTAAAATTCCTTTAAATTTTGCCTTATTCATCCCTATCCCAAAAACGTAAATTTTATATATATATATACATGTGTGTGTGTGTGTGTGTGTGTAATCTGACCTAAAATAGGACACCAAATTGTTCCCAAACGTCCTATATTTGTAACGAGATATTGTTATGCAGGAACAAATTTACTTCTCCCACTAGCTAATTTGCTTTTTTCATTCCTTTTGCCAGTTTCACATTTCGTTGACTCCCCAAAGCCAAATCTTGAAAGGTGGCGATTCCCCTTCGTTCAACCCCCCTTAAATTATTCCCTAGATTGGCCACTGGCTCAAAGTATCGCATATTATAGAATGAGATTTTATTTGAAGCACAGGGATTTTATTTAGTAAAACTTGAAATAAATTTCTAAATAATAAAAAAATAATAAATGTTGTAAACCTATTTATATCTCAAGAAAAGATTTATTTTTTTGCCATTGCATCTTAGTACCCGTTCAGGCTATACACATACATGTTTATTTTAGCATCGTGTCTTACTACCCGTTCGGACTATACGCCCATGTACCAGTTACACTAATGTGTTAGGGATTAGAAAGGTAGAATTTGGAGGAAGTGTACCCGCATTTACGTGGAGGGCAAGTGGAAAACTATTTAAGAAAACCAACCTCAGTAGAGCTGACTGGGATTGAATCCGAACTCCCCATCTTCGCCAGTCTAGTATTGCGAAAGTAGCGCCTTAGAACATGCGGTCATCGAAGTGGGCTACACATAGATAAATAACGCTAGTGTGGAAGGTAGAGTTTGAGAAAAACTGTACACGCATTTTAATGTAGGGAGAGTGGGAATAAATTTAGGGGAAAACATCCCCAGTACACCCAACATGGATTTGAACACTGACCTACCCATCCCCAGAAATACAGTCTAACAAGAGATTAACGCGCTAGACTATGTGACCATAGATGTGGGAAAAGATGGTGTAATTTTCACTACTGAACACACCAAGCTTTGAAAAAGGTTTTACTCTTAATAAGTTATTAAAATGGATTTGGAACACTTCCCCCCCCCTCTCTAAGATACTGAGCTGTCACCGATGTCACCAAGTGGGTACAACAACTACAGCCAGGACATGTAAGAAGAACATTCTCATCCAAAGTATTGCCCATTCAGATTGATTAACTCGATTTATGTCTGTCTTCACGGCAAATAAAATTTATTACATCCGCAGACTTGGAGACGAATCTACCACTGGGCGATTGTTTGATCTAAATGTTTATATTCATTGGACACGAAATGGTTTTTGGATTCTCAGAGCATCAGAAATCATCTAGGAAAACAAAGTATAAAATATGATCTCACGTAAAATTTTTGTTTTACGTACTCGTTTCTATTTTCTGTGTGCGTATTATAAAGTAATTTGTGGTATATCACCTTTTCTAAATGATTGGTTATGTGTAGTATGAATAACACTAAGTAAATTATACTTTATGATATTTTATATTAATGGTAATTTTAAATACAACGTTTATTATAAGACGACCGCCTCTGTGGTCAGTAGTGTGATCGGCGTTTCGCTACACTATTTTTAGCTCTCTCCCTCCAGGCAATACTCCAAGTTTTTTTATTTATTTACTAATTTTGTAATACCTCGAACTAGTTACTTAATTTGTTTTTCTAACCCATTTGTTCCAAGGACGGACATCGCGAGGTATGTTATCACTTTGGTTTTTCAATACCTCGTAATAATTTGTTTTGCTACTTCCTGACCCAATACCTACCTCAGGCTATATGTTCATTATTCTTTTTTTCCAAAAATACTCGTAATCAAAAATAATTGTGGCCTCCCTACACCCCTCCCCCCGCAAACAATCGCTACCTAAAAATACTAGGGCGCAAAAAATAAACAAGTCGAGACACGTTTGATAATAATATCGTCTTTATTTGGGCGAAGTTAAGGCCATTGCCTTTTCTTACATTTAACCCCTTACAATGTTAATTTAATACTTAAATGCTATTTATACAATAATTTAAAACTACCTATAATATTGGTACAATATTGGTCGAATAATAATAAAAATATTGGTCACATAGCGAATCACAAAAAATTACTTTAATAGACATATTAAAATAAAATAAATTTGGAAAGTACCAATAGTTAAATAAACAAACAATATAGATGGATAAAATAAACAAAACAAATTAGTACGCAAAATAATATCACATACATTCACATGTAATCCATACCACGCATAATATATATTTGGAGATAGCAAGTAATTTAAAAAGAAAACAATGTGGATATTAGATATTTAGTGACTATCTATTAAATACATTTTTATGCATCATAATAAGGTTTATGAAAAACAACACTTTTACAAAACGGTACAGCCAGCTCAAAGTCACTGGGCTGGAATCCCACGCGGGTGGGTAATACCACGCACCCTAGTTTTGTATTTATGACGACATATTGTTGACTCCATATAGTGATTCTTTGGAAAAACGAAACAACTATAGCCACAATCACTACCGCCATTTAGTTGTTTTATGGACATGAATGTGAAAAGCTCGTTTTTTCCTCATATTTTATAACTTTTGAAGCTTTGTGTTTTAAAGGTAAGGGCAACTTAAACATATTTACTTAACTATTCCACATTACATGTTTAATATAGAGATAATCGCTAATACAATATATAGTTTTCAGCTAAATTTATTAATGGTTTCATCAGTTGGAGGTTAGTTTGTATTTTTACTACCACTTTGGGGCAATCCCACGCATGCCTCAAACTGCGTGGTATTACCCCACAACACGCGCGTGGTATTTCCCCTCACACAATTCAATGATGGTACACTTATAACCAAAATTAAGTCTGGAAATTTGCCCCCCCCACCCCAAACTAGGTATAAATCCAACTTTTTCCGAGGAACAATAGAATGAATTGGCAGATCATATCATTAAATTAGCAAAACTGTTTTATGGCAGGTCTTATGTGGAACTTCATAGATTAACATTCGAGTTAGCCGAAGCAAACAACTTCAATGAAGACTTAAGATTAGCTGGGAAGAATTGGTTACGTCTTTTTTAAGAAAATACAGGGTAAAATCAAATCAAGAAACCAGAAGGTACTACTTATCAATAGAATAAATGCCTCCAATCCAGAAGATGTTAAGTTGTATTTAAAAAATTTGGAAGAATTCATGGAAAAGTATCATTTTAATGAAATTAGGATTTACAACGTTGACGAAACTGGTATAAATACTGTTCAAACACCTGGACGTATTTTGGCACCAAAAGGGTTAAAACAAGTGGGAGGTGCAGTATCATGGGAACGTGAAAAGAATGCTAAGTTGATCTGTTGTTTTAGTGCCGGTGGATCATACATACCCTCTCTGTTTATTTTTCCTAGAAAGCAGATGTCACCACAGTTAAGTAAAGGAGGGCCAATCGGTGCTATACATAGATGTTCAAAGAATGGATGAAGCAACGAACATTTATTCTATGAATGGCTTCAACATTTCGGAAACCACACAAAGCCTTCCAATGAAAACCCATTACTGTTCTTACTAGAAAACAATGGCAGCCACATATCCCTTTATATTTACAAGCATTGAAAGGAAAAAGGAATTGCCATGGTAACAATCCTACCCCATACGTCCCATAAACTTTAGCCATTAGACCTCATTTTTTTCTCGCCCTTGAAAACAACCTTCAACCAAGTGTGTGAGTTGCATATGAAGACCCATGTTAATGAAAATATAACACCATATGACCTAGCGGAACTCTTCAACAAAGCCTTTATTAAGGTTGCCATCATGGAGAAAGCAGTGTCTAGATTTGGTTCCGGTGGTATGTGCTCTCTTAATCTTGACAAATTAAGGCCCAGTGACTTTGAACCTGCTGTACATTTTAGGGAAATTGATCTTAAAGAGAAAGAAAATGGACAAGATATTCAATGACCACCCAGTAATGGAAAAAATGAGGATCAGAATCAAACGCGAGTTCAAGATGAAGCGTGGTTTGGCAGCTTGAGCAAGTCCCGGGTCCGTCTACTAAGAAAACCAATATTTTAGTCAAAATAACAAAAGTTACAGGGATAAAGCAGAAGCAACACATAAAGGTTACTGATAGTTCTCCTATTCCCAAACCTAAAGTAAAAACAAACAAACAAATTATAAAAGAAAGGGACAATCTACTCTTTGGACATTAACTCCCGAAAAGGCCAAATTAGATTTGGAACTACAATTAAAACCAGAAAAGATTTTGAAAAAAGAAAAGCTTGCTGAAAACAAGATGAAAATAGAACGTGAGAAAAATAACAAAAACGATGAAAAGAAAGTTCCCAAAAAGAAGATAAAAAAAGGACTGTATTATTTAGTAAAGTAGAAGCTATATTCACATCTTATATCCTTTTCTCGAAAAAACTCACTAAGTCCAATCACCATTTTAATACAAATACGAATATGTTGATTTTTTATTTTATAATATAATTTTCAGCTTCTTTTATTTTACAGTGTTTTTAAGTTTTAATTTCTTCTGTTTGAGGCAAAGTTTTGGGCTTCAATTATGTAGCTTGGATCATGTATTGGAATTTTCCGAAGAAAATCGACAGTTTCTGGAAGCAAGTAGCTGAAAAAAAACCTTTTCACTTTACGCAACATTTTATTATTCAAAAACATGTAATTTCTCTTGATGGTGTCCCATATAATTCATTTAGTTGTCCAAACAGCACAATAACAGGAATTTGGTTTAGTTATATGTACTAGTCCTTGAACTTGGTACATATATATATATATATATATATATTGGTTTTCCATATCTAACGTCCATACATTTTGTGTTGTTGTTTGAAATATCTTCTATTGGGGATAATGTTTTCAACGAAGCCAGACATTTGACTTCAACTACTTCATTGGAGTCTATAATACTATCTGGCGATGCTGCTAGAAATGGGAGTTTTTCGTCCACAACTAATCCACTAGCATCAACTTTCACGTTAATTTCAGAAGAAACTGTGATAATAGTGATGGATTCTTTTCCCATTTCCCATGAACTATTTGAATTTAGTACTTGCTCGGAATAATCATGGTTAGCAACTGATGCTTGAAGAGGAGGGTTTATTTCAGGCCCTTGACATATTATACTTTCATCACTTTCATGCTAACATTAAATTTTAAATTTTATCATAGAAGACAAAGGGGAAGATAAAAAAGGGAACCAGGAATACCACGAATTCAACTGATTGATGACCTCAAACAAGGAAAGAAGGAAAATGAAGTTTCAAGATCTAAAGAAGAGACGCTTCCAATAGGAAACTCTGAAGGATTCAATATGTCAATTATATGTTTGATTTTTATTCTAAATGACTGATTATGTTTTATGTTCTTCAGACATGATTTATTTACCCAAAATAACTAATTGGTTAATACCTATCGTCAGATAGTTTAGCTTTATTTTTCTTATGTCCATTTGACATAGCTTAAATAAGGGGGCTTTGAGCTCTATATATGAGGAGGACCAGGTGGTCAAGTTTTTCTAATCCATGTATTCATTTAACTATTCTGAGTGCTTATGGCACAGTAATGTTTTGTAACGCCCTAAACGACATGTTCACATGTTCCATATTTGTATGGCTACAAGCAGTTTGTCTACACCTTTTGTCTAGGACCTAGTTAGGTCAGTGTCACACTACCTTCTTTTTGGCACCTTTCCTGTGTTACTATTTAGGGTGTGCAAAGTGCGAAACACGGCTAGTTTCATATAGTGGCCCGCACAGATAGTATTTCCTTTCGCCCCTTGTTGGCGCCTCGTTTGGCTATGTATTTAATGTTAGATTGTACTAGCTTTGTTGTATACCCCAGGGTATGGGTAGTTGTTTATATGGACTATTGAATACTCTGGCAGTACCCACCGGGAAAAGACCGGCCATAGTACTACATGGTGTTGACAACTGACTATTAGCCGTCTGTATGTATCCCGTTAACCTTATTACATTCTATATCCTTAAGGTCAATTCCAGAGTTACCCTAAGCAGACGTGAGGCTCTGGGAAGACTTCATTTGCAGGGCATACAGTTACCGGCCTTACCACACCAAAAAAAGCTAAAAACATATTTTTTTTAAATACGATTGGCCCGTTTAATTTGGCGTGGAAATGCAGAGCCATGGGAACAAACGGCTACCTTCAAGAATTTTTATTGTTTTGCAATTTTCTTTTCGGAAACGGTTTGTTCAAGAATATAAGCATGTTGATTAAGTTATACTTTTTATATACACACCTCTTCTATAATTTTAACAGTGATCAAATTTTGATAAACTTGACATTTTTCAATAAAAACTGCTGGCTGCATAACAACTAATGAACATTGATACATTATCTTAGAAGAGGTGTTGAAAATATTACTATAAATATTTCACTCGTTCTCAAGAAAACTGTTATTTCCAAAAGTATGATTTTTCCACAAGACCTGTCCGGTAGCTATCGCCATCTAGGTTTCCGTGTTCCATCAATTGTTGTTGGCGCGGAAGGATACTGGTGAAGCCACGCCACGCCTTTCACCGTCCCGCCCACCATCCCACAAAATAGGTTTTAGACTTGCACTCGACAAGGCCAAGGGCCTTAATGTTATTACAGTAGTTTTCAGCTATAAACTAATTTTCAGACATAAAGGTATCAGGAAATGCCCTAAAAGGTAAATGCATATAATCATTATTGCTAGAAACCATATTTTTATATGTATAAGAGTTAATCGCTCCCCAACTCTTCATTCGATTTGCTTGCCCAACGAGCTTTATTTATATTGAAGTTCTAAGTAAAACTATGCCGAGAGTTAATTAAAACAGTTAATGCCTTAAAAAGATTTCCTGAGATATATCCACTACAGACAGATAGATTCAAATCGGTGGAGTTAAAATGGAGAACTCTCTTCACTCATTAAATAAATAAAACCACATGATCATATTTTTATTTGTTTTTACACGTTGACCATATTTGCTTGATGGCCTATGCAGAGAGCCTACTATACAAACGCGTAATTAAAACGAATGATGAGAAAAAGTTTAGTATGTTGGAAAACAAGGTGATTAGGAAGATATTAGGTCAAAAAATGGATGAGGCTACTGGGGAGTGGAGCAAGTTACACAATGATGAATTACATACCCTGTATTCATCACAAGGCAATGTTAGAATAATCAAGTATCGAAGAGGATGGTGGGCAGAAAATGCAGATAGACTTGGATAATCTAGAACCTTGCTCAGAGTATTGACTGGCAAACTTAATGGGAAGAGAGTATTGGGAAGACCTAGACGCAGATGAGAGGATTATATTAGTATTATTATTATTATTATTATTATTATTATTTTTATTAGCACCGCGTCTTACTACCCGTTCGGGTTATACGCACTTACGCTAATGTGTAATGGTAGGGTGATTTTGAGATGAAATGAAGGACCTACTGTTTAACGTGGAATCCGAACCACGGTGGTGACCTGGCATTCCACTTATATTAGTAATCAGGCTCAATTTCTCAAGCTATATTTGTGAAAAAAGAGTTTTCAAACAGTCCAGATTCATTGTCAATTTTTTATTTTCATGCATTTGTTATGTCAGGATCACGATCAACATAACATTCACTTAACGTTCACTTAATTCTGGTTGAAGCATAAAAAAGGTTATATAAGATCAGGTTGAATTTAACGTAAGGCTAACGTAAAGTAAGAATGCGAGTAAACACATAAAACTAATTTGAACTATTTGAAAATAAATGGTTCACATAAACAGAACTTAAATCAGTTGTGGATGGTTAGGTCTGAGCTATTTTCAATGGAAGACACTGCAGATCCATTAATTAATAAGAGGCCAGGACACGTGGACTATACTACAGAATACGTCTGAAAACCATAAACAAACAATTGGAGTAATAAATCGCCATGTTTACGTCACTCACAACAAGATTTGCTGGTAGGAGCTCGTTGTATACTTTACGTAACGTAACGTTAGAGATTTTCCTTGGTACACTCTGTTTACCATAAAAGGTAGAGGTTTACCTTGATGCCGAGATCACAATCAACTTAACGTTCATGTATTGTCTATGCAACGTAATATTAACTAACGTAAGGGTTCTCCCAATGGTTTAAATGGAAGTCTTCACGATGCAGTTAACTTAACGTACACTTAACATTCACTTAACTTAAGAGTTTCCAGGGGAAATCTTTTACGTTACGTGAATGTTGGGTGAAGGGTACCACGTGTTTTAGCTAACCAATCATGTTGTGAGCAACATCAACAGGGCTAATTAGTTTTCTTAATTTGTTTGTTTATGGTATGCAGATGACATCTTCGTTAATAGTTTGTCCATGGCGGGTATCCATTTGTTGCTTATCAGTGTATCGTGTCACTGTTGCGTATCAGGGGAGACGGGAAATCGTTGCAAAGTGGTGTTTCAAATGTGGTACATATGTACGCAACGGGCCCGATCGGTAATTTGTCGGTTTTTCGCCGTTACATCAAAGGAATGCTACGGCAGTAGGTTGAAACATATGTGGACGGGCTACCATGTTAACGCGTTGCACACTCATTCCTGTCGAGGACGCCCAGCGGAAACCTTGTGTAGAGATTTGGTTTATGTTAGTACGGTTTTTTAGTTTATTGTTGTTATTACTATATTTTTGGAGTAAGAAGGAAACCATACGATTTATAGAAATACACATGTAGTATCATGTTTAGAAATGTATGACTCAATTGAAGATATAAAAAGTGGGGTGTGGCTGTGTCATGGACACGGCCGTGTGTTGTACGTGAATACGTTTATGTAACGGGTTATATATTTTTTTAAGTAAAATATTTTTATCGATTGTATATAAAACATTAGTTTAAAGTAGTGACAACGCTTTTAGACGCGTATAGGCCGTCATTATATATTTTTGATAATATATTTTTATTCTAACACCTTATTATATTCACTGTCACTACTTTAAACTAATGTTTTATATACAATCGATATATTTTGACGACATCTGACGATTAAAACTCAAACGAACATCATAGCTTCTCCGAGTCAAAAGTTATACTAATTGCAAATCTCGATACGCAGCAAAATAACCTCAAAATGGCGGTGCTTCCCCCTCCACCGTGCACAATGCGTCACTTTTCTCGCGTATCGTAATACATTCTTTGATCCTTTAGCTATCCAGTGATATAATTTAATTTTGGATGTAGGGGATAGATTCGAAACTACAACGCCAAACTGTATCCCCCGATTTTGTTATCATTAGGTTTTTTGGATTGCCCCCGTATGGTAGCAAATTTAAAGACGTATTCACGTCAAAACTCAAAATCATTTGGGTGCATTCTAGTGTAGTTTTTGTACAATCCACTGACAGACTGAATATTAAAACCAGCCAATAAACTTGTTCCACTGTACAACTCCCTACTAGCATACAATTTGAGACCCACCAACGCGCTGATTTTCATTTCTTACTTTTCAAAATCAAATAGCGAATAAAAATGTAGTAGACTCCTGCTATTTGCAGAGATGTGCTCATTGCTGCAGAATAACTAGAACTGAACACTCAAGTTCGATACGTAGTCCCCGTGTCCTTCATTTTAATATGGATACGCAGTGATGATACGAAAAAAATCAGACAGTGTTGCACCGTATCGTATCACTAGCTGATACGCAACGATGGCACGAAACGCGAATACGCATTAGTGTATAACCACATAAAAAAAAAAGTTGTAGCGTTGTGTTACATTTATTTATTATATCCAGTAAAGCTTCTATTGCAAGTACTTGCAGCCTTATCAGCCCTAAATGATTGGGTTTCCTTTAAGCAAACTTCTTTTATCTTCAAACAGTTCAAACCTATTGTTTGTTACGTTACTTGAACGTTAAGTTGATTGTGATCCCAGCATGACATACCTTGATGAACCTGTCTTTTAAGCGGCAAAATAGTGGAACCATGCAAGGTAAACGAAGGGTTAATTTGATATACCTTAACATTACGTTAAATGCATCACGATGGTAGAAGTTTATGATGGTTAATTTTATTTTTTATGTTGTGTGAGACTACTTGACAGTTGTTTACAAATATTCAATTGACCAATATGGATATAAGTAAAGGCTTCTAAAGTAATTTTAAATTAATATGTATAAAAAACAATATTTTAAATTCTTGTTCAATAATTTAAAATACGTTTCTTTTATTTATGTATTGAATATCCATGGGAAACATTTATGGGGGTGAGGGAGGGGCTCAAAATAATTCTCCCAGTCCTCACCCCAAATTAAAATGGGGAGCGGAGGTGTATGCCCCTCCAGGTCTTTCAGTTTTTAAGTACCTGCACTTAAGCGTTTTTCAAGATAAACGCACAACAAAAAATAAATATTGACAGCTTTAGTAAACTACGTAGGTAATATGGATTTATTAATGGGGAGTGTTTTAATATTAGATTATAGTACTTGAATATATGTGTTTTATTTAATTTATATGAAGGATTCAGGTGTAATAATAATGTTAGTAGTACCCGATTCAGTGACCGCCTAGTCTAAGGAGCTACTCTCGCATTAGACTAGATTGCCGATGACCGGGAGATCGAGTCTCAAAATTGAGGGTTTTCCCTCCAAAATGTTCGTCCATTCTCCCTCCACGCAAATGTGGATACACTTTCTCGAAATATAACCTTATTAATCCATAAAACCATTAGCGTAATTAGTACGAAAGCGTTTAACCTGAACAGATAGTAAGACACGGCGCGAAAAAGAATTTTAAAAAAATGGTAGTAATAATAATTCTAGTATTACTGTACGGGTGTAACTAAAAGAGTTCTAATTCCTGCCATGCAGCTTAAGTATTGTATTTGTTCTAGAATTAAATTACTTTATAGGTCATGTGTGCTAATATAATCAGTTGATCAAGAAGGTGTACGTCTAGAATTTGTTTATGTCCTTTATAAATATCTATTGACATGTCTTATTTTCCTTCCTTATCAGAACCTTCTCCACACTTAACAGCAAGGTTAGTCAATGAATTAGCCAAGACACGATTTAGTAAAAAGATAAGAATGGCGAAACATTTTAATGTGACAATACAATTTGTCTTTCTTTGTAGTTAAAAAGAATCAAATGTTTGCGAAATGACGTGCACAAATCATTCCCTCCCCCCATAGATTAAGTGGTAGAAGGATCTGAATTATTATGTATTGTAAGGACACGTACATTATGTGATTAAGGAAGTAGAAAAGGGTTGGCAATAAACAATACAATGCATCTATTAGGATACGCAGATGAGTTAGCTTTTTTAGATTATATGAAGGAAAGTGTAGTAATAAATGCAGAAATTTTATTAGAGACTAATAGGGAAATATGTTTAGAAATGAATTTGAAAAGACTAAGTATATGGTCACAGAGAGAACACAAATTGAGGTCGATAATTTAGTAATTACTTGGAATAACATAGAATTTGACAGAATTTAGGAGTTTAAATATTTCTGAATAATTGTAACTATATATGACGGTATCGTATTGGAAATTAGGCAAATAATATAGGAGGGAAATGCTATTACTCGATCAGTAGTTGTTGAAATCTCTCCTGCTTTCAAGGAATGTAAAACTCAGAATATACAAAACAATAGTTTTAACGGTTGTTCTCTATGGGTGTTAAACGTGGTCACTTACTTTACATGAATAAAACCAATTTAGGATATTCGAAAACAAGGCGTTTAGGAATATATTTGATCCAAATAGGGATGAGGCTATTAGAGAGTGAGGAAAGATACATAATGATGAGTTACATACCCTGTATTAATCAAATACATTGTTAGGGTGATCAAGACTCGTAGATTACAGTAAGCAGGAGTGGACATGCAGCGTGAATGGGAGATTCTAAAACCTCTTTCAGGGTAGTAACTATCAATCCCAATAGGAATAGACCATTGGGAAGATATAAAGTCAGACGGGAGGATAACATTACAATATACCTGAAAGAGATAGGATGTAATGAGGTGGAATGGATATAGCTAGCTCAAGGTAGAGATAGGTGGCGTACTTTTGTAAATGCTGTATTGAACTTTCGAGTTCCTAATGCCATCTAGTACGTAAGAGGATACGTGACACAAGTCAGTTTAGTCTGGTCTAGTTTTCTGGTAACAGGGAAGTCAGGGCTCATATTCTAGCTTGGAGTACTGAAATATCATTTCATAATTGATTTCCCTCTCCTCATTCGCGCAAATATGTAAATATGCTGCTAGATACAATTTGTGTTAAATTACGGTGCACATAATGAAATGTGTTTTTTACTAATACTCTTATGTAAAAGAATAAATATACACATCATTTAAAACAATTTTATTATATTTAATACTACACTTAAAACTAAGATAGAATGGTACCTA
The DNA here is from genome assembly GCA_039000515.1 of Timema cristinae. Classification (NCBI taxonomy): domain Eukaryota; kingdom Metazoa; phylum Arthropoda; class Insecta; order Phasmatodea; family Timematidae; genus Timema; species Timema cristinae. The sequence goes on from JBCFYV010009882.1 coordinate 34,454,913, forward strand.
TATAAGTAATTGTGTTTGTCAAAAACGGTTTAATTAGCTCGTGTCAAAAATATTCAAGGTTAGTGCAGTGCCACCGATAACCGCGCAATGACTCGCATAGGTGGGCAGATTAAATATCAGGTTAATTTATTATAGTTTACCAAGCTGAGGAGGTAATGATTAGAATACCAATAGGGTGTAGTAAGGATGTTTTTTCCTAAATGATTTACCACTCTGCCTACAAGAAAATGCAGGTTTATTCCCTCGGAATTAAAAAGAGTAGAGTGATAGTTTGTTCAACAAACCTTTGGGTGATAAAATGCACACACAAGCAGGCAATTTCATTATGAGTCTAATGCCTTTGACCTCATCACCCACAATTTCACTTACACACACAAAAGGTGTGATTGGTAGTTTTGACGTTTCAATTTGATTAAATTTGTTAGTCACTGTCCTCGTTTCTTTCTACAGTGCAAACAAATTAATTTTCTTCCTGCTTCCCAACGCCCACACTAAAACACGGACACAAGTTAGTCATGCCAAGCCTTGGTTTACTGTGTGCCGTGTCTTGCTTGCCACTCGGCTGGTATATCTGCATAATTATCCATTTTACTTTGCGTCATACGTCTCATCCAGGGAATACACATTTAAATACACTGATGGGGTAGGGATGAGAAAGATAGAATTTAGAGGAAATATACACGCATTTGAATGGAGGAAGAACTGGAAACCCTTTAGGAAACACTATCATTAATACAACCAGCAGGAATTCGAGCCCGGACTTCCCCATCACTGGCAATCAAGCCTATTTTGTGAGTGATTCCTTAGACAATTCAACCACCGATACAGGTTATTATTACATATTTTACTCATACACTTTTTACGCTAAGGGGATTGAGATGAGGTAGGTAACATTTAGAGGAATAAGAGCGGAAAGCCATTTAGGAAAACTAACCACAATACACTCGACCGTAATTTGACCCCCAACCTCTCCATCACTAGCAAACACAACTATGTGAGTTTGTCATTTAGACACCGTGCCCACCGGTATAGGTATATATTCGTATCAATAGTCTTAAGTATGAAAACAACTTTATTTAAACAGTTAGAATTTGCCCGTGGCTTCACTCGCATGAAAGAATATATTAACATAGTCGACAACTTCAAATGCTAGAAAAGAATTAAATATATTCGAGAGCATTAATTTATGTGCGTACGAATATTCACGAAGAAACACGCACTTGCCCCCTTCCCCTGCTCCTCCTCAAGCCAACACATTTACCGTGCCATCTTACCCGCAAAACCAGACTTGATGTATGTTCACTGCTTACTCCTAATTTTTTCGACACCACTTCACTGAGATAGCTTGATGGCATATAGCTTACCATGATTCCCTTAAAAATAAGGAGTACAACAGAAAAAATCCCATCTCGATCCGATAAGTACATTTTAGTTTACTGGCAACAAACAAACAGACCGGCAGGTCAACATTTAAAAAAATGATTATTTGGTATTATTATCGTTTATACTAAGTAGAAAGAAGGAAAATCTGCAAAAATTCAAATGTTCAGATTTACTATCTAATAAAAAAAGGAGTTACATTAAAATAATAACTCTATTGTAAGCGCCTTATCGCACCAAATAATATATACTGATGGTTTATTACAAAGAAACAAAACTAAATAGACCTCATACACAATTAACAGCATAAAATGAATGAAAACATATTTAAATTTAAGACGCAGATGCGAGCAGGCTGACAGTGGCTCTTTAACGTAGAGGCATTTTTACAATGAACACCAAAATAAATTATTTAAATTTACTATCAAAGAAATAAAACTAAATAAACTTTGTGTACAGGCAAAACCCTAAACTAACTTAAAACATACCTAAATTTAAGAGGTAAACGCAAGCACGCCAACCGTGGCCATCCTACGGGGAGGTATTTTTATAATTAAAACCAAATTTACTATCAAAGAAGCAAAACCAAATAAAAATAATTAATACGCAAAACCATAAAATAGCTGAAAAATACTAATATTTAAGAAGCAGGTACAAGTACGCTAACAGTGTCTCTCTTACGTGGAATTATTGTTATTGTAACCATTATATTTTACACACCCATTTTGATCACTTAATAGAGATAATTCAATCTAGTACAACGTAGTAATATTCAAAAATGATTTAATTTACACTATATTTCGCAGTAAATATCTACGTGATGCAACGTCATTCTCTTTTTTTTCGGCCACCCAGGCAGAATCTTCTCCAAGGACAAGGGGGGATGGACACACATTATTCAAATTATTTTGGGAACAAAATCTTCGTAAACAACCCTGTTGGAAAACAGAGATGAGGACACTCACGTATCAGTCACCGAGCAGTTAAGACCTGTTTTTGTAAAGAGAAAACTTTTTTTTATTAATTACTGAATCTGAGTCGTGACCATATTTATTCCGCGTCGGTTACTAGATTGGATCAATCTTGATCCAATCACATTTTTTATCATCCCAGTTCACCAAGAAGTGAAATAAAACACGCCTGTGATATCGGATCGCAAATTCACCCTGTTGAATACAGCAATGACGCTTAATAAATAGTAGTTCATTAAATTAACATAAGTAATTTCAACTATAGCCTGTCAACAAATCAGATCAAACTAATCGCTATAGTATCAAAACTTATGAATTGTGAATGGTGATCAAGAACAATAGGCAGGTACCCGCAGCTTGAGTGAATAATATTACATTGGATTGAATAACAAAATCAATCATTTTAATTTATTATCAAAGGAGCAAAACTAAATAAACCATATTTATATGAAAAACCATAAAATAACTGAAAATATACCTTAATCTAAGACGCATATATAATCACGCTCACAATGACTCTATTAAGTGGAATCTTTGTTGAAACAAATACTTGAGTAAATTGTTTTAATGTATTATGAAGGGAACAAAACTAAATAAACACAATTTACATGCAAGATCATAAAATAGCTTAAAAATACCAAAATTTATGATGCAAATATAAGCTCACTGGCACTGGTTATCTTACGTGAATACATTGTTTCAATGAACACCAAAATAAATAGTTTGGTTTTATTATAAAAAAATAAAATAAAAAAATTTAAATCTAGGTAAAATCACAAAATAACTGAAAAAATACTTAAATTTAATAAGAAAATATAAGCACATTAAAATGGCTATCTTACGTGTAGATAATTTTGAAAGGAACACCGAAATAAATATTTTAAATACATTATCAATTAAACAAAACTAAATATGTATAATTTACAAGCAAAAACATAAAATAAAGGGGAAAAATACCTTAAGACGCAAATGGCGCTCTTACATATAACATTGTTGCAATGAGATATGTATAAATCAACAAAAGTTTTGCAAAATGCCGGAAAATGTAGATAGAATACCATGTATCTCATGCATTGCTACTATATGATGTAGGTGACCCTCCGTTATGTTATTAAAGTTCAGGCACAGTCGAATGCGTGTCCGTGTTTGTTTATTAGCCTAGCCACGCGGATGTGATTCAACAGCAGCAAGGCATCGGTTCAATTAGCAAGGCATAATCAGTCTATTTGCACCGCAGTTGTCTGGAAACATGTTATAAACCGATAATGACGGGTGACCGGACGCAAAATGTGACTTTGCTTTAATGTGGGTATACAAAAGAAGATGTTGCATTTACCGTACATGGCAGTCATAGTGATGTCTCGAGAGTGTGGAGAAGATTCAGGGGGACACAAAGTATTGAGGAAAGACCTCAAACAGGTCGTCTTCGTGTGACAACAGTAGCCCAAAACGATATGTACAGATCTCTGTGTGGAGGCGTCCAAGTTCCACGGCCAGGGCTCTGAGAAGTTACCTCGCCGTAGACTCTGGGATTATCATTTCTGATCAAGAAGTTCGACTCTATTCTCAGAGACCCATCAGACATTTTGCACTACAACCACCAAATCACATTTGCAGAATAAACCGGGCCACAGCATACCAAAATTGGACCATGCAAAAGTGGAGCAACATTTTGTTTTGAGATGAAAGAAGGATTGCACTGAAGCCCAACAGAAGACGTACGAAAGTCTGAAAGCCAACACCAGTACAAACATGTGCAAGAGGTACACGTGATTGTTGGGGGATCTATGATGATTTGGGCTGGGATAATGTTAAGTCATCGTACACAACTAATTCTCATAAGAGGCACCATGACTGGTATCCGATACGTGCAGGATATCGTGGAACCCATTATGCTTTCATACAGGAGGGCAGTAGAACCCCACTTCATCATGGCAGATAACATTGGCATGCCACATCGTGCACACATGGTTCAGCAGTGCTAAACGCGATGCCATGGTCCGAATGGAATGGCCTGCACAGTCACCGGACAGGATATGGAAGCAGAGTGAGGTAATCGTGCTAAGCAAGGGGGAGGATAAAGACCCGCTGATTCCGAAGTCATACATACCCATCTGCCTGTTGAACACAGCAGGGAAGTTGCAGGAGAAGATAATGTGTGAAATATTACTGAGACACAGAACCGTCATGGGCATGCATCAGCAGCAGTATGGCATACAAAGAGGCAGGTCAACAGAGGACACAATCTGCAGAGCAATGGAACTGATTGACTCGGCAACCGGAAAATACGTCTTAGGAATATTCGTGGACATCTCAGGCGCTTTTGACAACCTCTGTTGGCTAGCGATGTTTGACAGATTAAGAGATATTCAGTGTTTGGGACAGCTGTATAGGAATTTTAATGATTACTGTCGTAACAGATACTTCACTCTGAGATGTCCAGGAAATAGGGTTCAGAAGCTACTGACGAAGGGATGTCCCCAAGGATCGGTATGTGGTCCGATCTTTTGGGATGTCAGCCTGGAACTAGTGTTGTACTTGTTGGAGGGGATACCGGAGACGCAGGTTGTGGTTGCCTTCACAGACGACCTTCTAATAGTAATAGAAGGGTACTTTAAATAAAAGGCACTTAGAGGAATAAAGTAACCAGGTGCTTGAGGAAATTTACACCTGGTGTAAAAGTGTCAAGTTGAAAATGGCACCAGCGAAGACGACCTATATTCTGTTAAAGGGTAGATTGAGTAGAGATCCGACCATAAAGGTAGGTAGGAAATCTATAAGAAGAAGCCATACGGTCAGATACCTGGGGGTGACCCTAAATTATAACAGAAACTTCACGGCGCACATGAAGGAAGGGATGGGGGAAAACTCTGTGAGTGATGAATAAAATTATAAGCATGGGACAGAGGTGGTTTTATCTGCCTATGCGGATAAAAAGGACATACTATCAGACGGCCCTTCTCTTCATTGTGAGCTATGGGGCGTGCATCTGTGATCACAGACTAACCAATGTCGTTCCGGCTAAGGTGATTCAAGTTCTACAGAGAAACATCTTACTGAGGTTGACGGGAGCCTACCGGACTGTAGAAACGGATGCAATGAGTGTGGCCCTAGGTGTATGGCCGTTGGACTTCCTTATAAGGAATAAAGGTGTGGCATACTGGATAAAAAAGAGAAACATGGAGAAGGTGAGACTCCTCACCACACCCGATGTGACAACATCTGGAGAGGTGGAAATAGCCCTGCTGGAGGAGTGGCAGAGACGCTGGAAGAGAAGTGGGACAAGTAGGAGCACTTATCAATTGTTCTTTAATGTGGTTGAGAGACTAGAGAATAAACACCTCAAGCCATCTCGGCGCCTTGACCACTGCACGGTAAAGGGACCGTACCCGGCATCTCTAAAGGTCTCGGTGGGGAGTGAGTATAGACTAAAGGATTGTTAAAGGGGGATAAGCTGTAACAATCCTTGTCGGGGAAAAAAATTAGGTGCTGGGAGGAGCAAGCACGAGCCCTGGGAACTGGATTCCAGTACGACTGAGTGTCTGGAGGAACAGAGGGGATGCCCTTGGTATTTTAAGGATAGTTTTCCAGTCGTATGAACAAAAGTTAGTGGAGTAAATATGAACTCTGAAGGGTTCCCTGCACCATATGACCCACCACCTTGGAAACAAGAGAGGTGGATTGTGGTTGATGGTCCCTCAAAGTCAAGTTGGAGAAAGGTGACTGCCCTGCAGCCTTCTGGTTTCATCGGGGCGATGGAGTTCCCCAGAAGGAATGGAATAGTTGAGTTAGTTTAATTTAGCCTAGTTTAGCAGTTAAAATAGATAAATTAGGAACGGGGGAACTGGGTAGGAGGTGGATTAGGGAATTCAACTGCCAAGGGTGAAAGGAAGGGTGAAAACGGAAGTGTGGTGGCTATAAAGTAGGCGGGGCACCAACTCCGATAGGGACCCTTCCCAGGTGGTGGATATGGGGATGCCCACCTCTGCTGGGCGCTTGGCGGACTCGGGAGTGAAATCCCGGGCACTGTGAAGGGCCCAGCGGGGGAGGGTACCGGGTGCGTAATATACCTGGGGCGAACCAAATGGAACTAGGGGTGATTGAATTTCAATTAAATTACGAGCCAAAATCTGTGTTGTAATGTTTAAAAGGAAATTCATATTGTATGTGTAAAACTTAAGTCCAACTTTAAAGCCCGAATTTAAAGTTTGTAAGATACCGGGCCTGTAAACACTGGGAAAAAAAAAATTAACCAGACAGGAATCCGATTGAGCATACTTGGAGCATGCTTAAACAGGCCATTTGTCGTCCCCACCCGCCTGAGACTGAGGCAGCTTCTTGGTGCTGATTCTTAAGAATGGGTCAATCTTGCACCAGAGGACATGGATAATCTCACCCGAAGAATGCCAACCAGAGTAGAGGAAACACCCATTACCCATGCGCGCGTACACACACACACACACAAACACACACACACACCACTGACGAGACATGAAATAATGTAAAGTGATGGCTTTGTTTCCCTAAAATCTGGGTTCGTTTCATGAGTTTCCATCCTCAAGGTATTTTGTTTTGATTGTTTCCTTAAATATATAATATAATTAGAAATATATGTATTAACCTTGTATCTGGTACTATGCATAACTTCGGTTTATGTATATAGTTAAATCTTACTTTCAAAGAAACAAAATTAATAAACCTAGTTTACATAACAAAAATGACCTAAATTTAAGACGTGAATGGACTTTAGTCACTACATTTTATTTCAAATCGTTGCGTTTTAATTATTGTGCGTTATGCATTAATCACTATTATTTAAGCTCTATGCATGAAAATAATATCTAAATCAAAGATCAAATTACATAAGGTGGGCCACTAATGTATATTTTTTATTTGTAATAGAAACATTATTTATCTTCTAATATGAACGTATAAAATTGCTGAAAACATACCTCCAAACCATTAGTTACAAAGGAGATTTATAATTGGCTAGTTGATATTTACAAACCCCTCAATACCAAGTAGCCTTGCAAAGAAGATTTATACATTAAAGATAATATATTATAATTATTAAAAATCTAAATGCAAATATAATCACACAGTCGTTTTTTTCGTCACTGCTTCGATCGATTATGTGATAACTTTATGGTATGTAGCCTACCCTGTATTTTTTAAATATAAGGAGTTTGACAGAAGAAGTCCCATCTCAAGCCGATAAGTGCGTTTTTAGTTTACTGGAAACAAACAGCCAAAACGAGAGTAGGCCCATATACTGATTTATAGTTTTACTATACGTAGACCTATAGATGAGAAAATGTATCTACTAACCATGAAAATGTATCAATATTTGTTAAGATTATATATTATTATTATTATTATTATTATTATTATTATTATTAAAATCATTTCAACATTTAGGTCTAAGAAGATTTCATATAATCTATATAAATACTTACTTACATCCGAACAAAGAGAAATAACCTTCATGGCATTGCTTGCTGGAATCAGGTTCACAAATAAATTACTTATTTATATGAAATCTCAAAATCAATCTTATTCACGATCAAATAATGTAATATGCTTTGTTCACTTTATGGCCTCGGGCCTAGGCCTAGGCACTAACACACAATATGCTGATACTCTCTTCAACACGCCCACCATGCCCCTGACGTTACACGACGGTCTCAGAGCAGTGGAGAAGTGCGTGGCTGTGTTTCAGATGTTAGACAATTCTAAGAGAAAATTAATCACATATCACTTTAATTGCCTGAACGAAATTTAATGTGCCATTACAGATAAGACCAGGTAATAAGAAACAAGGAGAGCAAAAGACAACCACCTATTTTTCAACAACAAAGATATTCCTCAAGGTCATTCCCGTGAATATCAAGGTATAACTCTTTAACTCAGGTGATAGCACGTTGGCATACTTAGCTCAGGGCCTAGATCTCGATTTCCAACATGGCAATTTTTTTTTAATGCTGTTTTATCATTCAAAGTGAAAAATTGGTAGCATGGGTGTTGTGATGTGTGTTTATTCTAAAATTAAATTTATAGTTCGTTGTGCATATATAAGTGGTTCGTGGAAGTAGGACAGTTGTAAAGAAAAAAATTATAATACTAACATAAACAATAAAAATAAATATAAAATAAAACCATCCAGCACCCTAGCTCAGTCAGTAGCGTGTCTCTCTATTGAGCTAAGGAACCCGGGTTCCTATTACCGGCATGGCTGAAAATTTATTATTTATGAAATGTGGGTTTACCCTTTCACAGTGATGAATTAACGGCCGGGACTGGATGTTGTGCCTGTCCTAGTCTTAAGTTAAATTATAAGGCATATGAAGCTAAGACAGGCTTAACAAGCCGGCAGTGGAAAATATATGGCTTGAATAAAAAACTGACCTATGTCACAGACTGGAAACAACAATGGATGTAAAAAAAAAATGATACCAAGTGGTACAGCTACTATGTATCATTTTAAAACAGAGGATATTATATAACTATAATATTTCTCTATAAAATTTTAAATTTTACATATTTATTCAAGCTAAACTAATTTGATATAAATAAAATCATTCCAAGCGACTGCAGCACAGCATTGTAAATATTGATTTTTATTTGATTGAGATATAGTATTTATGTAACCACATGACTTATATAAACGCGTCAGAGAGGGGCCCTCATCCCGTCCACCCTCATAAACCCCACAACCACAGTGAAAATCCTCATTCACAAGTACCTATACCCTGTTTGCTTGGAAAACAGTAGAGAAAATTCAAATATATTTCTTTGCGGGCAACATTGATAACATTTCACTTTATTATTTGTGTTATTTTATAGGTATTGATGATATCTATCAAAAGTGACAGCTTCAGATAACATTACTTGATGTATGAATGTATTAAAATTATTTTAGTAACTTTAGTAACTAACTTTTACTTTTCTTCCTACCAAAATCATACTATACTCACTAGTTTGCAAGGGGTGAGGGTTGCTGCTCACTTAGGTCTACACAGAATATGTCTTTAAAAAAAGAAGGATATCCAACAGCTGCATACTCCCTTTGATGGGCACGTGGACTAAACGTGAATCTTATCTACTCTAGCATACATACATGCATGCATATTAATTCTTTTGTTTAGTTTATAATAGTAATTTATAGTGAAAATCACTAAAATGTGCTAAATTTATACAATACTTTTGTTTCATTTATAAAGGATGAAGAAAATTTACAGCTTGCTCAAAATTTCTTTTTTTTATATTTAACACTATTTTGATGATATTTGCTCTTTATAAATAGCTAGCAACAGTTTTCAAAGGTTTATAAGATTTTGTAAATTTCATAGAAACTAAAGTTTCTAGACATTATTATTCTGTTGGTGGATATTAATTATTATAATAATTATTTGAGATACATTTTAATTCATCATCGATTCCATGTGTTTTTTCTAGATGCTTTTAAGGCACTGTGCCTCAATGCGTTATGTAACCAGCACTTGTATGTTGGTCAGCTCGAATTTCAGCAAGGTAGTAGTTTCTTAGTGTAACTTTATTCAACATGGGTATGTTTTACGAAGGATTTTGGAGGTCTTTATAATTGCGGTCCCAATTGTAATAACCCTTAACATGTGCCGAGAACCTTAAAAATAATCAAAAAACAATTAAAATGTTTGGTCCTAGTAATAGAGCGTTTCTTGTACCCTTATTTGATGTTTTTGTCAGTTATGATTAAAAATAATATGATTACGGTCTTTATACAATGTATCAAAGGTAATACCTGTTGCCTTTTTGAATTGGGAATTATAGGGGCACTATTAATGCAAATAATGGCCTAAAACATTCTAAACCTGGTCTTAAAATGTAGCTAATGTATTTGACACATGTTCTGTGCTTGATATTTTAATTATGATTAATATGATTTACGTTTTTATTAAAATTATTTGGAATATTGTGGGAGGTGGAGAGGCAAGTTCTCCACTTGCTCCCCATGGGATGAAACACTAATCACATCATTAACCATAATTGACAACCTTGGATAATACCTTCAAATATACAAAGTGGGGCCGAAACACTAAGATGATTAGTATCTTTAAAATTAAAGTATTAATCATAAGTAAATAATCAATAACTGAATAAAAGCAAATTACATACTACACTTTTTCACTTTTTGAAGATAATGTCACTCAGGTGAGTTCCGCCGGACATCAGGCAAACCTCAGCACATTCCTTAGGATATATAGTCTAATTGTTTCCGCCCCACCCTAAGGCGTTGTATCTAGCTGGTGACTTAATTTTGGTTTAAAATGGCGTAAATTCCCACTCAGCAAGATCAAGACAAATGATATATTTACACTACTCGCCTGAACTAAATCCTACGAATAGATAAGCTTTGGACTTCTGCATGAGTAAGTGTATCAAGGCTGATGTGAACAGTTTTGAAGAGAAAAAAAAACAGTTCTGGTTAATGATTGAAAATCATTAGGCTTTAATACCCCAATATAAAATTTAAAATAAAAGTAATTCGGCAGTGAAAACGTCTATAAATCTGTTGTACTGTGAATTCACTCGTTCGCCGAAATATGAAAGCATAACAGAAAAATTTCACGTGTCTAGATCCAAACCAATAATGAGGTTTCAGCACGTAATGCCTAGAACACCAGGCACGAATTAATAATATCAGCTCGGGAGACTCAAAACCATTTCTAAACAAACTAATTATCAGCGCGCGTGTGTTTTGTGGTCACACTTGCTGTGAAACAAGCCACATGTAAACAACTACATGACTGTTTTGAGGTGATTTGAAACATCTTGGAAAGCGCGCACGCGCGCGTGTGTATGTCCTTATGTTTTGATTTACGAAGCAACTCAAATTAGAAAACTCTCATCTTGACAACCAACATTCTAATAGATCTTTTTATCCATTAAAAATAAAACATGCTAATAACCAGCTGTTTCTAGTTCGCGATGCTAGGAGTGCCCACCAAAGTGTCATGACACAGGATCTGACAGTAGCGTGGAAGAAATATGACAAAGACGAATCTCACGCGTGATTCAAAGAATATCGGAATGATTTTGCAGCAATTAATTTAGTATACAATGTCTGCCTCTGATTTTGAAGATATTTTGGCATTATTAAATTTAGCCAACATTGTTAGAAACAATAATTATGATCACCCGCCTCGGTCGGGTGAACTGGGGGTGGTTTTTCCTAAATGGTTTTCCACTCTCCCTCCACGCAAATGCGGGTTCACTTCCTCTAATTCAACCTTTCCAATTCCCAATCAAATAGCGTAATTAGTACTTAAAGCGTATAACCCGAACGGACAGTAAGACGCGGTGCTAGATAATAATAATTATGATCACAGTAAACGACGCTTTTAGGTGTATTCTTTTTGTAGAGCAAATATTTTAAAAAACCGCAGTGGTTTTAATGTTTTTAAATAGTTAAATGTGTATCCAGAAAAATTGCAGCCATTTTACAGAATTAATAAAGAAATCTTTCATTTATTACTAAGGCAAATAAACTGTGATTTTAAAACAGAATCCATATTTTAGGACGTGTTTATAACCTCAAAAACATATTTTAATAAATTTAGGCAAATTTCAAGGGAATTGAGTTATCTAACTTGTCTGTAACGGTGAGAAAAAGTGGAGCATGCAGCAATCGTCTGACACTGACGTGGTGCCACTAATATATTTATATTGGTTTAACCTGAATAGTGTTCGATGCCAGAACACGCGTCAGATCGCATGTCACATCATTTTGGTGGGTGCTGCCCCTAAGACAACATCAGTCAACGAGCATTTTTGTGATCGTGTGACTTGCCACACTAATCAATCAAATTAAGCTCTCAATTCTCGATGTACCATAGTCTACCCTGTAAGGTAGCAAGCTTTTCTCGCATTAGATTGTATAATATCATTCGTATTGTATAATGTATACCCTCAAGTTAAGACTGCTAACCTTCAGGATAAGTAGTGTGGTTGTGTTTTGTATAAAAATTATCTACTATAGTAAAGAAAAAAGTTCTGTTTATGTAGTTTGGACAACTTTGAAACTAAAATTATGATTACTATCATAAGAAATCAATACAATAATAATGCAAAAATAAGACTTAACAGAAATTTGACAAAATTATGTGTCAAACCAATTTGAACATTGATATATTTCATAATATTCTGCTCACTTTGATTTCCTAATGTAGATGTATTTGTAAATCTAATATATCCACTTTAAGAAAGTCTTTAGTTTGTATGTTCATTTACTTTTAGTAGCCCCCACTTTAAACTCTTTTACTCTGCCTTTACAAAGTTAGTGTTTCAAATGTCTTACTGCAGTCCAATTTTTATAAGAAGAGAATTTTAGAAAGTAGATTTTTTTTAGTCAACATCGATAGCAAATTTATATATTGTTATTTTTTTTAGCACCGTGACTTAGTATTAGATCGTGTTGTACATAAGCTCACTCGCAAATAGTCATGGGTGAAATGTGGGTTTCCCCTATCAGAGTGATAAATTTAAAGGTCAAGGGATGAATGTTGTGTCTGTTTTAGATATAAGTTAGTTTGTAAGTTGTGTGCAGATATAATCAATAAGTTTAGAAAGTGCATGTTAAATATCACAAATAAATAAATCACTTGCACATAGTCGTTATCTTAATTGTGTTTCAATTACTTTTTATTTATTAGGTACTGTACAATTATAATAAAGGTTAAATGTTTACAATAAAAATTTAATGTCATGTCTAAAAATAAATGGTATGGAACTCCGCACGAACTTTCTCACTCTATTTTTTATAAATGCAGATGTTAACTCAAAATTCGTAATACAATACAGACTAGCAAACCCGAGAACAAATTCCGCTAGACATACATACAACATTTTATATTCCTGGTTTTAAATTTCATAATATTATTTTTAAGGAATAAACGTCTTCATTTGTATATTTGGATCAATACAATATATCGATATTGGGTACCCAAGGGTTAACACTTCGTATTAAAATTTTGACTCCGGTTAAAATTTTTGTCATTTTACTAAGGGATATCTTATGGTTATTGCATTGCTATTAATTTTCTATTTCATTAATTTTGACCAATTAAATAGGTAATTATTGACTATTGAATCTAAAATGAGAAAGAAAGAATCGTTATAGCCGATTTTGAGAAAAATGGAATTTTTTTCTTTTCACCCTTTAGTAAACTGCTATTAATTTTAGGGTTAGACAGACGGCGTTGCAAAAACTACTTTTTAGGGTTCAGGGGGGTCTTGAAACGTCGACATCCATCAACATCTTTGGCTAGATTTTTTTTGACGGTCGTAATACTTTACCTTAAAGTGTTGGCAAAGTTAAAAGAAACATATAATTGTGGGGTAGCTTGAAAACTTTTGGTTTTTTAAAATATATTTCAAGTAAAAGATGTTTATTATAATAGATCCACATGCATGAAATGATAAGTGATTTCATATTTCAATGACTTACTTAGATAAAATTAAAAATTAGAATTTACGCATCAAACCAGAACCCTTAAAGTCATTTTCACGAAAAGTTGAGAGTATCCATTTGGTTTGTAATATTGATCAAAGCTTAGAAATGAAATTTAATCAAAATCGATTTTTTTCTCTTTCCGCTCTTAAGGAAACTACATTTAATTTTAGGGTTTGATATCCAAATCCAAAAATTCCTTGGGGTAAACCTATGAAAACCCTATATACCAAGTTTTGGCCCGATCAGTAAAATAGTTTATGCTTTAACCCGAGGTACAGACTGATGGACAGATGGACAGACCGACAGACGGCATTGCGAGAATAGCTTTTTAGGGTTCGGGGGGGGGGGGGGGGGGGGAATGAGTCGTCGACATCCATCAAAATCTCGAGTTCAATTTTTTTTGACGATCACAAAACTGTAAGGTAGCGATAAAATAAAAATATTTATATTGTGTCCCCATGGGTCAACCAGCACTTCGTATTAAAATGTCGATTACCGGTTTAAAATTTTCGACATTTTAATAGGGGTTGCACATATATGCTTATTGCATTGCTATTAAATTCCTCATTTATAAATTTTGACCAATAAAATAGGTAAATATAATATTGTAGCTAAAATAATAGAGATAGATCATAGTTGTACAAACATTTCTTCTAAGAGGTTGAAAGAAAGAGAACATACAATTTTTGAGAGACTTTACTCTTATCTTACTCTATGGCATTAGAGAATTATTGCGTTAAACTTAATTATTATCGTTTTGTAACTAAAGCTCACAAAATTGTATTAATATATTTGCCAATATCTCAGAAACTGTTGGTTTTATAAATATATATTTCGTATATTATTATTATTATTATTATTATTATTATTATTATTATTATTATTATTATTAGCACCGCGTCTTACTACCCGTTCGGGTTATACGCACTTACGCTAATGTGTAATGGTAGGGTGATTGCGAGATGAAATGAAGGACCTACAGTTTAACGTGGAATCCGAACCACGGTGGTGGCCTGGCATTCCCTATTTCGTATAAAAGTTTTTTTATTTTGAGTAGTACTACAATTTTGCAATGATAAGTTATTTGGCATCTAAAATATTTGCGGAGATACGTAAATTTCCACTTTTGTAAAGTACCTTAAATTCATTTTCATGGGAAAATGAAAACAACCAGTTTATTTATAATCTTAATCAACGTCTAGATACAAATTTTAATCAAAATCGTTAGAGCCAATTTTGAGAAAATCGATTGTTTCCCTTTTCGCTTTTTATTTAACTACTCTTAATTTTGCGGTTAAAAAGACACACAGACAGACAGCATTGCTAAGACCACTTTTTAGGGTTCGTTGTATCATGAGACGTCGACATCCATTAACATTTCAGGTTAAACCTTTTCTCCGGTCGCAATACTTTAACTTTGGTATTCGGAAAGTTAAAAAATATATATATATTTGCGTATAGCTTGAAAGTTATTGGTTTTATAAATATTTGTTGCGAATAAAATATTTGTATTATACATAGATCTAAATATTTACAATGATAAGTAATTTCATATCTCAAATAGTTTCGGAGATATGATAAAAAGTGAGATTATACGCATCAGACCGGAGCCCTTAAAGTCATTTTGCCGAAATATTGAGAGTAGCCATTTGGTTTAAAATATTTATAAATGTTTTGAAATGAAATTTAATCAAAATTGTTAGAGGCGATTTTGAGAAAATTGACTTTTTCTCTTTTTGCCCTTCGGTAAACTACCCTTAATTTTAGGGTTAGATATCCAATTCCAAAAAACCTCGGTGAAACCCTTTGAAAAACATAGATACCAAGTTTTAGCCTGATCGGTAAAATAGTTTAGGCTCTAGTCGGAGGTACAGACAGACAGACGGAAATTCAAAAACCACTTTTTTTTTTGATTCGAGGGTGCATGAAACGTCAAGATTCATCAAAATTCGGTTTCAATATTTTTGACGTTCACAATACTTTATCTTATCTACCTGTTAGATAGCAAGAAAGTAAAAAAGTGTTCAATCGGGTGAATAGAAGTCTGTTATGGAATGTTCTTAGAGAGTATGGTGCAGATGCATGGTTAGTAAATTGAATTAAGGAGGTGAATGATAGAAGTAAAGCGTTTGTTAGGGTGGGTGGAGCTTTGAGCGAAATGTTTGACAATGAACAGGAAGTTAGACAACATTGCGTTATGTTGGTTGTTTAATGTATTCATAGATAAGTGTTTGAGGGATGCTTGTGAGGACGTGTTTGGTGTACAAGTGGACAATGTTAATGTGAGAGTGCTGTTATATGCAGATGATACCTTATTAATATCTGAGATTTAAAATGACTTGCAGAATACATTAAATCATTTGAGTGTGGCGATAGGCACAATAGATCTTCAAATAAATGTCTCCAAAACTACGGTATTGATTTTTGATAAGGACAGATCAGGAAATGATTGT
Source organism: Timema cristinae (assembly GCA_039000515.1). NCBI lineage: Eukaryota > Metazoa > Arthropoda > Insecta > Phasmatodea > Timematidae > Timema > Timema cristinae. Next base: position 34,471,208 of record JBCFYV010009882.1, read on the forward strand.
CAACTTAGTATTAATGGAAAACTGTTAAAACAAGTGAAAGATCTTGTGTATCTGGGCAGAATGTTCTGTAAAAGTATAAGGATAGATAGTGAAATCGACATACGGGTGAATGCATCTCAGAGAGTAGTTGAATATATGTGGACTATTGAAAAAAAAATGAAGTAGTTTCAAAAGAGGCAAAGAGGAAGTGTGTTCACACCAACATTGCTTTATGGATGTGAAGTGTGGGTTTGTCAGTCAAAACACAACAGCAAGGTAATATGAATGGTATGAGATATCTTAGAAATATATGTGGAAAAATCTGTATGGATCCAGTGATTAATGAGTGGGTGCTGAAAGAGTGTATTTTGAAAGGGAATCCAATAAGTCAATTAGAAAAAATAATCTTATGTTGGTTTGGGCATGTTCAAAGTATGAGGGTGGATTGAATGAAGGTGTGGATTAAAAGGAAGAGGTTGGCCATTTAAAAGGTGGCTATATATTGTAGACGAATGTGTGAAAAAGATAAACATTTAGGATTTAATGAATAAAAGAGCATGTGTGGATGTAGATGAGGCGAAGGAACTATGTAAGTATCGGGAAGTGTGGAGAAAGTTAGTGAGGATGTGTTAAGTATGAAGTTTAAATTTGAGCTATATTCACAATTTCTTGCCTACCCCGTCAGGGAATGGTGTGATTATTTATGTATATGTATCTTTTAAAAGGGGGCCAAAGGAATTTCCAGGACAACCTAGAAAATTCCTGGAAAAGATTGAAAAATGAGAAATTCCTTAACATTTCAAGGCCTGGAAGACATATTTGAAAATTTCAGGTGTTCCAGGTTGTACATGATTCGTAGGAACCCTATATTTATTGTGAAAAAAAAGATAAAAAAAAGGGAAATGAAAAAAATATATAGTTTATTTTATTTAGCTCAGTTGCACGAGGAACTTAATCTCGGGACCTCTGGGTTTTGATAGGCACTCATACTTAAAGTTTATATTATATTGTAATGGAAACAAATTAAAAGGTTATTATGAAACACTAAAAAAAACAAAAAAAAACTGTTTTATGTTAGGTGATTGGTTAATCATGTATTCTGAATCTTTAACCTGCCTGCGGAGCTCCGTTAAATCACATATTTAGCTTAACACAAATTTTCAAGATGAAGAAAAAAAAAAAAAAAAAAAAAAACTTTAAACAAAGTTAGATTTTTGTGTTCTTAAAAATTCTATATTAATATCTTTATATAACATTTGTTTTGTTGTCAAAGCGATAATTATTATATCACAATCTTAATTCAGTTTTAAATCATTCGATAACAAAAAAAACCTTTTCTTTACATTTTCAAGGCAAATAAAACCAACATATATACCTTAGTGCAACCACGTCCAAAATTATGGCACAGAAAGTTTATTATTTACCCTCAACCCAATTAGACTTCTTTTAGTCAAACAAAATAGCCACACGGCTCACAGCCACTTATTTATTGCTTTTTTAAAGCCATCTTCAGACCCGCAATAGTATAAGAAAATTTAAACTTATCAGCCTAGACAATCTGTAGTCGAGAACTCGATCATATGTACATATCTCTTTATGTTTACTGAAAGATATGCATGTCCTCACAATCTCTTAAAGTAGTAATCAAGATCCTGGTGTACATCTTTTATAATCTCAAACTGGTAATAAGTTGTAGAACAAGTCCTTTTTTTCTTCTTTTCTCATGATTGTAAAAATTTTACATCCCGGCATTAATAACACTTATTTTCAACACGACGCCAATAACAAAACAAAAGAACCTTTTTTTTTATACACACCAAAGAGGTGATACCATTTAGAGGTAGGAATAATGCTAGAATAGTGACGTATGGATGATTGTAAATAGGGATTATAATTAAAGGGGATGGTTTTCTTTGTCACATTATATTAGTTTTGATAGTCTTGAACACCCCACCTTCTTTTCTCCAACGCACCTCGGGACCCATCATGGGGATGCCGTACATAAATTAATGTCATATTAGTATTCTGTGACACGATAAAGCCCCAGCTATCAAATGTCATCTTGATTGGAGGACATAGAAATTACTACCCCATTTTCACCCTTTAAACTCCTTTAGGTGATGAAATTTGAAAAATCCTAAAAATTTCTCACCCAATTCTATAAAGAATCATTCACTTTAAATTTCAAGTATTTATGTACACTAGTTCAAAAAATGCACGGTCAGTGATTTTGAAAACTTTCAAACCCCCTTTTTCATCTCTTACAGGTTAAATTTCACCAAATTTGGTCCTATCTCTAGTCTAGGGCCAAAAAGGAACTTTTACTCTAAATTTTAATTCTATATATTTGAAACAATTAAGCTCTTCTAACAAAACCACAAACTCCCCCACCTAATTTATTGTTTCTACAGGCTAAATTGGCCCTATAGTTTGGAATTTTAAGCAATAATGTCTCATCCCCGTATATCCACACTCGTGTTAATATCATTAAATTAATATTTAGTTTAATATAAGAGAGAAAACATAATAAATCCTCATATTTGTGCTTTATACTTCTAATATTTAGATATAGTATTTTTAAATAACATTTGAAATGGACTATTTGACCAAAATTAACTGTAGATAAATGTTTTTAATAGATAATTCTTCTATGATATTAGTTTTGGTATCCACTAAGTGAGAATTAATGTTTTCATAAAGAAGAAACTACAAACTAGTTTATAAGTTGTATAAAATTAATTAATTTCCATATTATATTATTAAAGCTAGTAACTAGGCCTACCTCAATAAATAAATGGTATGGTACACCACACAGACTTTCTCTCTTCTTTGTCTAGAAATGTAAACATTTACTTAAAACTTGGGAGATCTAAATGATCTAAAATGATAGACCTAAAAGTTGTAGATATTGCTGAATCAAGTGTCATATTCGCAAATTTCAACTTTAAGAAATCCCTTAGATAAGTTTATCCAAGAAAATTCTAGCATATTATTTTGTTACTAATGTTAAACAACCTTATGCTATACATTTTGAACAACATTATTATTCTTAATAATTAAAAATAATCAAAAATTAGTAGTTAATATACAACTCTAAAGCAAAATATTCTCCAAAAAACAAGTAGTTATGTATACAATACTATTTATCATGTAAAGCACTGCCTGGATATTAGATTTCAAACAAATTTGTTGAGGTCATTTTTTTTTAGAATTTTCAGAAAATAAGTCTTTAATAAATAATCTTAATTTTAGCACGGGATAAAAATAATGATTTGTCTCTAGCTATGACTACATAAAATTTAAATATCAAAGTTTAATGAAATCCACCAAACTTACATTTGTAGGCCAAGGTACAGATAGTATCGTAATACTTTTTTTTGTAGCTAAAGAGCATATAAAACGTCAAAATCCATAATAAATCTTAGTTACAATGATAATAATTTCTCTATATGAAAAAGTACAAAATAATGTAACAATATAGAACCTCTAGTTTCTTATAAACCTAAGGAAAAGCCTCTTCTGAGGGCTTGCGAAGCTCAATTTGTGTTTAGGCACATTTAACATTTTGGAAGCCGCATCGGTAGGCACATGGTCTAATGTAAATCTAATTTAGTCTGGTTTACTGGAGACAGGGTGATTGGAGTTCAAATCACAATCGGGTGTAATGAGGGTGTTATTTCCTAGTTGGTGCTTGATGAAAATGCGGGTACAGTTACTATAAGTTCTACATTACTAATATCTACCTCTATAGCGTAAGTTTAATTCGAAAGGGTATTGAAATGTGGCGATGCAAAACATAGTGATAAATTCTTATTAATTCATCCAATTATACATAACTTGTTACATAAAAGTTCATGGAGCTAGGTTGACTATCTAAATATAATCAATATTAATAATTACACTCTCCCGATGACAAGTTCTATCTCATGTGGCCATTTGATCTAAGGAGTCATTCTTAAATTACTTAAGGCTTTTTTCATTATTTTCGACCCCTCCCCGCCCACACGATTTGGTAAATTAGACTTAAAGATTGGAAATAAATCTAGTAATAAGACATTTCAGAATACTTTATTTGAAGTAAGTAAAATAAATATAGCTAAGTGAAGTTTTATAACTTATTTAATTGTTAAAAAAAAAGATTTTGTTTCACTATGAACATTGATTAAAACCTTACGTAAGTAGTAATAGCCCGACTATATCTAGTCGAACGGAAGTGCGAATATGAGAGGGGTAACTATGTTAGAGCTATTTAAATAATGTATGTGGCGTATGACAGTGACGTCACAAGAGAATGACATTTATTAATTGAATAAATCAGGTTTGAATGAATTATAATTTTCTGTGACATCAAAGGAGTATGACGTTTGAAGGGAGAGTTAACTATGTAAGAGGTATTTAAACATGTCTTACGTAGAGTATGTGATGTATGATAGTGACGTCACAAGAAAATGACAGCTATAATTTGAATAAATCAGCTTTTAATGAGTTATTATATTCGTTCTGGACTGATGTGGGTACTTTTAGATTAAAATATTGTTTAGTATTTGGTTTGTCATAAATATGTAACGTCATAATCAGATTTGAATGAATATTATTATATTCATCCTAAACCACGCACAAAAAAACATATCCACCAATACTGTGGTTTTAATATTTATGAATGACGTCATTGTTTAGTATTTTGTTTGTCATAAGAGTGTGATGTCATAAAATTGTGACGTTTAATTATGACGCCGATTAATTTTGTACCATGTACAAAAATCCATATCCACATATACTGTAGTTGTAATGTTTATTATTGACGTCATATTTAGATAGATTTCAAAATGTGATAAAATTTAATAATAAAAATAATTATTATAATTCAATTAACTCGAAGGCGCATAAAACACCGTATCCATCAAAACTCTGGTTGTCATGTTTATTATTATTATTATTATTATTATTAGCACCGCGTCTTACTACCCGTTCGGGTTATACGCACTTACGCTAATGTGTAATGGTAGGGTGATTGTGAGATGAAAATGAAGGACCTACAGTTTAACGTGGAATCCGAACCACGGTGGTGACCTGGCATTCCACACATTCACAAGATATCTTGTCAGAGGTGTAGGAAGGGTTTGGAAATCAGATAAATCTGTGCCGGGACCGAGGATCGAACCCCGGCCGCCAGCATAGAAGTCTGACACCTTACCCCTAGACCACCAGGTCACCCCATGTTTATTAATGCCATCATATTTAGATATACTCTTATAAAGTAGTAAACCTATATTTTTTTTAAAGTTATAAAACCCTTAATACACATATTTCATTTAAATAGGAGGGAAATATTATGAGAAATGAAAGATAAATACACATTTTTTCACATTTGATTATTATTTAAGAAAAATACACATTTTCACAATTTTTATTGTTATACATAAAAATACAAAGATCGTCAAACAACTATAGATAGTCAAATATGGGATAGGATCGGAGGGGTCGACAAACGATTTGGAGGTCAGGACATTATCTATGAATACCGAAACATTAGGATAGTTGAGATATTTTACATGGCGTGTGATACATTTTTCAAGACCGTACGGAGTTTTTAATTCATCCATAGACAAGTATCTGAATGTTTTTTTTCCCACTCAGGCACAATTTCCATACGCCTAATAGCTTTTTTCACAACTATGTTAAAGTCTTCCATGTTCGACTCAAAGTATACACAGCTCTCCACACAGTCGGACAAAAACGGCATTTCCTTGATGAAAAAGTTACATTGGGGAACGCTGAGTATTAGACACTTAGAATTTGACAAAAATATCACATGGGCGTAAAAGTTGCAGTTAGGAAAGAAGCCCACCACTACATGTTTGTTCTGTTTGTCTTTAAGGTAGAAAGTCTTGATCGTCAACTTCTTCTACGGTTGTAAATCCTTGGTTCGATATTTGTTGACGCACGGTAGATGGTCCTCCACCACACTATAGCTGCATGTAATCTTCTCTGTCGTGGTCTGCGTCTGGACTCATGACCTGTAATCAACAGTCCGTCACAGTTAAAGCTAGTATCGTCGTCATTGTCTTCGCTGATTGGACAAAGTTTATACAATTTCTCGACGTTGTCAAAGCTGACGAAGCGTGTCAAGGCGTTTGCATGTTTTAACGTGCATGGGGTAATGTCATGACAAGGAACGGTACATCCCCAACAATTGGAGTTGATCAAAACTACAAAGTTGCATTTATAGTCCTCGTGGTGAGGGATGAACGTCCGCTCTGTGAAACTAGACAAGAAATTGCCTTTTTGTTTATTATATGCGTAAGGTACGACGGCTTTATCTAAATTTTTCTTTAGGATTGGACCCAATTTGGAATTGCACAGGCCGGTGGTTTTACTGAATTATTAGCACGAGGATTGTTTCTCTATCACTAGCTCGGTGACCACCCACTCCTTTTTAGGTAGACGATAGATGAAAAATCAAAGATGGCTGACATGACGATGTAATTGATTACAAATGACTAAACAAAATTCAAGTTCACATTTTATATCTAATGCTGGAACACACATATGGGCACCCCTGGTCGTACACCTTGGACAGATGCCGAAGTGATATTTGAACAGCGTGACGGCCAGTCGGCCATTCTTGCAAAAGTTGGTAACGGAGAACAGGTCTGTGAATCTCCTCAGTCTCCAGCCGTTGGCCTTGGCAACGGTAAACATACAGCAATAGTGGCCGCACACACAGGAAGCTAAGGCTTGGAGTAGTTTTTTATTGTACGTCCATCGTATCGAGTTTTTATTCATGAGTTTAGTCATCGCTAGGCTTGCTCGTCTGGCATATGTATCAAAATACTCCACAAATTATTAAAAATATATAACCACCCAATGGGAGCCGGGTTTAGTGTTAGGGTCTAGATTGACCACAAATAAGTTGAGACGAGTGAAATTTTGCGGTAATTTGTCCAAAGCATATGTCCCTATATAGAATGAAATTTTGCCCGTAGTAGTGTGTCTATTTCATGCAAATTTATGATGCTAATATTTAATATTCACTTTTCAATTAGAATCTATCGCCACCGTACCCTCGTATTCAGAGTAGAACAAACAGGTTATGGAGGTATCAAGGTCTGTCTTGAATTTTAACTCAAATCTCACGTTTTCCTCAGTATGAAGACTGGTGTGAGAGTCCTGTCCTGCACTGTCAGGAGTCAAGTTGAACGCCAGCATGAAGTAACCTTTATTGAACATGTCTCGCGTGATTAAATGTCCGTTGATTTAATGGTGTGTGCCCAGTTACGAAAACAATGTGTCACAGGCGAGGGTGGACGTGCTGACTTTGTAAAGATTTATCAAAATGGGCAAATGTTTTTGGATTCAGTTTATATATAAGATGAAACGGATTCGTGTTCAAATTGCCCACAAACGTATTGCTAAATAACATAGAGAATAAAACAATTATTTTAGGGATAACCCCTTCGATAATACTGTTTATACTCACAGACGTGGATCCTTTAGGTACGGTCACAGACTTAACGTCACGCGATTGATGTGGTATTGGGCTGGTTTTTGTAATACTGTCTTTTCTATAGTGAAATAGTTGGTTGAACTTATACGTGTTTGAAGAGGAGAGTGGCTTCTAAAACTTTCGAATGGACGTTGGTATTTAAATTGTCCGCGTCTGTGAGCAGATAAAACTCTCTTTTGTTGTGAAATGATTTAACACGCAAAAATACATTTCTCAATAGAAGTTGTGAAATATTAAATACGTAGGCGTATAAACGTCCTACCAAGTCGACCGGATGTTTTAACAAGTCTAAACTCGTGGTGAAGACTTTGTTCTCTGTGGATGTAGTGAGTTCACCATTAGTGGCAGGGGTATCTTAAACCACATACCGTTCACCAGGTGTGTCTCGAAGGCGTCTCGACCATAATTAGTTAAGGTATCTAAATAAGCCCTGTACGCATAGCTGTCTATCAAGGTTGTAATAGGTATTTCGTTGAGAGATAGTGATTTGACAAAATAATGAATGTATAAAGATGTTGACGCATCCGATTTTATTGTCAGCCTCATGCGGTGTCCCGTCTCCTTTCACTAGATGAATACGAAGATATAATTCATTCGAAGAGAAATCGCGAAAGTACTCGCCGTCTACGGGACAGAATAACTCTAATTGAGAGTCGTTGTCCACAGAAGTGATGGTCTTGTATTCGGTCACATTATTATTTTAAATTACCATTTGAATGTATTATTCGTCAAAAAGATCGAGTTCTGTTTTCAAACACTCCATAATTAGTTGAAAATATGTTTTTTAGCTCTCTGGTTCACTCTTACTCTAGCGCCCACCTTCGAATGAAGTCGTTCACGCCTTATTACACTTTTTAAGCCGCGTCCCTCGACTACCTGAGTTATTTGGTTTTTTATTATATCACCCATTTTTTGGCCGGGTTTCTTTGTGACTATATCAGCAAGAATGTGTGAACCTGTCTGTAATGCCTTTGACACTGCTTTAGCACCCCACACAAACAACGGTTTGACAAATCAAAATAGTCCGCCCAAGAACGATCCAATACCTCGGCCCCTTTGCATTTATAGCTGGTGTGATAGACTGGACTGATGTTTTCTCTCGCTCCCTCCATTGTTAAGACTAAGCTAAATTTTTACCTCTCGTATCTCTTTATCTAGTTTTTTCTCTAAAATGTAAAACCGCTATGGGGGGCACGGGACCCGATTGAAAATTCACTCGTTCGCCAAACTTTTGTATATAAGCCTATACTTGTAGAGTCAAAACTACATTTCTCGACGGGAAAATAGAATATAGGAAAGAACACGTGATGTGCGGTGACGGAAGGGAACTGTATGATTTTAACCCATCTAACATAAGGGTCACCTAGCAATGGTGGTCGTATGATGTCTGTGTATAAAAATAAAGGCTTGTTTCGATTGAACTAGAGCCGGGTAGTTGACGATTAGGTCGCAAAAAGACCCCCTTAATATCTTCGCTCATTAAATCCCTTATTTGTGTATTAACCAAATCAAGCAACCCTATTTTGGGTAGTCTGTTTCGAATGGTCGTAGTTAAGTCTCCAATGCCCACTTAGAGACGAACAGGAAATTATATTTAATATTTCCTTTTCGTCACCGTAAATGAAATTGTGTTTATGAATCATGTAGTTATGGGTGACTTGTCGGGGTTCCATGCAACATATTGGTTTTTAATATCTGTTAACACTGTTTGATCATGAAAGATATACCATTTAAATTCACATGTTATAGCCTCGAGATCACCTTTATCACTAATCAAACTCTTATTTTTATTATAAAATTCCTTAAAGGAGGAAAAATCATGTTGAGGAAACGAAACACGGCACACATGGATAACTACTACGTTTGCCGTCAATTCCCTGTCCTCGGATAAAATGTTATCTTCAAGACTTTCAAAACCTACGGGATATGATATTTCGGCTAGTCCTACATCCCACCGATGGTGAACTAGCCGTATGGATTGTGACAATTTTGTCGTATTATAAGATAGTGTATTATTTTCGTGATTATTGGCTCTCAAATCCGACGGAAGTGATACATAATACTGACTCATATTCGTTTAATGTCCAACGCTACTACCCAGATATTAAAAGAACTGTTGTATCCTTTCCACTTTACTAGATGATGTTGAATGCCCTTAATTTTCTTACTCTATACTATTATATCTATTTGAAACAAAATCGGAGGACGAACGTGAACTAGTGAGAAGTTAGAAAAATGCTCCTCTATGGGATGCCCATGGAGATCCTGTAACGAATAGACTGTTTGGGGAAGTCTATGTATTATTTTAACTACGCTAAATATTTCCCGGGCAAAATTAGCCTCGTTTCCTTTGTCAGAAATAGTTTTTTCTTTACTTTACTTGATTTTAGCTCACCGTTTTCGGAGTTGTAACAGTATTTTAAGGACATAGATTGGCTTGACTGACGCTGGAGCCATTCCTATGGTCGAATCAATAGTAGCTTTATAATATTAAACTATCTTGTCTATCATATCGATGTAGTTGTGAATGTTGATGCGATGAAATATTTCCACATTTTAGTTTTCATCGTGCGATTGAAACGTTCCACGACGGCCACCTTCATGTCTGGATTATGCTAATGATAAAAAAAAAGAACGCTCGCTTGTTTCAAAAAGGTTCTAAATTTAGAATTTGTAAATTCCCTACACTTTTTCGACTGAATCGAAAGGGGGTTCTTCTTCTTCCTTTAAAAACCTGTTTTACAGCCAAAATGATGTCTGCACCCAATTTTGTGTTAAAATACGTCAAAAGTGTTTAGAAGATAGTTTAACTCTTTGTTGTACTTTCTTAGAGCTCTCATATCTACTAAATCTATCTCCCACACATCCTCGATATTGCCCTCTTTGTACGGGTTACATGGAAACATTTTCTTAAACTACGGTGAAGAGTGTACGCGGCCTGCCATGTTAACTATTTGTTTACATTTGTTTTAATCTACTCGACTAGCCTTTTGAAGTTTTGCGGCAATTAAAACGCCGTCGGCTGAAGGAGATTGTAATATAATTTTCTTAACGCGGTGGTCATCTGAGTGTGTTCCAACGAGGTTTGGCCATAAACAGTTTTGAAATTATTGTTTTATATTTACAACCTCTACTTGACGTTATTTTCGCGTCAGGATCAATGTTTTGACGATGAGCGTTCGAGGCAATTAGTATTTTTTTAAATATATTTTAAATCACTCTCTGTAATTATATCTCTATTTACGTTTATTTTCGTCAACAACTCCCAAAGTCCTTGCCTATCCTTATAGTGTGTGTTGCCCAGGTAGATATCGTTATCCTATACGGTAAAATAGGATGAGTGTAGGTCCATCCTTAATTTAAAAATAAAAATTGTCCGGTACACCTTTATGTAGTGTGACGTGACTAGATAATAGCAACGGAATATATTTATTTCTCACTGAAACACCATAGAATTCTATCAAATTTATCCACACTGCACATCTGTTTTAAATTTAAAAGAAAATTCTCTACAAACGTAGTTTTCACGCAATTAGATGGTTACGCCAATATAAGTGTGAAAGGGTGTACAAACACAGACATTGATGTGTACTCGTCGAGTGATTATTTAAAAATAAAAAAATAAAAGTTACAATTCCAAATTTATAGTGGCGTCGACTAACCATTCCCTGAGAAAGCTTACATTTGAAATCATACAGATTGAATATATTCTTTAAGATTTATGTCCTAAACATTTATCATATTTATGATGATTCAGATCTTTCAAAGAGGGACATTCCAATTTTAACATATCAATTACAAGTTTTTTTTAGCGATTCTTTAAATTATAAATGTTCTTTTCTCATCCCCCTTAACATAAATTATAGAAGCATCGAGAGTAGCAAGTTTTAAAAGTGTATTCAATTGATTAGCGGTCATATCAACGTCGTCCTACTGTGTGCTGTGATGATTAAGTGTGAGCCAATCACATTGCTTCGGAATATGACGCGGTAACTTTGAAAAGTGATATGGGGCCTTAAATGTCCAGTGATGTACCATACTTCCACACATATCTAAAACGCTACATCCTTTAATTATGAACGTATTGTTCTCATATTTAAACCCCTGAAAGTCTACGATGATATTATACATGGTTGGACAGAATTGTGGAACCAAACCAAAGAAAATCAAATAACAGTCAGTATCCACCGTGAGCGACCATTAGTCAAACTGTAAAAAAAAAAAAAAAAATCACGTACATAGATATACCACCTAGTTCCATTTCTTCTGTCTACGATGATGTTAGACATTGTCGAAATATTTTCTTAATAGACAGCGGTCCATCAATTTGTGCTATCCCCTTATTTAATATTTCAAACAATATTTGTAACCTTTCAATTCATCCTGTACAGAGGGCGCGTTTGATAACTCTACAGTTGTATGATTTAATCAATTCTATAGGTAAATTATTTAACTTTTAGGCAGACATCAGTCACAAATCCTGCTTCAGAGATTACGTTGATTTTATCCATTATACTAAATTACAATGACTGATGACTCTATATTTTATAGTGGTGTTGCTCGATCCAAATCCTCCCTCTCCTCTCTGAGTGTTTGAAAGTGAATCAGTGTGTTCAACTTTAGGGTAAACAATTTTCACGCACACTAGCTGAGCAATTTTAACACCCATTTTAATTCTAAAAACAGTGTCACCGTGATTAATGAATAATACGCAAATATTACCACGGTCGTCTTCGTCTATAACCCCCACCAAAACATCTATCCCGTGGTGAAGATCCAGACTATATCGCGGAGATATTCTACCGTTCGTTCCTGGTGGTAATATAATATAAATATTTATTTTAACTAAACACCTGCACGAAGGTTGTATGTTGTAATTGTACGGACTTTTCAAGTCTAGATCTGCAGATAATATTGTGGTCTGATCGGGGAAAAAGCCTTTCTATTATTCTTTTTGTACTTTAATACAGGTGGCACTAGAATCAGAGAGAGAAGAAAAAGTTTACTTATGATGGTAAGTTTTTTCAATTTGTTATGTCACCCAAATTATTCAATGTCATCCATTAGTCGTTTCATCATATCAATATATATTTGGTCCGACACCTGATAATTTCCATACCATGTGTTAACCTGTACGCAAATAGGGGCACCATCTGTCGAATAGAAGTAATTAAAGTGGCTGCTTTCACATTAGTGTGAAAATAGCTTTTTCACACCTGTTTCTGTCTATTCTTAATAATGTTAAAATAATATCCTCATTAAATTATTCATATACTATCATAGAATTGGTGTTAATTCTACAAAGTTTGAAAGGGTAACAGGTACAAACACGATTCCCTTTTATAATGTTTTCAATGCCTGTACGATTATTTCTGAGAAATTGCATTTGGCGTAAATGACCACATTCCACACGAATATTTGCAATCTGGGGGATACTGCCATTATACACTAGAAATCAGAGAAAATAATATGATAAACAATAATCGTAGTGTACGGATGTGTTATTTAATCTCCTACGCTTAAGGAATACAATATTATAGTTTTATCTTTCCATCTAGGAGACAACGATGGGGCCTCTTTTTCTTTTAATTTATCGAGGGTTGGTCACGTGTAAGGTCTCTATGTCTTTCAATATCATGTTTTTAATAGTTTACCATATTTTTGTTTTCATAGTTTGAACCGTATAATTAATCTAATACCTAACTGAGTTGGTTCAAAATACACTAAAAAATTAATAAATATTAATTTTAAGAGCTAGAGTGTGCTGAGTGTGTAAACTTGCCTAAAAGCACTGGGTATACCTAAATAATATCCAGCACACGGCCGTCCTCAACAATAGATAACCAATGCCTAGGGGCGTGACTAGACCTTTAGTTTCATAACCACAAATGAATTTACCTAACTTATAATACCGAAGGATGCTAGCGAGAGAGGGAAGAACAAATATCTCAGTTAACAGTAGTTTATTTAATTTCCCAAGAAAAATGAGAATAACAATAGATATAAATATATAAACAATCATCAAGTATGTAACGTCTTTACAACTTTATTCCATGGCCTCATACAACGAGCGCCAAATTTAAAAGCGAACATCTACGCTCGATATGGAAAGCAACAGTTAGGCGTGAAAACTAAACAATTAAACCTCAGCCTAACCTCGTACTGTTCAATACGACAATTACAAAAAAATAACCTCTATACATTACTAACAATACCTCATTAGTCCCATAAAAGGGGGAGTATATGATTAAGCCTAACTGACGTATTACCTGATGTTGGTGTTAGATCACCCCATGCATTAGATTGGCCTACACCTCTCGTTTACAATCACAACTTAGTTGCTATGACAACTTCCTTTTACCCCTATGGTGCGCTGATGGCGGCAGGTAATTCATGTTCAAAGGTGAACATCAAAAATAACCTAACAAGAACTATTCTAATACAATAAACTTTAAATACAAACCTCGCCAGGTGTTTCATTAAGTTAAAGTTCGTAGACAAGGTAAAATTATGAATAACATAATTTATAAGTCTTAAGTTCTGAACCTAAACCCGTTAACCTTTGAAAATAATTAACAAACGCAGTTTTTTTTAGAGATTATGCCCATTAATATAAGTACACAAAACGTAACATCATAAATAGTATACAAAAAACATCTATTATTATTTAAATCAACACAAACGCCAAACGAAGTAAAATCGTAAATGTTTCTCTAAAAATATTAAATATGAAAAGTCTTAAGTCCAACTACTTTATGCATACTGCTAAGTGCCAAGTTTTAAGTTATATGTAGGCAAATATTGGAAGACGCAACCAAACGCCAGTATGAAAGTTTTTTAAGTCCATTTATCATGGAAAGTCACTAAAGCGCAAGTTTGAACGATCAAGTCTATTCATTATGAAATAACAATTAAGTGCCTAAACGGAATTTAGAAACATTAAAGATTTCATCAAATATGAATTTAGCTTACATAGTTAATTTTGAAGCGTTCGCCTGTTCAAATGAATTCCAACGCCAGCCCAAGAGTGGCATATAATTCACACGATCCTTCTTTTATACCAAAAACACATCTTGCTGAACACGGAACCATGGGAAGACTTGGGGGGGGGGGGGGTAGAACCAGAGAGCATAGACAGGGAGTAGAATGTTCGATAAGCGTCTAGATTATAGTAGAAGACGGGTTGTGGAACTGGCGGAGTGTTTCTTCTTTTCCACTTAAGGTCTTTGGGCTCTGGCGAATCGTCGCGAAGCATCTTGGTGGGCGCGTCTCAGTTTATCGAGGTCCGTTGAGTTGATCAGGTGCGTGTATATAAGTGGGCCGGGCGTGTTTACACTGGAGTTGGCCGCAGACAGCATCAATAGAATAGGGTAAGCCCGTAGTTTTCTGTATTTTTTTGTAGTTAGCCAGCGGCTAATGCTACAAGTTAAGCGTTATACTTCTGACCTTGGTGGTAGACTTGTATTCATTCGTCTCGTTAACAAACACGCTGTACGAATAATTTTTCATTCCACCAGAAAAAAACTCTATAATGTACACTGTCTCAGAATAGGCAGTCAGTTCGTTTGTCATGTCGCCCAATTTGTCGCCTGGAAGTATCGTGTACGTGTCTGTCGGTCTTATCACACCGATAATAGAATCCGTGTCACAATAAAGATAAAAACCACTCAAGTGTCTAAGATATGAATATAATTTCATACAAACACTGGTGGTCACGCACGTTAACCGTATCCAGAGGGAGGATGGCTTCCTCACGGTACGTCCATGAGACGCAAGCAAACTCTTCTTTGGGAAAGATAATTTTGCTAACCTTTGTGCTAGGGGTGGTGAGTAGCTCATAACATTATTTTGGGTTGTTCACAATGGTGATCTGTGTTTTGTTCTCGTTCACTGCAAATCGTCCCCAGAAATATTTCAAACACAATTTAGCAAGTGCGCGTTTTTCTGGATACTTAACGATTGCATTCTTATCCAGCACTATTCCCTCAGATTTGTAATAGTCATTAACGTAATTGTCTTTGTCCACGTCTGTTTTAACCCATCTGGGGTATCTTTTGTTTAAGGGTCAAACTGGGTAATTTTATCCTCTTAAAATTCGTGCACTCTAATCCTTGTAGCCTATTTTTTATGGCTAGTTGAATCTCGTATACTATCCATGTGCTCGTAATAGTCCTGTCAGTGTCGTTGTGTATACAATCACTTTGGTTCATCTCATTTGCACAAGAGGAGCATAAACAAAACATTAGCTTTGATTGAGTCTTGAAGGGCAGTACGGTGTGGTGCAATTTTCTAGGACGCAAAAGAGTTCATTTAATTAGACCTTCTCGGTCTACAAAGTTATTGGGAAACTCGTCACTGACACAAATATTTATAGGATGACCTAAAGTAAATTGAAAATATTTTTACACCCACCACTACCAACTACATGCATTTATTATACTATTTTTTTTCGTTGGGGTTAGTCTTATAGCCTAGAGTTATAGATTCAAAACGTCCATCGTACAGTGCATCACATGGATTGAGGGGAGCAGTTCGAATAATATGGTGATTGTTTAACTCAATGTCTAATTCCGTGTCTTTAGTCAGTATTTTGTCAAAGTCACACTCTTTCATAGTTGTTACAGCGTACAATGCGGCTCTAAATGCTTGATGTCCCAACAGAGTGCACTGGTATTGTTCGGTGAGCGTCTCTTTCGACCCTGTTATAGTTGCGTCACGGTTTGAAAGGTATGTACACCCATGGTAGATAAAACCGTCAAATTCAAAAATCTCCCTCGTCATCTCACAATAACCGTTCACCTTCCGGCCCAGGATTTCTATCTCATGTCCGCTGGAGGCGTGTTGTATGTGAATATCAGGGCGGGTTTTCTGCCGATATACTAAATATTTTATGGCTGTGGCGGACTGTCAGTCACCGCACCTGTATCCTCATTTGGGCAGGATGGCTATCGTATCAGGAGATAAAAAAAGGGTTCTAAATAAACGATTGCACACCGATGAGATGGTGATCAATTCCATAAACACGGCTGTCTAAAATAAATTTAGAAATAGATGACGAAATGTACGACAACTCTTTAGTAATGTTTATACGTCGTATACATAATAGGCCTCTAACTCTGACTTATTATCTAATATATACCCCTGCGCTAGCTTCTCAGCTTCTCATAGGAATTTCACTCGTCCAGTTTCATACTATCCGCGCCAAACATCTAGTGAACAGGTATATCACCGATATAATTAAATTTTATTATTTATTAAGGCAGATAGGAGTAATGTTCTTTTTTGCAGTCTTGTCCAAACGCTTTCGGGATCTGTCTCAGTGGCATAAGTAGGAAACTTATGCGGTCTTTAAATTGTATGTGGTCCATAGTCATGCAGAGTATTTAATTCCGTCCACGATAATTTTAGAGGTGCAGTTTAGTGAGAGAAACCTATTTAGAATAAATATTTCTTCGAAGCCCCATGAGTTGTGTGCAAGACAAACAATCTTATTGGAAAACAGCCTAGGCCGTATCAGGTATTTTACAAAGCCATCTACCGGATTCTCCCAAAAGGAATAAGATCGTTTCCCGCATTGTTCGCAATCCTCGTCCATACTATCGTTAAATTCACATTTTACACAATAAGGTTGTGCGTTGAGAAAATTAGGTTCGTGAATAAAACAGTCGTCGGTTACAACGCGTTCTTGCCTAGTCTATAAATCGTAAAATACCATTAGATATTTATCATCGAATTCCTTTCAACTCATCGTCTACATGTAACAACGATGAGGGTTGTCTTTATTATGTTTGCACGTCCCGAAATAGGATTTAAAACATTAGTGATTACTCCCCTTCGTTTTGTCGCAAATACAGCACACTTGTCTTAAATCACAAACAGTTTTCCTACCGCGAATTTTATTCTATTTTTGATTAGCGAAACAAGTGTCAGACCTAAAGAATCTGTTACAATCACTGTAGTACACCTTTTCTCTCACGTGCAGACACGGAGGTGTGAACATACACTTGGAGCAATTACTCTTACCCAAATATCCCGCACCTCTTTCAAAGCAGGTATTACATCCGTTGCAAAATTATCGATATGGAAAAGCAGCCACCATATTGATTATTACGTTGAAGTGATGTAGGACGTCATCGTACAATAGGTTAATGTACCTAATCGAAGACGAAACACCCTCGTACCACAACCAATTGACCTTTTAGAGGGTATTGTAAATGGTAATTTATATTGGTCCCCAAAATAACGTTTAAGTTTATCGAGATGTTTGCACCCCGCTCCCCCTAAAAAATCTACGCGTGTTTTTGCGAGAAGATCGTCTACTACATTGTTAATTTTAAATCCCTGAATATATTGTTTATAATTAATATCATTAGCTATTTTGTATATCGCTATTACTATATTGTGCGCCAAACAATTTGTCAATGATTTAAAAACGATTATGCTCATTTTAAGGTAACTCAGATATTCGTTTGAAAGACATCTTCATTTTAATGATCTGCCGTTGCCCATCAACATTTTGATATGATTCACTCTAATCTTCAATACATCGGCTATACCAAATTTAGCGTTACTCTGAATCACTTTTGTCATTGTATTCATAATAGTGTTCAAATCAATTTGGTCACATCTACCGTATGAAACCCTGACCAGTTTGTACAGATTATTCTCCGTATTTGTGATCGTAAGTCCTATTAAATCGTAAGGTGCCGTGCCTCTATGCAAATATGCGAACAGACTAGAAAAACATGTCATTAGGTAATGCACCGGACTCACGTTCGCAATCAAAGACTTTAATCGAGCTAAAATATCCTGCCTAACTTGTTGAACCGACTATACTTTCATCTTATCTCTCTTATTATGGTAAATGAGTAGTTGTTATCTTCATATTTTGTAGGACTGGTATAGTCAAAAATGTGGTTTCGTTGTCGTTCGGCATTGTCGGTTATAGCATTGTCTGACGTAGAGGGTCTAGCATTGTTAATAGCTTCATTAGTAGTAAATGTATTTAATGTTTGTTCCTTAGACACTACAAAAAGAGTTAATATTAAATATTAGTAAAATTATAAATTGAACACTGATCAGACTATAGACATAGAAAGAAATAATAATAAATTGTACTTACTTTTGCCAAAAGACGAGAGCTCAATGTTTGTTATGTGACAACTTTTTTTCACTCGGCACGATGATAGAGAAATTATACTCTGATAGAAATAAATTCTCCTTATATAATCGTCGACTCGTCGTTTTCAACTTTGTTCCTGTTGAGTTATTTCATTACTTTATGTAACCTTAAGACGGTACTTGTCTTATTGTTTATACACCTTGACTAACACCGCAATATTAAAAAGGTAAACGTTGTTCCCCTTGAGCTTATATTTTTAGAAATTACCTTGTCCAGGCTCGTTCGCAATTTTAAAAGGTTGGCAATGTGTTTAAATACGGCTATATAAAACCTTATAGACATCGCTAAAATGGAGTCAATCGAAGACGTGCGCTTTTACAAACCTCTTCAACAATTATGTTAAAATGGTTTTAATAATTGAAAATGTAAATTTCAGATTTTTATATTTTCAAAGAGAGAGTAAAAGTTTAAATTTAAAAAAAATAATTCGAGACATGTCAATTTTGCAATTTTTACACTGATAGAAAAGCCATTGTAAGTTTAAAATTTAAATGAAAAATAGTGTAAATTAGTATTTACTCTCTAATTGGCTTATAGTATGTTTGAATAAAACAAGGCTTAATAAAAGTTAAAAATTTATTTAACACATGGGAAAGTAACCTATGTCTCCTTCTATCTAGTTTGGTAATAATGTAGTGGTTTGTCTTTATGTCTAACTTCTGTGTAATTAATAATTTGTATAAGAATGTATTTCAAATAAAGTTTTCATTGCTGATAATCATATGTTTGCAAATTTAATCTATTAAAGTTTTATTTTCACAACTAGAAACATTGTTGAAAACTAGAAACACTTGTTGTCTCATCGGCTGAAACATTTATTTCAATTACATATAAAATGTTTAATTATTTTAATTTATATAGAAAGATCAACTATATTAAGTGAACTTTCTACAAATCATAATTAATTATTGTATTTAAAAAACATGACTTGGTTATCAAATAATATTATAATCCCTATGAAATTTAGTAAATAAAATAAAATTTAACTTACCACTCAGGATATGTAGATTCTATGATTATATAAACTATTTTAAAATCTAACAACCCACTGATGAGCATATAAACCGCTTTGCCACTCATTCTTAGCTCAACTGATTTCTTACAGCTGATTATGCAGTGGATGGAGTCACTCTGACAAGCCCTATATGGTTTCATTTAAAAACAAGTCTGAAACTACATTTACCATATGGTCGGAATGGTTGCCAAAAACCACCCAAAACTTAATGGAATATGGTCAACCTGTCCTGTTGAAAACTCAACAAAACGCGTAGCTTTCGAGCTACTTTTGGATTGCACGTTACCAATACATACATGGTCAGATGATAATTATTTTGGGGGATACGGTGTTTAGTGCACCTCCTATTTAATTGAGTCATATAACTTATTTTTATAATAGGTCTTACACACCTTGAAACCTATATATATATATGACGTCATTAATAAGTATAACGACCACAGTATTGGTATTTTGTTCATGGTACACCACCCGCTTCATCATTAAATAATTTATATCAATATACATTCATAATAAAACGTATACGTCACATAAAAAACAGTATTTTAGTCGAAACGTACCCACATTTGCCTAGTGGGAGGATAAAAAACCACATTCAAACTTTATTTATTCAATTAATAGACGTCAGACCTCATACGTTTATGACATCATAAAATATAATATTTCGTTCAAATCTTATTTATTCAATTAATAAACGTCATTATCTTGTGATGTCACTGTCATACGTCACATACTCTACGCAATACATTTTTAAACACCTCTAACGTCCTCAAACGTCATACTCTTTTGATGTCACAGAATATTATAATTCATTCAAACCTAATTTATAATATTAATAAACGTCATGCTCTTGTGACGTCACTGTCATACGTCACATACAATATTTAAATACCTCTAACATAGTTACCCCTCCCATATTCGCACTTCCGGTCGACCAGATATAGTCGGGCTATTACTACTTATGTAAGATGGTTTCTGAGCCTTCCCCCTCATAAGTAAACGTAAAAAAAAAATCCGAAAGCTTCATTTCTTCCAAAAAACCTTACGTAATTTAAGGACTGGCTCAAGGTGTCTGTCTGTCTACCTATCAACAGACTGGATTGGCGTTCACGGATAAATCGATGTTTGAGGTTGCGTGGTGGTGTGGAGTTGTGTAGGGTGGTTCTATGTGGTGTGTGGGGTGCGGGGGTGGTGGGTGATGCGAGTGGTGCGTGGTGGTTTGGTGTGGAGTAGGGAGGTGCGAGTGTGGCGGGGTGGTTTAGGGTGGTGGAAATGGTGTGTAGTGGTATGGGATGTTGCGAGTGTTGTGAGCGTATGACGCGATGCGACGGTCCTGCGTGGGCGAATACAAGAAGCAAGTGATAAGAGTTAAAATCAAACCATAATGATGTTGCTAAGGAAACGTGAACTCAGTCAAATTTATTTATTAGCACCGCGTCTTACTAACCGTTTGGGCTATACGCCTATGTACTAATTACGCCAATGAGTTAGGGATTAGGAAGATTGATTTTGGAAAGAACTCGAGAAAATGATCTCTTTTTGTATTCGGAATATTACGTTTAATTTGACCATTTATATTAAGAAAAAACTCATTAATCATTAAAAAAGGGAGGTTAATAATTTATGCTATTTCATACATCCCTATTGTCTATATTTATAAATCGGATAAGGTTTGAATTAACATTTTTCAATATAGAAATAATGTATCATAGTTAAAAAAAAAATGGGTGTGTGTACTTATGTACGCGTGCGAGAAGTTATACTTCTTTGGCATCATTAAAAAATAGTTTTTAATTGCATGCAAATAATTAATTACAATAAAATGATAATATTTATTATTAATTATGTTAAATAATAATATTTTAATTTATATCAATAAATAATACATACGAATAGTTAACCTCAATTATATTGGAGCACTTGAAAAAGTCTATAAGCACAATTTTTTTTACTAATATTTACGAATAGTAAATAATATTAATCAAAATATTCAATTTAAATCACTACTGAATATAATTTATTAGCACATATATAATTCGCACTTGTATGAAACTAAAACACGTGTTGTGAATGTAGAAACTAGAAACATGTGGATAAATATTATATATATGAAAACAGTGATCAGAGGCGACGAGCGTACCATAGAGAAAGGAATAACATAGTATACATTTCTCTATGAGCTTACCAACATGCGCGACTAACAGAGGATTCTATTTCTATTTTGTTGGTAGCTTTTTTTTTTCGAGACTTAGTGAGCGGTTTAGCTTCAACCTGTTACTTTTGTGTTACAGTGATGCGCGCGCATCTTAAAATTTCACTCTCATCATTTTTTCATAACGCGCCTAAAGAAGTATAACTTCAAAAATGAAACTAATTAGTTACTTCAAAACTTTCAGAGAGCTGGGACTACTCTCTATTCCCAAGTAAGGATGTGAAAAATGAAACTAATTAGTTACTTCAAAACTTTCAGAGAGCTGGGACTACTCTCTATTCCCAAGTAAGGATGTGAAAAAGTATCGATACTTTACTAATATCGATATTTTTCCTTTCATTACTAGTTTTTTTTTACTTGATACTTTTTTCTCGATACTTTTACTAATATTAATACTCACACACCGGTATCGAGAGAAACAACTTTTTTGTTAATTTTACTTATGCTGGGAGTCTGGGACTTAATATGGAGGAACAGGAAGAACAAATGACACTGCGTTTGGTGACCAGTCTACTACCCCTCCCTTTATCAATGAACACGCTCATCAAATTTAAACAAAGTAATCTTTTGTAGAGCTCAATTAACTTAGTCACCTCAAGGGTGTCCAAAGCAGAAGAAGCATAAAAGGGCGTCTATTATTCTAATATTTGTCAATAGTTAATATTATATTGATAGAATATATAAACAAAAAGTGTAGTTAATAAATGGCACATTCTGGGAGTGAATTATGGAAGTTTTTTTAAAGTTGGATAGCGAAAAAGCATCTTGAAAAATTTGTTTTAAAGTATTAAAAACCTTTATAATTTTCAGTATTTAAATAAATATGAAAATGCAATTATGATGAGAAAGTCGAAATTATTATTACTAGCTAAAAAAAACATTTTTCAGTTTAAAATTTCGATACCCATACTAACTGTTATCGATACATTTCTTTCTATACAAGTTTGGTATCGATATTTTTCTTCAGATATTTTTATTCAGTAGAGTATCGATACTTTTCTTTTAATATCACATCCCTATTCCCAAGCGATCATTTGGCACCTTTCAGACGGAGCACGTGTCGCCTGCCCCCGACACTTAGCGCGGGCCTTCCCAAACTACTGATACTGAACCTTTCACACGAGTAGAGATGGGATATTGACGTCACTCGCGCACGGATAAAATGGAACGCGGGACACCCGTGGCTCCCTCACTCATCTACTTCCACGTGTAGAAGGAAGAGGATGGAAAAAAACCGCGCTCTGCTTATCGCCCCTTGGTCAAATCCTCCATCATTTCTCTGTTGACTCTCAGTGTGATAGTCTCTCTCTTTCTCTTTTTTTCTTTCTCAAAGTTTTGTTTTGCAATATGAATGCAGATATTGAACTACTAATATCATTAGTCCAAAAGAGACCAATTCTGTGGGCCAAGTCTTGGGAAGGTTATAAATACCGAAGCTGCACAACAGAAGCTTGGAGAGAAATTTGCATTGAATTTAACCCAGAATTTTAGAGTTGGTAAAACGCAGATAAAAATAAGTATAAAACTGTACTGTTCAATTGCACAATCCAAACTGGTTTGGTTGCCAAATCCCAAATGAAAAAATGCCGGTCGTCATACATGGGGAGAATTTTTGTTGAGTTCATGCTTAGGCATATGGGTGGATATGCCATACAACAAGGACGTTGCCTACCTGTGACGTCACGGAAGCTAAAGATAGGATTTCCCATGTTAGTGCATTTATATTTTACTCAGCAAATTTTAAAGATATAACGTAGAAATAATAAACATAAATTCTTAAATAATTCTGAAAATAGTCCTATAATGTCATAAAATTATTATTTTAATCTTTAAATAGCATTTTTTGAAAACGTATTTTTTATAAATCCTCTAAAACTTGGGCTGTTTGGCTTGGTCACTAAAAGGTCCTGTAGGATTCCTCCTGCCAGGATGTAGATAAAAAGTCCATGGTAGCATATGTCTATCTATAATATATAACAGGAAACAAGAAAAAGGTAGAATTAAAAAGAAAATCAATGTTTTCAAGGCGCAGATATTAAAGTGTCTGTGTAAACTCGTCAAAGGAAGAGGGAAAGGGTTATCAGCGCATAGAAAAGAGCTCTCTCAGGGTCTACTTCACATTTTCTTCCCTCTCTTTCGATTTTGTACATTGGCGTCTAAGTGTGATAATGATTAGACTGCTTAGGTCCGTCAAGTTAAGATGATAGCTTCAAAATCCCCAAGTAGATATTGTCGTTAACACCACTGTTATAAAACAATGAAAACATTTTATAAAAATGTTCCCAATTATAATAATATAATAAAGACTATTTGTATATATATTGTTTTGAAACATATTTATAAAAATATTATTATGTAGCGATCCCTTAGTATCTAAAATAATTTGTTGCCACCCGCCTTTGTGGCGTAGTTAACTAAGGTGACGTTTGTTTCGTGTTGAGCTAGACTGTCGAGGACCGGGAGATCGAGGTTCAAATCTCACTCAGGTGAACTGAGGGTGGTTTTTCCTAAATGGTTTTTCACTCTCCCTCCACGCAAATGCAGGTTCATGTCCTCTAAATTCAACCTTCCCAATTCCTAACCCATTAGCGTAATTAGTACTTAAGCGTATAACCAGATCGGGTAATAAGACGCGGTGCTAAATTAAATGTATTGCCATAAATATTTTTGTTCTTATATTTATCAAACTATGTTCCTCCTTTTCAAGAAACTTGTATTTTGTGCTTGAATCAATAGAATTCAAAACAATATTTTTACTCTTAATGAAATTGAAAGACTCTGCACAATATAGTTTTAAATTAAAACGCAAATAAAGTTCTGCTTTTACAAGATCAATACCAAGTCTGTTTCTCTCAGGGGTCTAGAAATTGTTCATAATGCTGAAAATTATTTCAACAAAAGCATAACTCAGGGGGATAGCAAAACATCTTTGAACCACTTTAAGAAGATGTGGGGAGTTTAAATTAGGTAAATCATATTTATCTAAAGGAGTACTTGCACTACTTTTCTGTGCTGGTCATGTTTTCATTTTTCAAGACAGGGAAAATTTCTATCAGGATAAAGATTCACCCTTGACATGTTTTCAAAGGAAATTTGCCACAGCAAGATAAACACCTTCTGCTGGGTTTGTTAAATACCAGTCATTTAGCAACCTTAATAATAAATAGAACACAGGGCGAGTGGAGGTTTTAGCCCGTGACGTCTGAAAAGGGTCGTGGGCACGAAGACATCTACACGTGGACGTGGGTGACACCCATTTTGTCTTAAAGGGTGATAATAAGTGCAAAAATTGAAAACTTCAAAAATCATTCCATGGCATAAAAACATTGGAGCGTTTATAGTAACATTTTTTTAACTTTTAGAAAAGGCTTTTTAACTAGTTAAGATACTTTAAGTTGAGTTGGTTTGAAAGTCGTGTCAAGATATAATTCAGTGTTTAGAAAATTAACATTAAGTATTTTAATAAAATAAAACTGTCTACAAGTAAATAAATGATCTACTTTAAAATGCCATTAAAACTTAGAATGAATTACTTAATTTATGAATCAAAATTGCCAATTAATCAATAATATTTTATTTATACTGTTTTTATATATTTATTTAAAAACTAAACGTTCTAATGTCATAGTGGCTATAGGTGTCAACCACAGATTTAGGTTTACTTTAATCAATTCCTTAAAGTTAAAATGAAAAGATATCAATCTTTAAGCCCTTAGGTTGGTTGTATAGAATTGGGTGCTCTTTATTAGGTTTGGTTGATTTGTAAGTCGTGTGCTAATATAATTTATGTTTATATTGTGATAGTTAAATAAATAAAATAAAATACAGTCATTAAATGGGTATAGATTTGAATGTTTGCATAACTTATAGACTGAGATATCAATAAAAATATGACCTGCTTCGGTGGTTGCATGTTCTAAGGCGTCACTCCTGTGTTAGACTAGATTGCCGATGACAGGGGTACGGAGTCCGAATCCCGTTCAGGTGTACTGAGGGTGGTTTTTCCTAAATGGTTTTCCACTCTTCCTCAATGCAAATAAGGGAACCTCCTCTAAAATTCAACCTTCCTCTTTCTTAACTCAGTAGCGTAATTATTATATATGCGTATAACCTGAACAGGTAGTAAAACACGGCGCTAAAAGAAAAGAAAATCTCTGTTGTAATAACTGGACTGTTGATGACGGGGAAATGGGAGCTTGAATCTCGGTAATGTCTTATAAGGTTACTTTTTCCTAAATAGTTTTACACTCTCCCTCCCATAAATGCGGGTACAATTCTTATAAATTCAACTTTCCTTATAATGAACATGTTAGAAAAATCATTAGACTACATATGTGCCCAACTCGAACGGATAGTAAGATGCTGTGGTAAATTATTATATCACTATAAAGCCACATGGCTGACTCACTCACTGACATTAAGGTTTACCCACTTACAGATGAGCTAGAAACTTGAAATTCGGCAAACATATAGCTTCTAGTGGCAGGGGTTTCCAACTTGTAAGGGCTCGAGGGCCACAGTGGAAACCTTAAGCATGATTGAGGGCCGTACTTTAATAATAGGCCAATTTTCGTATAATTCTGCAAATAGAACAGAGGTACCAGTATGAAATAATATGCATAGTTTAATTGAAACAAAGGTTTAATCATTTTAATTGATTAAAACACTAGTTTTAAAATTGCTTAAAAGAGTGAAATTAAAAATAAACAAAAACTATTATCCTCAAAACAATTGTATTTCGAAGAAGAGCAACAATGTCAGTTTATTTGACTTAATATTTGACAAATAGCAAAAAAAAAAAAACTAATCCAAAGTCAAACTGAAATTAATAATGTAGTCAAAATAAAACTTAAAAAAGGACAATTTAGTGGGAGTACTGTGGTCGATCAGCTGCATCTACCAATGAACGAATAGTCCACCTCCAGTTCTGTCGTTGCTAATCTCAAAAGATGCAGCAAGGAAGAATCTGCAAGTCGACTTCTGTACTGATTTTTAATGAATTTCATAGAATAAAAAACACTTTCACATATATACGTGCTCTCAAACATTAAAGTAATTTTTAGACCACATTGTCTTAAGTTTGGGTATGTTTCGCTGGATAGCAGTTTAAAAAAATGTGATCCCTTTTCTTGTCTGGTCTGTAGGAACGTATCGGCTTGTAGATCGCACAGCTCAAGTTGTAGGTGTGGTTCTTGTTCCTTGATTGTAGCACCAAGAGGATTCATGTAAAGCTGTACACTGCTTTTCAGTGATTAAGTTTCCTTTAATCGTGTGCTGAATTCTTCAATGATCTCTTGAATGTGTGAATTGAAATCTGAAAAATCTATAGTTTCTTGGTCTTTCTCTGCCGCTAATTGTCGACAGCAAGGGAAATGTGTCAATTCATTGTTTTCCAAAGAACGTTTGAAAAGGTTTAACTTGCTTCGAAATCCATTTACAATTCCCACAATATCTGATACGACCTGGTTTCTTCCTTGAAGACTCAGGTTTAAGGTGCTAAGGTGATTTGTCATGTCTGCTAGGAAAGCTAACTGCTTTAAAAATTCTGGGCTTTGAATTTCTTCTTCTAGTTCTGTGGTATCAGACAAGACAAACTTATTAAGGAATTCAGGGATTTACTTGCGAATAGCAAAAAACCCATTCAAGGCACTTTCCTGCACTCAGCCACCTTACATGGTTGTACAGCAGCAAGTCTCCATATTCTTCCTCAATCTCTAGCAAAAACTGCTTTAGTTGTCTATGCAAAAGGACTTGATTTCCACCTCTTAACATATTAATAATTTTAACCACAACTTTAAAAACTTCAATTTTCTTCATTGATTCCCCACATGACGCTCCTATGTGAATAAGACAGTGGGTCATAGGACACGTTACGCCATTTTCTTTTAGCAATCCCGCCAGACCTGTCTTCTCCCCCGTCATTGCTGGCGCTCCGTCTGTCACAATGGTTGAACATTTACTGAAGCCTCCAACTCTGTCGACAGTTTTTTTTAAAGCAACATAAATGTATCTCCCTTTTGTTGTTCCTTGAAGAGAGCAGACACCTAATAGCTCCTCTTTACTTCTGAAGTCTTCGAAGGTGGTGTATACAAACATTAATAGCTGACTGACATATGACTGGTCAGTGCTTTCTTTAACAAATCTAATCAGCGATATTTCTACTTGTTCTTTCATATCAATGACCCTTCTCTGTACAGTTTAGTTGGAAAGTGGCACTGATTCAAATTTCTCAGCCATTTTAGCATTTCCAAAATCCTTTGCTATTTGCATAGCACACTTTTTAACCACATTGCCTTCAGTGAAGGGTTTTTCACCTTTGCAAGTTAAAGCGACACTGCGTAGGAGGCGTACAGAGAAGATGACTGTTTTTGTAAGACTTTACTAAACATACCTGTTTGCTGTTTTAATTTCTTTTTGAAGTCTGCAACCAGTGCGTGTCGAGCTTCTTCCTTATATGTAGCATACTTGTTCTCATGCATTGTTGAGTAGTGTCGTTTAACATTGTATTCTTTTGGTACAGACACAATTTGCATGCAAACCAAACACTGAAGCTTACCACTGTTGTTAGTAATTAAATAGTCACTCTCCCAGATTTCCTTGTAAATTGTGTTTTCATTTTCAATTTTGCGTTTCTTTGAGTTCCCGCCCATTTTTATTCACGTAAAAGACGCAAGCAATGGTACACTTCACACTCAACACAAAACAAAGCCTTCAAAATGTATAGTAATTTGTGAAACTTCACTACACGTCAAGCAAGCGCGACTGAGCCTGAGTGGAGACGGGAGGAGTAGCCAGAAAGCCTTGCCGGGTGAGTCTTTTGTTACGGGAGTGAAGGGGAGAGAGGTCAATGGATGGGCCTAACTACTATTGCGGGGCCCTGCACTGTGCGATGCGGTGCGTAACTTGTGGAACGGCTGAGTCCAGTGGCGGCTCGTGTATAGGCACTGCGGAACTGTAACACCCCCTATTTCTACTTAATATTATCGATAAAATTTAATATAATGAGTCCTTTTTTCTTTAATTCTTTATTTATTTTTGAAGTATAATATATATTCCTTAAGCTTGATGTCCGTACTTCAGTAGCCATCCCCCAGTTTATTAAAACGATACAAACATATTTGTATGGAACTGTGCGTTTCACGGTGCCAGTGACGTGGTGTTTGACTGTTGTACGCATGCGCACATAGCATGGGGAGAGGGGGGGGGGAGGAAGGCGGGACTTCCTGGTAAAGAAATAACTGTTGCTCTCGCAGTGCCAGCTCTGGCGGGATGGTGGAAGAAAGTTTTTTACTAAGTTTGTGTTCTACTTAAAAATCATGTAGCATATTCTTGAATGTGATAAAGTGTAGTAGAGTGTATAATTAGACTATTATTCTGCTTCCATCTATTCTATTTGATTCGTTTCTTTCGGTTCTTTATTTAACAGAAAACTTTAACCATGGCCTTGCATCCCCAATAAATAAGTTCTGTGACTGTAAGTGAACAGCTTATGTTTTCACAGCTATCTCTCCGTGAGAAAGTTACAGTTAAGAAAATAGGTCGTTCAACACCTGATATTCTAATATCTCAGCCAAGCCAAAGCAACAACAAGAAATATATTCGTAGCTTTAATTCTGAATGGTACCAATGGAAAAGTTGGCTTTGCGGCTGTGAAGAAAAAATGCACTTTTTTATTCCCGTCTTTGCTGTTTGGAGGTGATGTACCGTGGACAAAAGTTGGTTTTAGAAATATAAACAAAATGAAAGAAAAAACTTAAAAGCACGAGAAGTCAAAGAAACACGTTGATAATGTTGTTTCACTGTCACTTTTAGGAACCTTATATATTAAGGAGAAACTTACTGAGGCATACAGACTTTCAATCAATGAGCATAATATAAAAGTTAATAACAACCGTGAAATTTTGTCCAAAATAATAGACTGCATTTACTTTTGAAGAAACTTTGAAACTCCCTTACGTGGAGATGATGAAAAAGACGATTCAGTAAATCCAGGGGTATTTAGAGGATTAGTAAATTTTGCATCTAAATTACATTCAGATTTGAAGAATCACTTAGAAACCAATGCAGTCTTCAAAGGTGTTTCTAAAATCATTCAGAATGAGATATTTGACTGCTTGCTACAAATATACCATGAGGAGATAAGGACGGAAATTAGAAAAGCTTCCTTTGTAGCTGTCATGGCTGATGGCACAATGGATGTCTCGGAACACACTCAAATGGTCCTTGTTCTACGGTACGTGATGAATGGACAAATATTTGAGCGTTTTTGGGGATTATTTATTCCAGAAAATCAAACTGCAGATGGCATATCAAAACTTATTTTAGAACAATTGGACATAATCCTTCAAGGAAATAGACAAAAACTGATAGCTCAGACATTTGATGGTGCAAATGTCATGAAAGTCAAAAAAGCAGTAATTCAAGCAAAATTAAAGCAGTTTATAATAATGCACATTTTATTCACTGTTATGCACATCAATTTAATTTAATAATGAGAAATGCAGCAAGTATTACACGGAACGCAAGAATTTTTTTCTCTAACATTCTGGCTATTCCAACATTCTTCTCAAGATCACCACAACGTGTGTCCATTCTCAAGAAACATATGGGCGTCAGCATTCCACGTCCATCCTCTACAAGGTGGAATTTAAACATACGGACCATAAACAGAGTTAATGAAAATTTGTAACCTTTAAAAAACTGTCTTGCTGAAATTCAGTCAACATCAAATGCAGATCAAACAATTGCAGAGTCAACAGGAATTTTAAAATACCTGAATGATGATAATTTCAAGTTTTGGTTAGAGCTCTTTCATCAGGTCATGCCTCATGTTGAAATAACTTACAACCTAATGCAATCTCGAGAAATTAGTATGTTTAAAGTTAATGAATATATATAACAAATTTCAAAACTGCTATTTTATAATGGAGAAACTCAAAGTTCTGTGAGGATTCTTCAAAGACACTCGTGGCAGAAACTAAGGAAGTGTGTGATTATATATGTGTAGATATAATGGACAGATATTCTTCCACTAAACACTTAATAGCTGCTAGGTTGTTCAAAAAGAATTGCTTCACTAGATTTGAGAATGAACAGCTCACAAAAGAGATAGTATTGACCACTGAAGCTTATCCCACGATTGACAAAGAAAAGCTTGAAACTAAACTAAAAGTATTCTAGTATAGAACTGATATTCATGAATATTGCAAATTAATTGAGCTGCTGAAATTTATCTTGGAAAATAAACTAGATGATATTTTTAGTGAAATTTACGAAACTGATAAAAATCTTCTTGACAATTCCCATGACTATATCAGAGGCAAAGCGCTGCTTTTCAACATTGAAAAGAATAAAGACTTTTTTAAGAAGCACTATGAATTCGGAAAGACTAAATCGCTTGCAGTACTTTCAATGGAGAAAAATTTCTTTCAATTGTCATCCAGAGATCAAGGAGAAAATTATTGAACTTTTTGCGCAAATTAAAACAAGAAGAATGGATTTCATTTTTAAATGAATACATCAAGCTTGAACTGTAACACTTTAAGTTAAAGTAAGTAAGAAATTGTTGGTTTTTTTGCTAAGATTGTGTTAAGTTCCTGAATAAATTTTCTTTTTATACATGTTTATTTTCCTTTTACACAATTTTAAAACAAAGGATAAACATTTTCTGGAGCTGCACCCCCACTAATTTCAGCTACGAGCCGCCACTGCGGCTGACTATTAATTATTTATCAACTTCGTTTGATAATTTTTGCCGTATGAATATTAATACATTTTTTGAACAATCTATGAAATATTTTTCATAACTTTTCTTGAGATTTAAAAAAATATTTTTTTTCCTTAAAATGATTTCGTGGCCCGTAAAAAGTGGTCTCATGGGTCGCATATGGCCCGCGGGCTCCCAGTTGGAAACCCAATCTAGCCTGTAACCGACGGGAAAATTCCAAAAAGCTACAGATTTTAATATTCAACCTATCGGAGCAACTGTAAAGTCGGTGCGGACCTTTCTTTGGAGGTCTTTTGTGCCTAAACGGTAAGACCTATGAAAAAAACCGCTCTGGAATTACATTAATTTACATTCACTTGCAAACCAAACTCACTGGGGGTTTGGAGCCCCCAACGAGCAAAGCGAGTATATATACACAACGAGTGACATAACTCTGTCTTTATAACGTATGCTGTAATAATAAACCATTATAATGCCGTCTAACAACATAGCTCAGTCAGACATGCATCTACTGGAATAAAGTTATCAGGCTTGATTCTCATTATGGCTAAAGTAATTATTGTATGTGCTAAAGTAAGATTTTCAACCATCACAATGATAAATTGACGGCTGGGATACTGGGTGTTGTGTCTGTTCTGGAATTATGTCTATTTTTAACTCGTATCTTGATATAATCAGTTGATCCAGAAAGTTCACGTTAAAATCTTCAAAAATTTAATAATAAATCTGCATATACAAGAGAGTATCTAGTGAGCCAGGTTATGATAGGTGGTTTATGTTTAAAGTGTTGTACGAGGTCATGTTCATTTCAAAATCATGTGCTGGTAAACTTTCTAAGCCCTCAAATTAATCCCCACCAATGGAATCCCTCCTTCTCAATAATTATGGTTGTATAGGAAGAGTGATTGCAAAATCCCGGCGGTGGGCTCACCTCGAAAAGACGGTGTTGGGGAAGGCCCCACGTCTAGTAGACGTATCTCCTCCGTGGCCACAATGCTAGGTTCAGGGCCGCGCTCAGTTCAGGGGCCCGCTCGACGCCCACTGTCTACAGTAGCACCACTCACTGACGGCACCAAAGAGTCCATGCTCTCTCTCCGCGGCGCGCGTGGACGTAACTGGGGCCTTACCGGTCAGACAACGACGCTGGGGTGGGTTAGTCACGTGGCCGGCGCAACCTAAAGGCTGGAAGTGGGGGGTGGATCGATCAAATGACGTTGCGCGTCTCTTCCACTTCTTACCAGAAGTAATCACTGTAGTCTAGTCTGGTCTCGAACTACGAACCAGATCAATACTAAGGGATTGGATGTTGGGTGATTCTGCGCATGCGCTATCGCTCAATTTGGATTTGGTAGAAGGGCAGACACCCATCTCATGTTACGTTTTATTAAACCTTTGAAGATAACATACACTCTCAACAGCTCCGGTGGTCACGTGTACTACATATCAGGATCATTAGTCTGGTTTAGCGTTGACGGTGAGGTCACGGTTCAAATCCTGGCTGGGTGAATTCAGGGTCGATTTAAACATATGATTTCCCACTCTCCGTCCATGGTACGATCCCTAAACATTTATCCACCCCATTAGTTTAGTTAAATGCGTATTGCCCAAACGGGTAATAATATACGAATCAATTCAAAAAAAGGTTTAATGTAACCACGTGTATATGCCAATTCAACAATACAGTTAACTCATCATTGTGAAAGGGAAATTCTCTATTCTAGCATTGGTAAATTATTTGTCATTGTCAGGAGTCAAATCTTCAGGTGATGACCTTAACAATAGTTAGGAACATGTACTATACCTCCCTTGGCACATTGGTCTCCGTAGTTGCAGAGATGAGCTACAAGTCTAGAAGTGCATCATTCAATTCAATAAGATGTTTAGTGGACGAATGGTCTAGGTCTCAATAGACTAATCATTAGATTACAGATTACAGGGAAATCTGGTCTTGAATCATGGCCGAGGGCACTGTTTTTTTTTTATCATCTCCCTTCGCATCAATGCAACTAAATTTTCTCTAAATTGTATCTCCCTCATTCCTACCACATTATTGACACTAATAAAGACTATATTAAATTTTAAATTGAAAAATGACACCTGGAACTTTGAACCAAACCCGAATCCGTTGGCTTGGTACTCCAATATTCTAACTATTAAGCCATACAGGGGTCGTCCCGTGCTCAGGGTTATTCTACACTAGTATTTTAAGGCAGAGTCTGTGATGGACTTGCGTAATTCGTCAACTTCATTTTTACTTTTCCGGTACCTTAGAGGTGGAGAAAGTATTGTGATCATAAAAAAAATCGAGCTCAAGATTTTGATGAATTTCGACGTTTCATAACTCCCCTAATCAGAAAATGTTGTTTTTGCATTGCCGTCCGTCTGTCTTAAGGGTGAAAAAATTAAAATCGATTTTATCAAAATTGGCTCTAAAAATTTTGATTACATTTATTTCTAAGCATTAATCAATATTACAATCAAAATGGCTACTCTCAATTTTTCGTTAAAATTACTTTAAGGGTTTCGGTATGATGCATAAGTTATATTTTTTTTATCATGTCTCCGTAACTCTTTGAGATATGAAATTAGTTACCGTTGCAAATATGTAGGGTCAATAATAATTTTAAAAAATATTTGAAACATATTTTTATAAA
Organism: Timema cristinae; assembly: GCA_039000515.1. NCBI lineage: Eukaryota > Metazoa > Arthropoda > Insecta > Phasmatodea > Timematidae > Timema > Timema cristinae. Next base: position 34,505,484 of record JBCFYV010009882.1, read on the forward strand.
ACCAGTAATTCTCAATCTATTCACTAGTAAATATATTTTCTAACTTTTCGAACACTTAAAGATAAAGTGTTGTGACCGTAAAAGAAACTAACACGAGATATTGATGGATGTCAACGTTTCATGACCCCCCGAACCCTAAGAAAGTTGTTTTTGCAATGCTTTCGATCTGTGTGTCTGTTTAACCCTAAAATCAAGAGTAGTTTACTAAACGGCAAAAAGAGAACAAAATTATTTTTTAAATGGGTCTAAACGATTTTGATTAAAATTCGTATCAAGGCGTTGATTAAGATTTTAAATAAAATTTATATTTGTAAAGTCTCTGTCCTACTTCTGACAAAACTGTGGAAGGTTACTGGTTTTATCTGGTTGCCCGGTAGCCATCCCTACTACAGCACAACCGGGGCACCGTAGGGACTTACCTTGGTTAGGATGTACCCCGAGCGGTAGGGGTTGGGATGGATGGTTCGTGGGGAGTGAGACTGGCGAGTTAGTCCAATAAGATATATTTACTAATCTAGTCAGATGCTAACTACTACATTAGTAACCGGATAAATCTCCCGTAACGAGGGAGCAGGCACGATAATGGTCTCGCAACCTTTCGGTAGACCCGCGATCGACCCTCCGGTGGCGTGAATCACCAGATCACATTTTATTCCGTCGTTTAGTCAGTAGTTGCTAGATACCGACCCACATGCACTCAGAATGGCTCCAAACACTAAACGACGCGTTATTATATCACTCAAGCCTGCTGATCTCGATATCCACCAGCCAGGAAGGTCCATCGGTCTCAATGTACTCGCTCGTCAACAGGATGCAATCTATATGAGATATATGCTATTCTCAGCAGGATGGCAACCCAACACTCTTGACTTCCAAGGAAAGGTACAAGCGTAGTTTATCCTCTTGCCAGAATAAGCCTTAAAATAATTATGCTCTCACATATTTTCATTTTCCCATGAAAATTAATTTTAGGGTACTTTACAGAACTATTAATTTCCGTATCTCCATAACTATTTGCGATACTAAATAACTTATCATTGCAAAATTGCAATACTATTAAAAATAAAAATTTATTTGAAATATATATGTATAAAACCAATAGTTTCCGAGATATTGGCCAATATAATAGTACAATTTTGTGAGCTTTAGTTGTTCAGAAATACTAATGTTTTAAGGCAATAATTCTATAATGACCTAGATTAAGTTAATAATTAAGTCTCTCAAAAAGTTGATGTTCTTTTTTCTATAGCCGATTAGGGGAAATATTTGTAAATCATTGATCTTTCTCTATCATTTTAGACTCAATAGTCAATATATACATTTTTTATTGGTCAAAATTTATAAATGAGGAATTTATAGTAATGCGATAACCATAAGATGTTCAACCCCTAACATTTAACTGAGAGAAAGCGAATATAAAACTTTTCTCCATAAGACCTGCATTTCCCTCAGCAATGATATTGAGAGTGATAAGAATATCGGTGTACTAATCCAAAGGCCCCGGACTCAATTCCCATGTCCAGGTGTCATTTTTCAATTTAAAGAATATGATCTTTAATGTGGCTATAAACGTACTTACCAAATAAAATCACTTGGCCATTTAATCCATCATAAGAGTCATTATAATCGTGAAACCTGGCCGGCTAGTGATTAGTGAAGCGCGTTGATTAAAAATCCATACATAAGTTGCCAAAATTAAGCTCTCTCTGTAAACTGTAAAGCAATGTTTCTCTACCTTTTTACTAGATTGTCATCCTTTGTTGCAGGCACTCCTGATACAAAGCGTATTTAAATCCAGACGCAATGAGTTAAGGAAATCCTTAGTAGAGGGCATACTTAAAACAAAAATACTATTTTGAGATTACGAAATTACTGTATATAAACTTGTTTAGGCTTAATACCAACAAATAAAATAATTGTGGAATTCAAAGACTTCCCTATATTTTTGTGGTGCCACTTGGGGGCCATCATGATGCCATAGGGTGGCCTGGCACCCTTTATTTGGACAACTGCTGTAGAAATATATTTTATAATATATATAAGAGTGGGTTCTAAAACTTTTAGAACTTTTAAAACTTTTAGCCCTTGTGCCAAATGGAAAATTCTTATGCCATTCCATCTTTTATTACATCCATCCAGATATTTATTTTAGTACATTATCAACAGTTAAAGTAGGGATGGGCCGATAAGCCCATTTGCAGATACTGCCGGTAGCCAATGCAAATTCATATATATTATTTATTCTCAATTAAATTATCAATATATTAATTCTCAGCTAAATAATGAAATAACTATACAACTATTTACAACAGTGGTAAATTGACATTATGCTTGAACGTGCTCTCAGAACCAGGTTTGGATTAACACTTTTGGGGGCCTTGTGCCAAATAAAACTTGAAGTCCTTAGAAGTTAGTTCACCAATGAATGAGTATGAATTTTACATATTCATCACACATGGATAATTTTATTTATAGACTAGCTTTTTTGCAAACGTTTATCAATCATGTTGAGTACCGTGAATTTTGTTATTAACACATTAATTATTAATAATATAGTAACTGGTAAACTATACAGTTTATTTAACACTGAGTGGATTATAGTACTGTAAATTAATAACTAATAAAATAATAATACAGGACATTATATAATTATAGACTACTTCAATGTAATTGCATTTTATGTAGTCCACCATCTGCAGATAAAATTGTAATAGTATTAGTATAGTAAAATAGTTTTATTATTTAAAACTTTTCATAACTTTTTCTCACGTCGCGTTTAGTTACATCTTCGATATTAATTATTTTACTATATTACTTAAGAAATTATTGTCAATAGAAGATCAATGTTTATGTTTCTGTCAAAAGTCAAAGGTACCGTGTGCGGGAAATGTAATGTTGGAGGTTTGCCAAAAGTCAAGTTTGGGTTAAAATTTATGAGTGGACTGTTGGACTCCATGTAATACCAGGCTACTAGATCCCTTAAATTAGCTTGTGATAAATTTTACGAAAAACATAGAAATATAATATTATCACAAAATAAATATGAACAGTCAAAGTGATTTATTTTCCAGTTGGATGAGGGCCCCTTACCTCGGGGGCCCCTGTGCGTGGTACACTTGGCACATGCCTTAATTCGGGCCTGCTAAGAACTGATTTCGGGGAGCGCTCAGTGAGCAATAGATCGAGTGGATCTTGGCGCGCTCAGTAATCAGCATGAAGATAAGTGATGAAGGGAGGGGGGGAAAGGGGGTTGGCCGTCGTAGAGTAGCCTCTGTCCATAGGTTTTGCCATCTTCTTCCCTCCTCTTACCCTCTTTCCTTGGAGTGGGTCATGAGAAGTTGATTCTTGATTGAGTCCGTTGTGGTATCAGAAGGGCATTATTTTGGAGGATGGGAAACTGAGGTAGCTGGCAAGATGCGCTACTTCAGTGAAATCAAGGTAATAGAAAGAGAATAGTTTCATTATATATTCCCGAAACTACCGGTTTAATGTTTATAAAATCTATATATATATATATATTAGTAAAATTGGTTTTTATTTTGTAGTAGCAGTATGACAGATATATACATGAAACACAGATACACATAGAGGAATACATATAACGAATACCAGCCTCAAAGGGGCTCTCGTACGTTGTCTGACATATAATATAACTAAAAATAAAAAACACATTTAGCGCCCTGACGGGCTGACGATACAATAATAGATTCTGAAGCAGGGAAAAAAAAAGTTCTATCACTCGCACTGGGTCGACAGAACCTTAAATTATTACAATAGTGAGGGTAAGGAAGAAAACTGTAGACTGAAATAAAACCAAAATCAGGAGTGAATGATATTAGAGGAATATAAATTTCGATGTAACCGGTCGAGCGAACCGCCTGGGTTGGTCGGAGTGAATACTGATGCACAATCAGGTTACAATAAATCCTAACTCTTTTTCTCTCGACAGCAATTGGTTTGTTGATTACTCAACCCACAGAAAAACAAATGACTGTAAAATATATAATCCAAGAATCACCTTTAACTATCCTTGAAAGTTAATAAAGAAAACGTAAAAAAAAAGTAAGTATAAATTCTTACACTCTAAACTAAACACTTTACATGATATAAAAATACAAGATATAATACATAACAGTTTGAAGAACGTAGGGATCTTAATCTAATTATTATTTACATAAAATAATATATATTTAACATAAGTTTCTCCTAAGCTCCAATGGCGCTATCGCGTGTTGGATTATTGAGTCGCCCGTGGTGGCTCAATTAGTACGAGTAATCTTGGTCGGTCATCCGAAGATGACACGTAGCAAGGCATACTTGAGACTTTTGAGAAGTTTTGGAGGGTCCACTCTATCATGTAATGCAGGGGCTCCTAGCACCCGGGATATTATCCTAAACTAATAATCAACCAGGCAGTTTGAGTATACAAGACACTAGAAAGAACCCCTTGATACAAATTTCCACGTCCTCCACATAATTGACAGAAACTCGGGGCTTAATATATTTGTTGGCCGTCATTAGATCTGGTTGATTTTGCTATTTGGCGAATACTCTGAGAAGAATCATTTTTAGCACTAACTATATATGTATGTTTCTTTCATAAACATGGAGAGTACATACAAACAGTGCTGAAATTGATATACATATATAAATATATATAAGCAGAGAGAGTGTTTTCTTGATACAAACAGAGGTATACAGCCTAATTATCTTATTTAAAAGATTTTTACACGTGCTATAATAAACATGTAAAGTAATACCGGTCTTAAAAATGAATGGATGGTCCTGGCCATAAAAAAGTTTTAGTCCCAACTATAAAAGTGTAGGCGTATGTAAATCTGTTTGCCACGAAGTGTAGCAAACCATTAGTACACTATGGTGAAGCGCCGTGTTCTCCAAATGGTGTGCCATGGAACACTGATGTACAGCGGTGGCAAACTAGGTTTGCCGTGGGGCCACAGCCCGGAGCGCCACGCATCGTTGTTCAATAAGAGCACGAATGAAGTTTGTGCGAACGGCGGCCGTGCGTCGTCCGCATTTAATACTTGCTTGTACTTTATAATATTTTTAATACATCTGAAAAAAAAAAGATTTCACGTGAAGTTCTATTTATGGTTTACCCAAATTATTAATTGTTTGAACTAAATGTTTTCAAATGTTAAAGAAGTGGGACAGAAAAAGAACATCCATATTTATTCTATAAGCATTTGAAGCTACTTCGGGAAAAAAATTAATCTTTGCTAATTCTGACCTACCTTACAACCGTTGTATTGAGTACATACTCAAAACAAAACAGCTTGCAGCAAAAACTGTAGAATAATTGTTAAATGTACCGTTTGCGGAATACTGGTGGAATTGTCTAAAGCCAGGTCCAAACTAGAACGGAACAACGAACAAAACAGTATTCATGAACATGTTCACGGACAGTGTGGAAGGTTTTTTTGAACATTCATCTTTAATAAAAATTGTTCGGTGTTCTGTTCAGCAACGATCCACCAGTTGTTGGGTTTTGCCCAACACATCAAAGAGTGCTCGTGTTCGGGCCAGGAATACTTTGGACGTCTCGATGAGCTTTTCCCAAACATCCTGTCATAGAAGGGACAGCAGCTGCCCCACATCTGTATTTTTTTTTTAAGTACATCGTATTGGTGCATTCACGTGGATTTTTTTAAATATATTCTACTGATTGACTGAAATTTAAAATCGGCTGTGACTTGCCCAGCACAACACTTTTCTGAAGGATGATGGGGAACGTGTTTCAAAGTAAAACTAATTTTCTAGCGCTGCTAATGTCTGTACTCTGTTAGAACATTCATATATTGGTCTTCCCTCTCTTTATCCACGCAAACTCGGGTTCTAAATTGCTTCCTTCCCGCGTATTTACGCTAATGTGTTGGAAGGTTGAATGCATTCGCATTTGCGTGGAGTGAGTTTTAAAAAAAAAGTACTTATAAGAGATGTACACTAAATAAGGTGAAATCAAAATGAGTGATCGCACCATCACACGGTATAAAGCGCCAGGCATGCCCCATCTGTTTTACGACCAAGATTCGAACGTAAGACAGAAATTAGCTCCTCGCCTTACTCACTCAAGGTGCGGTGGGGGGCACGGGAGGGGGATGACATTCATTCCATTTCAGTGGCGTCACTTTCGTATATCTTTAAGTCAGGTGTGTGGAATGCCAGGCGTGGTTCGGATTCCAAGTTAAACTGTAGGTCCTCCATTTCATCTCACAATCACCCTACCATTGCACATTAGCGTAAGTGCGTATAACCCGAACGGGTAGTAAGACGCGGTGCTAATAATAATAATAATAATTTAAGTCAGGGCGTGAATCCCTCTAGGATGTTTTCCAGTCTCCATTCAAGTAAATTCGGGTTCCTTCATATCCCTACCATATTAGAGTAATTATCAATTGTTAAAAGCTATGCCAAATTTAATAGGTCTGTAGGATGTGTACCAGCATTTGTGTGAAAGTGAAATTGGAAAGTCCTACAAGTATAGTAACATTAATGTGTTAGTATAATAGTTATTGTTTATTCAAATAAAAGTAATTATCTTGATGACAAAACTACGTCAAATTTTATCATTTTACCTGGTGATTAAAGTAGGGAGGATGTGTTTGAAACCCTGTAGGGTGATTTCTCAATCTTCATTCCAGGCAAATGCATTTTCTCTCCTTATTCCTACCCCCATTAAAGTAGTTATCAATGTTATCAAAATAGAAGTGTGCATTTTTTGGGAGGGCTGTAGAGTGGGAATAGGAAGTGAGAAATGCACCCGCATTGGCAGGGTAATAGAATGGGAAATAAGGAATAAAAGATGGATTCTTACTAGCACTTATGGCTCACGTCTTCAACCCATGGCTTTTAAAATAACCATTATTGACTAAATAGAGTGGTACTAAACGGCGGCCAGCGGACCAATGGTGGGGGTGTTCTAGGTGAAGTGTACCACCCGATCAACTGATACATCAATATCATCATACACTTTTAAATGCAAATGATCCATTTTAGCTCTTGGGTTTTAATTGACCGTGAGGTAAATTTACTACCCACTAAACTAATATAAAAACACAGCAAATTAAGTGTGAATTTACCCTTAATGGGGGAAATAAAAAAACAGTCAAACAAACCCATTTAGTCCAGGCTGGTTTGAAAAATGTCGGCATCCCAGGGTTAGAGTAGTTTTTAATTTTATTTAGGGTATTTAACGTGCAGTCTTTGTCCCAAATGATTATATATTAAAACGCGACATACAAACTAACTTGAATATAAAACAGACACAAAATCAAGTCTGTGGCCAGTCTCACACCCATCAATTATATCGACAACTACGCCAAGATGTTGAGATATTACAACGCATTTTTCAAGACATCAGGGTCCTGTTGCCCCTCAAGAGGCTGCGTCCAATTAGCATGTGACCTTTATTTCCCCACAGTGGCTATAAATACCATTCCGATGGTGCTACAGCCATAATCATGACAGTCATTGAAGCGATCATACATCATGAAAGGCCAAGGCGTTTTAACCCGCAGTGCAAAGGCTGTGACGCAGGGGTGTAGTGGAATGGAAACGTGTGGGAACGCCGTTCAGGCACTGTTTTTCGTGTAAATATATTTTTATTTTTCAAAATATTTTTTTAGTAAAGTTTTATACTATGCAATTCTAAGTTAACTAATTGATTCTATATCAATATTGTGTAACTTTTGTTCATACAATAAATTCTGATGAAATTTACTGTGCTCAATGCGAATTATTGGCATTTTAGTGGGAGTGCTGTAAGTTACTGCCTTAGTAGCCATTTAAAAATGCTCGAAATAGCTTCTAAAGGCTTTTATGTTTGTGAAACTTTGTCGCCTACGGTGGTTGATGGTCTAACCCCTCCTCCTTTCAACTTTGAGGTGGATACGGCTTTGCTTTCCAGCACTGCTAAATTTACGACAACACTCACCACTGCTGTGAAGCCACTTGCATTAATCAGTATTTTTAATACCTAGTTTCCACTGGATGAAGTTGACGCCAAACGAGTCATCATCGGCATGAGTTTCAAGTCCAACTTTACGACCTTTTTCAATATATATAATTGCAGAGGGATTTGTGTAGTGTCTAACCTTGTAGATTGGCAAGTACTGGGCAACCACAAGTCTGCCATACCAAAGTTTTTCAGCAACATACAGCCTCCTCAGAATATTAGACTGACTACTCATGAAATTTCTCTGAGACGCATGCACGGTGACCGTATGGTCATTATCAGTGAAAAACATGACTCCAGACTAAAACAGGTACCCTATCTCGCGCTGCTTTGAGAGATGTGGGACCTCAATGATGTCACCGTCATTTGACAGGATATGTGTTCGAGACCCTTCGCTAAATATTGCAATGATTTGATCGTCGTGAATGTATGCGACATGCTAACAGATACCTCGATCAGCCTATGGTGGAAATTAACATCAGACACGTGGCTTTGATCAGTGCTACCTACTATACACGTACACGTCAAGTTGTCGTTTTACACAATTACATGTTGGATTGTGAAATAAAAACAATTTTACCAACTTATACAAAGAACGCTGTGGAAAAACTTATGAAAAAATAATATATGCGTCATTGGTGTAAAAATGTGTTGTAAATATACCATGTCTGTAATATTGTGTTTTATTCACGCAAACCCTGTCCATCCCTTGCCCTATTCTTATCCCAACACTTTGGGCCACCAACCTGACGCCAGATGTCAAACCGCTAATCTGCAGCCAGGTGTGAGTCATCACCTGTGTTATATTCCTGCCTAGACTTGCCGAGACACCACGCTGGCACTATTCATATCTTCTTACGTTATCACGGTTTCCCGTGGTTGTTCCTGCTTGTCGATCCGCCTATCTGGCGACAGACTTGCGACATCACCCGTTCCTCTATCAACTTTTCGAGCTAACAGATGTGAGTCATCAGGTTTGTGACATCACCTATTCCTGTACGAACTTTTCGAGTGGCCATGTATGAGTCATCAGGATTACCACATCACTCTTGTCTTTGACATGTTGAGTCCCAAAATAGATTCCAATTGTTGCGACAGGGGGACCGGGTCAGTAGCTAACTATATTTTGGATAACCTCAAGAGAGGATGCCAGTGCACTCCTCCTCTCCAAGAGATGGACAGGATTTAACTGGATAGGATTGCGACACTTAAATGGTACTGAATAGGTCAATGGCCCATATCCGTTTTCTATTCCTGACTATCCACAAGAGTTTTGACATCAGGTTGATTCTTAGTGAGGTGGAGGACTGACTGAATAAACAGAGTTTATGCGTGACCACCGTCGAGGAAGGAGTGCACGAAAAACGATAGATAAACGTCACCAGGGCATACACGCTCTCAACCAATAAAAAAACTGCCCCACCAACCCTCAAAAACTACCACGCTAGCCCCAATCCTTTGCAAGGCATTTATCTAATGGGTCACATATACAATCAAATGGGGCCAGAAGTGTAATAGGGTCGGAACGTAGTTTCGGTAATTATTTTCGAGCTGGAACGACGTGCCCCCACTTTTTCTAGTATTTGAATGGTTCGAATACGTTAGAAAAAAATGTACTAAGAAATATTGTAGAGTGAAATAATCTTTCTGCTCCTTCCTTAGTCATTTGTAGAAAGTTGGGCTTCTTAGTGAAAGCTCTCAGTCACATCTCACATTGCGGTAGGTCAGGGTAGGGCTATAATGTGTTATTTGTTCAATCACGCCTCACTGGGCATTAGGAATGTTTACCTGTACGAATGTTCTTGGAAATTTGTGGTCATCCTAACCTAAGCCTGTTGGCGCAGTGGGGCACTTTACCAATCAATCACAAGAATCTTTCAAGACAAAAACCTGGCGATGGATTATGCAGAGGGTAGGGTTGTCTCTAAAGGTATCTTGCAATTCACAGGAAATGAGGGGGTGGAGATGAGGGTGACTGTCCGTTTTTATCCGTTGTGTTGCGACTTACTTTCAAGCAGCATTGGGCTGTGTCTTGTGTTTCAGTTTCAAAATGAGTTTGAAACGAAAACAAACGTGCATGGACGCATTTGTTACTCAAAACAAGAAACAGTTATTACACACTGAAGAAAATAAAAGTGTTGGCGTTAGTGTTAGTGAGTTCGACGGGAACGTGACAATGAGTGAAGAGATTACAAAAGATACGGTGTTTGCGTTAGTGAAATGACTTTGGAAGAAGATAATTAGACTAGAAATGATAATCTCAAGTCCAAATTTCGACTGCTGCTATGTGAAACGGGAAGGAAAACACCTTACCATGGATTGTATTTAAGTTTAGTAAAATTGGGTGTTCATTTTGTTCTATCGTGACAAATTTAAGTCCATTGAAATCATAAGGGCTGAAAGTTTCCAAGGAATAGAGTTCAGTGTCACTTTCATTTAATGGTAGCATTCTTACAGCGCAACTTACATCGTTGAGGAAAAAAAAATTGAGTATTCAATGTCCCAAAAACACATAAGCGCTGGAAACATTATACAGGGAGCTAAAGCACAATCGATTTAAGAAATTGTAGGCCATTCAAATGAAACTGAAGTTGAGGCTACTAACAAGGGTTTTAGGACAGCATATTTTATTGCTAAACATGATAGACCATATTTTGATCATGCTGAACTGTTCAAGTTACAACAATTAAATGTTGACGTAATCTCGCCTGGTTTGAGATCGATATTAAGCGCTACAAACATAATTTACCATGTTGAGCTAGAAATGAAATCTAGAGTCTGCAAACGCACAATTGAAATCAATGGAAAACTATCAATGATAATAGACGAGTCTACAGCTGTGAGTACCAAAACTACTTTGATGGTGTATTTAAAATGTGAAATAGATAAGTCAACTGATCCACATTTCATTTTTTTTTTTTTTAGATTTTATTGAATTTCCTGATCAAACAGCGAAAACGGTCACCGGTCACTTACCAATATGCCTCATAATGTATGGATTCGACCATACATATCTTCAAAACAATTTAATTTATTTTACATATGAAGGTGCTAGTGTCATGCTGGGGAGAAAATCAGGTGTTGCGCAACGGATGAAACAAATGTACCCTTATATTATCGTGTGGCATTGCCTTAAACATCGATTAGAATTGTCAGTTGGAGACGCAATTTATTAAGTGCATGAAGTTGATAGTTTCCCTATATTTATGAACAAACTCTACACATTATATAGCTTAAAACTAAAATAAACTTGAAAAGTGTGCGTTGATGCTAAACGAATAGATCAATAAAATCGATCGTGTATTGTTATTGAGATGGGTTTCATTTTCATTTCGAACCGTTTCTGCAGTTTGGAAAAACTATAGATCTCAGTGTTGTCACTTTGAGTCTGCAAGTAATGATACAAACCTTTTGCAATTGGACCAAGACAAATTAAAGGGGCTTTACAAACATATTTAATCGAAACAATTTGTAATGGACCTGGCACTCATGCATGATGTTTTATTCCATCTCTCATTTATTTCCGAGTCCCTCCAGAGACACGATATGACTCTTGTTCATGCTGATAAGCTACTTTGTCTCACCATGCGATTTCTAGACTCAATGAAGGAACTTAAAGGTAAACATATGTTGAAAGCAGAGAATGCAGTAAAGGAAATGGAATTTTTCTCGGTAAAACTGACTGATAACAACAAGATTGTTTCTGTTAATCACTCTCAGGTTTTAAACCAGCATCGTAAACAATATTAAACGCGGCATATTTTAAATAATCTCTTCACACGAGTAAATTCGTTCAAAACCAGGCTCTACAAACATCATTCCCAGTAAGGCCGACATAATTTCAGATCTTTCTGTTCTAGAAACTAATGAATGGCTAGCAGAAATACACCTAAGTCATTGATAAACTGAAATACAGCCTCTTTTCAGCCACTTCGGATTGGTATTTTCAAGGACACTTATGGCCTACAGACTACCTGGACAGTGGTGGATGATATATTCTATCAAATTTGATTCCTCTTATTAATTGTTCAAACGTTATCCCTTGCATCTCTTCCAAATTTGAAAGAGGCGTTAGCACTATGAACCTTATAATGACGGATACTAGATTAAGATGACTAATTAGCCATGCGTCAAATCTTATGTTTATCAATCTTCACCGACCTCTGAGGGCAGTCAAGGACACAGAACCTCCAGTGGATCAACTTTGTATATTCCTTAAAGGAGATAAACTAAACATTGTTTCGCTTATGGCCTAATTACATCCGTGAGTAGCCTACGGGACTTATGGGAACAGCGCTCTGATTGGCTGTCTAGATCACATGACCACGCCCCCTCACACTCTGATTGGTTGTTGGCATTTACCCTCCCTCCCCCCTCTCCCCCTTCTATGTGGTAATGGGTTTTAACTGATGACTGGCACCCGTTTGGCGGCTAGGAATAAATCGTGACCTTGGATGATGTCGCAACCATCACCTGCAATGGTTTTTATCTGGTGACGTCATCACTCTGTCGCAACCCTGATGACTCATACCTGACGCTAGTTTGGCGGCTATGAATAGATCACGATCTTGAACGATGTCGCAACCCTTACCTGCAAAGGGTTTTCCCTGGTGACGTAATCACTCTGTCGCAACCCTGATGACTCATACATCGCGCCAGTTTTTGCAGGACCACAAAACGAGTTGAGACAGGAATAGATCGTGACCCAAAACCAGTGAGGTCATTGACCTTGGCAACCTGGGTTTTCCCAAAGTCAAAATCATTGCGTGCTAAGTCGCAACCTTGATGACTCATACCTTGGTGGATAGAAATAGATCATGATCTTGAGACCGTGAGGTAGTACGCGAGGTCATTAAACCTGGCAATCTGGGTTTTCCCAATGACGTAATCATTGCGTGTTATTTCGCAACCATGATGACTCATACCTTGGCGGATAGGAATAGATCATAACCTTGAAACCGTGAGGTTGTACGCGAGGTCATGGAACCTGGCAATCTGGGTTTTCCCAATGACGTAATCATTACGTGTTATGTCACAACCCTGATGACTCATATCTTGGAGGTTAGGAATAGATTGTGACCTTGACACCATGAGGTCATTGACCCTGGCAAACTGGGTTTTCCCGATGACGTAAGCATTGCGTGTTATGTCGTAACCCTGGGGCCAATCTAGCGGGTCGACAAGATGAGTTGAGACAGAAATAGATCGTGACCTTGTTACCATGAGGTCATTGACCTCGGCAACCTGGGTTTTCCCGATGACGTAATCATTGCGTGTTATGTCGCTAGTCTGGCGGGTCAACAATACGAGTTGAGACAGGAATAGATCGTGACCTTGAAACCCTGAGGTCATTGACCTCGGCAACCTGGGTTTTCCCGATGACGAAATCATTGCCTGTTATGTCGCAACCCTGGCGCTAGTCTGGCGGGTCGACAAGACAAGTCGGGACAAGAATATATCGTAACCTTGAATGATGTCGCAATGTGTTTTCCCTGATGACTGGTGAGTCATTGAGTCTGGAAACCCTCCCCTCTGCCATGGGTTTTTTCCCGGTGATGTTGAAACTAGTCATCGCAATGTCGCAACCCCCTATTTGGTAATGGGTTTTTTCACAACTAGACAGCATTGACACAGCTCTAATTATGCACAATTATGGGCATCAGAATCCTCAGTAAGGGGCCGTTATTCCCCCCCACAAAAGACTACTAAAATTGTTTGTTTGGTACCGTCTGTCTACATGCGTGGGTGTAGGTATCCGTCATGGACCGGAGGAGTAAGGTAGAAATGTTCCAGCGTTTACGTGGTGTGAGAGAGAATAGAAAACCACCCTAATTCACCCGAGTGAGATTCGAACCTACGACATCCCCTGCCATAATTATATGATTGACACGTACCCTTTCTGGCAAAACGTGCGGGTTATACGCATTAATAGGAAACGTACCAACATTTTCACGAAGTGTGCGGAAAACAACCTTCGGTCTACCCACCCTAGAATCGAACCCTGACCAAGAAAATACTAGACATGCCATGTAAGGGTTTGAAACAGACAGAAGAAAGACTTGGGGGATAAAATAAATAAAACATAAATTGGCCTCTAAGATTAATATTTGGGATAGACTGCACTGATAATGAAGTTGAAGGGCCTCTTTAATGGGTGTCGAACCTTGAGCTCCAGGCGAGATTTGTATCAGTATTTGCGTGGAGGTAGTGTAGAAAAACGCCATAGTTCTCATAGCGTATACCTACATCAAATTTCAGCTCTTTAAGACTCAATTTGTATGTTTCGTCCACCATTTTGGATTCTTCATTTTAGATTTTTTTAAGTATAGGATTTTTCTCATAAAGATGTCATGTTACCAAGGTCGTAACCAGTCAATAATTTCAGGGGGGGGGGCGTTGTTGGTGGAAACATCCCCCAATGGCTGGAAGCTAGAAAAAATTATAAATGATAAACAGTTTTAGACGCTCATAAAAGTGGTTTTTTTCATGGTAAAATAAACCCCTAGATGCCGGAGGCTTGGAAAATTTTTAAATATTAAACACATTTTAAAGCAATGTGAAGTTTTTTATGGTAAAATAACTCCCAAAATGCCGAAGGCTAAGAAATTTATAAATATTTAACATCTATAGAAGCTCTCTGAAGTGCTTTTTATGGTAAAACAGCCCCCTAATTTGTATTTGTATCTTAATTTGGATATTGTTTGAACTATAAATAAAGCCATATATATTTTGTTCATAAAATTTCGCTGGGGGTTTGAGCCCCCAAATCCCCCCCGTGGCTACGGACTTGCATGATACATAGCGTTCATACCAAATTTAAGTTCTTTAAGACTCAATTTGTATATTATTTAGTCTAACAATTTGGATTCACCATTATGGATTTTTCAATTTAAGGATTTTTCTCATAAAGATGGCATACGTCATTAAGTCAACATAAAATTTAAGCACTTAATGACTCAATTTGTAAATTTCATTCACTATTTTGGATCCACCATCTTGAATTTTTCAATTTTTTTATTTTTCTCATAAAAAAATAGCATGATATATGGCGTCTATACCAAATTTTAAAACTCTAGGATATCGGGAAGAAGGAAATACAGACACTGCGTGGATTTTATGTAATATGCAAATATAATAATTTATATGATTTAATTGTGCACTGATCGATTTTCTTAGTTAAAACATGTAAATTTATTTGATAGCTAGGCTCACATGGGCTTTGGATTTTAATGTTTTTCTCATAGATCTAAAGAGACTCACATCTTACTACTCGTGCAGATTATCCATCTCTGAGCCAGTTTCATAACTAAATTTAGCGCGCTACAGTGGTGCTACACTCAATACAAGACGACACTTAGTGCCCTTTCACACAAGAGATATTTTACCACGTGAATTTTTTATCGCGCAAATAAAAGTTTGCACGATCAATTTTGACGTTGCTTTCAAACAAGAGAGAAAAACCCGTTAGTTTTTCATCTATTCATGTACCGTAATGCTTTATACGTGGTATAGGATAGTGATTCTTAACAGGGGGGCCACAAACGGTTTTCTGGGGCCTCGAAAAAATAATTTAAAATATTATTTACTTATTACTGAAGTCAATTATCTTAAATTATATGTCTTGGAAGAAAGAATTCGATGCTCGTAAGCATGTAAGTATAGTAGACTCTTGATTTTCCGGGATAATGGAGGGGAATCACGGAAAATATAAATCACTGATAATACAAATAATTCCCATCTGTTTACCATCACCATTCAAAATTTGCTGCCCTTTGTTTCTACTTATTTATGTGAAAATGGATTTTCCCATTGGTAAATTAAAAACGAAGTAGTGAAATCTACTCCGAATCGACTCCTGCATGTGAATAGCACTAATTAATATAATTTAAACAAGAATAGAAAAATTATCCGCCTCGATAGCGTAGTTAGCTAATGCGCTTATTTCATGTTGAGCTACACTGTCGAGGATGGAGAGATTGAGGTTTGAATCTCAGTCGGTTGAGCTGGGGTGGTTTTCCCTAAATTGTTTTCGCTCTTCCTCCACGCAAAGACGGGTTCACTTCCTCTAAATTCAACCTTCCTAATTCCTAGCCCATTAGCTTAATTAGGACTTATGCGTATAACCCGAACGGGTAGTAAGACGTGGTGCTAAAAATAAAATACCTACAAATTAGTGGAAAGTGTTCAACAGCAGAGGTCCCATTAAATACATTTAGGTAAGTTAATTTCTGTTTTTTGTCATTATAATCAATAAATAATGCCACTATTTTAGAATAAATCTTAATGATTAATATGTTAGTAAAAACCGGGGGTGCCACAAAAATATTTTAGGATATTTAGGGGGCCATGAGTAGTAAAATGTTAAGAACCACTGGTGTAGAATACATCATGGCTGACAACGTACACCAGATGATGGCTACATACCATTTTTTTTTGGCAGAATAACAAAAAAATATATATAAGACAGTTCTAGGTATACTTGAAAGTGATTTTATTTTAAATTTTGCTAAATTATGCCATTATGACGATAAATTTTTCAAGTATTTTTGCATGTCAGGGGCAGAATGTTGACGAATTGTTGCATTGTTTGTCACTAAGTTTACTGAAAGCTGATACAAATGTGAGAAATGCTATCATACCATCAAAAAAAGTGGTATTTACGTAAAAGTAAGAAAGGTAAGTAGATTTGCTTGTCAACTTAATATATGTAATTATTGAAAATTAAATATACAGCATTGTTGTATCTTAATCATATACTGTACATTGAAGGCCTAATTTCAATTGTGTATATTATAAAGGCAATGTAACTCAAATCATATATCCATGATAGTTATGCACACATATTTATACACATATATATGTGTATATACACATATATATACATATTTATACACATATATATACATATTTATACACATTTATACACATATATGTATATATATGTATATGTATATATACATATACATATGTATATGTATATATACATATACATATGTATAAATTTACACACGCACACATATGTATTTTGTATGTGTGAGTGTACAGTGTACAGAGTTTATTAATAGCTATGAGAAAATATGGATTATTTGCATTTGTTGAAATAATTAATATTAGGTAGAATATTTTATTAAAACAACCTTAGAGTTGTTGGACAAGAACTCTTACAATCATTTATAACACTCTCGTTCATAAAGTGTCTGTAATTAATTACAAAATTATTTTATTAAAAAGAAAGTTAAGTTAAAACTAATTTTACACAAAACCTGGTTAATTCAAAAATTTAATAATGCGATTCACACTCAGACATTTTTGTCACAAACTATTAATACGTTCTACCTCCAAGAACTCCAACAGCAGACTGATCGCACGATTTACTCCCTCTCGTCTGAAATCATACATTTTTGACTCAATGTATCTCAAGGTCGATGTGCGGTATATTTCCCCGCGCGAACAATAATCTCGTCGCTAGATACAAGCGACTATTCTAGACCGGTGGCGCGGGAACTTTACCGCGCGATATTTTCTCTCCCTGTGTGAACGCTAACATTTGAATCAATGTATCTCAGTGAGTAAAATTCGCACGATAAAAACTTCGTACGATTAAATATCTTTCGTGTTAAAGGGCACTTACCTAAACTCAATCAAATGGGCCAGTTTCACACACGAAACTGGCCCATCCCATTATTGTCTAGGTAGGTGTCATCCTGCATTTAGTGTAGCACCACACTTGAGGCGTACTCAATCTGTTTATTAAACTGGCCCTATATATTTACAATAAGTGGTAGAAAATAAATCATTTTAGAATAAGTGTATCCGTATTTGCGCTTAGTAGCGTGGACATCCATTAATAAATAAACCCCTCTAGTACCCATACCTGGTTTAGATCTGGACTGGCAATTTTTTTTTCCTAATGATTAAAGAGCCGCGCTACTTCAAAAAATCAGTTGACTTTCATTAATAGAACATTGATTGTTTTTTAGAGGTAGAACACACATCGTAAGAAACCAATATATTTTTTTATTTCGACTTTTAAACATATTATTATAATAACTCATAGTTTTTAATCGTCATAATAAATAAGAAACATAAAAATACAATACTAAAATTACACTCTTAAATTATTAACCAGTATACCCAAAAATATATACACAAATATAGCACTTTGAGTGCATCAACAACATTTTCTGAATGCAATACATATTGTGGACTATATCTGTCCATTTATAGGGCTAATGCCCTCAAAGTGTGATATAAATATAATATTGGGATTTGATATTATAATAACTAATGCACATAACATAGTTATAATTTTATTCATTGCCTCATAATTAATCATTTATAGCTATCACTATGATTATATCAATAAATATTAGAAATGTATAATCAATATGTTATGACAAAATTTCATAATAAACTATTTTATAACAAGCATATTTAGGGCTCGACAGGATAAGTAAATAATTTTATTATAATTTTTAGATTGATTCAATTTATAGACAAACAATCACAACTACGTAATTCGAGTATTTGAACTATGGGCATTTGGACCACTTTAGTTTGAGATTTAACTTCATTGTCTAAGTAGCCTTAAACTAAAACCAATCCTTATTAAAGTTTATTTAGATTTACATAGTCATAGACCAAAACTCACAAAAAGTATATGTCCTAATGTATCAAATGGAACAGTAAATAAGAAGGACTAGGTCATAAAATCAGTATTTAATAATGAAATCCTAAGCCCGGCATATTTTATTTTACTATTCCATTCCGTTTGTGTATCCATAAACTTTGATAAACATAGGGTTTCTTATTTGATCGGTTTACAATCAGATGTTCAATCGTTTATTTATTAAATATAGCACAATGTTATGGCATTTAACAGCTTACTATGCTTCAAAATAAATATAAAGTAAACTTTATATAGAATATATATTAAAACATAAACTAGTTGATGAGCAAATAGAGTTTAAGTGCATATTGAACTTGAGAATAGTTATTTACTTACGATATATTTTGCAATACATATGCAACGTTAATCATTTTAGAATCTCTAATACTTTGGGACATGTGTATCTATTTCTCATCATAATTCTACGTTTAAGGCTTATTCTACAACTAGGTATGTGAGGCTGTATTGTATCTCGTTGACAAAACGTGTCAATCAAACATTAAACTCGTGGAGTGAGACAAACACCAGTACAAGCACTATATTAGCCGCTTCGTTTCAAATGTCTAGGTACAATAAGAGTTATCACTGATAAAAATAAGGCATAGCATGAGCAATTAGGCCAGCGCGTGTTATGTTCACAATTAGTATAAAAGCATTTATAATATATACCTACACCTACGAACCATGCATTAATTGTGTCTAATTGGCAACAATGCTCTTGTTTATTATATATCATGGAATCATTAATTCATGTTAAGTAATAGCTTATCTAGTAGCTATATAATTGAATACATTATATTGCTTGTCTCACATACTATGTAACATACTTATAAATCTATTTATTATGTTTATAACATTGCTATTTAAAAATGTATACTAGCAATTTTATAAGAGTTTGTTAAGTGAAAGTCACTATTTACTAGAGAAACTAGCACTACACGCGCATTTAAAATTCTTTGTAAAAATTGTGTGTGCAAAATACGTGTAAATTGGAGGCTTTCAGTAAATACAAATTTTATGTTTCAAATTTGTGACATAAACATTATATGAAATTTATTCAATTTTAGTTTACATTCTTATAACATTTCTTGCGATCCCTAAATTTGCGTGTACCTGGTAAATGAAATTTTTTTAAAAACCAATAAGGTACGGCAATAATTTTAAGAAACAAGAATGTTATTTGGTAGCATAGTGCACCTGAAAGAAATGATTTAAAACAGTCTATTCAGACTGGACTTAGATTCGAGTGGATTGCTCTACTAATAGAAAATAGTGCACAATTCTTCTTAAAATTACAAGTATCTACCATTAAAAGTAATGATTAAAGACATACATATCGATTGTCATTTATTTGTCTGATCTAGTGAGCTCCCTGAAATACTTTAAATAAGGTTAGAGACATTTATTATTTACGCCTATTAATTAAAAAGAAAAAAAAAAGTAAACTGCAATTTAGATGAAGGTTTGTGTACGCAGCCCTAGTTTGTACCGTTAGCTCTGCTATGGAAGGACATCGAGCGGTAGGGTGGGGGTAGTGGGGGAGGGGCAGGAGGTGGAGACCACCTCATGATTTTGTGCCGTGTTTTGTTAAAACACAATTTGTAGAACTTGATTGGTACTCTGGAGTTGACTGCGAAGGATGATGGTTGGGATGCCAGAGGGATGTGTTGATAGCGATATTTCATGTACTTGTTCCATACCGTTCCAGTTACACATTTGGAACATTTCCAAGTTGCCAATAATGTTCCACTACCGATACAGCTCAGCAATGATATCGGAAACAAGCAGCCAGCTATCTACTCAAAAAAATACGCATGTTTATATTTTTAGATATTAATAAAAGACTTTAATTAATGATTTGGACTTTAAAATAAACACTTATACTTAAAATTGATTAGATATAATATCATCCTTTTGAATCACCTACTTTTAATAAAGGGTTTTGGTAAAAAAAATCGGCAAAAAATTGTTTGCTTCAAGTCAAATATTTTCAAATTAGTACAAAAGTGCATGTAGGTACTCGTTTTAGGTTTTCGGTGTTAAAAATAGTGATCCTGCACTATTTGTTTCATCATTAAATTGCCACAGTATCCTTCACAGGTTTAAATACCAGTTATTAGTATTAATTATTTGTTTAGTATATAAAACAAATAAAAATTAATAGCGTCACGATTTATACATAGATTATTTATTTGATATCAATATAAAATATAAAATGTTCAATCTACTTCAAAATTTAACCGAATTTATATTAATCAGTAATATTATTATAAGTGGGTGCAACTGCAAATCACATTGATGAAGAATCAAGTACTTATTTCCGCTGAAGCCTAGACAGAGAAAAATAAGAGAAAATTCTAAACGATATTGCCGTGATGAGAAGGTGGATAAAACATAAGAATGGTGAGTCCGGTACTTTTAAGTGGAACTGTTCAGAACCGTTAGTATCGGTATTGTCTCGGGAGCACGGCAGGGATTGAGGAGCTCCTGGATTCATCTGTTTGATCAGTATCGGAAGCGAATGACAATCTGTACCAGCAAGGCTGCATCCAACCAACAATTTCAGGTTGGCGGGCACATCCCCCAAATGCTGGAGGTTAGAACAAATTCTAAATATTAAACGCCTCTAGAAGCTATTTGAAGTGCTTTTTATGGTAACACAGCCCCCTAATTTGTACTTGTACCTTAACTTTGATATAGTTTGAACCATAAATTAAGCCATATATATTCGATTCATAAAATTTCTTGGGGGTCTTCCCATATTCCATAGCAAGACTAAGTTCCAAGTAAACGTTCCATTATTATTGACACATCCCAAAGATGTCGTAGCGGCCGAGCCCGAGTATATGGTGACGCTTCCTCGCGTAATTATTCCCGATATTTAATTCGTTTAGTAACAAGGAATAATAATTACCAAATAAAATTGCATGGGTTTATTTTGTTGTAGTTATAAAATAAGACACTCAGCAACTCTCAAACAAATTAATAAAAAATAATACAACTCAAGATAGATTGTACCAATTAATAACAATTAGTGAACTATAAAAAATTAATATATCAGGTCTTGCTCTAAAACAACGATCGTTAATTAATTTTTGAATTAATTTACTAAATTTAAGTAATGCACGCATTATTGGTTAATATATATTTTTTCCTTCCAGCTCTTTCTCTGGGCCCAAGTTATTGGCACCCAACTGTAAAATTAACTCTATACAATACAGCTCTAAAAGTTTAAATTAATTTTCCCCTAAATGCAGCGGGTTTTTTTTTTGGAAATTTTTCCCTGCATCCTTCAGTTGCTATTTCTTCTTTTATGTATAAATAGGCTTAAACTTACATTTTAAAACTATAATGTTGGCATTTGTAATCTTCTAACCCTTGAAAATGTATGTAATTAGTCTCTATTAAACTAAACCTAAACCTAAACCTAAACCTTCCAGCTCTCATTTAATTACTGTCATATATATTAGGATAGACCAATTATCATCAACAGAAACAAAAACATATTATCTCTATCTCCAATCTTAAACATTGGCACTAAAGCAAGGAAAACTCGTAAATAGCCAGAAAATAAGGATATAAGGCAATATTCAAATACGCATGGAATATATTTACTGTCTGTTGTGTATCCTGTCTTTATAGTTTCCTAGAGATTCTCATAATCTCAATGGCTGATAAAACTTCTCAAGGTCATGCATAAAACGTAAACAGCTTTTAACCACCTTTATGAATGGTATTCATTATGTTTGGTTTTGATCGATATGATCGAAAACAAAGAGTTTCAAGATTATGTGTACTATGAATATGCACTACTCATTATTAGTCATGCATTGTACTGTACATAAAACTAAATCCAGCGTTATGAATAAAATAATATATATGTGCTAAGGCCAAGCTATTCAACTCTGTAGTACTATTGCAAATAAAAATGGTTTAGAATAACTATATACATTTTTATTTTATACTTCATTTTTTTTAAACCACTTCTGTGAGAAACTTTTTTTTTACTTTCAGAAATTTCTAGCACTTATCTAATAAATTATTTGTTTAGTTTTAATAATTTTTGGAAAACATACTAGTAATTACTATACATTATTTCAATAGATTTCATAGCATTTTAATTTAGTTGAAAGCGGATACATATTTATGGCTAAATTAGTAGTTATAATTATACTATTTAACAATGCTAATACGATATTAGTAAATTATTAATGATTTCTCTTAGGGTAGATGCTTTTCTTTTTGTGTTTTATTAAGAATTATTAACGTGTAGGCTTACAATTAAAGTAGTTAAGAGTACTTTAATTTCAAACAATATTTAAAAAGTTTAGTATTTTATAAAAAAGGAAGTATCAAAATTACTAAACCATAATTATATACGAAAAGTTAAATATTTTAGAAACATAATATTTACAGTTCAAAATCACAATGGTCTTTGAAAAGTTCAATGTTTTAGAAATATTGATAAATCAACATATTTAAAACCATATGATGGACAATTATTTTCACACAAGCTTTAAATGATACTTCTACAAGTAAAAATGTAGGTAAATATAATTATTGCTATTAGATATTTAACATTTAGTTCAGCCAAAATATTCCTTTAACTGTAATCTATCATTGTATTTATCATGAAAACCGTATTTAAAGTTATGGATATGGAAATAAAGTTAAAAACTGAACTGTGTAGCTGGGGACGTGGTTGCGGCAACAAATACAAACAAATGGTAGGCCACCTTTAAATAACCATGGAAACAAAGGACATACTATAAAGGAAAACTCTGATGTTAGGAAAGCTTACCTCAGTTGTTGATCTCGTCGTGGTCACCTTGTGACTTCTTCTTGAATATAAATACAAAATTCGTCTGGAAAGAGTTTTTGGGTACGGATGGGTCTGTATATTAGAATGGAATGTCCCTAACAAATACTAGTACAATACAGCGAATAAGGAAGCTTAATGTAAATAATTGCGGGGTTCAGATGAAAAGGCTTTTCCCTGGGATATAATGGTCGAACTTCCAACTTGTCCATGAGTCAAGAACGCAGTTAAACAAATACAAAACACTGGTTAAATCGACACAATACTAAACGGTGGGTGAGCTCCTTATCCAATGATGAAAGCCACAACAAAGTTCAATTACAACTGACCGCGCCGCTCTACAAAAGCGGCTGAATTCATAATACAACAAAAGTGGAGGTGGAAGGGGAGCTATCACCAACAACCACCTCCAATGGTATCTTCTACAGCTAAATAAGATGGCAAAAACATAACCCCTAACCCTGGTACATAAGTTTCAGAAACTGGAAACAATAAACAAAAACGAAAATCACGCGGTAGCAAAAACAAAATATAAGCAAAGTGAGAAAAAAAGTTTATATTGAGTAGGAAAAGTACACAATTTAAGGACTGGTCACGCCAGTACATGTTCTGACGCTGGAAATCCTCACCGCGTCATCCTTCCCCGGGATAACATCCTCCGTAATTCCTAAGGGCCATTGAAGAGGAAGGGTGTGGTCTTGAAGGAGATTGACAACGGTACCTTTTTCAATAGGAATGGTTTTAACAGAACACTTAGCCCTGGATTGCAAGGTATGCAGGTACTCTTTTCTCTATCTCTTTCAGTTATGCAGTCGACAAGTTGAAAACTTTGCAGGTGGTTCAGGTGTTTACCAGTCAAGTCAGGTGCAGGCAGGTAATCAAGCGTAGATCCGAATGTGAGGAAGTGAGCTGGTGTGATTGTCACATTAGAATTAGGCCTACTACTCAGCATACACAACGGTCGACTATTCAAGATGGCCTCAATTTGAATAAGGACGGTGTTAAACACTTCATAGGTAAAAATGTTGACTTATACAAAGCGTTTGAGATGATCTTATATACAACGTACCCCTCCGCCGAGATTGTTAGGTAGCATCTTATTGGTTCAGCCCGCGCGGTATGCTAGACCTCCTCACATGACTGCCGGATAGTTTGCCTAGGCTACGCCCAAGGCCGGATTTAAAGAAAGACTTAACTCCTTAAATTATTTCTTACCTGTAGGGAAGGAGTGATAAGGGAGGGGTTATATCTTTTTGCGATGTCTAAATGGTTTGATCTACTAAATTAATTTTACTTTTTTGTTCCTTTCCTATTTAAATAAATTATTCGTTACAGACTTAGTTAATTAATTATGTTTGGTCTCATTAATATATGGGCTGGCTTTTTTTTAGCTGTTAAAGATTTAACTACGCCACACATTATTTTCACAGCAGTGCTACTCACATTTATTGGATTTAAATGGTAATATAAAGCAGATCTCCCCTTTTCAGAATCTTAATTACTGTAAATAGCTACATATGAATTAATTAATGATTAATTATTATATTCAACACATGTAGTGCAAATAACAAATTAAATCTAAAAGATTTTTACTTTATTTTTAGGACGCCGAGTTTAAAAAAAATTATATAATTTAAGGATCCTGATTAAAAATATTTAATATTATTTTAGGGTAGACAAAAAAAAATATATTTGATAAAATCTTATCCATTGGACATATTTTAGTGATAAAAGTGAATTTATTTGTTTCTTCAACGTTATTATGACTGTCTATAGCTTTGAGAGACCATAGTTCGATTCAATACTTTATTAGATGTTACCATAATGGCCACAATATAACTATTGGTAAAAAGTTTTGTTAAATATTTTGATTGAGAAAGATTGTAGTTTAATAAGATTTACGTTGATGAACATTTTCTAATAAATTTCATTTTTAACTATTTCGTTTGTAAAATATGTTTTCTTACTAAAACAATTCTAATTCTGAAAATCCAAATAATAAAACTGACCATGTCATAGGCAAGTATTAATATAATATAAGAGAAAGGAGTTTTAAATAATTGAAAAGCAAGGAGAAGTATTGTATTTGGTTTACGAGCTTAAAAACAATTACGTGATATCTATGCTACTTTTTAAGGTTTGGAATGTAAATATCTTTTAGTAAAAAAATATTGTAGCTCTGTACTGTTTATAAGAATGTGTGGTTGTTGGCAAAGATACATGGAAATCCATAACCGATTGTGGTGCATTTATTTATATTCACTCGGATGTCTGCTAAGGGAGGATTTAGCATACATAGTCAGGGTTTAAGTTTCCGTGAAAGAAACGGCCGGATTTATTTATATCTTTAACTTAGGATCTCTGGAACCACTTAACCGATTGTGGTGCTGTTTTTACTTTTATACTGGCCCAATATTCAGGCAGGTTTTAGCATTATGTTTGTATAATCAGATGTTTCGGTGTGAGTCCCGGTGAATTATTATTATTATTAACACCGCATCTTAATACCCGTTCGGGTTATACGCACTTACGCTAATGTGTAATAGTAGGGTGATTGTGATAAGAAATGGAGGACCTGCAGTTTAACGTGGAATCCGAGCCACGGTGAAGGCATTCCCCACATTCACAATTTGCGATTAATACACGTCTTGTCAGAGTAGAAGTAAGGGTTCGGCAATCAGATAAATCTGTGCCGAAACCGAAGATTGAACCCCGGACCCCCAGTACAGAAGTCCGACACCCTACCCTTAGACCACCAGGTCACCGACGAGTCCCGGTGAAGGGCGAGCCGATTGTTTGTATACATTTATTGAACCACATTACTGTGGTGTAATTTTGATTATTCTCTAGAGTATCTATGGAACTACTTAACCGAATGCAATTTTTTTTTAGAATATTTCTTCAGGCATGTTTTAACATGATATAATCTGGTTTTGTGTTGTGCGTCTCGGTGAAGGACCAGCCGGATATTTGTGAATATCTCTGGAACAGCAAACCGATTCCGATGTAGTTTATTATTTTCTGTAGGATATTAACCAGGCAAATTGTGGCATGATATACTTGAGTTTTGGAGTTCGAGTCTCTGTTTAAGTTTCAGATGGATGTTGTATGTATGTTATCTAGGATATTTATAACTATATAGGCAATTGCATTGCAATTTTTTCAATTAATGTAGTATTTAGGATTTAACATTGGTTTAATCAAGTGTTTTACTATGAGTACCTGGAAATGCTGAGAGGCCTAGCGATAATAGATTTTGTGGGTCAGCTGGAAGGTGAAATTTCATTCTTCCGCGAAGGGGATAATAGTCCAGAGTTAACTATAGGAGAATATTTATATGTAACATAATATTACCTATTTCAACCACCTCAACTACTCATCCGGTCTACACGCCTAAAATTATTTTTGCTGGTCAGTGATGTAAAAGATACAAATTAAAGAGGATTTCATCACATTTGCTTGGAGGGAAGTTGGAAAACCATTTAGTAAAAGGTCCCTGAATATTTCCGGTCAGGGTTAGAACCCTGTTTCATCAATGAAAATGGATTATATGAGAAAATATGTGTCCGCGTGTATAACGATTAAGTAGAATATAAATTATTTACGGTATTTCCTAGATTATATATTTTAATTTGTTATTCTGTTTACTATAAGAAATCGAATATTTAATTTTGTGTGTGCTTAGAGCAGATATTACACGTATCTATAGGCTATTATTTTGGGGCATGCTTTTATAAGTTCAATCAATAATTTTTCTACTACAATGAGATTACCAACAACTCTCAGACCTACTTCGGTGGTGTAGTTAGCTAACACGCTAGTTTCGTGTTGAGCTAGACTGACGAGAACGGGGAGATCAAGGTTCGAATCTCGCTTGGGCGAATAGAGGGTGGTTTCCCTTAAATGGTTTTCCACTATCCCCCCACGCAAATTCTGGTTAAATTCCTCCAAATTCAACCTCACCAATCCCTTATTCATTAGAGTAATTAGTAAATAGGCGTATTACCGGAACGGGTAGTAAGACGAGGTGCTAAAACAAAAAAACACAACTCTCAACAAGAATGTATATGCAATTCCTTTGAATACTCTTTCCTTGTCCTTTAAGAATGACTATATGAAGATTATTTGAGAAACAGTGAAATTTTCCTGGCATTCAAACATATTACTAAATATTTCATTCAGTGTGTGCTAGCTGGCCGTGAATGTCCGAGTATAGAGTAAAATAGTTAAATGGTGCTTGTCTAAAAGGAGGGTTGGATCACATTATTCACTTCATCAAGTAATGCACTAGCAAAATACTGACAGTTTCTAATGCAGTTTACATTAATACATCTTCTAAACATTTATGCTTTGCAGTAAGCCAACAGTTATTACTCCTTCCAAGTTAATTTCAAAAACAAATAAATGATGTATTTTGTAGGCTGCATTACTACTTATATGTTAAAATCTCATACTCCACTAATAATTATTGATTACCTTATTATTATTATTATTAATATTTATTATTATTATTATTATTATTATTATTATTATTATTATTATTATAAATGCTTTCTAAACCAATAATCCTACAAGAGCATGTCCAGTCATGTTTTCCGGGGCTCACACCAAACCGTGCGATTATAATTATCATTCTAAAAATGCCTGGGTAAATACTCTACAGAATAATCATAACTACACCACAGTAATTGTGTGGTTTCATAGATATAGGCAAATATCCGGCTGGCACTTCACCGGGATTTGCACCAAAACACTCAATTATAATTACTATACTAAAATATGCCTGGATAAATACACTAAAGAATAATAAAAACTACCCCACAGTAATTGTGTTGTTCTATAAATGTATACAAACATTCGGCTGGCCCTTCACCGGGACTCACACCAAAACACCTGATTATACACAAATAATGCTAATTAACCCGCCTGGATATTGGTCCAGTACAAAAGTAAAAACCGCACAGTAATTTGTTAAATAGTTCCAGAGGTAAATAAATCCGGCCGTATCTTTAAAAGAAAATCAAACCCTGACTATGTATGCGAGATCCTCTCTTAGCAGACATCGCGATGAATAGAAATAAATGCACCGCAATAAGTTGTGAAATTCCAGGTATCCTTGGCTATAGACAGATATTCTTAAATATAGTACAAAGCTACAATATATTTTTACTTAAATATATTTATATTCCAAACCTTAAAAAAGCAGAGCTATCATGTAAAGTGGTTTTAATCTCGTAAAATAAAACCATATTTATCCTTTCTTTTCAATTATTATTTAAACCTCCTCATTCTGATCTTGTATTATTACTTGCCTAGCACACGGCCAGTTTTATTGTTTGAATTTCCAGAATTGATTTAGTAAAAAACAGATTTGACAAAAATAATCACAGTTAACATTATACATTAAATTTATTATAAAATGATTATAATCAACGCAAATCTTAATAAACCACACCTTTTCTCAATCAAAGTATTAATTATTAAAGCGTTTTACTAATAGTTATATTACAGCTGCTATGGTAACATTAAATAAAGTATGGAATTGAACTATGGTCCCACAAAGTTATACACAGTCATAATCACTTTGAAGAAACAAATAAATCACTTTTATAACTAAAATATGTTCAATAGATGAGATTTTATCAATATTTTTTTTTATCCACCTCGAAATAATATAAAATATTTTAAACTAGGATTGGGACCCTTAAATTACAGAAGTTTTTTTTAACTCAGCTTCTTACAAATAAAGTAAAAACCTTTTAGAGTTAACCTGTTATTTACGTTACATGTGTGGAATATAATAATTAATCAATAATAAAATTATAATTGGCTATAAACAGTAATGAAGTTTCTGGAAAGGGGGAAACTTGCTTTATGTTACCATGTAAAACCAATCAATGTGGGTAACAGTGCCAAAATAACGTTTTACATGTTTAAACTTTGAATAGCTAAAAAAAAATACCAGCCCGTATGTTAATGAGAGAAAACATATTTAATTAACTTAGTATGTAAATATTAATTATTGATGTTATCATTATCAGAACAATAAATTAAAATTAATTAAGTAAATAAAACCATTCGCGCATCGCTAAAAGACATAACCCCTCCCCCATCACTCCTTCCCAACAGTCAAGAAATAATTTAAGTACTTAAGGCCTTCTCTAACTTGGGCTTTGGGCGTAGCTAGGCAAACTATTCTGTAGTCATGTGTGGAGGTATATCATACATCGCGGGCTGAGTGAATAAGTTGCTACCTTTCAATCTCGACGGAGTGTACATTTGATTCCCACACGCCTACGAACGACAGGGCTCCGCCAGTACTTATCTTCAATTCAATATATCCAGAGAGGACAAATCATTGGCTGTGGCAGAGGTGCAAGTCTGTGACGACAGAAACATTTACAAATCACTAAGTTTACGATGAGCTATAGCAAAATTCCTTTCTCCATTTGAGAGCATAAATTTACAAGTGCCTCAACTTGAAAGGAACAGTTGAAGGTCGCCATAGAGAATTATATCATGAGAGACAACGCACACATACGCACAGTCATCTTAATACGTTTCAAACAAGAAAGGGTGCGATCAGCAATGGATGTGCTCAATGGTATCTTTGATACCAAACAACATAAATTATATGTTTCGTGGAACGTTTCTTTTGCCAAGTCTGTTTTATTCCATGAACTTCGTAATTTCAGTCACAGTCTTGTCTAAAAAGTCTGATAGTGTGTAAACCTACACTAATTCACTCCAAGAATTGCCAAAATTGAAAAGACTACCGTAGCTTGACTAAAGTGACAAAAATAAATTATCAGGAAATCGAGATTTGAAGCACTGAAATATTTTTTAATCTAGCAGATCAATAATTTGCAGCTCATTAAGATATTAAAACCTCAGCTCCATTTGCCCAAAAATGGTGTCAATAATTTAATTATAAAGACGCACCTAATTATTTCTGGGATTCAATGAGTCATCTTCTCTACGTTTCTTCTTAGGAGATTAAACATTGTCATCATCTTCCAATTTTTTATACGTCTCTTCAAAGTCATTTCTAGCATCTTTGAGGTGACAAATCGTCTCTTTTACTTTATCGATACAGTATTTCACATAGAAAGTTTTGGTTTGAAGAATTTTGAATAATGTGTCAGTGAGAGAAAAAACGTGGCTAAAAGCCTTCAGTAGAAAAGCAAAATCGAAATCTATCAATGATGACGCATACCCTTTAGCAGTCACGGAATCATCAGTATCGCAACTATCTGGATTTTCAGCAATATTCTCAAAAAACTGTATGAATTCTATTTTATTTTCATTCACCGTGTTCACAATTCTGGAATTGTAACTCTACCTTGTACTGACAACTGTTGGAAACCGCGTCTTTACCTCAGATATATTAAGAGCGTTAATGCGTTTTGATGAATGTCAAAGGAAATTTGGAATGCCACTCAATATTTTAAAAAATATCTTGCATTCTGTTATATGGTTCACAGACTGTGAAAGAACAAGATTGAGTTTGTGAGCAAAACAATGGATGAAGACTGCACCTGGGCACTTCTTTTTCATAAGCGTTTGTATACCATTTAAATGTCCAGAAAATGTAGCTGCTACATAATACGCTTGTGCTACAAGTTTTTACTCACAAGTGAAACGAGATTTTGAACAATTTTGAAGAAATATAATATTCTGTTTTGAAATGACGTTTATAGTCTTTCATTTTGTTTTAGCAGAAATGTGTGGAGTTGGCCTACCTTTCATTATTACTTGCAACTTTTCTTCAAAAGTGAGGGCTCCAAACGAAACTGAGAATAATCGGTCGAGAACACAGCATTGCGAATGGTGGTCGGTACTGCTACATCCCACTGAACTACCTTCACTAACCCTGCTACTTGTCTCAGGTCCCTTCCCCAAGCTTTGTTGTGAGGGAACAGTTTCCAAATCCGAGTTCCCTTCCATATGTCACACTTTCAAACATTGTCAAACTAAATTGACAATCGAACACTTTAACATTTCATAAGACCTCTTTCATTAATGGGAACAATTACATAAGCTTAACAACCACAACACTACCACTTATAAGAAGCAAACAAAATTTATATTTACTTGTGACAAAACGCCAAGCGTTAGCATATATATCTTACTATACAGACCAACTAGGGTGGTTTTAACTGGTTCTCTCCCCGGGAAAGCCGATAAGACTCGAGCGCTTCCGATTCTAGTTGGGAGAGGGGGGCGGCGAGAATAGTGGGAATATCATTGAGTATTGTGACAGCGTTTCTGATTTAAGTGTGTTGTCATTGTATTGGGGGGGGGGGGGGGGGGGGGGGAGCGCACAAGTAGTGAGAATATTGTTGAGTATTGTGGCGCAAATTGAGACTCAGATTTTATTTTATGCTTTTATTTCCCGTAGAAATTTAACTCAAAATAGATAACTAAAAATGTCTGGGGACTAGCCTAGTCCTACTAGTCCATTGACGGCACGCCACTGGTCATTACCTACCTCATTTGCTTACATAGTTGATAAAGTTGCACCCATTCCTCTGAAACGCCAGAACGCTCTACATGAGCGGATGGATTCACAATACTACAAGAGGGAGAGAGGGGAAGGAAGCCACACTCACTCTAAACAACAACCATCTCCAGTGGCATGGTTCAATCCTTGGTCCAGGCACAGATTTATCTGATTGCCAAACCCTTCTTTCACCTCTAACAAGGCGTGTATTAATCACAACTTGTGAATATGTGGAATGCCAGGCCTCCACTGTGGTTCGGATCCCAAGTTAAACTGTAGGTCTTCCATTTCATCTCACAATCACCCTACCATTACACATTAGCGTAAGTGCGTATAACCCGAACGGGTAGTAAGACGCAGTGCTAATGATAATAATCCAGTCGCATCTTCCACAGCTAAAAAAGATGGCCACAACAATAGCTTTAATTATAATTCATATTAATTTGTATGCCATTAATCACACAAATTTAAAATATAGATTATATTGAAGGTAATATAAAACTTTAATTTACAGCAAAATTAATTGAACAATTTTGGGAAAATTTATTTAGTTTTAAATTAAAAGCATTTATTATAAAAACGTAATTCACTTTTGACAACCCGAAATTCTAAGAAAACAATCTTATGGATTGTGTTTTGTTGGAAGTAAACTCTTATATTTAAAATATGTGTCATGGACTAGCCAAGGCTAGAATCACTACAATATGTTATAATTTTGATATTTTTTTAAACATGTGTTTGACGCGGATAGATATTTTGACAGTTCACTTGATAGTTCATTCATACGTAAAGCCCAAATTTAAGTCTCCTATTAAAGACGCTATCAAAATAAAACAAACTGAATATTAATATATAAATAATTTGATTCAAGGTCTACAGGAATAATATTTCAGTTCCTTTTGGGCTTCTTATTACTTTAATATTTTTTTTGTATTTATAAACCTATAAATGTAAACTTATGAATTTGATAATTTTAAAAATATTTAGTATTCGATTATATGAATATACATTATACAGACCCACGAGCCCCACCTGATATATATTTAACAAATATATTTCTCTATAATAAATATTATGTATAAGTTTTAGTTGATAGAAGGATTGAATAAAGAGGAACAATAGGATAACACAAACCTAGGACAATTTTTTAATGAAATTTGGGGTTATTCGATAAGTAAAGTTTTTATAGAACCATTAGATCTTTTTTATTTAAAGTGTGTGTTTCGCAATTGCGATATTAACGCAATTTTACTTGTTTTCATTGAATAATAAAGTATGGAAATTTATTTATTATAAACGTCTATTGGATTTTAAATATGAGTGAGCTTAGAGTATTTTATAAATACATTTGTACAGTGTTGTTTTAAATAATTAAAAACAATAATAAATTGAAAATTAATCAATTCTTTGGAAATTAAGTTTAAAAAAATTACTAGGTAAATAAATAAAATACGTTAATAGTTCTCCAACAAAAGAATGCAAAATTATATAAGTGTGGTCAGTCAATGTTTACAAATTAATCCTGATAAAAAATAATTCCTAATAAGTGTATTATATAGGCTTTATTTGAGACCAATTCAAAAGGAAGGAATAAACTTAAAATTAAAACTTTGCGTTAGACTAAACTCTATATACATACAGATTCCAACTATGCCCTTTTTTAATGATGTTTTTTAAAATAAAATTTGGCCAACCACTGACTGGAGATCCAACCAAAGAATTTCTCACTGTTTGACTGTAATTTAAAACATAGCCATTTAAATAGGTTTTCAATGAAATCATTTTTATAAAAATAGGCTCAAAAACCACTCATAAGACTATGAAGTTATCTAAGTCATGGTCTATTCTAAGGAAATTGTATATCACGGAGATTACAGGGGTACTTATTAAAAATAATATAATATTTTTGCATTTCGTGAACCTTAAAACACCGCAGCCTCTTGTTAAATTTAAATGTGTATATCCAGTAATATTTTTATTTCAAGTACTTAATGTTATGAAGAACATGATGTAGTGTAGTAAGGAAACGTATTTATATTATAAAAGTAGTATTCAATATAAAATTACAATGATGGTAGTTGAAATTAAAGTTGAAATAATGATTATAATAACAATATTAATGTATTAATGTAACCTAAAAAGAACTGAATGTGGATTAATTAGATATAAATTGATTAGATAAAAGAATATATTGACAATGGATATGATTTTACAAGAATAGGACCATCTTACATAACTAAAAATGTCTGGGGACTAGCCTAGCCTTACAGATGAGCTCGAAACTTTGAAATTTGGCAAACCTGTAGCTTCTAGCTTGTAATCGACGGAAAATTCCAAAAAGTTAAAAAAATTAAAATATTTACCCCCCGAAAAAAAATGCTAAGTGTCGGAGCAACTTTAAAGTCGGTGCGTACCTTTCTTTGAAGGTCTCTTGTGGCTAAACGGTAAGACCTATCATATCCATTGTCAATATATTCCTTTATCTAATCAATTTATATCTAATTAATCCACATTCAGTTCTTTTTAGGTTACATTAATACATTAATATTGTTATTATAATCATTATTTCAACTTTAATTTCAACTACCATCATTGTAATTTTATATTGAATTCTACTTTTATAATACTTAATGTTAGCCTAATCAGCCTTAAATGATTGAGTTTAATTTTAATTAACAATTTGTTTTCAAACAATCCAAATACATTGTCTATAATTTTCACTAGTTGTTAAGTTCCATTACATGAAATCCTGATCACACACTAGTTTCTTTACGTTAAGTGGATGTTAAGTGAATCTTAAGTGAGCGTTAAATTGATCGTGATCCCTGAATTATTTGGATCACTGGTACTTATGGGATGACTTCTCAAGCCCACGTGCCCACACTCATAAGTTTATCCTTATTACAGATGTAATAAAAGCTAGTTTAACATGGAGTACAAGCGTTTTTAAAGTTCTAAATTGGAAGTAATGCTATTTCATACATTGTTTCCGTAATACTATAATATCACAACTTAAAAACAAATATATCATTTACTAACACACTGCTGCGTACGTGGCAAATATTTTATAAAAACTTTTCTTTCCTAGTGTAAATAAGTATACTAACTTAAACTTGATAACTCTATAAACAAACTTTTTGAAAAATCGGGAAAGCGAAGACTTGCTATCAGAAAAAAAAAGGAAATATGCTGAAGTTATCTGAGAAGGTTAGTGTGGCCACCCTGAATTGAAATTAATTTTTATTTGATTAAATTTGAGGAGGATTTTAAAACTGAAAACCTACGTAAGTATTTATAAAATAATACAGTTTATAAGATTACATTTAAAAATACCATCTAGTTCCAGAAGATATTCCGATACTAATAATTTTCTTGGGAAATCAATTTTTCAGTATTTGCTTGAAATTGAATATTTTATTTACATTTTAAAGTCTTTCATTTATAGGTTGCATTTTTCTAAGAAATCATGAGTAGCCAATTTTTTTTTAAATAGCAAATAATTTCAAGAAAATAATAAAATTGCCACTACATCCCTGAAACGGGCCCAACGGGGGAATGTATTAGCGTGAACCTTTGGAAAAATTGATGACTGTCGTGTTCATCTGTGTTATGTTGTTTTTATTCTTTACCGCATGCCAGTGTTGATATTGTTTCCAACGTCTCTTAAAATTTTGTGTAAAGGATGAGGAATAGTGCCAGATCACACATTTAACAACACTTCCAGGAAAAAAAAAAGTATTTGATATAAATTTTATTTGCGTATATAATTAACGTATACGTAATATTTAAATTATGCCAAGATAAATTATATTTTGCTATCATATTATTTTATACATATTTTCCCATTAGAAGCGCTAGTTTATAAACACAGTTTTAATCTCTGTTATTTTGAAATGACTTGAAGCAGAATTAGGTTAATATATGATTCTTATAGCAGTTTAATCTTACATTATTTAATACCCCTCCGAACAAATGTATATGTTATAGATTTAATTGTTTTTTTTTTAATTTTAACAGCCACTCACTCTAATTATAAAATGTAATATCTATTTAAAATCCACCTTTGTGGCCAAATGGTCTAGAGTGTAACCCTCGTAATAACCTAGACTGTCGATAAGGAAGATTTCGGGGTTTGAATCCCGGTTCGATGTACTGAGGAGGATGGTTTCTGCCAAACGGTTTTCCACTCTCCCTCCACGCAAATTTGGGTAGGCCTACACTTCCTCTAAATTCAACCTTACTCATCCCTAAAACACTAGCGTAATCAGTACGCAAGCATATAAACTAAACGGGTATTAAGATGTGGTGCTATAAAAAATGCCTCTTTAAGAAAATTCCTATTTTATGATTTATTTTATTTATTTTTGTTCACCAACTGAGTCCATTGATCTGTTAGTAAAAGTATAGTTGAAGGCATCATGTGCGAACGGTGGATCTCTGTCGAGAAAACATGACTGGAACAATAATAAATAAGAAACAAATATAGCATGTACAACTATGCCATTAAGACACCATTTTATAATGATAACAGCAATTTGATAACTATTAGAGAGCACACACATATCCATGCAAAAAGTACAAAAATAGTGCAACATTTCTCTTAATATTTCAACAAGAGGGCTTGACATTGTCCAGTGGGGCTAGGAAAAGATCTTTTATATATCACAGCGTCTATGGTATTTGGTGCAGAAAATTTATAGTTAAAATGTTTGATTAATATAAATTGATAGCTGAAAGAAATGCCAGGAAAGCTAACGTTCCTCTACAGAATATTGTTGCATATTTATACTTTCAAAAAGCCATTTACAGTAGTAAATTAATTCTATAATAACTTTTTTTAAAGTACAATGTGTTTGTTCTTATTCGTCCAAATATATTGTACTGAATATTATTGCCATACAGATGCATCTATACAATGTATTAACTATACATATATTTTTGGACAGAACAGATTTTTCTATATAGCTTAATTCATAAGTCGCTCACCAAAGAGGAAAGAAATTTCAGTGTTTACTATAAAACAAAAAAATTATTTTATCTCTCTAGGTAAGGCTGCAAAATGATTTACAGATATGGTAATATGGTTTTTTTTATTTGCAAGCCCACGTGCTTCAAATTATATTGATTTTTCAATCTCTCAACTTAATTGTTCGGATAAAATATAGTGGCGGGTTTATTTCCCACCATTCAGATCATGTCAACGAGAAAAGGCCATTGGAAAAGAATTATAAATATTTAATCAGTGGTGTTCAATTCGTGTGAATTTCCACTATTTGTTTATTTAAGAGACTACGTTTCAGAGATGCTGGAATCTCTAGGCTAGCCAAGTATGTTCAGGAACTCTATCACCTTTTTAATTTTTAAACCTCAAAATACAATGGAATTAAATCAAAAACTTCATTCCAAGTTTTTAAAAAATACCCCCGCTTTTATTTAATTTCTTTGATTTGTCTGACCTTGACCTATCTTTGCTAGACTAATTTATGACTTACTAGACGAGGCCGTAATGGTGCATGAGTATGCAAAACTTTTCCAACGCAGTTTCTCTTTTGATTCGTATTCATGGCACTTCAAACAATGTAAAAACACAGGCTGCCACCAACTATTATTATAGTCAGGCTTCCCTTGGGACCTGGCTTGTCCGCCATCTTTAATGGTGGCCCAAGGGAAGCACAACCAAAAGAGTTGGTGGCAAATTGTGTTTTTACATTGTTTGAAGTACCATGAATACGAAGCAAAAGAGAAACTGCATCTGAAAGATTTTGCCTACTAATGCGCCATTATGGCCTGCTCTATCTGTATTAACTTTAATATTTTAACAATAGAACTAAATAATAAATGTAATTTTATTAAAATTAGCACAAAGTATGAATTATCTGTTTAATATTTTATTTTGCATTTAAAAAGTATATAGAGGTATCCAATGTACAACCGTTGTCAAGAGGTCACTATTCTAGATCACACATTAGCCACCCGCCTTCCTATCAGACCCAGGAAGTTTATTTTTTTTAAACCTGTGCCTCTACAGTACAATTATATGTAATATTTTTTAAAGTTTTGATAGTTAAATCTTTAGAGTAAGTTTGAAATTACAATATATTGTAAGCTTGCTATAATAACATCGTAAACGGCAAAAACGATTAAGCTTAACCAATATGCGTTGAGGACGTAATAGGCCTACGAAATAATGACAGTTTCCTCGAAAGAATATAATTCAATAAATAAGAACAATTTATCCAAATTTAACAATAATTTGACTCAATATTTTATTTAAGCCAAAGGTTCCCAACTTTTTATTTCCACAACAATTTGTGCATTCAAATATATTTCGACTATATTACAACAACAATCCTATAAAATAATCGCCAAACTTGTATCCACGATAAATGATGACATGATTAAGTAATCAAACCAACGCGTGATCAAAACCTTAGATCTATTTATTGATTTACTTGAAAAAAATCAATAACATAAATTTTCCAGACAATAGAATGATTATACTTTAGAGCAACCTACTACACGATAAAAACCTATTCATAATTGCCTACTCTCTTCCACCAAAAATTTCAACAAACAAGAGGACAAACTACGAGCAACGCACTACATTGACAAATTTTCTGGTTTTGTTATTCATACGTATTTGATCAACATCCATTGTACAAGTGCAAATAAACATTTAACTGCAACATTAAACCAAAACCCGCTTTAGTGGATAAATAGCCTAAGGCGTCACTCTCTTGTAAACCTAGCATGCTGATGACAGGGAGATTGGGGCTCGAATCCTGGTCTGGTATACTAAGGGAGGTTTATCCTAAATGCTTTCTCATTCTCTTTCCACGAAAGTGCGGGTAGGTTAACTCTAAAATCCTTCCTTCCTCATATCTATCCTATTAGAGTGATTATCATATATGCGTATAACCTGAACAGGTATTAAGACGCCGTGATTAAAAAGAAATCATATGATCTAAATAATATATTGAGAAAAGAGACTATATTTACTTTAATTATTTAAGACATATTATGGTTAGTTAGTTATTATTATTAGCACCACGTCTTACCACCCGTTCGAGTTATACGCACTTACGCTAATGTGTAATGGTAGGGTGATTGTGAGATGAAATGAAGGACCTACAGTTTAACGTGGAATCCGAACCACGGTGGAGGCCTGGCAATCCCCACATTCACAAGATGTCTTGTCAGGGGTGAAGGAAGGGTTTGGCAATCAGATAAATCTGTGCTGTGACCGAGGATTGAACCCCGGCCGCCAGCACAGAAATCTGGCACCTTACCCCTAGACCACCAGATCACCGACGGTTAGTTATTTATCCAAAAGTTATTTTAAAGGAATTAATTAATTCTTAAAAAAGGTTTTATCTTCTTTTTCATAGCAAATAATTTATTCTACAAACCCATATAACGATACTAAATGCTCGAGTTTTAATGATTACATATTCCATTAGAAAATAGTTTGTGTATGAATACGTTTAACACAGGAGCTTTTAACGGCTTAACCTAAGAGGTAAGAATGACAAGGGTAATATTATATGAAGTGCAGCCTCATAAGTGAGGAGGAGAGAGGATAACAATAGGGATGGATACAATTAAAAAAAAGCCACTGGTACATCAGGCTGAGATTCATTCCTCGAATTTTCCCTCCACTGCACTACTATTACTATTAGCACCGCGTCTTACTACCCGTTCGGGTTATACGCACTTACGCTAATGTGTAATG
Organism: Timema cristinae; assembly: GCA_039000515.1. Taxonomy (NCBI): domain Eukaryota; kingdom Metazoa; phylum Arthropoda; class Insecta; order Phasmatodea; family Timematidae; genus Timema; species Timema cristinae. The sequence goes on from JBCFYV010009882.1 coordinate 34,545,182, forward strand.
GTAGGGTGATTGTGAGATTAAATGAAGGACCTACAGTTTAACGTGGAATCCGAACCACGGTGGCGGCCTGGCATTCCACACATTCACAAGATGTCTTGTCAGAGGTGTAGGAAGGGTTTGGAAATCAGATAAATCTGTGCCGGGACCGAGGATTGAACCCAGGCCGCCAGCACAGAAGTCTGACACCCCTCCACTGCATACGGCAATTTAGTCTCCACTTGACTACAAGCCTAACAGTTTTTTTTCACGTTTAATCACAGACAACACATTAGTAATACAACAACTATAAACCGTTTAACGCGACCAGGGGGACGGAAATTTCCCTTCATAGGAAAACATTTGGCTGCTTCTCAAGGTTACCTGCAATACGAAAGCGGCAGTGTTACGTTTCAAGTGATAGAATTGTATGCACTTATGGCGTGGCCGATTACAAGAAAGTTATCCACCAGCGTGCCTTGTATGCTCTTGATTATAGTCAATGTTCAAACATTTCCAAATATGGAATACCAGCTCTAGAGATAGCTAACTTTTCGATAAGTGACAAATAAAACCAACTCATATTTAATAAATCAAGTACAAACGGGAACACAGATTGGGTAAATAAAAAAAAATAAAAAAAAATTGTAGAATAGTGGTACAGGGGTTTTAAATTTTTTAATATAGGAAGAAAATAATCATCACTAAGTACAGGTAGGCCTAATTCTCCTTTATTTCATCTTTCACTTATTATGGGTTAGATCCAATATTTCAATGCCTTAACAATAAAACAGATAAACAGATATCATCAAAGAAATTAATCTCTTTTGCTCAGACAAACCTTGGAACACTAATGTATTTAAGCGCTCATGTGGCTTAATAAAAATATATGTATTTGCTCATGGGGCCACTATTTATATATATATATATATATATATATATATATATATATATATATATATATATATTGTACGTCCGTGATTTTACCGACCGTTCCAGGTCAGTGAAAAAAGGATTGTTGGACCACTACCGCAATTATATCAGTGTGGAACCTTTTAAAAGTTAACAATCAGCAGACAATTTGCAAGGAATACTGTTGCTTTACTGTAGCCCTGACAGGTGAATTAATTTTGAAGTCAACTAGGAGGAAGTAAGTATTGCGCTCTAGATGAATGAGTGGTTGAAACCACGGTTCTAATATTAGAATGCATTAGCCTTTATTGGTGCCAAACATAACCTAAATAAATTCAAGAAGGGGGTTCTTAATTCGCTAGATTAATATACTGCACACTTCTTACATTTACCATGTTAAGAGTGGTAATATTTCTCTTTTAGCACCCTTATTGGTGGTATATGAAATCTAGAGGCAATTTAAAACTAATGTACAGTACATTTAAATAAGCTTTATTCTGGGAATAAATTAGCTAAATAAATAGGATGATTCAAAAACATGTTTTACAACCATTAGACAAGAATCTATGTATTTTATATACTGTATGTATATATGTAATTAGTAATATATATTTTATAATAGTATAGGTTTATAATTAATCAAAATAATTATTTGTTTATTTTGATAACATATTTCTCAGGAACTTTGAATGTTTAACAGCTCCCAAAGTGCTACTCTTAGAAACGTAATTACCTCCTACAATCGTTTTTAAATATTTGTGTAGAATAATAATAAGTTTTTTTAATTTTCTACTGGGTTCTCATAAATCACATTAAGGTCAGACAGCGAGTCGGATTCCGCAGCACTGCTAAGCTATGAACAGGTTTCAACCAAATTTGATAGTAATCAATTGGCACAAGGATGAAGATTTTCTACAAGGAAAAAAAATCACAATCGTATCAAGACCAGTGAATGAATCACATTCCTAATCATATATACTGTTTTAAAACATTATGGAGAAAATGTGAGTAGGCCCTAAGTGCCACCTTAAAGGTTTTTGATAAGAAAAGAGGTTCCCATATCTGGTATCAGGATCAGATTAATCAATCAGTCATTTTTATCCCAACCAGAAATACTGAGGGTGTTTCTTTCCAAAATGGCTTCCCACATTCCCTCCACTCAAATGAGGGCTTATTTACTCTGAATTAAACCTTCCTTAGATCCACCAGTATATTGTAATTAACATGCATACAGCTCGCACGGGTATTAGGACGCAGTGGGATAAAAACAATATCGAAAACACGCTAAATATGATAAAAATAAAGTATTATTTTTCAAGATTTTGTGCAAAGACGTCTCACATATAAAAGTGTGTGTGTGCAAAATGCTGTTATCAAAACTTTAAGTTAATATCACATATTATGTATGTTCAGTAATAGTAAGTAGGCCTACAATACAAAATCGTTGTCTCAGGCCCACTGGGAGGCGATTCCTTATAAAAAAATAAGTAGGAAATATATGGGTGACTTTTCCCCAAAAGTGATTACTAAGGGAGCTATGAGCCCTTGAAAATCTTGTTCCAAAATGTTTTTATTTAAAAATCTCAGAAGCAACTCGAGATAAAACAATAAATGTTTTGTTGAACTACGATGTTAAACATCTGAAAACTGGGTTTGGTATTTTCACCCCCTTTCATTGATTAAATGGGGTAGGCCACCCTCACTTTATCTGGCAACACTGCACAACTGGCTGCATAACTGCAAGGCACTAACAACCTGTAATGAAACTAAACATGTGGTTTTGTCGGAAACTGTGAGCCTGAGAGAGTTCCGACAATTCGACCTTTTTTGTTAACTCAGAAATTCTGATTAATAATTCACCACTAAAAATCAATTACAGCTTAGTGTTACAAAATTCAATGCGAAAAGAGGGTGGTAACCCCTGGCCCTCAAACCCAGTTTTCAGAGGTTTAATATCTTAGATCAACAAAACATTAACCAGGGAGTTGTATTTTAGCTTATGTTGGTTCTGATATTTTTACATAAAAGAATTTTAAAACGCGATTTTCAAGGAATCATAATTCTCTTAGTAATCACTTTAGGGGAAAAGTCGTCCATTTATTTCCCACTTATTTTTTCATAAGGAATCACCTCCAAGTGGGTTTGAGACCATTAACGACTCAACCTGTATAATTAACACAATTTTATATTTACTCAAGGGTCTTTGAGGATATTCTAACACTCAAATATAACTCAAAAATTACAAATCCATTCTGTCCAAAGCTAAATGAAAATACTCCTTTTCTAAACTATTATTATTTAATAAACATTTCAACAATCAAATATATTGAGCTGAAGATAGTACTGTCATTTTTTCTTGAAATAACTCTTCAGTTCACAAATAAGCTAGCCATTTCCAGAAATAACCCAACTGAATAAAATAGGGAGTAAATTATTTTAGACTAAGCTATGTCATCCAATATTCATACAAGCAATATGATAAAAAAAATGAATCTCATCAAGCAATTACTATGTTTAGTAGAAATCTGTGTTATTCACCCTTTAATTAAAATTAGTTTATATGAATTAATAGTTTGGCATGTGAAAGCGAGCGTTTATTTTTTTATTTTCCAGGAATTATCTGTATATTAAATAATATTTTCTAAAATAAACATTTATATATGATGCAGATGAACGAGAAAGATTATCAATGATATTCAAAGGAAGCTCTTATATGTGTACAAAGTTTGGTCAAGATTCACGTAGTTGATATTATTTTTAAAAAAATTATTCAAGTTTCAACTATTATTTTCATGTTGTAATATAAATAGTTGAAAGCCATTATATGGAAATCTCAAATTTTAATGATATTTTAATAGAAATGATGACATAAGCTAACATAGCTTAAAATCTAGGTACCCCTGGGATTGGAACTATAGGTTACAGCCAAGCCAATGTAACAAAGGTGTCCTAAGTAAATTTGAACTGTGTTTGGTTAAAATCTCACCTATTTTTGTTTTACTTTAGACACATTTGAATACATTTTCGTTGTATTTCAAGATATTCTTTCTAACGACTGAAGCTAATTGAGGTATTTGACAGATACAGGGTAGGGTACGGGGTGTTTGTAATTTATCAGATACTTTCTAAATATATAATGGATTTAAACAAGGAAACGCACTTTCTCCATTACTTTTTAATCTAGCCTTAGGACCCTTCTATAGAGTCTGTAAGCTACACATCCATATATTCTTTAAATCCTTAGAAATGGAAATCACGTCAACACAGTCCGTATCCTAAACCACGTGACAGTGCCAACCAATAAGAGAATCAGAGACTCTGTCCAATTAAACTATTCGAAAGAAATCTGTCTAGAGCAAAGCACAAGCAGACGTGATCTATGAAGCAGAGATAATAAAGGATACGAATGTGAAGTATAACCTACAAAAGTGATGCCACTCTTTCTAAGAACTTGATATTTCTCATACAACTTTTTCTGAGATGCCACATTTTCCCGGAATTTAAATTTTCATGAAATATATTTCTGAAATAGCTCCGTTATTGAAACTCGATTTCATTGGTGAATTCATATAGATGCACAAGCACATATTTACTTTGATGTGCGTGGTAGTCCTTACCAGTCGTCCATATGGACTAGTCCTTAGAAAGTTAAAGTTGAATCAACTTTTACGGAGTGGTAAAGACTAAGAGGACTTAGTAAATGGACTCTGTGGACAGAACAATATCTTAGTGTGGAGTCTATCTCTTACGCACCTTACGGATACGGAGTATGTAGATGAAGCTTTAGTCTCTAAAGTTTAGAGTATGCTATTAGGTTAGTGTTAAAGAATATATAAAGCTCGAAATTATTAAAGGAACAATGCATCTATTAAGATAAGCATATGATTTGGCTTTGTTAGGTAGTAATAAAGAAGCTGTTGAAAGAAATGCAGAAGTTTTATCAGAGTATAGTATGGAAATAGGTTTAGAAGTAAACACTGAAAAGACTAAATATGTGATCACACAAAGAACACAGATTGTGGACAAAAATTTAGAGATTACATCGAACAAAATGTCATTTGACAAAGTTATTGAGGTTAAATATTAACGAACAATTTTAACTAGCATTATAGGTATTAGAGTGTACATTAGAAAAATATACAACCAGGAAATGGATGATATCACTCAGTCAGTAAGTTGTTTACATCTCGCCTGCTTTCGAGGAATGTTAAATTCAGAATATACAATACAATAGTTTTACCAGTTGTTCTATATGGATGTGACACATGGTCTCTTAACTTACACGGTGAAAACAAATGTAAAGTTTTCGAAAACAAGGTGCTTAGAAAGATGTTTGGTTCAAAAGGGGATGAATATTTTGGTGGGTTGAGGCAGTTACCTAATTATGGGTTGAATACCTGTATTTACCTCAATACTTTGTTTGGGTAATCAAATCTCACAGATTACTGTGGGAAGGACATGCATTGTGAATGGGAGATTCTAGAAACGTATCCATGTATAAGAAGATACGATTGGTAATTCTTAGATGCAGATGGGAGGATAGCATTAGAATGGACCTGAAAGATCAAGGGTGTAATGAGTTGGAATGGATAAAACTAGCTCAAGATAAGGATAAGTGAAGTACACAAGTGCGACAATGAACATTCGAGTTACTAATTTCATAGAGTAAGTAAGCAAGTAACGACTCTTTTGTTTGTATAGTAAACATGTAGCATAAATAGAATAATCTTGCTTCATTGGGAAGGAGGCGTTAATGCGTTATTTTAGTAAGTGAACAGCAAATCTGTTGAAAGTGGTATTATTTTCAGTTTAGACATCCTTGACGTAGGAATGGTAACCCAGAAGAGAGTTAAAGATAATTCGCTTGGATATCCAAGAAGCAGTTTGTATATTTAACGATTCTTATCAAAATTAATATATTAGTATCGAGGAGGAACATGTAAAGTGAACATTCCTTTTATTTTTGAAAATATTATTTCACACACCCTGAATATCTTAATTTCCAGAATATGTGTAACTAAAAAACTAGCTTGTTTTGTTTTTTTATGATAGTAAAATAATATATCTGACTTGAGTTTAAATTTCAGAAAAAAAAAAAAAAAAACGCTATATCGTCTTACACACAGAAATGGAAAAGGTTACATTCGAGAGGTCACGCCCTTATTTCTGGAAATGACTTGAAATTGTTTATAAACTTGTGGCCCCTTTCTGCTGCTTCAACGTAGGCGAATCTTCATTGTTGAAGAATCGCAAAGGCCGCTTCATGATAGTTGAAGGAAGGCATCAGCTTCAAGATCACGGTGAAGGGACATTTGAATTATTACCCTTGTAGAATTTATAGAGATGGGTCGGTGCTTTCTCCCAACCTCTTCTCACTAAGAGCAGATCCAAGTCATGAATGGCGGTGTCCAGAATCTTGTGGAGTTTGTCGGTGAATGGATCTCTGCAGAAACATTGAATTAAAATACTATATTTAAAATGTAATATAATCAACATCTTTGATCTGAGATTAAATCTATCACACGTTTACTTTAAACACCTACGTAGAATATAAAATGTCTTATCATAATTTATTGTTTTTATTTATGTTTTATCATATTGCATATTTACCGGGAGGGACATGACATCCAGTTTCGGTCGGCTATATGTGGTGGAGACTAATAGCCGCTTTTGTGGCACAGAACGTTGACCAGAGTACACCACGTACTACCAGTAGTACCCGCAATGTGATGATGTGTTGATAGTTATCATGAAGAGGAGTCTTAACCTAAGTTAAGCTTTACTAACCAAACCCCAGTGACCGTTGGGAACATTCACATTACGGGAAAATTACTCAATGTACTAGTTGGGAATCGAATCCAGGACCCCTAGGCTCGTAGCCAGGTGCACCGATCACTAAGCCATGGGGCCGGTTATTGATTAATTTATTCAGCTATATAAGCATCTGTAGGTACGTGGAGTATACTTCAAGCTTGTTTAGTCTATTTTGAAAGTGATAGAATTCATGGTTCGAACATTAGTCAGATGTACTGAAAGTATTTTTTCTAAGTTGTTTCCCTTTATACCTCCTCACAAATGTGGATACATTTGCTTTAAATTATAATTTTACTAGTAGCTAGTACGCCCCATTGCCCCAATTTGACCTTTGACCCCAATTTGTGTGACGTAATAATTGCGTGTTATGTTGCAACATCCTGTTTGAGTACTGTGACCTACTTTCCTCTGATTGGTTGCTATAAATATCCTCCTTCCCCCACCAATTTTGACCTGCTTTCCACATCCGCCTCCCCCTCCCCCTCTACTACCAACCCTGGACATGTTGGTTCTTGATGATTGTTAATAGATATTGAGGTCATTGCCCCGGGAAACGGGGTTTTTCCCTGGCGCCAGTATGTCGGGAAGACAAGACAAGAATAGATATTGAGGTCATTGCCCCGGGCAACGGGGGTTTTCCCTGGCGTCAGTTTGACGGAGGGCTCGGCACGAAGCTTGCGCTATGGCTGACAAGCCTAGAATGAACATCGGCTCTTCTGTCACAAGGCTCTGTCCCGGAACAAGCAGCATGAACCTTGCGCTATGGTGCTTTGTGGTAGAGTGTGGTAATTTGTTCCAGAGACCCCCTCCTCCTTCGCCACCCTGACGCCATGTTTGAGTGACCTACTTTCCTCTGATTGGTTGCTATAAATATCCTCCATCCCCCACCAATTTTGACCTGCTTTCCACATCCGCCTCCCCCCTCGACTACCAACCCTGACGTGTTATGTCACAATTATGTCACAGTTATGTCAAAATATTTTCAAGATTTTCATAATTGTAAAACTTGTGGTTTTTTTTGTTTTAATTTTTGTAAAAGTAAATATATTATTATTAGATCAAAATATTTTTTCGGACATTAAATATTTGGTTGCTGTTTAAGTAACTAATTTGTTTAGTGTAAATGTTATATATTATATCAGCGTATATAGTTTCATCAACATATTAATTTAAAATAATTTCAAGATTTTCATAATTGTATTACTTGTGATTTTTTTTGTAAAAGTAAATATTTTTACGAACGTTAAATTTATTGTTGCTGTTTCAACGAAGCCACGGAGAGTGAGACAGGGAAGCACCTTACGGGAATCCGCTCTCCCAGAAAAAACATCATGACATGTGGCTAATATAGGGTTTTGAACCCCTGGCATGTGTAAGACCGTCTCTTTGCTTCAATTGGTGTACTAGTTCCCATTCCTCTCCCCCTTAAACCATCATTTTCAGTCAAACAGGGAATCGAAGCCTGGACACTTGACTCTGAGGGGACAGACAGACATGCTAACGCCACGCGGCCAAGTGATTCCTTAGACGTCTTGACCATTGACCACGCGACATAGATTAACAGACAAATACATGTCTCCCTTCACAGAGAGAGAGTTATACATTCTTTCTGGACACTTGGCGCAGCGGGCAGTCTTCCTAACACCGTGATGAGAAAGCTGCTGCCTCCTTTATATGTAGCATTTCCCTTCACCATTTAATACATATCATATTCTGAAAAAAAAATACACCTGCACACGAGAATCGAGCCCTGGAAACTTTGGCTTACATATGTATCTTAGTACGTGTACTGGTTTGTTCACATTAAGGGGGTAAGATATACTCGTAAATATATATTATGGATTAGATAAGCAATTCAACCCTGGATAGCAAACTAAGTCACAACAATGTTGGCGTCTCCTTCAGGTCTTTGATTGTCCAGCCGAGGATTTAAAAAATAATAACGACATTTTAGTGCTAGTTTTTTTTATTGACTATCAGCAATTGAATAATTTAAAACAACAACAACAACAACAAGCAGCAATATTATTTAGGTCTTTTGACCAATACATATAAAAGACATCTATCAGCCAGAAAATGAGTAGGAGTCAATTTTATTGTTAGTCTTTTTATTGACAATCAACAATTGATTAATTTAAAATATTCACAACAAGCAGCAATATTATTTAGGTCTTTTGACCAATACATATAAAAGACATCTACCAGCAAGAAAATGAGTAGGAGTCAATTTTATTGTTATTTTTTTTATTGACAATCAACAATTGGTTAATTTAAAAAATTCAAAACAAGCGGCAATATTATTTATGTGTTTTGACCAATACATATAAAAGACATCTACCATCTAGAAAATGAGTAGGAGCCACCTCCAAAATAGTTCAAGACACGTTGAGAGACGGTAGAGTGTATATTGACAATGTCTCCAGAGTTTTTACCTGGCAATCTTACTCTTCCAACAAACTCAAGCACAATAACATTAGGTTCGGGCTCTTCTGATAGCACAACGTTATAACTTTTGTTTTTCTCAAGTTCGTTTAAGCACTTGACACGATTGTATTCCTCTTTCTCGATCATGTTTAACGCCCTGCATAATACCTCCTCGTCCCAAAAGGTATCTTGGTGAGCAGCAGTTTGATGACATTGAATTTTGTGCCGAATAAGATTGGATAGCTTTGTGGAGGATCCATCACAAACGCAGTATTTAAACGGCATAATGTCTATTGAAGATGCAGCAAAAGAAATAAACACTCGCTCTTAACGTTTTTTTTTCAACATTTCACCACTAGCTCCTATGGCAGCAGCAGAGTACGTCTAGTTTATTAATTCACTTTTAAAATCACACTTTGTCCTCCGAGATATATCATACAGCGTGCTTTAGATTTAAAGCGCTTACAATCCAAATAATAGATTGACTTTGGAAGGAAAACGTTACCGAAACTGCCCAGGCTGAGTATGTAGTCGGCGGGCGTTTCACCTATAATTTTAACATTTGAATAATTTTTGTAAATTGTTAAATCCTCGAGATTTACAGGTTCTTCAGACTTTACCTCCTCCGGTGGTGGTGGACACGCAGCTGACTCTGCTGGCTGGTAAACAGGCGACTCTGACTGTGGATACGCCAGTGAATCTGAAGCCTGGTAGGTAGACGCCTCGGACGGTGGGCACACATGTGACTCTACTGACTGGTAGACAGACGACTCTGACGACGGGTACGCCTGTGACGTGTGGTGGGTAGACGACTCAGGTGGTGGGTACTCTGGGGCTGGGCACGTCTGTGACTCTGGGGGTGTGTACGGCTGTCTCTCTGAGGGCGGCGGCGGGAGCGTGAAGTACGGTGACGGATGGTGTGGAGCTCGGAAGGGTGGCGGTGGAGGTCGGGGTAACACAGCTACCACGTCTCCCTTGCGGAAATTGTAAACGGCGCACGTTATATCACACATATACGTTTCCACGATACTCTCGTAGGGTAGTACTTCCGTCGCTCGTATCGTGTGACAGGTAGAGTCACAAAACTCTATGTAGCCTCGCTCCTCTACTTTGTAAATTACCTGTCTATCACACTCCGCGACACTGTGAACATTCTCTCCCGTCATATAGGCACGCCCCTCCATCGTATGGCCCACAAACATTAAATTAATATAGCCGGATTGAAGCATGGTGAGCGTACCTGAGAGCTAAACGTCCTGTAGAGTCCCCTATGCTCCGCTGCCCGTTGTTGTTGTTAACTGCCGTGTCTCTTAAGCACGTTCAAAGTTCAAAATGGTAGGTGAACCGGGTTTTACTCCGGCGCAGGTAAATACCAGTTTTTCTTTATTTAACTCACACACGTCTTCATCTGTAAGAGTACCAAACCGGCAGGGTAGAAATACACAAAACTCGCCGTCTAGATAGGCTATTAGGTGTCTCCCGAACTTTGTATTGACGGCTTTTAGTTTATCCACCGAGTACTTTTGATCTACAGCTAGATCACACAATTTGACGGTCTGCACCGCGTCGACGATATTTACCAGCTGCTGTAACTTGTCTACAAACATTTATAAATAGACAACCAAGTGGGCACCCCTCTTTATAGCCACCCCCTCCCTCGTTTGACGTCACACGATATATTATTGTCTCGACTTGTCTTGTCTGCCCGCCAACCTGGCGCCCGTGTCGATGACCTCGATATCTAAGCTTGTCTCAACTCGTCTTGTTGTGCCGACATACTGGCGCCAGGGTTGCGACATAACACGCAATGATTACGTAATTGTAAAAACCCCAAGGTTGTTGAGGTCAAGATCTATTCTCGTCTCGTGAGCCGTCAAGCTGACGCCAGGGAAAACCCCCCGCTGCCCGGGGCAATGACCTCAATATCTATTCTTGTCTTTTCTGCTCGACATACTGACGCCAGGGAAAAACCCTGTTGCCCCGGGCAATGACCTCGATATCTATTCTTGTCTTGTCGGGCCGACATATTGGCACCAGGGAAAACCAGATGCCCGAGGCAATGACCTCAATATCTATTCTTGTCTTGTCGGGCCGACATACTGGCGCCAGGGTTGGGACATAACACGCGATGATTACGTCATAGGAAAAAATCTCAAGTTGTCCGGTCCGAGAGCTGCGGGTGGAGGTACATTTCCAGGCATTTCAACAGACGCTACCAAACAACCAATTTTAGTAGACTTGTGACGGGGGTAGTGGCCCCTAACTGTGGATTCCGAGGCCCCTGATTGTGCATAATTAGAGATGCTAGAGTTGCGACATAACACGCAATGATTACGGCATAGGAAACAAACCCAGGTTGTCCGGTCCGAGACCTGCGGGTGGAGGTACATTTCCAGGCATTTCGACAGACGCTACCAAACAACCAATTTTAGTAGACTTGTGACGGGGGTAGTGGGCCCTAACTGTGGATTCCGAGGCCCCTGATTGTGCATGTGTCAGCTAGAGTTGTGACATAACACGTCAGGGTTGGTAGTCGAGGGGGAGGCGGATGTGGAAAGCAGGTCAAAATTGGTGGGGGAAGGAGGATATTTATAGCAACCAATCAGAGGAAAGTAGTTCACTCAAACATGGCGTCAGGGTGGCGAAGGAGGAGGGGGGTCTCTGGAACAAATTACCACACTCTACCACAAAGCACCATAGCGCAAGGTTCATGCTGCTTGTTCCGGGACAGAGCCTTGTGACAGAAGAGCTGATGTTCATTCTAGGCTTGTCAGCCATAGCGCAAGCTTCGTGCCGAGCCCTCCGTCAAACTGACGCCAGGGAAAACCCCCGTTGCCCGGGTCAATGACCTCAATATCTATTCTTGTCTTGTCTGCCCGACATACTGGTGCCAGGGAAAAACCCCGTTTCCCGGGGCAATGACCTCAATATCTATTAACAATCATCAAGAACCAACATGTCCAGGGTTGGTAATAGAGGGGGAGGGGGAGGCGGATGTGGAAAGCAGGTCAAAATTGGTGGGGGAAGGAGGATATTTATAGCAACCAATCAGAGGAAAGTAGGTCACGGTACTCAAACAGGATGTTGCAACAAAACACGCAATGATTATGTCACACAAATTGGGGTCAAAGGTCAAATTGGGGCCATACGCCACCCTAGCTACTTTACTTATACATAGCCCATAAATGTAATTAAATGTTTAAACCCTGAACAAGAGTACTTGAGATGCAGTGTAAAAAAACTCAGCTTTACTTTTATTCGGTTCAAAATTAAATTTGTATGGAAAGGAAATTTTGGTTTTTTTTAAATACTATTTAGCATAAGTCTATATATGTCAAAGAAGACACATTATTATAAATGCTACGGCAAAGTCCATTTTGATGTCAAAATCTATGGTCATCTTTAATCTCAAGAAATAATAAATCACACCACTAGATTTTCACAATTTAGTAGTAATAAACATTGTTCCAAAAATGCAAAATATTAGTTTCATTTTAAAAATCATTATTTTTGTATTATTATAATTATAATAATAATAATATATCTTGAAGATTATTATGTAAGTGAGTTCAAAAGCTCACAGTAAATTATATTTTATTTATAAAGCTACAAAAATACATTATTCACACTTTTAAAATAACGAGTAAAATTGGAGAAAAAATACTTGTCTGGACAATTTGAATCACCGTTTTTAACTAGAATCTAAATTGTTGTATTTTTTGTTTTTATTTTGATAAACGTCAAACCAAATACTTCTAATATTTTCGTTTTTCTTCATTTTATGTCATTCATTAATTTCATTATAGAGATGTTTAAATTATACACTTGCACAACTAAAACAAAAAACAGGCAACGCCTTAGTTAACGGTATTTGAACTGCAATTTACTTTTATCAAGTTAATTAAAATGATTACTATTCAAAGTATAGCAAAAACAGATAATTTGTTAAAGTTATTAATGGTATGTATTTTATCAGTTTTCAGAAAATCTTTGATACTTGTATAGTAAATAACATATACATTTGAAATATTTTTAAGAATTTGAGAAAGGGCTTAGATTAATGTTTATTTTGATTTAATTTGTTTAAATTATTTCTTTTATGTTTTCCAACAACTTAAGAAAGAACTTATTGAAAACGCCAGCCTGGGGAAGATGTTGATCTGTAAACAATTTAATAGAAGTCAAAATGTTAATTTTACTAGATTAGTTCAAGTACTATCTATTTCAACTCCCTTTTATATTCACAGATTTGACGTAAAGCGATTATGACATAGTTTAATTGCCGACTAATTTAAATTTACATTAAGTAAGGCATGGACAAAGCTGAAAAACTATTCATAATAATAAAGATGCTCGATTATAGCTAATGGATCCATATCATCACATCTTTTAAAATAGCTGGATTAAACAAAATATTACTAGATAACTCAACTTTTGTACGCCTAATTACAGCAAATTTATCTAAATCCTATATGTGCCAGAGAAGTTCATAAGCTGACAAAACAACCATGTGTGCTATGATAATAATAATTAGCACCGCGTCTTACTACCCCTTCGGGTTGTACGCTTAAGTACTATTTACGCTAACGGTTTAGGAATTGAGAAGGTTGGATATAGAGAAAGTGAACCCACATTTGCGTAAAGGGAAGAATGGAAAATAATTTGGGAACCCGAGAGAGATTCGAAACTTGATCTCCCCGTACTCGGAAGGCCAGCTCAACATGAAACCAGCGTGTTAGCTAACTACGCCACTGAGGGGGTGTGAGGGGTGCTATAATTTCTTTTTTTAGAAATAGGGTTAATTTTCCCACTTGACTCTCACTGTGTGGTTGGTATAGTTTTTTTTATGGCGCTGTATCACTACCCGTTTGGATTATACGCCTATGTACTAATCACATCAATGTTTTAGGAATTAGGAAGGTTTAATTTAGAGGAAGTGTAGCCGAATTTGAGTGGACATCCATTTAGGCGAGACTACTCTCAGAACACCCGACCGGGATCGAACACCGATCTCCCTGTCTCCAGCAGTCTAGTTTATTGCAAAAGTAGTGCCTTAAACCATGATGAAGCCACTGAAGTGGATGTGGGGCATGGTTGAGCTGTGATGGCTACTTGGGTTAAGCGTTTATTAGTGGTGATTAATATGTTTATCACAACATTATTTAACCAACTACCCCCCTACCCCCATTGTAATAACTACCTATTGCTGAAGAGGAGTTGTTGAGTTGATTCCGGCCGACGAAACGGTCCATCAACGTGACTGAACACACAACCCAGCCTGTTCTCATCCACGGAGATGCCAAGGAAGTCTAGCATGCTGCTTAGATGCTTGCGAGGATCCGAGCGGAGTTTTTCAAAATGCAGCACCATTGCTTCTCTTCCCTTGGTGTAGTTTATCCAGGTCGCTGCTAGGTCACGCCAAACAATGGCCAACTGTGATACGAAACGTTGCCACTCTGAAACAAGGGGGTATTACAACAAACAACCAGATTTTACGCTTCCCAAAGATTCAAAGTTTCTGCAACAGCTCCCCTCCCCCCCAACCTCTTTATATTTGTTATATTAGTGCATTCACCAATAGGATTATTAAAGACTTAATCAAAGAGTATTAGTGAAGAGTGATACTATGAGCATTTGCATGATAAATCACATGTAAACTCATATTTTATCCGGCACTCCCCACTAAAAACAAATGGGATTCGATCCACCAGTATGGGTGTCAACCCATGTGTTTCGCCATTTGGGAAGGAACTAGCTCAAAATATTATGAACTAAAAATGAATAGCCAAGCTATTATATTTGTTAATTACGGTCATAGCTGCATCTAAATATCATATTTTAAAATTGTTAAATGAAACCTAGACAAAGGAATCGAAACCAGGTCCTTTTGGCACAGTACATCAGTGCTCTGACCACTTAGCTATCCAGGAATCGTCCTGTGTTCATGGTCATTCATCGCTCATATTTTAATGCAGAGTCTGTGATGAACGTGCGGAAATCATCAGCTACATATGTGTGATCAATTAAAATCCCGAGCTTTCAGATAACGTAGCCATTTTCGCCTCGATAGGACTTTATGCTAACACTAGTACAGTTACAATAATTGTAAAAATATGCATATAAGATGGATTATTTAGCCAAGCTATCATATTTGTTAATTGCGGCTATAGCCGCATCATTTTTCCATTTAAAGGGTATTATATTTAGATGTGGTCCTTCGAGGGCATACTCTAGGCACCAAGAGACCAAAAGCATCTTTACTCATTCTACAAAAAACTTTCAAATTTATTAGGGTCTGCACACATTGGCTACTATGTAACAGCAGTGTATCCTATTAGATATAACAGCATGACCGCAGTAGCTTCTTTATAAATTTATTTGTATTTCAAAGCTACCACCAAGATGCTCACACATCCTCATCATCTGACATCTCAATTGAAACTGAATAGTTGCGTTACAGCTGTTTGTGTGCAGCTGTGAATCTGGTTTCATGAAACTAGTTTTGTTGGTGTCTGCCCTGCCTAAAGCATGAAGAAACAACTTCCCCGCCAGAGTCCTTATTTAGGTAGCACATAGAATAACTGATTTTTTTTTTAATGGAAGGGGTGAAAGGCTGAACACAGACATCCATTGTATTTCACATAACACGGTTGCAGTAAGCAAAGATAGACAGGCTACTTAGCTGAACCCAGATCTTCCCATCATAAGCAATTCAACTTATTGCAAGAGTGATGCCTTAGACCATTCGGCCACTGAAGCGAGAAACACTATAAAGCTATACCAGATAAAATCTCGCCTGATGAAGCCACTGTTGAGGCTGTGAAAAGTGATTCCAGTACAGAATTAAAAGGCATTTAGGGTGAGTAAGACAATAGTCAAGAAGCGTATAACCCGAACGGGTAGTAAGACACGGTGCTAAAAAAAAAAAAAGTCAAGAAATTGATCCGACAGTAAAAGAGTTGTGGGAGGATTTCAAGGCAGACCTAAGGTTTATTGAATGTAGTTTATGTGTCCAATACATAGCTCAATTTTCTAGCTTAAGGAAAGTGTTTTATTTTATTAGAGTGGGACGATACCTTCTTACAATTTTCCGGTCCTTTAGTTTGATATTTTAACAGTTTTTTTACGGCTCTTATACTTGGCGGAGACATTAAAATCGCTTAGCAATTAAGTAATTCTTTATATAAGCTGTAAAATTTGTAAACCATGCTTTTTATTAAACTGTGGTGCTCTTTTTGCCAATATGTTTTTGTAACATAGAATATATTTTATTTTTACACATCTTTTGATCGCGCTCAAGCAAATATTGCGTTTTCTGTGGATTTCGTTCGTATGTACACTCTGTTTATGTGCTGATTAATGCTTCACTTCAAATATTATTTTTAAAATTTATTGGTTGACGTATTTGGTTTGGGATTTGCATGATTATCTTGATATTGTACATGAATTATTAGAGCATTTCTAAACATGCTAGAAATTTAAAATTTGACATTGTTGTGTCCTTACACATACACATATTTAGTATTTTACACGAACTACATAACTCGCGCACGTATTAACACCAAAAGCACAAAGATAAAGTCTTAAAACGGAACGTGTTGTCCATCACTTCCTGCTATGAATACTCTAGTCAGTTCAGTCCAGATGGACCAACTTAACATATACACATCCCTGCTAAGGAGTATATTACATTCCTCCCCTCCTAGATATATACACATAATCTTTCAAGTACACAAGAGTACGCCACTATCTCCGTGGCCTCAGGAAAGGCCATGAATCTGGTGTTGCTGGTTGTTGATCTGTGTTGTCCATCAGTGCTGTTGGTTGCTGTTCCTGTGGCTGTGGGTTTTCTACTGATTGCTGCTCGTGGTCTTCTCTTGCCAGAGGTGGTAGTGTTTTTGAAGTGGTATTGCTCTCTGATGTGTCACAAGGTATTTAACTGGGTATCTTGCCGGTTTAACTTGTGAAGATGGTCTCTACGAGGCATCCTCTGGTTGAGGTGTTCTTTCATAGCGTTTTCGAAGTTGGTCTATGTGTCTTGTTTGTCCAAGTTCTTCCTTAAAACTGACACGGTACATATTCCTCCCTAACACGTCAGTGATCACTGCTGGCATCCATTTAGGCCTATTTACTCCATACTGCCTTGTCCAGACTGCTGCTCCTTCAGTGAAGATTCGCATATTCTCCGTATCTTGAGGGAGTGCCGCAAAGCCTGTTGTTTGTCTATTTGGATGTAGCACATCAAAGCGTGTTCGGAGTTGGCGATGTATCAGAAGCTAGGCTGGACTTTGGCCTGTAGTTCCAGTGGGGGTTTTCCGAATCATGAGGAGGATTCTTGCGAGCCTAGTATGCCAGTCGCCTGTCATTCTTCCCAACTGTTTCTTAACGGTTTGAACCATATGTTCTGCTTGCCCATTGCTTGCAGGGTGATATGGTGCTGTTGTTAAATGCTTAATTCCACTGAGCCTAAGAGATTTTTCAAACACCTCAGACACAAAATTACGGCCATTGTCACTTACTAGGACTGTTGGAAGCCCATGTGTAGCAAAAAGTATCTTAGTTCCATTATTATGCACGTTGATGTTGTAGACTTCATCAGTCTGACCTCAGTCCATTTAGAATGCGCATCCACAAGTATTAAAAGATTTCTTCCTTGTATCGGCCCTGCCATGTCAATGTGTAGACGAATCCACTGGCTTGTTGGTGCTATCCCTGACTGTACTGGGGCCTGTGGTGGATTGTTCTGGCTTTCTTGACAGTCTTGGCAAGTTCCCACTACTTCCTCTATGGTTGCGTCCATCTTAGGCCATCATGTATAGGTGCGAGCTACTGCTTTTGATCGCACCACACCTTGATGTGTAGCATGAAGCATGAGGAGAAACCTTTTGTGGAGTTTATTTGGCAATTTCACTTTACTACCCCAGAGTAAGCATTCTTGTGACAAAGATATTTCCGAGCGTCGTGCGCTGTAGGGCTTGAAATCCTCCCCCGCCTCTTCTTCGGGCCAACCCTGTAAGGCCCACTCTTTAACCTTACACAGCACAGAATCCTTTATTGTTTCCCTGGCAATTTCAATCACTGAGATATGCGGGTCTTCCATGTCTAGCATAAAAATGCCCCTGGGTTCTATATTCACAGTTTCTGAAGTGTTCAATGGAAGTCGGCTAAGCCCATCTGTATTTCCATGGTGTTTCGCTGGTCTATAAATAATGTTATAAACATAACCTCCTAGCATTAAGCAACACCGTAACATTCGAGGTGTCATAACACTTGGTGTCTGGAGGGTAGGATGAAATAATCTTAGAAGTGGCTTGTGATCTGTGGCTATATGAAAGATCGGCCCAAGAGAAACTGCTGGAACTTGTTGACACCAAATATAACCCTGAAAGCTTCCTTATCGATTTGAGCATAGTTACGCTCAGCTCGTGACAGTGTTCTTGATCGAAATGCTACCGGAGCTTCCATTCCATTGTCCATAATATGGGAGAGGTCTGCTCCATCCCCGTTAGGAGATGCATCACAAGATAGTATCAAAGATCTGCTTCTATCATGATGCGTCAGAACTAAGTCTGATATTAAAATGGCTTTTAGCTTATTGAATGCACTCTCGTAGTTTTGAGTCCACTGCCATGGTGCTTCTGTATCTAGAAGACAGTGTAGTGGTTCCAAAACGGTAGCTTTGTCCTTCAGGAATCTCTCATAAATATTGAGAAGTCCTAAGAAAGGCTGAAGTTCTGTTTTATTCTTAGGTACTGGAGCTTTGTGTATGGCTTCAGCCTTGTCTTGTAGGGGTTGAATGCCTTGGGCATCTACCTGAAAACCTAAAAATCACACTGCTGGAACTCCAAACCTGCACTTGTCCTTCCTTAACCGCAACCCTGCATCACTCAATCTTTGTAGTACTTCCTGTACTCTGGAATTATGTTGTTCTCTATCGTTTCCCGATATAATTATGCCATCCAGAAGTACCACTGTACCTGGTATACCTGCTAATATACCTTCAATCAGCCTCTGAAATATCCCCGGTGCTGCACTAATTCCAAAAGGCATTCTTGTCACCTGCATCAAGCCTTTTGGCGTATTAACCGTCAATATTTTAGAAGATTATTCAACCACTTTAACTTGAGCATAAGTGTGTGCAAGGTCAAGCCTAGAAAATATGGTTCCACCTGTTAGGTATGCAAAAGCTTCAGTTGCAGTTGGTAAAGGGTATTTGTCAGGACATAGCGCTTTATTAACTGTGCTCCGGTAGTCCCCGCACAACCGCAGAGATCCATCTCGCTTTGGCACAATCACTAGGGGTGTAGCTCACTTGGAAAATGATACTGGTTTGTATATCCCTTCCTCAACTATCCTTGTAATCTCTCGATTGACATCGTCTGCCAGTGCCAGTGGTATTGGACGGCTCCGTAGATACTCAGGTTGCACTGAGGGGTCCATTTTTAATGAAACTGGTGGTCCAACATATTCTCCTAGTTTGTGATCATCAAAAGCAGAGAATTTCTGCACTGTCTCCATGAACTTACT
The DNA here is from genome assembly GCA_039000515.1 of Timema cristinae. Lineage (NCBI taxonomy): Eukaryota > Metazoa > Arthropoda > Insecta > Phasmatodea > Timematidae > Timema > Timema cristinae. Next base: position 34,564,835 of record JBCFYV010009882.1, read on the forward strand.
ATCCGTGATATGGTGAATTCCTTGCACTTTAATTCCCAACTCGTTGAACCAATTTCTCCCGAGGAGGCTTGGCCCATTTCCTTCCACTACTGTTACGGGCAGAGTAGCAGACAGACCATTGTATGTGGCCTCCACATTACACCAACGCAGGATACAAAAAGGTTGTTTTGTTCCCCAGGTGCAAAGCTGAATATCGGAACTCATAAGTTTTGGTTTAGAGGTACATATTTTTTCATAGGTTACTGAGCTGATAACTGTCAGGGCTGCTCCTGAATCAATCACCATGTGATGTTTAGTTTCATTTAACATCACATTTATCTGGAAGGGTGGGTTGTCTCTAGTTTCAGATCCCATAGAAAACAGCTGATATGTCATATCTAATTATGATCTTGCAGGTTCCATGGGTGCTAAATGGTTTTTTGTGGGTGTAGCACTCTTCGTTTGACATCATTTTGTCTCTTCGACCTACATGCCCTTTCTATGTGACCCAAATTCTTACAAAAACGACAAATCGCATTCGCCATGGACATTCAGAGGTTAGATGCTCTTTGTCACAATGATAACACCGTTGATTCTTTTGTTACTTGGAGAAAATCTTTGTAGATTATTGGCACCTCTTTGTTGAGATTGGTGGTTTCTAGATAGTCTGTGTACTTCAATTGGGCCTGCTTCTTGGTCTTGGTACCCCACTGGTGTTGCGGAAGTTGGCCACATCACACTTTGATGGTGTGCCGCTGCTTCGATACTTACTGCCATGGAAATTGCCTCATCTAACTTCATTTCACTTTTAGAAAGCATTTCGCACTGTACTGTCTCATCCGCGATCCCGCAGCATCCGATTTGTAAATGTTCCAAAGTTACAACGGTTGGTCATTTCTCTCAAAACGGCAACATATTCCACAATGGACTCGTAGGGTCGCTGATTCTTTTTGCTGAAATTGAAAGTTTGTTCAATTTCATTGTGCTTTGGTGCAAAATGGCCGTTTAAAACACTAACTAAATCACCAAATGATTTAGAATCGGGATACTCTGGCGCAACTAACGCAGTTAAGCGATCAAATGTTATATTCCCGATCACACAAAACAATATATACCGTTTCTTGCAATCGTCGATTATATCATTAGCAATGAAAAAGTGTTCCAACCTCTTTGCGTAGTTCGTCCACGTGTGTGGTTGGTTAGTATCGAATTCCGCGAAACTTTATAAAAACACTGCCATTATGAGCACTTCGGTGGATTGACCTATATCATGGGTTGCGTATCAATCCCTTCGTCGCCAAACTGTTGTGTCCTTACACATACACATATTTAGTACTGTACATGAACCAGATAACTCGCGCACGTATTAAACCAAAAGCACAAAGATACAGTCTTAGAACGGAACATGTTGTCCATCACTTCCTGCTATGACTACGCTAGTCAGTTCAGTCCAGATTGACCAACTTAACCTATACACAGCCCTGCTATAGAGTATATTACAGACATGATGATAGATTTAAAGAAAATGTTTCCTATAAGAGTACAAAAACGGAAGTTTAATATGGTGGACTCAAAATAGAGGATCAAATTAGGACAGAATTGTTGAAAATGGATAGTTCCTCTTCTAATCTCTAAAGATTTACTGTAATGTATAACTTTATTTTGTTTTAACTCTTTAACAACCAATTATAGCTTCGTCACTCGTATTTGTTTTTTAAATATCATCGAGGCAATAACTCAATATTGTGTATATAGAAGCTATAACTTAATCATCAAAATATATTTCATCTCTTAACACATGTATGGGCCTATATTATATATTCATTTTGATATTGTGTCTAAGTCATTATAGTTCTACATTTAGCATTTTGTTACACGATTTAAACTAATAAAGGATTAATATTTAATTCGAATTTAAGATGTTTCTACCTTCCCTGTAGTTAATTTTATATACAAAAAAAGAACAAACTTACTTTAGAAATTTCCCGCTCGAAGAACGATTACACCAGTTGGTTTGACAATAAGATATTACTTGATTGAAAATTTCTGGTAAATAGGTAGTAGATGAAAATAAAAATTCCTCTTTATAAAATAGCTATTTCTAAAACTTCAAGTTATTCATAACCATCTATTTAAAAATACCAATATGTCAAATAAGTGACTGTATGAAAAAATAAGTTTGAAAGCTTATAACATAATGTTTCCCAAACTGTGATACTCATAGCAAGAGGGGTAGGCAAAGAATTTCAGGAGGTGCATAACCTACTAATGAGTTTGATTAGTAATAAATAGTTTTTGATGTTAATAAGTCTTAAACAAACTAGCTCAGATATTTATACAATGTCACAAAATTTTATAGGGTTTACTTTCCAAATTGCAATGGCTTTATTTGGCTTGGCGTTGTTAAAATTTAGAACGACCGTTTATGTTTCACACTATAGCAGGTATTTATGTCCTTTTTATTCGTTCTCATTTTAAGAAAAAGTATAATGGCAAAAAAAATCTACCTCGAGATTATGCTGAATATCTACGTTTTATTTACACCCGAAACCCAAAGAGTAGGTACGTTTTTCAATAATGTTTTCCCCGCCCCCATGTCTGCCTGACTGTCTGTCTATCTGTCTTTGGCCACGGATCTAAAAAGGTTTTATGTACATTATTCAAACTTGATATTAAGATTTTATAGGGCTATACCTCAGAACGTTTTTTAGATTTTGACCTTAGCCCTAGAATAATGGAAGTTTACTCATGAGTGATATTTTTAATATTCTAACTTTTCTAAAATGTCTCTAGAGATTTGGTTTCAAATGGGTATATTGAGAGTGTTCGACAGGACAAATAACATAATATACTAGTTTGTGTGGTTAACATTTGTTTGAGGGTAGTTTATTTTGACTTTTTTTTTACTATTTTAAGAATGGCTTAATAATTGATTTGGTTCTTAATGGTTATCTTGGGAGTGTATGACATGAATTATAATGTATACGTGATATTAAGGTAAACATTCACTTAAGTTAGTTTTAAAATGACTGATTTGCCAAAGTTTTTAAATATTTAAAAAATTGCTCAAACGATTTGGTTCAAAATGGGTAGACTATCTGGTTGATTTTTTTAGAATATCAATAATCGTATCCATAATTTTTTATACAAACATTGATTTACCAACTAGGGTTTTTTGAAAAATTTTATTTCTACTTTCTCATATCAAGAGAAAGTATTGTAATCGTGAAAATTTTTTACCTAAATATTATGATGAATCTTTACGTTTTATATCTGTCCAAAACAAAAAAAAAAATAGATTTTACAATTCTGTTTGTCCTCCTGTCTTTATGTCTGTATGTGCATTTGTTTGCCTGTCTGACTGTTCCAGGTGACGAATCTAAAACGTTTAGATGGATTCTGTTCAAACTTGATATTTATATTATACAAGGCTACACCTTAAAATGTGTTTTTGAATTTCTACTTTGGCCCTAAAATTATGAGTGTCTTACTGATGAATGATTTTAGTTTCTTCCAAGTTTTTAGAAAATGACTAATGATTTTGTTTAATATTGATTTTTAGAAAGTGGGTGATCTCTCCAATAACACTTGTAACGTCTCGTCGATTATCGCTCCGATGCTTGGGAACCATTTGTAACAGTCTGACGCTTATTTCCCCGCGATTGGGAATCTATTGTCGCGACCGGTATTTTCTTGACACGTTCCTGAAAATTGTGATATAAATATTTTCTAATTTAAACACATTTTATACATGTTATTGTATATTGTTTTATTTATAAATTACAGACACCACCTTGTTTTAATTATCGACAAAAGTACATGTTTGAAAGTTGCACTTATCATAGTGAAATTGCCACCCAGGCGCACACACGTCTTATCCCGAAATGACAGGTAACAACACTGTGCAGTTAAAAAAAAAAAAAACTACTCATTTGGCTTCACTTTGAAATTGTGACTGAGAGCTTCTGATCTCTTGCGGACACAAATTGAACTGTTTCTAGAAAAAAGAAACAAAATACCAACGTTTTAAAACTAAGCATATTGCCCTCTCTCTCGCATCTACACAGCGAGGTTTTTTCCTTGTTTATTATTAAAGCTGTAAACAAGCAAACCAAAGTGTTCTTGACCGCAGCAGCCTTGCACGTGTTGAAAGTGTGACAACAACAGTACAGCCACGGACTAATGAAATTGACACAATATAACTTTACTTACTCCAGAAAGCAATGCAAAAAAAAAAAGGATCATTACACACTCCATAGTTAAGTTTTGGGTAAAAATTCGTTGTGTTGTGTTGTTGACTGACAAATGCTTTTTCATAATTCGAATTATTTAGAAAACGGCTTTAACGATTTTGTTTAAAATGTACACATGGGGAGTGTTTTACATGAAAAAAGAATTTTTACCACGAAAAATTAGTATTCACTTTTATTTAAGGGTAGTTTATTGATGACTGCTATTTTTAATGGTTTATTTTAATAAATGGGCCTATTGATCTGGTTCTAAATATGTATCTACTAAGTTTTTTATTGTAAATTATTATGTAAGATTTTTTTGTAAAATAAATATTTTATACAAGTTTACTGTTGACTGATTTTGGTACAATTTGATTTAAAAACCGATTTTAAAGATTTTGTTTGAAATCGGTATCAGAGAACTATATTTTTACATGATCGATGTTTATGTATTCCTATTTTTCTAAAATAAATCAATTTAAGGGTATTTTACTTATGACAAATTACAGAAAATTTGAAATTTTATGAAATTTGTATTGAAGCTTTAGTTCAAAATTGATATTTGGAAATAATTTTTCTTGCTAATTAGGTTTTTATTTTTACAAACTACAAATAATTTTTGAGTAGCTTACAAATAATTTATTTTTGAAAATTTGAAGTTGGTTGAAAATATTTGAACAATATGGTTTAAACTCTATAAATAAAGAGTATTTATGGTTTGTAATTAACAAGATAATGTGTTTGTTTTATGAGAAATTCTTACTCAAGGGCTTTTTACTGAAAACTATTTTTGAAATCATTTCTTTGAAGCAACAAATATGAGAAATATTGTGCGATTGTGTCATAAAATAATTTATTTTATGAATAGATAGAAATGATATGTTGGTAAGCTACGGCCCTGAAACCAGTACGTGACAGCCAAAAGTTTGGGAAACATTGTTAAATCATTTAAAAAGATGTATGAGAAGGTTTGTCTAGGACGTCTATTATTATTATAGTTTCTACAAGTGCTTAGTATACAAAAGATAAATGTATCTCCCAGCGTTTGTAATAAATTCTCAGACACTTTTATCTCACTTGCTTTCGCCCCATGGGCAGAATAAATTTTGACCCATGCGTTACTATTTGCACATTAAATTTCCCTTTAATGTTATGCTGTCACAGTCTGATTCAATATCTTGTAGTGAAGCGGCACACACAGTCACAGAATAAACCTTTGAAAGAGCAAATCTATTACTAACGTCCCATTTCACTTGTTGAAAATGTAGAACTGCTTCTAAAACCACAAGAAAGCTATTTTTGCTGCCAGATCTCGTTTATTCTACGATGTGATGGGCTATCTATCATTCGCTAACGAGTATGACTGTCTTCCACTGTCTTCCACAGATATCATTAGTTGATATTGTGGGCTCTTAGGTGACTGTAAAGATCATTACTGGAGTTACAGACTCTCCCACAATGTTGGCATACGTTGTCTGCGTTAACCGCTGGCCGTTGAGCTTTGACTCTCCTGTGATGTATTCGTTCTTTCCTGGCATTACGCTTGTCAGATTGGTGTATTCGTTGTTGTAGTTCTAAGGGTTGTTGGCCTTCGTGGACAAGCCAACGCCATGCTTGGTAATTGACTGCTGTGAACTCCTAGTTATCAATGTCAATTAGGCACTTTTTCATGTTGGACTTAAGAACGTCCTTGTACCGTTTGTTCTGTCGCCCCCAGGTTTCGTTGGTCATCCTTCAGCTGTGAATACATAATCTGCCTTGGGAGTCGAGTTTCAGGCATTAGAGCAACGTGACCTGTCCATCGAAGTTGATGCATGATAATCAACACTTCATTACTGGTGGTATTGGCCTCTTCCAAGACACTGATGTTAGTAGGTCGGTCTTGCCAGTTCACTATGAGGATTCTCCTAAGACAACGCTGATGGTACCTCTCCAGGAATTTTAGGTGCCTTCTGTAGATGGTCCAAGCTTCGCACCCATAAGTAAGAGTTGGTAGTATGATAGTTTGTTACACGTACAGTTTGGTCTGGGTTCTCATATTATGGCTGACAAAGACTATTTCTCGCAACCGTCCAAAAGCTGCGTTGGCACATTTTAGGCGGTGTTGGGTTTAACCATCAATATTTGCATTTGTCGATAGGTGATTCCCAAGGTAAGGAAAGTGTTTGATGTTCAGCAAGACCTCCCCGTTGATTATGATGGCACGTTGGAATTAATTGCAGGTTGATTCAGAATCTGCATCTTTCCGATATTAATGCCCAGACCAATTAAACTATATGCATCATTAAATGTATTCAAAATATTCTGCAGACCCTCTTCTGAGTTTGCCAAAACAATGCTATCATCCGCCTACCGGAGTTTGAGCACTGACGTTGTAGATATTGGTCTTCACTCGTAGTCTTCTAAGGTTGAATGAGCCACCATCCATTCTGTACACTATTTCTCCACGCGGTGGCAGTTTCCCATCTATAAGATAAATTATAGTTCTAACAAATATTGAAAATATATTGGGGCAATTCCACATTCCTGTTTGTCACCCGTTGTGATCTCAAAGGTTTTTCTACGATTATAATCTGGCAATGATTTAATAGGGCCTCAATTGTGTTCCACTTACTATTGGTTGGTTAGTATGTGTCATCCTATTGTAACATTACATTACATTATGTTACAATAGGACCCGCCCCATGCTGACATTTACGCATATCTCTCTGTAATTCATACTACCCGCTCCAATTATACCGACACTAATAGAATCCCTACAATAGTAATATTCTCTATTGTAGTTCACGTAGGTTGGTAATAATAATAAAACAATTCTGAACAATGATATTCTTTCTACATATTCAATTTCAACATAATAAAACTGTTCGTGTACTTCCCGATTGAATCTTCTGAAACTAGCAACCACCAAGACTGGCTTACACCTATCATCCTAAATTGACGCGTGGGCCGAGCGAACTACGATGTCCAACAAGATGTAATCCACTCCGTCCTGTTCTACTAACATGTAATGGGCCGGCCAATATTGGACGACTAGAGAATGTCTATCAACCTATTCACCTGCCCTCTTATGGTATAAATATGAACTACTTTCAAAACATCAGGTGATTGAAGAATCGGTTTGGAAGTCGGATGGAGCCATCACAACAAAGGGCCTACGTGATCTTCCAAAGCCACCATGACGTCACCGAGCGTGTGTTCAGTTCTTCCACCTTGATTATATTGCGACGAAACACACTATATATTGTGATGTGCGTGTATGTTAAGATGACTTTATAATTTCAACGATTGACCGAGGAACATTGTCCTGGACTTAGACAATGTCAGGATAAAACATTTGCATATTATATCTTCATCGGAATCGTAACTATGGCAATTTATTTATTGGACTCTGATTTAATTTTAACTTTTAGAGTCAGCCATGTTAGATGTTGTAAATTTTATATTATCTAAATCTACTGATTTCTACCTGATTGTTAAATATGAAATGAGTCCTTATATTTTGTCTGTTGCCACTTGGGTTTCCTAATATTGTGTCAGGATCTGATAGTCCCGGGGGAGTTTGACTAAAGTCTGTTAGCCAAACTCTCACGTAATTTAAAGTCTCTTATAGAAAGTTAACATGTAGAGTTAACGTTTTTGAAGTCGTTATTTTTTGGTATGAATAAGACACCTTAGTAACATTTTGAAGGTGCCCATTAGGCCCTTATTTTGTCTTTATGTATTATCCTGATGGATATTAATATTTTTGATTTATTGTACTAAATTAAACGTTACGGGTTGTTCTGTCTCTTCAAGACTGACCCATTTGAATATTGGATATATTACAAGTTTATAAATCTCTCTTAAATTATCTGAGAAATTTAAAGATATGAAGTTATTATCTATTTGTTTGATTTTTCAACATATCTCAGTTTGATTAATGAGACCATGTAAAGTTTTCTGCTCTAATGTTATTGTTTTGAATAAACCGTTCATATTGTTGCTTTTAAATATTTCTAATAATTTTCCTTGTCACTTGTTCCATAGCTTACTCCCACTCCCCTTTATCTTATTCATGGCCGTAAATAAAAGGTAACAGAGTGGGGTTGTAACACTATTATACATTAAACAGTGAAATCTCTTAACAGCGGACACCTTCCGGGATCAAAATAATGCTCGCTACTTGGAAAAACAATTTAATTGGTTTTTAAAATGCTTATTGTTTGAACAGAGTTTAATCTATATGAACCTATATACTATAGATATTAATTACAAAAATCGAATTCTAGTACTGTGCAGTATTTTATACAGAAATGAATACATGTTGAACATAGGTTAATGTACAGATTTCATGACACAGAACAATATGCAAATATAATGAAATGGTAACAGTTGGTATTTGGATATGTGCACACAAGCATAGACTAAACTGCTGGGACAAATCCCACTGATGACTTGGAAGGAGGGGGAGGCACGACTTTGAAATGCCGTAGTCAATTCTACGCAGGCCATTTTAGAAACTTTCCCTAGAGGAGGAAGGCAGGAATACTTACATTTCACGTGAGGTAATGGCGTTTCTGAAATTCCTGCAGTAAAATACTGTATATGAACTAGTTCTTTCAATTTTTGTACAGTATTTAGATATTCTTATCAATTGATAAGCGTCTCTAGCAGTGTTAATTATTGAGAAAGTCCGTTATTGGAAAGTTGTTTCACCGTAAAAGCCCATGTTATTTTATTGGGAAGATTTAAGATGGCCGCTATAAATAAAAATCTGATATTCAGAGGTGTCCGTTTAGGGAGATCTCACTGTAGTTGCATCAACATAAAAGATTATATATTGAACATTCCAAAGTAATCAAGAAAATTTTGGAAGGCCAACTCACCTGGTCCTTTAAACCGAGTGTAGGGAGCAAACCCGGTATGCCCCCCATACAAAAAGTTGCGGTAAGATAGCAGAGCCTCATACGGGTTTCTTATGAGAAGCACCCTCGGCCTCGAAACAACTTCACTTCTGCCGTTCGCTGGTAGACGTTGTGTGGGACGCTGCCTTCCAAAGCAAAACCGTGGGTCTTTTGGACAACTGTGCACCCACAGTCTGGTGGGTCAGCCTCACCATAGAAACCTTAGACCCACGAGCATGAGGTATAACCACACAGTCACAAGATTATCCTTTTTTATGTGAAAATGAAACACTGAAAACCTGACATTGATCATAAGCGTCTATAGTTATATTAAAGGTATCAAAGTTTAAGCCTATAAAAAGGGACACTATTTGTCAAAGTGATATGATGAACTCATGTCTTGGCATGCACACATGGAAATATATTTGATAGCTAAAGGAATGTAATATAAGTTTATTCCTATGACGATTTAATTCTATCCAAACGAGAGTTGGGCTCTAACTAAAGGGTGGTTAAAAGAAAATATATATATTTGTATGTATGGAATTACAGTGATTATGGTAATATTAAGGAGAAAAATACTAAATTATAACTCGTGAGTTAACTAGGTCATTCTGAAACATGTGCAACTTCGTATTGTATTATACTTCCATGATAATAGACTAGTGACAACTCAAGATAGAGCAAATCAGTCTCAAAGAAAATACTTGGTGAAGTACTTAAGGGCATAAAATGGGGGGAAATATAATATATTAAGATTCGTTACACACACCTTGTATACCTATTTCTATGTATGGTTTCAAAGGTGATTTAAATATAAAGAGAGCCCGTGAATTTAGTCACCAGTGGGTGTAATTAGGGTATTCTAATGTAATTAAAATGTAGCTTTATGTCACAAAGGTAAATTATTTATTTACTACAAACATAGAAATTTTCACTCTTGCGTGAAATAAATCATTAAGATGACCCTTTAAATGACCGATTAATTGGTATATTTGGTACACCCACAAACTTGAACCAAGAATCACGTCAAAGGGTGGATTTTTGCACTCTTTTCTTGATGAGAGAGAAATTATGATAATTTAAGTTATAAAATAACTATATTTGAATTTTGTTGTATTTAAAAAAATATATAGTAATCTGGTTTTCCTGCTAGCAACTATTTCACTCGCTTCTTATAAAAACTAAAAAAACGTCACTTAGTGCTGTGGTACCTGGTTAAGGCTGTGTTACCTACTTAAGTTATTCATGGGGTAATACAGGAGCTTGTATTTCAGTGTTATAAGGAATCTGTTGAGAAAGCATAACCAATTCTTAGACATATTGGATGTTAAAAACTAAATCTATTGGAATAAATGGTTACACTTCATCAGACTGTAAGCTGGCCCCATTGTGTTGTGGTTAGTGCACCTGGCTACGAGCCTAAGGGTTAGATTCCCGGATGGTACCTTGAGTATTTTCCCCGGAAGATTACTAGCGTCTGGTCAAATAGGCTTAAGCTAGAGTTAAGAGTTTCCACTGGTTCCACACCCCCATACTTATTATCACCATTATCTCACCTAATCGGGACATGGAAAGAGCCTCCACGGAAAGGATGTATGATTTATTACATTCGGACAATGATAAGATAGAAAGAGGAGGATCACAAAGTTATCTCTGGACCTATCTAGGACACATTATAGGATCTTTTGTAATTTAGCGTTGAGGTGGGAGATTAAGTGCTATGCGTACACTTTTCAAGGGCTTAAGGAATCTCAAAATACTCATCACATACTATTAGTAAATGAAATAATTTCAGTAATTGCCTCTTATATGTTTTGAGCTGTTTCATATAAAATGATAAGAAATTTATGTCTTAGAAATTATCTGTAAAACTCCATTTTTAGATATAATTTCATGTCTCTTAAAATCTGAAGGAAATTTATTGGCTTCCTATTGTTATATTAATTAAATGAGTAAGCTGTTTTTAATCAATTTTATAACTTCTTGTTGTATTCGCAATTTAACCATAATTTAGTAGATAGTAAAAAATACAATGCTTTTATTACAATGGATATTTGTAATTGGAGCCTTTAATCAAGGTACTGCACTCATTATATGTTCTAACAGTGAACAAGTAGAATATATCCTAAATCGTTAACCTTTATTAAGATCGTTAGGTTAGTATAAATATTAACAATGAATTTTTCAGAGTTCATTAGTAGTAGCTAGTTACCTTTAATCATAATCCTGCGATCAATGTAAACGCTCCCAGTGAACACGCCCGAAGATGCCTCCAGAAGGTAGCGCAGCCAAGTGTTTCCGCTGCCAGGGAAAGACACTAAGGCTGTCATCGGGAGTGACTTCTGGCGGGCGAAGTGGACGTGGTAGCGATGACACAGTGGGGAATGGGGCCATGGAATATACCTTCTGCGGTTGCGATCCACCTCAACACCTAAAGTGATTCCTGCAATTTTTTAAACTCCAATCAGTATGATTTGCTATGCTATTTAAAGTCAGGTGTTCCAGGGCCAGTATTCTATGCAAGAGACTTCAAGAACTGCACCTAAATCATCCCAAAAAGGATTAAAACATCAAAATGTAAAACCATCCTTTAGTTTAGGCTATGGTGCGCAAAGCTAGATGCTTCAGCGTGAGTCAAGTTTTTAGCCGCCAGACAGTTCAAATGGTTTAATTCTAATTTCTTAATGTTTAGGGTCATAACAAATTATTGAAACATATTTCTACAAATTTTAAGGAACAGCTAACATCTTAAATATGTGCGTTATGTGATATGAGAAATTGATTTGTGAGACTTATCTTATTTTTTCATATATTTAGGAAACAAATTGTATGGTTAAATCAAATGGTAATTTCACCAAAGGTCCAGAAGAGACAAATTGCTAATTCCTGCTTCATTATAATACAATTACCGGTATTTCCTTCGGATGCTTTCGCCTATATTTAATTACTGCTCCTTTCTACTTGTTCTTATTGCTGCCCATACAGTCTTATTTATACTATGTTCTGTTCAATACTCTTAGTTCGTGCCTATTAATTCCTGACCATCAAAAATTACTTGTTGCTACATCTAAAGTAGTTCATAATACAGTTTGTTCCTGCAAGTGGTATCCTGTACTCTACTGTCCATAACTGTTACAAATACTCTTCTTTCCATCCAATAATCTTCGTTACTGTTTTAAATACTTCTAATTCCTATTCATTCTTACTGTTGTCTAGACATAAAAACAGTATATAAGAGGAAATTTAACAGTGATCTAGAAAAGGAACAATAAATCAGTCAAAGTAGCGCAGTGTGAAAATCCCTTCTAATAAATAAAGCCGGTTTTATGGTAATTGTTTCAAAAGGTTGTGAGAGTATTCAATTATATATTTTAATAAGCCAGCTCTGATATTAAACGTTTATTTTCGAAAGATAAGTAAAAGGTTAATCTTTTTCAGGATAGATAACTTTAATTGGAAGTTTTGGCCATTTCATAAAATAGCAAGTTTTAATCAATCTAAAAGTAACATCTTAAATTTTTTTTCAGCTGTACTAGTTGTTCAAAATTTTGCTCAAAGAAAATATTTTCAAGTTCACTCGCTATTTGAATCTTTATCCTTGATAATATTACAAGAAATTATTTATTTAATACATTTTAAGTAAACCTCAGAGTATGTGTTATATAAATAAAACCAAACTATGTCGTTTTTCATAATTTGTCCGGCCGGAGGGCTAGTTGTGCTGACTTCATGACACCCTCTATCATAAAATGTTGGCATTATCATCGCTAACGGTGTCGTCCGTTCGGTTGGTACAACTCTCTTGCGGACTCCCACCATCGAGTTTTAATCAATACCAGGAAATTGTTTAGATCTTTGATACCATGCTGAGTCCAAGCTTCATCACCACCAAAATTTGATCAATTATTTACTCTAAAACATGATAGCCTATATTATTCTTACTACCAGACTATCCGTAACCAAATATAAAACAAAAATTATGAACAAAAAACAATGTAATAGTATAAATTAAACAAACCACAATTAAAGCTCTTGCACACTACAAAATACATTAGACACCAAATATGTTTTCAATGTTTATCTTAAACAACAAAATGTGGAGAAATCAGGGCTTTACTAAACTGACCTCATACCTGTAGTTAATAAATCTGTTTCTCTTTTCGTCATAAGCAATATGTAAACATTTGGGAAATTTGTTCGTACGATTATACAACCATCCCAACTAGCAAACTACTTTTCTAGATTACTGTCAGTAACATAATTTTATTCCGAATTATTGTTAAAACTTCACTGATGGAAACCATGCACAGTGTCCTATATGATATTAACTGGTCTTATTTCAACAATTTTTTAGCTTAATCAAGATTTAGTTTTTACTTTCTCTCAATACCTAGGAGGGCAAGTATTGTGATCGTCAAAGAAATCGAATTCAAAACTTTGATAAATGTTAACTCTTCATGACTCCCTGAAACAAACAAAAAAAAAGTTATTTTCGCAATGACATATTTCTGTGTCTGTTTGTACCTCAGGCTAGAGCGAAAACTTTTTTTTTTTACTGATTGGGCTAAAACTTGGTACTTGGGATTTTCGTATGACTCCCTCAGTTTTTTTTAAGATTAGATATCCAACCCTAAATTTAAGGGTAGTTTACTGATACGCAAAAAGAGAAAAAATTGATTTTCTTGTAATTCACTCTAATGATTTTGATTAAATAGTATATTTAACACTGTTTATCATTAAAAAAAGATTGCAATTCTTATTTTCTCATGAAAATGACCTTGCAGGTACTTTAGATGGTGTAAATTTTCCAATTTTCATCATTTCTCCGCAACTATTTGAGATACTTAATAACTTATCATTGTATAATTGTAGTACTATCAAGATAAAACTCTTTTATTTGAAATATATTTTTATAAGCCTAGTAATTTTTGAGATGTAAGCAAATATATGTACTTTTTAATTCATATCTTTGAAAATGAATTTTATTCTTATGCTCTTTGCTGGACAAATATGTTTCTATTTTATCAATTTTTCTCTAACAGTGTTCCTAGTTCCTAATGAGAGTTAGTAAGTAACAATGTAAATTATTTCATTTATGACCTTTGATTTAGTGTTTCTACAACAATCTATAAACCTACTATTTCAATTAACAAATTTTACGAGTTTTTAGTAAATGTATATTTTAAGATAAAAGTGGAAGAAAATCTTTACAGTGCACAGTAACATTTATTTTAATATATAAAAATAAGTTTAATTAAAGAAATTATATAAAGTAACACGGTTTACCTTTAATTTTGTATAAGACAGAATAAAGAAGAAGATACAACTTAGAAATTTTTTCTATTCCTGATAACAGAACAATAGCAAACAATCGCTTTGAAAATATACCGAACATATTAATTTTGTTTGACAATTTTGTAGTTATTAGTGTTTAAACAACCCATTATTGATGCACATGGAAACTAAGTAAATCTCGTATAGTCTGATTAGCTGGTTATGATAATGTTGGATTTCATATCCTGGCCAGGTATACTTAAGGCGGTCGGCTCTAAATGGTTTCTCACTCTTACTTTACTCAAATGCCAATACATTTATTACAGATTATACCTTACTCATATCTATCCCTCTCTAAGCTCACAAAATTTCATATCGTAATCCACGTCGAGGGATATGGGCAGTAGCACAAAGTAGAGGAGTGTATGTGGGTGTGAAATACAATGGGGACTATGTGTGCCCCGTGTCCACTTCAGTGGGTGTGAAAGCCCTGAAGGAACCCTGAAAATTGATGGCTGATGGGACTTTGGTGAAATTATGATAGGCCTAACAAGCCAGTACTGGATGCAAAACTCCTTTAAAAATAGGAACAAGAAGACTTGGAAAGGACCTATGCCACTATTATAGTTAAATGTGCATAGCCCAAATGGGCAGTAAGTCATGGTGCAATTTTCTTTAAACTAATCTTCTTTTGTTTTAACAAAAGTAAATAGGATTTTTATTTTGCAATTTTTCACTAGCATTGTTTTTTAATCAATTAAGAATTTCTCCAGATGTTCAAAGATATTAGTGTAACCTAAAAGATTTTATTAACACGTTTTCTACATTGTATAATTAAGTTTATTTTAAAAATTGTGTCGTATTTTTAAGTCAGTTTATTAAGTCACCAGTTGATAACAGCTCACAGTAGATTAGTATCGACACCACTTCATCAATTGAAAGACATAATTTCTAACCCAATTAAGTCAGAGCCTTAAAATTGAAATCATAAATAACATATCAGTTTAAAGGGCAAAAGTCAATTATTTAAACATTAATATTTTTTTTACAAAAGCATTACCTGGAAGTCTCATATCCAACTCTTCTTCAGCTGTGTTTTGCCCACTTCCAGTCAACAAACCATCCATTCTAAAAACATATACATTATTTAAATATTTGCCACTATTGTGACTGTTTATTAATAATTAATATACATCATGTGCAAGCTCCGAAAATTAAACTACTAATTGACAACTACATTACTACTTGAATTTTCTACCATTATAAAATATACAGGGTGTTCGGAAACTCTTAACCCAAACTGTACCTATATCTTGTTTGAACCAAAAGTAATACAAAATCCCTATAGAGTTACATCCTGAAAACTATGCTAATACCATTTAATAGTGTTCAAAGTTTCAGCTTACATTGCCGGGAAAGCAAAGCTGTTCAAGCATGCGTGTACAACAAGTTGCATATGAGTTAGGTGCGTGGCACTGCACATATATTAATGGCAAGTACTTTCTTTGATGTAGGATAGTTAATGATGACCCTCAGAACGTATTCGTATTTCTATGTGGACTGGTGTGCTGTTTAATATTTATTGTGGTATGTTCTGCTGCCATGTTCCAAGATGCCGAGGTGTGTAGTGCCACGCGCCTAACTTCTATGCAAACTGTTGTACACGCATGATTGAATAGCTCTGTATATAAATCTTGCATCATTATTTAAATAGTATACTTATTAACACAGTAATCATTTATATTTATAGATTTTATAATACTATAATATAATATAAGTATTAATATTATTAATACTTATTATTGGCCTGATATGAGGGACTGAGTTTAAGTGTGTAGCTTGGAAGGAATGCGCCTCTGTTAAAATTGAGAGAGGATGGAAAACCATATTGGAATTTCCAGTATCAAACTACATCCCAATTTCATCCTACAGAGATTCAAACACTAAAATAATCCCTGTTAGTGGCATCTAAATCAAATGATAATAGAATATATATCTCATTGGCCACCGCTTCGAATCATTAGCTATTGTGGCAAATGTCTAATATGAATATACTCACCTTTTAAACGGTAGCTAAAAACGTTGCCATATATATTTGTTTGGTAGAAAGATTTTATTTTGTGTACGTTTTTTCACATAAGAAATAATAAAGTAAAAAATTGAACAACCGTATTTGAATGGTTAAATTATCATGCAACATGTCCTTAGCGTGAAAATCTCAATCATAATAATTATGTATCACACTAATTAGATACTAAGAGACAAATTATTTCTCTTTTGGAAACCAACCACAAAAAGAGCTGAAAGATATTTAATATCACAAATAAAAATTAATAGTAAATTATGGAGTAAAAATTTAATAGCTAACTAGCAAGTTTTGGTTCCAAGGTCAGGTTGTGAAACACTAATTTCAACAGTGTTAGAAAACTACTCAAACAAAAAGCGAAAACTAAAAATGGTGGATTTTGGCACAGGATTAGAGTTTCTTATTTTTTATTTATATATTTTAAATCCCCAACAGCCTAGGCCATCTTCTGGGACTATTTTGTTACAATGTAGTGGATGCTTACAGTACACATGAAGTTTAGTTATATAGGTACAATTAATTTTTCAAAAGTAAAATTTTACAAGATAAATACATAGTAAAAGATTTATGACAAGATATAAAAATTACACATGGCAGCTAATGTAAAAAAGAAAATCATTCAAACAAATCAATGTATATCAAGAGAAATATATTAAGCTGTAATCATTGTATAAATCAAGGTTAGATGGTTTTATTAAGTACACATTTTATAGACTAAATGAAGAAGACGGGCAAAGTGATTAACCTACTAATTATATTACAGAAGGAAATTAAAGTTAGTTATTATGTGATATTATTTTTCAAAGGATTTTTTTATTGATATCTGTTCTTTGTGAATATGAATATGCAGTTGGTATCGGTTTTAAAAAAAGTTTAATTTATTTATTATTTATTTAATTTATCTCCAAACGTAGAATGACTTATAATAACAGAAAAAACCTTATCTACTCAGCATAGCTATATACAATTTATATTAGAAACATAACCTTCAACAATATTTCACAGTTAATATCAGATAAGACTTATTACCTGTCGTGATTTCAGTCAGGTAAGTTTTGGTAATTTAATCTAAGGGTCCGGAACATTTATTTTGTTGGATAAAAATTGGTAGGGTGATTATGGTTAATGACACTATATTGTAGAAAATATCTTTGCATATCAGAATTTAAATTTAATGGTACTATACTCTTTAACAAAAGCCTTTTAACCATTTAATTTATCTCCAAACGTAAAATTAGAGGAACCATCCATATGGAGCAGTAAGACGAATACAATATGTGAAAAACTTTAGAACATACAATCGGAACTGAGCACACTTTTTAGTGCCAGATAGAATACCATGCAATAAAGATTGAAGCTGATGAATACAAGTTTAAGACCTTTTGGCAGACTTAATGCTTCTAGTAAGGAAGATGAATATGACTCATTTGAGATATTAAGAAGTTTATTACTTTGTATATTAAATAAAACTGTGGTTCTTTTTTTTTTTTTTGGTCTGATCTACTGAGTTAACCAGTATTGAGATTTTAGAAAGTAAAACGTCTTTAGTATAATTGTAATGCAATGAACATCAGTAGTGGTTGAAATGAGAGTTTTGGGCCACTTTCTCCCATAAGACTAGCATTGATCCTCCACATTACGAAGTTGAGTCACTTTCTCCCACATTGTTTCTCTTAACTGGGAAGGTGTGTCAAGTAGCGGATCAGGAAATATTATTTTGGTGTTTGACATTTCTTTCAAGTTTTACCTTACTATTGAGGTGGGTTATTATATCCCATGCAAATAATACTAAGAATTCTCAAAGTGAGTCAGTGGCGGATCGGGAAATATTAATTTGGTGGTTAACAATTTTTCGAGTTTTTGTAATGATCCTCCACACTGCATTGAACATCATCTAGTTACGTGGAAAGGATACGGCAGTTCTTTTAACAGCTGAGTGCCTGCGTCGGACAATAAACAAATATGAGTCAGTTTTATGTAGCACAGCCTTCGGATTCGAGAGCCGATTATTACTAAAATAATACACTCTCTTACTATACAACAAAGTTGGCACAGTCCATATGGCTAGATCATGACTGGTGGGAGGAGGGACTAGCCGAATTATCCTATCCTGTAGATTTTGAAACTCTCGAAGATAACATTTTATCCAAGGACAAAAAATTGACGGTGAACGTCGTAGTGACCCAAGTGGGCCGTGTTTCATTTCCTCAACAAGATTTTTCGTCCTTTAAATAGATTTATAATAAAATTAAGAGCTCGAAAGTGATTAAGGCGATCTAGAGGTTCTAATAGCTGAATTTCAATGGTACATTCTTCGCGATTAAACAATTTTAACAGATATTAAAAAACAAAAGTGTGCATAAGCACCCGACAAGTCACCCATATTTACACGATTCAAAAACACAATTTCATTTACGGTGGCGAAAAGAAAATTTAGAATAAAATTTCCAGTTCGTCTCTATGTTGTCATCGGAGACTTAAATACGACCATTCGAAACAGACTACCCAACATAGAGTCGCTCAATGCAGTTATTAAACATATAAAGGATATAATGAGCGATGATATTAAGGGGTATTATTTCAACCTAATTGTAAACTACCCGGCCCTAGTTCAACCGAAACATTGCCTGACTTTGTGTACACAGACATTATAGGACCACAGTTGCTAGGTGACTTATATGTGAGATGGATTAGAACCATACATTTCCCCTCTGCCATTGCACATCACGTGTTCTTTCCTATATTCTATTTTCCCGTCGAGAAATGTAAATTTGACTCTATAAGTATAGACTTATATACAAAGTTTGGCGAACGAGTGAATTTTCAATTGAGTCCCATGCCCACCGTAGTGGTTTTACATTTTATAGAAGAAGCTAGATAAATAGATACGGGGAAAGTAATTTAGTTTAGTCTTAACAATGGAGGGAGAGATTGAAAACATCGGTCCCGTCCATCATGCAAGCTATAAAATGCAATTTGGCCGATGCCTCGGATCGTTCTTGGGTGGACTATCTCGATTTGTCAAACCGTTGTTTGTGAAGGGGGCAAAAGCGGTGGGAAAAAAGGTGTTACAAACAGGTTCGAACATTCTGGCCGATATAGCCACACGGGAAACTGACCAAATAATCGGTGATATAGTTAAAAATCGCGTCACTCAGGCGGTCAAGGGAAGTGGATTAAAAAGGGTAAAAAAGCGTAAACGACTTCATTCAAAGGTGGGCGCTAGAGCAAGATGGAACAAGAAAGCTAAAAAAATGTTTTGAACTAATTATGGAGTGTACGAAAACATAACTCGATCTTTTAGACGAAAAATGCATTCAAACGGTAATTAAAAATAATAAAGTGGTCGAATACAAGCCCATCACTTCCGTGGACAACGAGGCTCAGTTAGAGTTTTTCTGGCCCAGAGAAAGCTAGTACTTTCACGACCTCTCTTCAATTAAATTATATCTTCGTATTCAACTGGTGAAATGAGACGAGAAACAGGTCGCGGCTGACAATAAAATCGGATGCGTCAACAACTTGATACAATCTTTATTTAGTCAAATCACTATTTATCTCAACGAAACAACTATTATAACCTCGATAGACAACTATACGTACAGGATTAACTTAGAGACTCTAATTAATTACGGTAAAGACGCCTCAGACACACCTCACCTCTAAATCGTTTGTCGACCCGCCCGATCCTATCCCATATTTTGACTATCATTGTTATTTGACGATCTTTGTATTTTTATGCATAGCAATACTAAATTGTGAAAAAAATGTGTATTTGTGATTATGATAATAATAATAATAATAATAATAATAATAATAATAATAATAAAATGTAAAAATATGTATTTATTTTAAATTATTATGATGTATTTCCCTCTTATTTAAATGTTATATTTGTAGTATGAGCCATATAACGACTTTAAAAATTATTATTTTCCCACATTATAGAATATATCTAAATATGACGCCATTAATAAAACTTGATAAGTAGTGATGTTTAATTCTCACCTCACAACTAGGGATAGAATAAAACATTAGAGAATATTATAATTCATTCAATTAGAACACGCCACACTGTTGTGAAGTCACTGAACTACGTCACATAATACATTATTTAAATATCTCTAACATAGTTAACCCTACTCCACGCCTGAAACGTCATGCTCTTTTGACGTCACAGAATATTCATTCAAAACTAAATTTATTCGTGTAATTCTCTTGTGACATCAATGTCTTAGTATATTTTAGTTACACCATCCCCTCATACGTCATATTTAGAGTTGTTAGCGCACTGCCAGAAAATGAACATGGCTTTCCTTACATTACTTCCATTGGTAAACACATTTTTCTTATTTTGTAGTGGCCGTATCCAATAGTGTGACATCCATTATCTGAAATATTATGTTTATATTCTCCAGTTGAAATTGCAAGTTTATTCAAGGAGATAATGTACAATTGATGATTCTCACTTCTTATCATGGACATATTGGCCTATGTAAGATGCCCTGCTTTTAACACTTTTTATAATGTGCATGTTTAATTTTCTATTCGAGAGCTGTTTTTGACACACATTTATTTTCTTTTTTCTCTCAAGACTACTTTTGAATGTAGTAAAGCTTCGGTAGAAATCCCACAAACTCTCGAATACATTTTCCATTCATCTCATCATTCATTTTACCCATGGCTTTTTTATTGCACGTGCTGTGTAAAAAATATGTTTATGGATAGTCTTAAGTGTCGAATCGGTCTATATTATCAAACATATTCACATACACATAATGTTTTTAGCTCGTATTAGAGGGAGTCTGTGTCTGTGAATAAGAGGTTTGAATTTTTTCCGTATTTCCTTTTAACGTAATTATAATTAAAGTTATACATGATAACCTTGCTTATATCTAATATTGCAAAACCTGCATGGATAGGTTTATTCAAACGTAGGCTTATTCTTCTCATGTGAACCGCAACTAACTCTTACGTGAAGTTCATACAAGCAATAACTGCTGATGAAGCAACACTCTTCTTCAGCCTTTTCCATTATTTAGTAATTTAACATTTACACAATGTCTTTGATTTTCCATCGAATTCCCAAATACTGCCATTTTTATATATTTGAAATGGTCCTTTTCAACACCATTTACTGCATTTTGTCGTTGGGAAGTATTAGAATCAATATATGGCTTCAACCAAGCACCCTGATTGAAAGTTAGTAATCGTTGTGTCTTTTGAAGCTTCATACACAAAGACACCTGCAATTTTAAATTACGGTAGTGTACAACATAAATTTGTTTACGTTTTAAGTTGGGCATTAGCCTTTATGTTTACCCACTGGTTGGAGAGTTCAGCTTGGATTGTATATACTTAGAGAGTGGGGATAACATCTCAGGAGTATCTATGAGTTTTTCAGGATTAAGTGGATAGTCACTGTGCTCGTCATGAATTTCTTCCGGGTACTCTAGATCTACTTCAAATATATAGCCCACAGGGCTGTCATCAGCAGCTGAAATTATATTGAGCTCTTCTATTTCAGCCTTGGTCAACCACCTAAATTTACTCTGAGGAGGGAAATCAGACATAACAGTCCCGTATAAATTATTACAATACCAGTGTGTGATATACTTAACCTCCCTTTCAGGGTTAAAATTCATCATATCAAAATTATTTTCTTCGGAATGTCTATTAGAATTTAATGACACCCCACCACATATCCCCTTTTCAATGAAAAATGCATTTCAATGTAGTTAATAGCTCTAACTCAACCTTGATCATGTTTAAAAATGCCACTCATGCTAGTCCAAAGCTTGTGCAAAAATGTAGACAGTCTAATTTATATTACTCAAAATATAAAGAGCGAAAGTATTCGAAGACACCTGCTAAATGTAGAACAGCACTTAAAACGTATACACTTTGATAATCTTCCATAGTATTAATTTCAAAGTTTTCCCACAAAGTTTTATCATGAGTGTAGTCAATTTATGAAATATTTTATTGGTGCATCTGATTATAGAATGCGTATATTGGCGATAATTGACTATCTTTCAGTTTAATGCTGCAATCCATGTAGTCGTAAGAGAACACAACTTTTAGTAGCAGAAGGTCTACTTTATCAAAAGTGATATTTTCCTGGAATATTTTAAATTGAGTTTTCCCAACATGCAACAAATTTTCAACCAATTTTTCAAGAGATGTGCTTATAAATTGTAAAGATTCAATAAATTGTGAATATCCAAGATTTAATGAGATATACTTCTCCATATTGTTTGGAATACATGATATTATTTTTTCTGTAAGCCGCCCAGTATTCTGCATGATGATATTGGCTTCATAATTTTTAAATAGTGTAATATTACTTGTATTCTCTTGGTGTATTGAAACTGAATATTGCACTTACTATGAGATACACCCCTATAAGCCCCACTGAGATGACAGTGTTCACGGACGCTGTCTTGACCCAACTCCTCCTTGCTGATACTACATACGCTAGCCAAAATAAATTAATTTTCTTGTTCAGGGCTGATGCGTATAGGGACAAACATTTTTCTTCATCCCAATGATCATGGTTTCTTATTCAACAATTTTATGAAGAAAGGTATCCAAAACATTTTCACCACTTTGGACAACAGGGGGTTTCACACATTTACCTTTTGAATCGACTACTATATATGTTAATCCTGATGGCGTATGCTTCACCATTTTTGTAGTTGATGAATGATCGAGGTTAGGCGCACACCCTGATATGTTAATATTAAAACAATCCAAATCTCATAGGTCACATACGGGATTTTAGCATATGTTTATAAGTCAAAAATTTCAATATTTTATCCTCTTCCTCGGGCATCTGTATCTTCTGAGCATCGAAATCAGAACACCGCTCACTATGCTCATCCCTGAGATTTTCCTTAGAAAATCTATGCAAACAATATTTGCAATAGTATGATTCACCATCTTGTCTGGTCAGTGAGCTTAGCAATCTGCTGACGTTCTAATAAGACAATAATGTCCCCTATCCATATTTGAAAGAAACAACAAATCCGCGTAATTTCACGACAAACCTTAATTATTCTTAAAAGGAATATTCCCCCTTGGTAGCCATATACATTAATAGATAAATATTTTTTTTTCAAACTTAGCTATTTGCGGTATTTGCACAGTATATTCAATACCATCCATATTTAGTTTACCTTCCAGTGATATATACTTACTCATTCGAGTAGCGTGCTCTTCAGCTGGGTATATAAATGCTAGCACAAACCAAAGTAAACATTTTTTCAGCATTTCTTATAATAATTAGGGTAAGACTATTTTTCATCTCTTATGGTAATGGGATATAGCTGGAAGCAGCCACAGGAATAAAATTAGCTAGTTTAAGTTCTAAGTATTTCACACGGTCCTCAGACCAACGACTTCCCTTGTGGTGGAAAGAAGAAGCTACTTCAATCATGTAAGTGCATGCAC
The DNA here is from genome assembly GCA_039000515.1 of Timema cristinae. Taxonomy (NCBI): domain Eukaryota; kingdom Metazoa; phylum Arthropoda; class Insecta; order Phasmatodea; family Timematidae; genus Timema; species Timema cristinae. The sequence goes on from JBCFYV010009882.1 coordinate 34,588,747, forward strand.
CCTCAATCTGCGATTTAATGTGTCAGGACTTAGAGTGACCATACACTTACCACGAAAGTAAGGAGCGATTGTTTCCTCCCCCTCCCAATCAACACGAGAGTACTTTACACAGGCAGAAGTATACCATTTTAGATTACCCATTACACTAAGTTGCTGGACATGCTTCCAACTTCCTTTTAATTTCGTTAAGAAAGACTAAAAATAGCGAGTCTTACGATCTTGATGATTTTGACCGTTCCATTAAAAGCTTTTTTAAAAATTACAGGGGCCGTCACCTTCATCGACATCGAGATTCTCAATAGATTCCTTCTTTCTTGAATTTGAAACGCTGGCAACATTCCACAGTGGTGTTGCTCCTGTTGCAGTACAGTTCTTTAGATTGTGTCGTAATAGATTATCCCGCCGTTAAAATATTTTACTGCTTTTATCACAATCGAATGACTTCACCTCCCGACCAGATGAGGAAACATGTCGCTGTACGCTTTCACTCCGATTAAAAACTTGTACACCTCAGTGTTGTAAACGTATATGACGTGGCATGTTGTTAGACTTGGTAAAATATTATAACAGTTCTTATTAGGGATGTTCGATTTTAAATCGATCTTTTTGAAAATCGATTCTTTGTCCTCGATTAATCGATTTTTAAGATCGATTCAAAGGCCTCGATTTGATTCACGTATCGATTCTTTTTCTAGCAATTTCAAAAAGATCGATTCGAAAGATCGAAAGAAACCAAAACTTCGAATCGATACAGGGAAATTTAATTTTGTTGGCTATAGAAAAAAAAAATTTGGCTATTAGTACTAGGAAAATTTTGAAACCAAGTCTTGCAATCTTGGGCTTCTTATTAGTTATTATTTGTCTTTAGTTAGTAAAGTGAAGAGAATAATCCACTTATCTGCTATCCACTATCCCCTTAATCCTGAAAAACTCATAGATACGCCTGAGATGTTATCCCCACTCTCTAAGTATATACAATCCAAGCTGAGCTCTCCAACCAGTGGGTAAACATAAAGGCTAATGCCCAACTTAAAACGTAAACAAATTTATGTTGTACACTACCGTAATTTAAAATTGCAGGTTTCTTTGTGTATGAAGCTTCAAAAGACACAACGATTACTAACTTTCAATCAGGGTGCTTGGTTGAAGCCATATATTGATTATAATACTTCCCAACGACAAAATGCAGAAAATGGGTTTGAAAAGGACCTTTTCAAATTCATAAAAAAATGCAGTATTCAGGAAGTCGATGGAGAATCAAAGAAATCATATAAATGTTAAATTACTAAATAATGGAAAAAGGCTGAAGAAGATTGTTGCATCACCAGCAGTTATTGCTTGTATGAACTTCACGTAAGAGTTAGTTGGGGTTCACATGAGAAAAATAAGCCTATTTTTGAATAAACCTATCCATGCAGGCCTTTCAAACTTATATAAAAGCAAGGTTATCATGTATAACTTTCACTATAATTATGTTAATAGTAAAATGGACCAAATGCAAAGCTCTTATTCACAGACACAGACTCCCTCTAATACGAGCTGAAAACATTATGTGTATGTGAATATGTTTGAGAATATAGACCGATTTGACACTTAAGACTACCCAGAAACATATTTTTTACACAAAGCCTGCAATAAAAAAGTCATGTGAAAAATGAAGGATGAGATGAATGGAGAGTGTATTTAAGAGTTTGTCGGACTTCATTCGAAGCTTTACTCCATACAAAAGGAGAGTCTTGATGAGAAAAAAGATAATTGTGTGTCAAAAACAGCTCTCTAAAAGAAAATTAAACATGCCAATTATAAAAAATGTTTAAAGCATGGGATCTTACTTACATTACGCCAATATGTCCATGATAAGAAGCGAGAAACGTCAATTGTACAGGATCTCCTTGAATAAACTTGCACTTTCACCCGGATATGACAAACGCTATATTTTAGCAATGGGATTTAACATTCTAGCATATGGTCTCTACATAATAATACAAACGTGTTCACCAATGTAGACATAAAAAATTCACCTTTTACGTTCTGTACGTAAATATATTGAAAACGAAGTTTATGTATTAACCTCTGTAATACATATTTTATTACGTTTAAAGCTCGAGTGCTTGTGAATATCATAACCTGATTTCATCAGGGAAACAGCAGGGCTTTATAAAAACTAAATAGTTTCGTCAAAATTAGTTATAGCTGGGAGGTGATGTTTCTCGATTCCTCGCAATGCCTCCTAGAAAATGTTTTGATAAATGTCTAAACGAGTAACAACCAAAACGTAGTAAATTTATAATAAATTGTTAGTGATTTAAAAAAGTTTTATCAAATCAATGGTGTAACTATTTTATAAACCCCCTGGCTTGCGCCCTAGTTCCGCCTCCTCCCCTCCTCAAATATTTTTTGTCCTGATCCGCCACTGATTAATGCTATTATTATGAGATAAAGTGACCAGACTGCTCTATGAGAAGGACCAATGTGGGAGAAAGTGACCCAACTCCACAATGAGGAGGATCGATGTTAAAACCTCCAAAATAATATTCTCCGATCTGCCACTGATCAATGCTATTCTTATGATAAGAGTGACCCACTAGCTCTATGGGAAGGATCAATGTGGGAGAAAGTGACCCAACATCGCAGTGAAGAGGATCAATGTTAAAATTCGAAAGAATTGTTAGCCCCCTAAACTAATGTTTCCCTATCTGCCACTGACTCTCTTTGAGAAGTATTATTACTATCCATATTGTGAACGCTACCCGCCTCAATATTAAGGAGAGCCCAAGATAAAATTTGATAGAATTAATGTCAACCACCCAAAATAATATTTCCTGATCCGCCACTGATCAATGCTATTTTTATGGGCGAAGGTGACCCACTTTCCCTGTGAATACGAACAATGTGAGAGAAAGTGTCCAAATTCCGCAGTGAGGAGGATCAATGATACATCTCAAAAGAATATGGTCTACCCCCAAAATAGTATTTCCCGATCTGCCACTCATTCAATTTGAGAATTATTAGTATTATTCGCATTGTAGATAGTAACCACCTTAATAGTAAGGAGGGTGCAAGATAAAACTTGAAAGAAATTTCAAATACCCAAAATAATATTTCTTGATCCGCCACTGATCAATTTTATTCTTATGGGAAAAAGTTACCCAACTTTGTAATGTGGAGGATCAATGTTATTCTTATGAGAGAAAGTGATACACCTGATCCAATGAGGTGGATCAATATTAACATTATGGGAGAAAGTGGCCCGAAACTCTCATTTCAACCACTACTAACATGTAAATCACCGATCAAGGTTACTACTTATCTCTATCTAAAACTAATTGAGGCACTTGAATGAGTAAAGTAAATCTTTCTTGTATATATATTCAGACTGGACGATAGATTAACTGTTGTTAGAACGGTTTTATTGAGTTATTTGTTCACTAATTAACCCTCCCCCCCCCCCCCCCCCCCCCCCCCCCATCAACTTTTCGGATTTATTTTTTGCGTTCACTTGATTTTTATTACCTTTAAGGATCAAATATTATTCTTCCTACTGTTTGATGACTGTTTCTTTTTTCATGGTTGCCTAAAATATTAATGCATACACATATTTATCTCTGCATACCCCAAATAGTTAAGGTGAAATATATATATTTGTTCCATATTTGAAATAAGTTGTGCCCAATAATGAATAGGCTAATATATAATTTAACAAAGGTTTAAAAATCGATCATGTATTTGTAGCCGTAGTCAAGCTATCTGGGTATTTTTGATAGCTATATATCTTTTCCAGTGGCGAATTCTGATCTCAGAATCGTGAGGGAATAATGAAACGGGGTTACGGGGTTTCTCACCCGGAAAATTTTGAAATTTTATATTTAACAATTTGACATTTTATGTATGTTTGTAGTTAAATTTTGAAAGTAGCCACGTTGTAATCGCAGGGTTAGAAGGTTGTAAAACGCCCAGGATACGGAGATTTCAAAGTATAATTAAAATCCGTATGCTTTCTTTCTCTAAAAGAATGCATTAAACAACTATCAATAAGCATATTTCACTCTTATAGATAAAATACAAATGGTGGGATGAACCTATTAGTTTAGAAACTAAAACAAATGAAACGCAATGCATGACATAGTCGCATAACGTGGTACGCCTAGACCACAGAGAAGGAAAGAACAAAGCCACAGCCGCTAGGTTAAACATGTTGCACTCCTTTTCGAGGCTTTATGCCTTCAACGTTGGATTTCTAGGTGCGATCCCTAGTGACTATAACGCAATCAAGTGAGCATTTTTAAACGACTCACTTTAAACTCAAATGTACTAGAAGGCAGATACAAAATATGAGGTCTTAAGAGTTAACCTGTCGTCTGGTGGTCACTGAGCAAGCTTCAGGTAGCACCCTCCCCCGTCTCTAACCCCGGCCACCCTCGTCGCTAAGTACCCTAATCCTGCCACACAAATAAGTTTACTCTGACTGCACATTACAAAGAAAACTTGAAATACGATTGACCTTTTTTTAACTATGGAACTGGCTGTCAACTGCAATGTTATGGAGCACTGAGAATAATTGCAGACGTATAGAAATACCAATTTATTAAAGAAGTGGTTAGATATTTTTTAATATTGTTTTCACAAAAATGAGGATGAAATTTCTGACCAATTAAATAGTTTGAATTTTATAATAAAGTGTGTTTTAAATGTGTGATATCTTATATATAACAGTATAAAACAATCCCAGAAATTGTAAACCTATCAAACCATGACTATTTGATAGAGGAAGCCTGGATACCATACCGCGTGGCCACCAATGCAGGTCTATAATATCTATTTGATGCAATGTATGTAAAATCATTAGTGTATACTTGAAATAATTTAAAACTGGTATTTTACCGCTGTAAATTAAAATTCCCACACCCAAGTAATTAAAGTTAAAACAAAAATATAGGATAGTTTTAAATAGTTCTAAGGGTTTTTGTTATTTAAAATTACGTAGTAAACACTAGAGTTAAATTATTGTATTTTGTGTGAATACATGGAAGCAGGCCGGATGGTAATATAAAGATAATGCAAACAAACGGGCTGTTCAGCTATGTCTCGCGGGCCGTTTGTTTGTGAATATTGTCTTATCATTCGACCTTGAAAGGGGATTCTGTCTGTTAATAAAAGTTAAATTAGGTCCAAATTTTAATTAATCATATAGTATCCATACGTATAGATAAAATTATGTACAGTTTATTGAAGCAATTATTCAACATATTATATACTCTACACTATATTTATCTTAAGAGTTAGCAAGCTTTCTTTTATGAATTACTAACAATCGCGCACGGCGTCGTCTGTGACCCCCTATGGTATAAGAATTATATAGGCACGCACCTCCCCCCCCCCCCTTATGGAGACCGTATCTCTGGAACGTAATTCTAAAATAGATAAAAAATATTTTCATCAAAAATTTGTTTAAAATAGCATAATTAAAAAGTTAATTGAAAATTTAACAATCCTGCTTCGAGGTGCAATCGGAACCCCTTCCGTCCACCTATGTTAAAAGTTTCAGATCTCTGTGTGCCATAGATTTGGCTGGACATCGCACATAGACAGACACTTCCTTTTATTACTATAGACCAGTGGTTCCCTACCTGGGGCGATCGCCCCCAAGTGGGCGATTTGGCTTATCAGGGGGGCAATAAATAAGTGTGGGGTGATTTGAGGGCGATGAGTATTCAAAGGGGGGAAATTAAAATAGTACTGTACAGTAGAAGTTGCCGGTAGCACGAGTCACTGGCTATTTTCAGCCGGCGAGTTCACTGCACTCACCCCTCTTCGGTGTCCCCACCTGTTGTTGCTCAGCGCGGCCGACTGGTGACTCAACCCCTTCCCCCTCCTGCCATCACAACACACTTGCCATTGACCTACATTCGTCTTCAGTCTTCACTAGCCTTTGTGTGCCTCACCATCAGTTTTTGTGCGTTTGTTTTGAAGTGTAGAAGTTCATGCACAATGGATTCAAAAAAGAAGAAGTGTCGTCAATACTCAGCTGAGTATTTAAAATTCGGTTTTATCGCATCACCGCAAAATGTGCAGTTTCCACATTGTCTTTTGTGTGATAAAACATTTACTAGTGATGAAGCCATGAAGCCTTCGTGAATGAAAGCTCATTTATCAAGAGTACACAGTGATAGAGTGAGTAAAGAACTTAGTTATTTTCAACACCTCAAAACTAAAGCTGATACACGGCCTAGTGTGAGTGAATTATTTAAAAAACGAGTAACTGATCTTGACAAAGGTCTTCTTGCTTCTCACGAGGTGTCTTTATTGATCGCTAAATGTCGTAAATCTCACACAATTGTTAAAACTCTTGTTTTACAGGCTACCAAAAAAAAAATTGTTGAAATCATGCTAGGATAATAAGATAAGTCAATCGGTTCCTTTGAGCAATAATACTGTTTCCAGGCGAATTGACAAATTGACCACGGACGTTGAATCCAAACTCACCAATTAATTGAAAAAAGTAAATTTGCATTGCAGATAGATGAATAAACTGTGATTGATAACAAATCAATTTTATTAGCTTATGTGAGGTTTATCAATGAACAAAAGGAAATTACCGAGGAAATGTTGTTTGCTAGAACTTTGATCACTGATACAAAGGGATCATCGATTTTTAAAGTAGTGCAAGATAATTTTGAGGAAAAAGATATTCCCCCAACAAATAGAGCACTTGAGCAACAGACATGGCTCCTGCCATGTCAGGTCGTCATGCTGGGTTTCCAGCCCACCTTAATAAAGAAGTGCCAGAGGTCTTCACTATTCATTGTGTCATTCATCGTCAACACTTCGCTTCGAAAAAATTGAGTGGTGTCCTGCATGAAACCCTACAACTTGTTATTACTAGTGTCAACAAGATCAAAGCTAATTCCCTCAATTACCGTCTGTTCCGACAGCTTTGCCATAAAAATGATGAAGAATTCGAACGCTTGCTTCTACATAAGGCCGTGAGGTGGCTTTCCAAAGGAAACTGTTTGCGACGTTTCTTCGAATTATTTGACACGGTTACCGAGTTTATCGACACGTCTGATCCTGTTTAAAGTGAGAATTTGAAGCAACGCAAGTTGGAACTTGCGTACCTTACAGATATTGTTGAAAAAATGAACCAAGTCAATATAAGGCTTCAAGGAAACAATATGAACCTTATCAAGGCCAAAGGAATTATTTCATCATTCATCGCCAAGATTGATATTCACAAGGTAAATATTGGCCGTAAAGAGCTGATTCAGTTTCCGACCCTTAAAAAGTGTTCAGTGTCAGCTAACGGCACTCCTGAACTCCCAGAAGACCAAATCCTAATTTTTACTGATCACCTTGACCAGTTAAAAACTGACATGGAATCAAGATTTGAAGGTATTGACCAAGTTACAAATTCCGGATTGGATTCTAGATCCATTCTCGTTTGAAGCTGTAGCTAAGCTTGATAACTCTTTGCAGACATAGTTTCTAGATCTGAAGTATGACTGTGAGGCGAAAATCATTTTCAGGCAGAGCGGTTACAAGAGTTAGTCTGGGTGAAGCTTATGGACACTTATCCACAACTGTGGGGAAAAACTGAACCACTTCTCATCTCGTTCCCGTCAACATATTTAGTTGAAAAAGGATTTATTTCTGTTGTCCAGATCTTCACAAAACAAAGAAATAAGTTGGACATTTGCCCCAAAGGAGACTTGCGCCTGAACTTGACGAACATAAAGCCGGATATTCAAGCTTTAACTGTAATCCACAGAGCACAAGGTAGCCATTGAAAAGGTAAAATAAAACAATAACAAAGTTTTCAAATTTTCATTTATTTTTTCAAATTTCAACTGTCAACTTTCTTAATTTTTCCAGATTCAAATTTCAAAATGAAAATATGTACTCCTGTTTTTTAAATGTACGTCAATGATCTTAGTTAATTATTTCACTTCTTTGTTCTTAAAACAAATCTGTAAAAAATTTACATTTTAATTTTTTTCTATTTTATTTAAGAGTGACCGGATAAAACTGCTTTGGTTGTTTTTATATACGGTAATAAAATAGTTTAAAATAATAAAACTTGTTTATTATTTACACTTTACTTTAAATTAAAATTAGGCATACAATGAAAATGAAAAGGGGGCGATAGGTGTTAGTCAACCTCCAGAAAAGGGAGATGGGCCACAAAAGGTTGGGAATCACTGCTATAGACTATGATGTATCATTGTGGCTTATAAAATAAGGCTATAAGCTAGGCTAGTCCATTAATGCATTGATGTCAACTTTCAGGGTAAACCGATTGTAAGATATATACATATTTTTATACGTGAGATACAAAATAAATAGGTATCTCAAAATGCTCTTTTATGTACTATTTAACATATTTTGTTATTAAATGAATGGTTTTTAATTAGGAACTAACTAGTATGAAACTATAAACACATAATTTTAACGTTTTTTATCATCACAAATTAAGATTAGATACTTATTGGTTTTACCGTTCGATCTTTAAATATGTTGCTGGCTATCTTGCATACAAGATAGAAAGGAAATGTCACTGTAAACTCTGCATGAATACATTAACAAAGTGTGATGCCACTATGGAGTCATGACATGATTATCTAATTTTTTTGTCGGTGACCTGGTGGTCTAGGGGTAAGGTGTCAGACTTCTGTTGTGGCGGCCGGGGTTCAATCCTTGTCCCGGCACAGATTTATCTGATTTTCAAACCCTTCCTTCACCTCTGACAAGACATCTTGTGAATGTGGGGAATGCCAGGCCGCCACCGTGGTTCGGATTCCACGTTAAACTGTAGGTCCTTCATTTCATCTCACAATCACCCTACAATTACACATTAGCGTAAGTGCGTATAACCCGAACGGGTAGTAAGACCCGGTGCTAATAATAATAATAAATAATAATAATAATAATAATAATAATAATAATAATAATCTAATTTTTCATAGAGCATGAAGACTTAAAGAATCCCAAATCTCCTACAGATACGTTCACACACATATCCTAGTAACATTTATTGAGCAATTTCCTTATGTGAAACACAAGGAAGATATTGTACATATAATGTTAGGGAAAGGCATTGAAGAAAATAAGGATAATATAAGTAGCTAGTATGGCGTATGGGAACCCCGCTTCCGCCAACGGTCAAAACACCCACATCCTGTTTGACTGACCTGCTTTCCACATCTTTACCGCTATTCCCCCACCCCTGACCTACTTTCCTCTGATTGGTTGCTATAAATATCCTCCTTCCCAAACCAATTTTGACCTGCTTTCCACATCCGCCTCCCCCCTCGACTACCAAAACCTGGACATGTTGGTTCTTTATGATTGTTAATAGATATTGAGGTCATTGCCCCGGGAACGGGGTTTTTCCCTGGCGCCAGTATGTCGGGCAGACAAGACAAGAATAGATATTGAGGTCATTGCCCCGGGCAACGGGGGTTTTCCCTGGCGTCAGTTTGACGGAGGGCTCGGCACGAAGCTTGCGCTATGGCTGACAAGCCTAGAATGAACATCGGCTCTTCTGTCACAAGGCTCTGTCCCGGAACAAGCAGCATGAACCTTGCGCTATGGTGCTTTGTGGTAGAGTGTGGTAATTTGTTCCAGAGACCCCCCTCCTCCTTCGCCACCCTGACGCCATGTTTGAGTAACCTACTTTCCTCTGATTGGTTGCTATAAATATCCTCCTTCCCCCACCAATTTTGACCTGCTTTTCACATCCGCCTCCCCCCTCGACTACCAACCCTGACGTGTTATGTCACAACTCTAGCTGACACATGCACAATCAGGGCCTCGGAATCCACAGTTAGGGGCCACTACCCCCGTCACAAGTCTACTAAAATTGGTTGTTTGGTAGCGTCTGTCGAAATGCCTGGAAATGTACATCCACCCGCAGCTCTCGGACCGGACAACCTGGGTTTTTTTCCTATGCCGTAATCATTGCGTGTTATGTCGCAACTCTAGCATCTCTAATTATGCACAATCAGGGGGCCCCGGAATCCACAGTTAGGGGCCACTACCCCCGTCACAAGTCTACTAAAATTGGTTGTTTGGTAGCGTCTGTCGAAATGCCTGGAAATGTACCTCCACCCGCAGCTCTCGGACCGGACAACCTGGGTTTTTTCCTATGCCGTAATCATTACGTGCTATGTCACAACTCTAGCTGACACATACACAATCAGGAGCCCCGGAATCCACAGTTAGGGGCCACTACCCCCGTCACAAGTCTACTAAAATTGGTTGTTTGGTAGCGTCTGTCGAAATGCCTGGAAATGTACCTCCACCCGCAGCTCTCAGACCGGACAACCTGGTTTTTTTCCTATGCCGTAATCATTGCGTGTTATGTCACAACTCTAGCTGACACATGCACAATCAGGGCCTCGGAATCCACAGTTAGGGGCCTCTATCCCCCGTTACAACTCTACTAAAATTGGTTGTTTGGTAGCGTCTGTCGAAATGCCTGGAAATGTTCCTCCACCCGCAGCTCTCGGACCGGACAACCTGAGTTTTTTTCCTATGACGTAATCATCGCGTGTTATGTCCCAACCCTGGCACCAGTATGTCGGCCCGACAAGACAAGAATAGATATTGAGGTCATTGCCCCGGGCAGCGGGGGTTTTCCCTGGCGTCAGCTTGACGGCTCACGAGACAAGAATAGATCTTGACCTCAACAACCTTGGGGTTTTCCCAATGACGTAATCATTGCGTGTTATGTCGTAACCCTGGCGCCAGTATGTCGGCACAAACATGACGAGTTGAGACAAGCTTAGATATCGAGGTCATCGACACGGGCGCCAGGTTGGCGGGCAGACAAGACAAGTCGAGACAAGAATATATCGTGTGACGTCAAACGAGGGAGGGGGTGGCTATAAAGAGGGGTGCCCACTTGGTTGTCTATTTAAAACGTTTGTAGAGCGGTCCAATATGGACAAGTTACAGCAGCAGGTAAATATCGTCGACGCGGTGCAGACCGTCAAATTGTGTGATCTAGCCGTAGATCAAAAGTACTCGGTGGATAAACTAAAAGCCGTCAATACAAAGTTCGGGAGACACCTAATAGCCTACCTAGACGGCGAGTTTTGTGTATTTCTACCCTGCCGGTTTGGTACTCTTACAGATGAAGACGTGTGTGAGTTAAATAAAGAAAAACTGGTATTTACCTGCGCCGAGTAAAACCCGGTTCACCTACCATTGTGAACTTTGAACGCGCTTAAGAGACACGGCAGTTAACAACAACAACGGGCAGCGGAGCATAGGGGACTCTACAGGACGTTTAGCTCTCAGGTACGCTCACCATGCTTCGATCCGGCTATATTAATTTAATGTTTGTGGGCCATACGATGGAGGGGCATGCCTATATGACGGGATAGAATGTTCACAGTGTCACGGTGTGTGATAGACAGGTAATTTACAAAGTAGAGGAGCGAGGCTACATAGAGATTTGTGACTCTACCTGTCACACGATACGAGCGACGGAAGTACTACCCTACGAGAGAATCGTGGAAACGTATATGTGTGATGTAACGTGCGCCGTTTACAATTTCCGCAAGGGGACGTGGTAGCTGTGTTACCCCGACCTCCACCGCCACCCTTCCGAGCTCCACACCATCCGTCACCGTACTTCACGCCGCCGCCGCCGCCGCCCTCAGAGAGACAGCCGTACACACCCCCAGAGTCACAAACGTGCCCAGCCCCAGAGTACCCACCACCTAAGTCGTCTACCCACCACACTCACAGGCGTACCCGTCGTCAGAGTCGTCTGTCTACCAGTCAGTAGAGTCACCTGCGTGCCCACCGTCCGAGGCGTCTACCTACCAGGCGTCAGATTCACTGGCGTATCCACAGTCAGAGTGGCCTGTTTACCAGCCAGCAGAGTCAGCTGCGTTCCCAACACCACCGTCGGAGGTAAAGTCTGAAGAACCTGTAAATCTCGAGGATTTAACAATTTACAAAAATTATTCAAATGTTAAAATTATAGGTGAAACGCCCGCCGACTACATACTCAGCCTGGGCAGTTTCGGTAACGTTTTCCTTCCAAAGTCAATCTATTATTTGGATTGTAAGCGCTTTAAATCTAAAGCACGCTGTATGATATATCTCGGAGGACAAAGTGTGATGTTTAAAAGTGAATTAATAAACTAGACGTACTCTGCTGCTTCCATAGGAGCTAGTGGTGAAATTTGAAAAAAAAACGTTAAGAGCGAGTGTTTATTTCTTTTGCTGCATCTCCAATAGACATTATGGCGTTTAAATGCTGCGTTTGTGATGAATCCTACGCAAAGCTATCCAATCTTATTCGGCACAAAATTCAATGTCATCAAACTACTGCTCACCAGGATACCTGTTGGGACGAGGAGGTATATGCAGGGCGTTAGACATGATCGAGAAAGAGGAATACAATCGTGTCAAGTGCTTAAACGAACTTGAGAAAAACAAAAGTTATAACGTTGTGCTATCGGAAGAGCCCGAACCTAATGTTATTGTGCTTGAGTTTGTTGGAAGAGTAAGATTGCCAGGTAAAAACTGTGGAGACATTGTCAATATACACTCTACCGTCTCTCAACGTGTCTTGAACTATTTTGGAGTGGCTCCTACTCATTTTCTAGATGGTAGATGTCTTTTATATGTATTGGTCAAAACACCTAAATAATATTGCTGCTTGTTGTGAATGTTTTAAATTAACCAATTGTTGATTGTCAATAAAAAAACTAACAATAAAATTGACTCCTACTCATTTTTCTAGTTGGTAGATGTCTTTTATATTTATTGGTCAAAAGACCTAAATAATATTGCTGCTTGTTGTGAATGTTTTAAATTAATCAATTGTTGATTGTCAATAAAAAGACTAACAATAAAATTGACTCCTACTCATTTTCTGGCTGGTAGATGTCTTTTATATGTATTGGTCAAAAGACCTAAATAATATTGCTGCTTGTTGTTGTTGTTTTAAATTAATCAATTGCTGATTGTCAATAAAAAAAACTAGCACTAAAATGTCGTTATTATTATTTTTTTAAATCCTCGGCTGGACAATCAAAGACCTGAAGGAGACGCCAACATTGTTGTGACTTAGTTTGCTATCCAGGGTTGAATTGCTTATCTAATCCATAATATATATTTACGAGTATATCTTACCCCCTTAATGTGAACAAACCAGTACACGTACTAAGATACATATGTAAGCCAAAGTTTCCAAGGCTCGATTCCCGTGTGTAGGTGTATTTTTTTTCAGAATATATATGTATTAAATGGTGAAGGAGAAACGCTACATATAAAGGAGGCAGCAGCTTCGCATCACGGCGTTAGGTAGACTTCCCGCTGCGTCAAGTGTCCAGAAAGAATATATAACTCTCTCTCTCTCTCTCTCTCTGTGAAGGGAGACATGTATTTGTCTGTTAATCTATGTCGCGTGGTCAATGGTCAAGACGTCTAAGGAATCACTTGGCCGCGAGGCGTTAGCATGTCTGTCTGTCCCCTCAGAGTCAAGTGTCCAGGCTTCGATTCCTGTAGACTGAAAATGATGGTTTAAGGGGAGGGTAATGGGAACTAGTACACCAATTGAAGCAAAGAGACGGTCTTACATATGCCAGGGGTTCAAAACCCTATATTAGCCACATGTCATGATTTTTTTCTGGGAGAGCGGATTCCCGTAAGGTGCTTCCTGTCTCACTCTCCGTGGCTTCGTTGAAACAGCAACAATAAATTTAACGTTCGCAAAAATATTTACTTTTACAAAAAAAATCACAAGTAATACAATTATGAATATCTTGAAATTATTTTAAATTAATATGTTGATGAAACTATATACGCTGATATAATATATAACATTTACACTAAACAAATTAGTTACTTAAACAGCAACCAAATATTTAATGTCCGAAAAAATATTTTGATCTAATAATAATATATTTACTTTTACAAAAAAAACAAAAAAAAACACAAGTTTTACAATTATGAAAATCTTGAAAATATTTTGACATAACTGTGACATAATTGTTACATAACACGTCAGGGTTGGTAGTCGAGGGGGGAGGCGGATGTGGAAAGCAGGTCAAAATTGGTGGGGAAGGAGATATTTATAGCAACCAATCAGAGGAATGTAGGTCACTCAAACATGGCGTCAGGTGGCGAAGGAGGAGGGGGTCTCTGGAACAAATTACCACACTCTACCACAAAGCACCATAGCGCAAGGTTCATGCTGCTTGTTCCGGGACAGAGCCTTGTGACAGAAGAGCCGATGTTCATTCTAGGCTTGTCAGCCATAGCGCAAGCTTCGTGCCGAGCCCTCCGTCAAACTGACGCCAGGAAAACCCCCCGTTGCCCGGGGCAATGACCTCAATATCTATTCTTGTCTTGTCTGCCCGACATACTGGCGCCAGGGAAAAACCCGGTTTCCCGGGCAATTACCTCAATATCTATTAACAATCATCAAGAACCAACATGTCCAGGGTTGGTAGTCGAGGGGGAGGCGGATGTGGAAAGCAGGTCAAAATTGGTGGGGAAGGAGGATATTTATAAGCAACCAATCAGAGGAAAGTAGGTCAGGGGTGGGGGAATAACGGTAAAGATGTGGAAAGCAGGTCACTCAAACAGGATGTGGGTGTTTTGACCCGTTGGCGGAAGCGGGGTTCCCATACGCCATACTAGCTACTAATATAGATTCATTGGCTTAAACAATACCAAAATCACAAGCTATTTTGCACAAAGCCACCTGCTTAATGTTAGAATCCACAATCACTTGTATTTACCAATAATCTAATCTCGTTGAGTGAACTTCGGATAGTTAAGTACTTGTGACTTTGAGCTGATTTTGATCCCAATTAAATATAATAAATTAACTGTGTTTAACATATTTCTATGAATCTAGACTCTTGTATCAAAAGTAATATTTGTAGTGTATTTTATTTCGAAACATCGAAATAATGTAAGGATTTATAAGTATTAATGTTGAATGATTGGGATTGTTTTACAAACAAGATTTAGGTTAACAAGCTTTAGTTAACAATCTTTAGGTTAGCAAGCTCTAGGTTAACAAGCTTTAGGTTAACAACTTTGGCTTTAAATAGTAGTATGCTTGAATAATAGTATGTTTCAATAAAACACTTTAGTTGTTAAAGTGTGTAAAAGATCAAATATGTACCGGTATCTAACTAAACAGTTCATAAGACTATATAACTATAGTTGATAGGTTAAAAATAAATACAATATTCAAAAATGGTACATTATAACTGTATGAACTCAAAAAAATAAGTTGCCGATGTAGGTTTACTACTCTTTGCTTCTTAATTGTGGTTATTTTACTCCATAGTGTCATTGAGCCTTTAGTTGAAAGTAGTTTAAAGAAAGTATAGAAATGTGTTTGTACCATTGAATTGTATAAGACTATAATTTATACTAATCTTTACGTAATAGACAATTTTTACTCTCTCTCGACATCTTGAAAAGAAAAGTACTTTGCTCTTAAAAAAGTCCAAATTTTGATTATTGTAAACCCCCTGAAACCGAAAAGTTGATTTTTGTGATTCCGCCTGCCTGTGTGTCTACATCTAGGTCTAGAGCCGACACCATTTTACTGATCAAGCGAAAACTTAGTACTATGTATGTTTTTTATAAGGTTCCCCCAAGGAGTGTTTGGAGTTAGAGTTACCCTAAGTTTGAAGGTAGTTTACTAAAGGTACAAGCTATATCGAAATCCACTGTAACGGTTTTTTATTAAATTTCGTATCTGGGAATTTTTTATAATTATAAACTAATCATCCCATGAACATAATTTTAATGGTAGTTTGCATAAGCAGCTATTGCAAATTTTAATCTTATCTTGCAAGTATTTGAGACACGAAATAACTCATTATTGTAAGGTTGTGACAAAATTAAAATAGCCCTTTATTTGAAATATATTTTTATAAAACCAATAGGAGGCTATCCATAAATTGCGTAAGGATTTTAAACATATTTTTACCCCCCTTCCCACCCAATTATCCATACTCAAGGATTGTTAAGATTTTTTTTGTTCTCCCCCTCTCCCCTTTCCGATCTTAAGTATTTTTCTTACGAATTGGTAAATTATATTATTTTAGACAAAAGGATTGGTGTTGTGAAATTATAGAATACTTATCGCAGTAAAATTAGGTGTAAACAACCATAACTAAATGACATTTTATAATTATGTATAGCTGTGTACGTCTATAGACTACGCTTCAGCACCATCTGGCATCACTAGGTGCAACCTTTTTGACCACAGGTCTGTAAAATTTGTGTTTTTTAAGCTTTGTCTCACAATAAACATTGATAAAATACTTAGTTAAGATTAATTCTTCCCACCCCCACGAAAACGTAAGAAATTACTGATCACCCCCATCCAAAAAAATCTTTCCGTAATACTTGAATGGTCCCTTGCTTACGATCTATTGGCAAATCTTTTTTTTTATTGAGGTCTCAAAAAATCTGCGAGTTTTAAGTAAATGTTTCCATTTTTAGACAAATCTTAGTTAACACATTAAAACGGCTACCTAAGCATATTAAAGTATATAACCCGTCATCCTGCTCTACCCTCCATCGTAGCTAAATGGCCCGTTCGAGCCGGAGCCTAGAAGATGTAGACCACTCTCTCTTCCTTAATCCCATCCATTTTTCCGTTATTTTTTCTCTCTTACATCCCTTTTTTCAAACATTATCCCACACTCCATCATTCAACTATTTTTCTAATCAGGTTGGCCGTACTGATTTTTTAACTTTCTTTTTTATCATCGCCCCTCTCCACTGACTTCAGTCCGCTTCCTAAGTTCGATCTCATCGTGTCCCACCACCCTTCGGAGTAAGTTTTTCTTTTTCTTTCTTTTTCAATTTTAGTCCAATTTACTTCATATAATTTTCTCACGTCCCTACTTAACATTGCTTTTATGTATTTTATAGCAAGTCTTTCAATTTTAATTTCAGCTCCATGATTATGGTGCGTCCAATTGTTAGCACCGAAACATGTCGGTAAAATAGAACTTCTGTAGACATCATCATACAGGAATATCAATAACAAAGGAGTAAGGGAAGTCAATCCCAACAACATGACTGTGATAATTTTTACATATATTTATATTCATTTCATGTTATTAATGTTTTTATGAACTTAGATTTAGATATTTTAAATTAAATCAGTTTAAAGTTTCTAATTCTATTAAACTAATTTTAAGTGTATTTTAATTAGTCAACACTTATATGTATTTCCTATTAACTATATTTATTTATACTTTTTATACTTTTAATTTGACCTGCATTTCATTTAAATATGCCAACTATGTTTGTACACAGTATTTTTAGTCCACTTTCTATCCATATCATTGTTTACTTTAGTATATTGCTCAATCTCTGTTATTAAACTGATTACACATTTACATCATTTTCGTCTATTCAAATTTTAGTATTCATTTCAATTCTTATTGTAGTCTTTGTCATTATAACATACTCTAAACTCCTTAAGAAAGATTATTTTTAGAATGTTTTCTAAAATGTTATAAAATAGAAAATGTTATTGATGTTGACAGAAAAAAATCTACTTTCTAAAAGACTCTTTTTTATAAAAATTGGACTGTAGTAAGACATTTGGAACACTAAATTTGTAAAGGCAGAGGTAAAAAGTTTAAAGTACTAAAAAGTAGATCAACACACAAATTAAATCCTATCTTAAAGTGGATACATTATATTTACAAATACATAGCTATTATCGCATATCTAGGAGCGACATAACAATTAAAATAAACCAATTCAGGCGACATAACTTGGTTGTCACGATTCTCTTTTGATAATAATGATGCTTCATACTTAATATGTTTTTGTAAAAGAGTCTATAATTTAGTTTTGCTCATTGGTGAAATGTTATGCTCTTTTTCAAACATGTTTCTATGATCGTGGCGATTGCACTCGTTTGTGAACTCAGTTTTTAGACTAGGCAATACTTTATTTCTAAGATTGTTTATTTATTAATTGCCATAACTGGTTTGTGATTGTCATGGTTAGCTTAGGATTGTACACGAAGGAATCTACAAAATTATGACAGCTGGATGTTCATCAATAAAGCAAGAATGCTATAGCAAAATATGTCAAAGCTCGATCTAGTACATAACGAAATCAAAGTGACCAGAATATTAATGAAATATATCAATGTCCAAATTTGACACACATTTTAATCAAATTACAGTTAAATATTATTTCTTTATTGATTTTTGATGATAGTGATCATAATTTTAGTTTCAAACCTATCCAAACTACATAATCAGAAACTTTTTTTTTTACTTTAGTAGATAATTTTCATACCAAACACTTAATAACTATAGCTGTGATTAAAACAATATTTAGGTATAGTTATGAGAATTTTTTTCATATACTTTGTACTGTCAACAATTTTACTCACTTTACTAAACTCTATTTTATTGTGATATAAATATTTATTTTTAAGAAAATCTGTTATTATTAATTGTATGAATATATTGTACTATTATAGTAAAATAATACACTGAAAACTCTTTCAGTATAATTTTTTTTTCATATTTATTTTCATTCCCCTTTACTAAAATTAAGATATTTTTATTTTCCATACAAACAAGAGGTGTTGGACAGGTGTAATTGGACAAAACATGAGCTTTTTGTTGTGTAATCCTAAAGCGCGTTTAGGGAGATAAGCTTCATTTTCATATTTTATTTTATTATAAGCTGATTTAAAACGATTTGTTTACTCTCATTGCACATTAGTATAAAATAATAATACTAATAGTTAGTACCGCGTCTTACTACCCGTTTGGTTTATACACTTAAGTACTAAATACGCTAATGGGCTAGGATTTGAGAAGGTTGAATATAGAAGAAATGAAGCCGCATTTACGTGGAGGGAGAGTGGAAAACCATTTAGGGAACCCAGTTCAACCAAGTGAAATTCGATTCTTGGTCTCTCCGTCCTTGACAGTCTAGCTTAACACTAAGCTAGTGTGTTAGCTAACTATGCCACGGAGGTGGATATTAATATAACATAATGTTGAATACAATCATTCCAGTGTTTAAAATATATATACTTATGAAACTCTTTTTATTGCAATTTCTATGCATTTAACTTTTTTTAAACTTATTAAATAGCATATCACTTGTATATTTTGTTTGAATTAATTTGACAACAAAATGTAAAAATAAATGCAACCTTTTAACTAAAGTATTTAATTTTAATTACTGATATATTTTGTGCGCCGTGTCTTATTTCCCATTACAGCTATCCGCGAAATTTACTTCACTGGATAAGGAATGAGGAAGGTAACATTTTTTGGTAAATGTGCCAGTATTTGCGTTGAAGGAGAATTATAAGCATATTAGGAAAAAACACTCCAGTACAACCCGATCGGGATTTGAAAACTGATATCCCAGTTATTTTTAGTCAAGTCTAACGAAAAAGTGAATCCTAAAAATTGTGACCGCAGAAGTTGGTCACAAAATGTTTAATAATTCATTTACAAGTGCATATCCAAGACCACGTGTCACTTATGTTTAAACACTGTATAAGCACTGGAATTGTATATTTGGGTCCAGCACACTCAATTGTTTTGAAAAATTTTGGTATTGAAAGGGGGAGGTGGGGTAAGGGATTACCGCTAACTGGACTATTGTACTCGGAGAGATGGCAGCTCTTAGACATCAGCTTGTCCTTTCTCACGAGGAACATTTTGCAAGTGAGTTGTTTTAAAGAATTCTCATTTGGAAGAGCTATTATCACTGTATATTTTAAGTTCTACCTGACTCAGGGGCACAGAAAATCTCCCGTAAGGCTACTTATCCGTTATTTCTTTGTCTGTAGCATAAACTGACTATGTTGTTAGCTGGCGGAAATATGTGGAATTTTCTAGTTTGCATGCAAGGCCAGCTATAGATGTGGGCTAAAGAGGGGAGGGGAGGAAGGCAAGCCTGCGCCTTACTGCACCTCTAGTCTAGTGCCTGGTAGCGTTAAGGTCACCGCATTCATCACTGTGTGTAACATAAAGAGCCAGGTTCGATTCTACCGAATTCTTGGAAGCACGGCTGATGCTAATGCAATTGGCAATTGGCATGCTAATCAAAGCAATAACATTACTAGAATGGTAAACATGCTAATCAAAGCAATAGCATTACTAGAATGGTAAAACATACTTTAATATTCTTATGTAGTCTATTTAAGTATGGTGTGCATGCTAAGCATGCATGGAGGATTCACCCCTGATCGTTTCAAGGCATTGTGTTGCTAGAGCTAATCATCATTCATGAAGCTCACTGCTTTCCTATTGGTTTGAGACTAATAATATAGCAATATAATAAGGCAGTGAATCTTTAGTTATAAAATAACAAGTGTTGCCACGTCAAGAATTTATGATTCTAAGAATACATACTAGCATAGAATGTCTGATGGTATATTCTCAAGCTCTTGCAACCTGGACTTAGGATTACTCACGTGTGAGTGAGGCATGTGGCTCACTTCGCTGCCTGGTCTGGTACCTCCTGACAGCTCTTAACATCGTGTCCTCCAGGTCAGGAGTCACCAGAGGAGCAAAGCATGCCTAGCACCGTGGCCGTCATTACCAAAAATAGCTGCATCATCTTGAGGAAGGGACTCATCTTGACTTTGGCCAAACTGCACAAACACAGCTCTAGCTAGAGTTCAAACAAGATATATTTTGTATTGGCTATCAAAGCCGGCCATTGTTTATTCGAGATCGTTAAATCCTTGTTTTTAAAACTATTTCCTGGTATCACTGAGAGCTTTTGTTTCAAATCTCAATAATATTTATTCCGATTTAGTCGCTAGATGGTCTAAGGTGGCACTCTAAGGTTAGACTGGCCTGTTGAAGACGGGGAGAGTGGGGTTCAAACCCCAATCGGGTCAACTGAGTGAGGTGGTTTATCGTAAATGCGTGTAGATTAGCTATAAAATGTTTCATTCCTCACCCCTACCCCTTTAGATTAATGATCACATTCTTGTAACCTTAACAGGCAGTAAGACAAAGGGATACAAAAAAATCTATATTTGTATTGTAAACAGGTGAGCAATATGTAATCCAGAGCTCAATGTAAAAACGGCCCTAGTCTCCTTTAGTTTACCTTGCGTCAAATGATTGTAAGTCAACATTAATAGTAAATTAGTTTTCAAAGAAGATTACATTTGCTATCTGACTCTTAAGTGATCTTTGTTTGAACTTTAAACATAAGCTTATTATATATTACATATTGTGTAAGGACATGAAAGCACTTATATTCTCAATTATTCAATTCAATACACATTTAATTAGCCTGTCTATTTTCTCTTTTTAGCTCCTTAGAGCAATAATCCTAATTACATCCTTTACTTGTATTTTTTCCGTACAAAGCCGATTCAATTTTTAAAAAATGACAGATTTATCTGACTTTTAAGTTAAACACATAAGACATATTCTTAAAACGCGTTCTAATTGAAAAAAATATTGAATCATATTTTTTAATAAAATGTTAGTCAAGGCCTAACTTCTATTCGCTAGTACAACACGACTATGTTAGTGTGCAACCCTGTGGAACAATTACCTTTGTGGACTAGTGAAATGGTCGTATGACTAAACGCAGTGCGTTGTATAATTATATATATATATATATAATATATATATATATATATAATATATATAAACTTATAGATGTGGTGTGTTAGTTATATATAGTATGTTCTTGTCACTAATTAAAAACTTAAAAAGATACCGGTCTAAGATTTCACCAACTCCGAAGTTTATTAACTATTATCCCATAGAATGGTTGGTCTGGAAAATCACAAGTTTTTTTTGAGAATTCATGTGCTTGTTGTAGGTGACGCCATAAGGTTCATGCGATCGCTTTGTGCCGTGTATAATTACGATTCGTGATATCCCATATTTTGAAACTATGGCTGAAAGGTTCTATATAGCACATGTCAATAAATTTTACGTTAGTAATTATCATCAATGAAATTTCCAAATTATTTGTGTCCAATAGGCAAAAGAAGTATTTTATGTCGCAAAAGTGAAGTGGAACAAATATGACGCAATTTAAATGTTTATTTTAACTATGGCAATGGAATTGTCACAAATAACACTGGTGGATATGTGTGACTCATCAAAAGAAATGATAGCGAATATGGATTACATCTACGAAAAAAAAATTTAAGTGAACAAAATGCTCTTCCAGGAGTATTTTTATCAATACAAAAATGGACCCCAACGACTCCATTGCACAACACATTTCCAAAATTGAAAATCTTACGTGGCAGCCTAACATTAAGTGAACAATCCAAGAGTTCATTTTTAACTTCGATAAATATAAAAAATTGACTTTAAAATGGCCAATAACTTTCAAAAGTTTAATTCAAAAAACAAAACAAAGAGAATTAAAACTAAGAGTAACATGCTATATCTTTCAAAGAAAAGGGTATTACTTTAGAGACCGTCGTGCACCAAATAACCCTATAAAATGGCTAGCAGAACTCTTAAAGTGGAAGATTTCCCCTATAAGGGTAATCTCTCATCATTTGTGGCAGAGCAGCAAGATGAATGTACTCATTATAGTCCCCAAGTGGAGACAACTGGACAATGGACAGTGGTTCTTTTGCACACATGACAAATCATCGTGTATATATGTATATTCACGATTTAATTTGAAGAGAACAACGACGATCCTAGTGTCATGTTTGAAAACAACCAAGGTATTTTTGTGAAGGGAGAATGGAAAAATTCTGAAATTGATAAAAGGCAAGTGGTTTGGCTCAATCATCACATATGTGTTCTACATTCCGGAACTAAGAACAAGTTTATTTGCCAAAAAAACGTGAAGATCTTGAAGGAAGATAATTACGCTGACGTATATGACAATGGAGAAATAGTTGCAAGTGCTGTTCACGAAAAAAAAAAATGTATCGGATGTTAAAGAGTGTTCTGAGAGTGTATGTGGTACATGGTTAGTAATGCAATTATAGTGGTGTATGATGGAATTAAAGCATGCGTTAGAGTGGATGGAGCTTTGAACGAATAGTTTTACGAAAAGGGTGTTAGGCAAGGTGGCATCATGTGTCTATAGTTGTTTAAAGTATCCATGGATAAGTGTATGAGGGAGTCTTAGGGACGCGGTTAGTGTACAAATGGACAATGTAAAGTGGGTGGTAGTTATATGAAGATAATGCTGTATTAATGGCTGATAATGTAGGTGAATTGAAGATCACATTAAATCGCTTGAATGGGGTGACAGGCAGAATGGATTTTCGTATAAATGTAACCAAAACTAAGGGGATGTTTTTTATATGGACGGATGATTGTCAGCTTAGTATAAATATAAAACTGATAGAACAAGTGGATGATTTTGTGTATCTGGGCTCATGGCAGAATGTTTTGTAAAAATGGAAACATATAATATGGTGAAATTGAGAGATGGGTGAATGCATCTCAGAGAGTATATTTGGATGTATGTGGACTATTACAAAGGATGAAGTTGTATCAAAAGAGTCAAAGTTGGCAGTAGATAAACGTGTGTCAACACCAATATTGTTGTATTGCTGTGAAGCTTGGCTTTGACAGGAGAAATACAAGATCAAGGTTAATGCGGTTGGAAAAACTCGTATGGACAGAGTAAGAGATAAATGCGTGCTGAAGGAGTCCAGTTTGAAATGGAATCCAACATGTAAATGTGAAAGAGACATCTTACGTTGGTTTGGGCATGTGGTAGAGGATAAGTTTAGATCGCGTGATGAAGCAAATATATGATGGAAGATTGTCTTGATCTAAAGGAAGGGGTATGCCATGCAAAATATGTTTTAAATGTTGTAGATAAATGTGTGAGAATGTAAAACATTAAGAATTTTAAGAATCAAATAGTACATATGTTTGACTCGGTGTATGGATTTGTTGAAGCGAAGGGAGTATGCGGTGATAGGGACGTGGGTGTAAAGTTAGTGAGGATGGTTTATGCATGGAGCTGTTGTTTTTTCTAGCTTGAGGGTGGCTTATGCATGGAGCTGTTGTTTTTCTAGCTATGTTTTCAGTTTATTGCCTACCCCGTAATAGAACGGCGTGATTAAGTTTGTATGTTAGTCCGCGCAATGATTCAACAGCAAGAACTAGGCTTAAACGCTACTGAGAGTGGGAACTCGAAATTTGTGTTACAGGTGACTTCGACATATAAATAAGAGAACACTACGTGAAATGATCACCAAAGGTTTGGTTGAAGGTATGAACATAATTACCTCAATGATTTTTTATGTGAGTCTTGTCAGGACAGTAAACAGCATTTAATATAATTTGGGTTTTTAAACAAACTGAAGCTAAGACAGTCGTGCTAATTTACAGTGAC
Organism: Timema cristinae; assembly: GCA_039000515.1. NCBI lineage: Eukaryota > Metazoa > Arthropoda > Insecta > Phasmatodea > Timematidae > Timema > Timema cristinae. The sequence goes on from JBCFYV010009882.1 coordinate 34,613,098, forward strand.
GTGTGTGTTCTATGTCAACAACATCAGTAGATATTTGTAATATTTAAGGATAACTGTTCAGGTTATCACGTTGTATTCTTTATAAAGCACAAAGTAGATGTTGTAGAGTGTTTTAAAGAATTTTCTAAGATGATAAAAAATATGTATATATTCTATTAAGACCTTACATACTGACAATGTTACCGGATACTGTAATCTTAGAATGAAAAAGTATTGTCAAAACATGGAATTAACTTTGAAACCACGGCACCCTAAATGGCTGAACAAAATAGTGAGCCTAGTATGATATGAGAACTATAATGGAAAGTGCACACTCAGTGCTATACTAACAGAGCATACTAACATATTTATGGGACGAGGCTGTACACACAGCCGTGTATATTCTAAACAGAATTCCAACCACACAAGCATAAAGAATGCTATATGAAACATAGAAATAAACCCTGTGATGCCACATCTAAGAACTTTGGTTAAGAACATTTGCTAGAACTCATGCATTTACCAAAGGAATTACTTAACAAGCTTGCACCAAAGAGCAAGAAATTTATCCTTATGAGCTATCATGTAAATTCAAAATACTTTCGTCTCTTAAATCAAATTACACGAAAAATTACAGAGTCAAGAAATGTGTCTTTCAATATAAACATAAGTATTTTCAACCCACAAAGATAGCCAATTCTAGTATTAATTAGAAAATACGCATCACTGCCGTCAAAGGATTCGCAGTATTATGTAGGCCTAGACCAACAACATCCTGAAAATTATCAATGAAGAGCCAGGGATAGTTGAAGCAGCTTATGAGTTGCGTCCAGGACATGTCATAATGCCTCAAAAATGCTATGAAATCATTATAGTGGAAATAAGTGTACCATAGACTACAAGAACCCATGAAGAGTTCTGATGCAGAATGGTAGACTCCTGCAATTTCTACCGTCAGTTTCATGATGGCTCAAGAGAATGACGGCAGGTTAGCCTCTACCGACTCTAATAGGATTGGACAACAGGGTTGCACAACAAAATATTATTTGAACATAAAATAGTGATTATTAACCACAAAGCAGAAGATATACAATGAGATATAAAATAATGGTTCTGATATAATGTGAAATAAATAAACTACCCTCGGATTTGAAAGCCTTAATAAATCATCTTATCAAATTAATGAACCGAAAGTCATTAGGTCTACGCATTGATGAAAGTTACACAAATCTCGCTAAATAGCGTCAAGGTATTTATGAGAAAGAAAGATGTTTAAGATTAAAATGTATTTACATTAGGTAACTACAATAGAACAGTCAAAGTAAGTTAAAAGTTACGTAGTAGCCTACCCTAACGTAGCTACCATGATTAGACTATCACTCAAAAATCATGTTACATTGGGGTCAATTAGACCAAATTGTAACTGCAAGTTCAAGGAAGGCTACTCAATATTCATAACACCCACCTATATTTGGCTTTGACTGAGGTAAGGCTGGAAACTACTTAAAGTGTCCTAAAACAAAATAAATATGTTTACACCTAAATTTTTTAATGGCTACCTCTTTATCCTTAGGAGTTACAATTGGCACCTAGCCAACATAAACTAGTATATGTTGTAAATTAGTATCTATCGTTGTTATTAAGACCCCTACATCAAACCTAGGCAGAAGCCTAATTAGTAAATATCCAGAGCTAGACAATGAGGATATTTGGTCGATAAACATTTGATAGACCTATTCCTAATCAGGAATACCCATGAACATATTTAGCCTATTATCACATATTAAAGATAAACCCAAACAGGGAGAAAGAAATATAAAAAACCTAAACATTACTTTAAGCTCAAACAGGTAACAACAAATATAAATATATAACGGCAACAGCAATCATCCCTAAAAACATCTTAAGGATGCTGGGCACTCTTATGATTTACAAAAATCATGAGCCACTATGGGCGCGAAACCCCGGTTTCCACAAGTTGGTTACATTTTCGGTTGAATGCGTACGCGAAAAGCGTAATAAGTAAGCACAAACTAATAACCCATTAAGGTCATATACTTAGCATAGCAACCCCATGTCTCCAGTTTCAGGGGATTGGTTACCTAATATGAATAATTAGTACTTAGAACACAGTACATTATGTAATTCTTACAACATTATGTTACCTATTAGAGTTCACGTACTAGCGAGCTTAAACTGTATACATGAAGGGGTAAATTTTAACTGGAACTAGTAAGTCCTCCCCAACTATGAAACGAGTTTTCATCTGGATAGACAACATAACTATACTTGATTAATTAAAAAATTAACATAATGCCCTGACATAGGCAATGCCCTACCATATCTAAGATTTACATAATGTTGATCGTAGTTTATCTTATTCTTCTTCTGTGGGGTGACTGTCGATCCACCATGTTGATATGTGGTATGAAGTAGACGCGAATCAAATACTCCCTTCCACTCCAGCGAACAGCAAAGCAAAGTTGATACGGTGTATTAATCACAACTTGTGAATTGGGAATGCCAGGCCTCCACCGTGGTTCGGAGTCAACTTTAAACGTAGGTCTTCCATTTCATCTCACAATCACCCTACCATTACACATTAGCTAAGTGCTGTAAACCGAAGGGGTAGTAAGACGGGGTTCTAGTAGTAATAATAATAATAATAATAATAATAATAATAATAATAAAAATAATAATAATAATATAAAAGGTTGATACGTAAAATATGACAAAGTGATGCGATTTTCTAGAATAAGACATGCGTTGTATTCACTTCTGACTTAGCCCAAAAAAAGGGAATGGTAATGGGAAGGATGGTGACCGAGACTAGATAGAGCCCTCCAATAGAAACATGTAGACAGAGGAAGAGGGAGCGTCGATGAGCACATAATATGTATTAATATGAATATAGTAATACCTATTATATGAATATATGAATATAATATGGATATATATATATTATAGTAATATGAATTATTATGAATATAGGAAAACTATAATAATGAATATAATATGGATATATATATAATATAATATGAAATTAATATGAATATAGTAATACGAAATTATATGAATAAAATATAAAAATAAGTTTTAAAATATGAATAATCAATATAAAATATATTAATAAGAACGGGTAGGATTTATTAAAAATGGCAATAATTTTTTCAAAAATATTAATTTTTTCCAACTAACGACCATTTACATAAAATAATCATTCCAATTTACTGTAATGTGGGAATTGAGAGTGGTATTTCTCAGTATATTCGGCATTGTAAGATTGTGGTATTAAGTGTTACAAAGAATATTATTCATTTAAAACGTTCTAATTCGAATTACAGATTAATTGTTATAGTGATTTTATTATTATAATAACTAATTAAAATTAAGTGAAATTAATAATTCACTTACCTGAGGGTCACGACGATTCGTTTTGTTGGTGAAACTTATTTTATCCATACAGTGGTTTCTTTGTATAATCGGTTTTTCAATAAAGATAATAGAACATCAACATATTTATTCACACCCTCATATATTCAAAAAATTTAGTTGGGTATTTTCATATTTTTTTCATAAAATTATAAAATTCTCCATGAACATCTGGTTGTTTATTTCGTAGTCGCAGATTTCTCTATGAAGTGAATTAATAATACGAAATTTTAAATCTGCATTTTCAATTTACATCAAAACCCTGTTTGATATTTCGTGGCTGTTCAGAGACTTAATAGATTTTTATGCGCTCTGATATAATGTGTGTGTGTGCATATAAGTATTCCTAACTGTTCTGCTCTCCGCTACCAGTGTTTGTGTGTGTGTGTGTTTCCCCAATGGCTTTTCTTAGAATTTAAGTAATGTGCTAACAAATCATATTTTTTAAAAAAGTACATTAAATATTTTGGTAATAACAATAATATTATTACTACAAAATATATTCAGATCTATTTTTTCAACAAATTACTTGTATTTTTAATGAATAATTCAAAAATGAGTTTAAATATTTATGTAGTGTAATCTGGATGCATTTGAGCTTGTGTAGGCAAAAGGAATTTTACATATTTTCATGCTTTATTTAAGTATTGATCTTCTAAACCAGGATTCAAATTACGGGGCGTGCTTCGATAGGGCAAGAATGTATAGTGGACCAATAAACCAAGCTGGCTCAATTTATTATACTTTAAAAAACTCAGATAGGGGGAAGGTATTTTCGGATTTTAAGATATCCAGCTGTTAGTGCTGTCCCTTATTTTATTGCTAGTTTTATGGCAATTATAGCCCACTTTATAAAATTGGCATGCCCCTTTGGGGTTAAGTTTGATTAAATGTGGGCGCAAATGGTGCAAAGGGGTATAGCTAGGCAATGAACATATGGGTTTGGTTTAGCACCCCCCCCCCTAAAATTTCTAAAGTATTTAATATTAGAATGCTAGAGTGTTTAAAGAAGTCTATTTATTATAATTTGATTTTACAATCTAATCAGCAGATATAAATGTTTCTTAAATTTTATTAGATTCCTTCTTAAAATTTATAACTTTTGTAGACCCCAAAGACGATTTTATCTAAGATGGACGTAATAACTATTTCCTTATAAGCTTATAATATGTAAAAAAAAGTCACATCCTGCAAATATGATGTCATATTTCTCAAACATCCCATTTTAAAAGTAGGCCTAAGTCTCCAAAATCAAAGAAATATGGTCACAAAGCCTATTTATTATTTAAAAAATATATTACCATAGCAAAAGTAAAGAAATTACTGGGAATTTCTAAGGTTTCCCAAAAAGAAAATTTAATGAATGTTTTAGAATAAATTGCTTTTGAACATAACAAATTTTCTGTAGAGAACAGTCAAAACTGACATCAATTTTTGAAACTGATAATTAGATATGGTAGATGAGAACTGACACATCGTAAAAATTTAAAATGTGAAACGCTCTCACCATTGACCTTTATGAAAAATAACGGAGTATTTCGTGCTTATTGAAGTTCTCATTAATAAAATATCTCAGGTTCCTTTAAAAGGGCTAGAGAATGGTGATTCTAATGCTCAGTATACCAGTCTAACAATGCAAAACTAACTGAAATGTGGTATTGGGGGCATATATTAATAGCCCTAGCTTTACATTCAAGCAAAAGTTACCTCAGCTGTAAGTAGAATGGAGGGAATGCACCTTTATTTTCAGTACATCTGGTTAAAGTAATGCACATCGAAAATACTTCCTGTAACCTTCCTCCTCTTACATGTAAATCCACGATTTTGATTCGTCTTTATAATAAAGGATTAAAATAATTTAGTAGGTCATTAAAGGTGTATTACATGCAACTACAATTAGCGGGTTTTCTCCATAGGCTCAAAAATATACAAAATTGAAATTTAATCTTTGCCCATTATTGCTTATTGAACTTGGTTTTAGCTCTCAAAAGTAACAAAATTGAATTAATCTTGTGCCCATTTTTATTTATTGAACTGGTTTTAGCTAATACTTGCAATTTTACACTGATTATGATCGTAAACTACCTAGTAAAAGTGACATAATTTCTTTTCAAATTTAAAATCTCCTACCGAAGGTAGTGAAATTTTATATGCAAAATAAAACAATCCACCCTGGTAACAATTCGTCAATACGCATTGTCGTGTTTGAGCCCAAAAATAGGTGCAATTAATACGTTCCTAGAAACGTATATTACTAATCGTGAAAGGGAAAATGCCAGGTCTCCACCGTGGTTCGGATTCCACGTTTAAACGTAGGTCCTTCATTTCATCTCACAATCACCCTACCATTACACATTACGTAAGTGCTAAAAACCCGAACGGTAGTAAGACGCGGTGCTAATAATAATACTATCGTGAGGCTTTACAAGAGTTAGACAAAAATTATAACATACTTGTCCAACAAAGCTCGTAGACTTTCATCATTAATCATAGCTAAATACGTGATTTTTGAAATTTAGCACCGTTGGTAAGGCTCATACCTATACCCATTGCTGGACAGACGGTAAAATAACCCTTTGTTAAAAGAGGGGTGTTTTAAATTCCTCCTCTAAGTCACCTGCTTATATGCAAATTGACACAAAGGAACGAATAGCCTAATATATCTATTAGTTAGAGGGTAAATTACAAGTTAAAATATTAATTGAAAATACTCCTTCTGTTAAGCAGCTGGAAAAGCGCGTACCTCTAGAACTACGAGCTTTTGTAAAGGCAAATAATCACAGCAATCAGTTTACAAGCAAGAAAATGTATTTAAATCATATTTATTTGTAACATTATTATTGCACCACGTCTTACTGCCTTTTTGGGAAACTATGCCATATCTATAGTACTGCGTTAGGCGTTAGGTAACAGCATTTAAAATAAATCCACCCAGATTTCCAGGGAAATTTGGGAAAAACCCCCCTCACCACAACTTTTGGTATTCTAGTCCTGTCATCCCTGTCATTGGAAACTCAATACTTTGCAAGAGTACGCCTTAGACCTTAGATCACCAATGAGGTTTATTTAGTAATTTAGTAAATTAAAATGTGATTAAAGTGGATCAAAGTGCTGCTAAATTGAAAAAAAAGCGCATGAGAAAATAAAAAAACTTTCTAAAAGGTTTCATTTGTAAGCAAGCTGCACCATGGGAACGTGGTCTTAGGTGCTAGCCTCATCTTATCCGATATTCCAATAAAAAGGAGGTCGGTGTTCAAACCCTTTCTGGATGTACTGAATTATATTTCTAAATTGTATCCAAATCCCACCAAAGCAAATAAAAACTTATATCCACTAAAATTCTACACAACCCGACCCTACCCCATTTGATTAAGTATGCGATCAGCGAGAATGATGAATCAATTTTCTAAGTGCTTCATTGGATAGTACCTTGGGGCCCACAGACCAATCCAATGTTAACAAGGGACACGTAACCAAAGAAGACGGAAGACTACATTATACAAATTTATTCAAGTCATAAAAAAGACTATATAAAAGCAAATAATCATGTAAAATATTTGTCAAGTGGGGAACACTGCAGTCTAATATGAGGCAACTCTTTCAATTTATCGAGGAAATAGTTTTATGTAATTTACATGTTATATTATATAAGATGTACAAATGTACAGAACATACTGTGGTGTAAATTTATTACAACTATTATATAAGGTTTTTAGATATTATATTGAAAACTATAATGAATATTATCACTTATAACATTATTTTATTAGAATCCAAACTTTCTAATTTATCGTACTAAAGAAAGATTGTTACTTTGTTTTCTCGAGTATGGGTTGTTTCGTAATTGAGGAGAAAGGTAGAAGTAGAGAGAATTTAATGAGAAAAGGACAGCAGGGAGAGTTTGTTCTATAAGTACGTAAGAGACCTGCTATAGAGAAAAGAAGTTGCCTTGAAGTGTAAGGAAGTGTCGTACAGGCATACTTTGTACCCATTGTCACAATATGCAGCAGAAACATGGACATTGGACGTATGAGATACTATGAAAGTAGTGGACATGGGAATGAAGTTTGTGAGGAGCGTGTTAGCTGTCACAAGGAGAAAAAGATTAATATAATAATAATATTTAGCACCGCGTCTTACTACCCGTTCGGGTTATACGCTTTAAGTACTAATTACGCTAATGGATTAGGAATTGGGAAGGTTGAATTAGAGAAAGTGAACCCGAATTTGCATGGAGGGAGAGTGGAAAACCATTTAGGAAAAAACCCTTCCATTCACCCGACCGAGATTAGAACCTCGATCTCCCCGTCCTCAGCAGTCGAGCTCAACACGACAAGCGCGTTAGCCAACTACGCCATCGAGGCGGGTGAGAAAAAGATTAGGAGTGAAATTATCCGGGAAAGAGTAGTCTGAATGAAAGAGGAATATGGAGGTATTTTACTAAAATGACCTGGCCACAAGTTGGAAAAAGTTGATTATGATGTTGAAAACGATATAAGAAATCGATGGAGGGAGTATTTTGAGCAATTTGAATGAAAATAACATAAATAAAGTAGCATAAAATTTATAAAATGTTATAATGAGTGAAAGAATTAACGAGGCTAAGATGGTAAAGGCTATAAATGTGTTAAATAATGGCAGATCTGCGGTGTAGATGGGATCACAAGTGAAATGCTTAAGGGTGGATGCTTGGTTCTTCTTGCCAGATTGTGTGAGTTGTTCACTGTGTGTGCTGGGATTTCGAAGTCCTAAAACTGGAAGAATCATGTCATTATTATTTTGTACAAAGGTAAAAGCAATAAGTGTGAATGTAAGAATTATTGGCAATTAGTTTGTTGGGTATTACAGGCAAAGTTTTTGGGAGAGTTCTAATCGATAAAGTGCATGAAAAACTTCAGAAAAGATTTGGAGTGTTCAATCATATTTCATGTCAGATAGAGGATGCACGGAACGTATACTGCATTGCAACGATTGATTGAGAAATATATGGTATTAAAGAAGAAAGTTTATTGTCCATATCGTGATCTGAGAGAGCGTATGATCGGTGAATAGGTGTATGTTATGGAATATTGTGAAGGAGTAATGGTGTGCATGCATGGTTAGTAAATGCAATTATGGTGGTGTATGATGGAAGTAAATCGTGTGTTATGGTGGAGATGGAGCTTATATCGTATGGTTTAACTTGAAACAGGGTGTTAGAAAAGGTTGTGTTATGTCTTCATGGTTGTTTAATTTATTCATGGATAAGTGTATGAAGGATATTGTTAGGACGCGGTGGTGAAAAGCAGAATCTATCTTCGTATAAATGTATACAACATTAAGGTGATAGTTTTATGATAAGGACGGTTCAGGAAATGATTGTCAGCTTAGTATTAATGGAAAACTGTTAGAAAAAATGAATGATTTTGTGTATCTGGGCAGAATGTTCTGTAAAAATGGAAATATATATGTGTTAAATAGACCGACAGGTAAGTGTATTTCGGAATTTAGTTGGATATATGTGGATTATTGCAAAGAATGAAGTATCGAAAGTGGCAAAGATGGCAATAAAAAAAGTGTGTTAACGCCAACATTGATTTGTGGGTGTGAAGTGTGGGTTTGTCAGATAAGCATAAGTAAAAGGTAAATGCGGTTGTAATTATATATCTAAGAAATGTAAGTGGATAAACTCGTATTAACAGAGTCAGTCATTAATGGTGCTGGAGGAGTGCGGTTTGGTAGGGAATCCAATATGTCAATATGAAAGAATTGTCTTATGTTTGTTTGGGCATATTGAGAGGAAGAGTGTTGACAAGTGACTAAGCAAATATATGATGGGAGATTGTATGGATCAAAGGGAAGCGGTAGGCCTTGTAAGACGTGCTAAATGTTGTAGATGAATATGTGAAAAAGAGAAATATTAGGAATTTTAAGAATAAAAGTGTATGTATGACTCAGTATATTGATACTGTTGAAGCGAAGGTAGTATGCAAGGATAGGGAATGTTGAGAAAGTTAGGGAGGATCAATTAAGTATGCGGTTGTTTTTTGAACTATATGCACAGTTTCTTGCCTACCTTGTAAGAGAATTGCATGATTATGTATGTATGTATTTATGTATGTATATATATATGTATGTATTTATGTATGTATGTATGTATGTATTTATGTATGTATGTATTATGTATGTATGCATGTATGTATGTATGTATGTATGTATGTAAGTATGTATGTATGAATGTATGTATGTATGTATATATGTATGTATATATGTATGTATGTATGTATGTATGTATGTAACTTTTGTATGTATTTGGTTTTCTGGTAACTATTTGTTAAAAGGTAAGTACTTAGGAGTAATTTTTGAAATTTAAAAATATTATGACATTTACACTAACGATTTTGTTTAAAATGTGTATTGTGAGTGTTTGACATAACAGATAAAACTGTATACATGTTGTTTTTAATGGAAGAATCGTCTAATGGTAGTTTACTGTGGAGTGTCTTTCTATATATTTGAATATCTTAAAAAGTAGCTATATCAAGTTGGTTCAAAATGGTTATCTGTTAAGCTTTTTTGCTTTATAAATAGTTTAAAAAATTATAGAAAAATTAATTTGACCGTAACTGATAACTTATTAATTTTTTTATATATATTTGTGGAAACAACTTTAATATTTTGTTCAAAATTGATATCTTTGAACTATTTTACATAATAAATTATAATGTATATTTATATTCTCAAATAAATAAATTTAAGTGTTGTTTACTTACGACAAATTATAGTAAATTCGATATTTTTCAAAATTAGCCTTGAAGATTGAGTCCAAAATTGTTATTTGGGAATAACTTATAATAAATAGGAATATTTTTTTTATTTTTACAGATTACAAATCATTTTAAGGTTAGATTAAATAATTGAAATTTGAAATTAAATAAAAATTAAAACAATTTATTTAAAATTTAATATAAAAAGTGTTTTATTGAGATTAACAAAATAATGAGTTTGTTTATATGAAAAAACTGGGTGCTATTTACTAAAAACTTATTTTTGAACATTTTCTTCGGGGATATAAATACAATATGAGAAAGTTTGTAAGATTTTGCCGTATCATGTATTTTTTTAAATGTGCTACATGTGTTACATCTCATTAATACCAACATGCTATAAAATTTTACCTAACATAATTCTAATGAGATTGACTCCATATGACCCACCTCTGTGGCGTAGTTAATTAAAGCGCTAGTTTCGTGGTGAGCTAGACTGCCGAGGGCGGGGAGATCAAGGTTTGAATCTGCTCGGGTGAACTGGGGGTGGTTTTTATTAAGTGGTTTTCCACTCTCTCTCTCTCTCTCTACAAGCAAATGTAGCTTCCCTTCCTCTATATTCAACCTTCCCAATTCCTACCCATTAACGTAATTATTACTTAAGCGTATAACCCGAACGGTTAGTAGGATGCGGTGCTAAAGTAGTAGTAGGATGCGGTGCTAAGTATGTAGTAGTAGTATAGTAGGAGTAGTAAGCTCTATGTGCAAAGTAAATAAAAATTGTGGATCATCATTGCGGAGATTTTGACGAAATAGATAAAAAAAATTAAGCATTTAAGTATTATTCGGCAAATGCGGGAAAAATGTGAAAAATACAGAATGACGGTTCATAAATACATTTTAAAAAGGCCTAATATCAGTTAAAATAAATAAATTAAAATAAAATTTTAGTTAAATTTGGGATATCCAAAAACTTGCTAATATAATTAAGTTATGTTTTAAATTGACACCATGGTAAGGTATGGGTTGTGTGTCACTTATCAGACAATTTCAAAATAAATATTGGTTGAAACAAGAAATACACTTTCCACTTTATTTTTAATCTAGCCTTAGAGAAAGCTATTAGGATAATGCAAGGAAGTAGGGAAGGGTTGACGTAAAAAGGGTAGAATGCAGCCAGAACCACTATGTAAGGAGGACTTTTGGGTTTACCATGGAAACCGGGCCCGGGGTCTTAGGAGGGGGGGGGGGGGGGGCACAGCTCAAGATCCAATTCACAATTTTAAAAAAAAATTAGAAAATGGAAAAAATACAAAATAGAATATGAATTCCAAGCAATCAAATCCCTATCCAAACTAAAGCACAGTGCATGACCATCCCACCAGTTGGGGTTGGGATGGACTTAGTGGCATTTGTCACAAATATATCATTTGTTCGGTCCAGTCATGCCTTATTTTCAAATTGGTAGGGATTTCCACGGACCCCTATTTTTTTGTAATGGAAACTAATTTGGCTTACAAAGAGATTTCGGACAATAAATCAAACGGGAAGGAGGTTCCCCCTCTGAAAACTAACTTTCCCCCCCGGGATTGAATAATCTCCCCCTCAAGAAATTACTTTACCGCACCCACGTAAAGACATACAGTACCAGCCTAGTCACCACGGGACGCGGCAGTTGGGCTAAAAAGGCATTTGGCCAAAAAAGGGCATTTTGGCTAAAGGCATTGGCCTAAAAGGCATTTGGCCCTAAAGGCTTTTGGGGCCAAAAATTTAAAATTTTAAAGGGACGCGCATTGGCCTAAAAGGCATTTGGCCTAAAGGAAATTTGCCAAAAAATGAAACCAAAAGTCATTTGGCCTAAAAGGCATTTGCCTAAAAGGCGTTTGGCCAAAAGGCGTTTGGCCTAAAGGCATTTGGCCTAAAAGGCGTTTGGCCTAAAGGGCATTTGGCCTAAAGGCAGTTGGCCAAAAAGGTTTTTTGGGCCTAAAAGGCAGTTGTCCTAAAGTCTTTGGCCTAAAAAAAAATTTAAAACCTTCGGTTATCTTGGGAAAGAAAAGGTACTGTTTTGTTTAAATCTGAAAATAGATAGCACAACTGATGCAAGGTAGTTACAATATTTCAAAAAAAACATTGACAATATCCTACATACAACTAGATCAAAGTTCACAAAACACTATATCACCTTTTTATATATAGATTTCCGATATTTTTCCTTGTTAAATATATCTCACGGTCATTAAAAGTTTTAAAGAAAAAACCCAATAAGGGAAAAACCCATTCTCAACATCGTTTACGCTCGGTCAAAAATTTTATGCGTACATTCAAATTATGGGGACTTTGACAATTATTCCGAAAAAGGGAAAAAAAAAGTGGAAACCAATATTCAACCCACCCACTTTAAATTTGTCTGAAGTGACGCCCGATTTTCTTTAGCGCTACTGAGATATAATGAACATTTTTTTTTTTCTTTTTGTATTAAAAAATTAATATATAAATAAATAGTGACGCATTAAATAAATTTTGCCAGTAAATATTACAATGGTCATATAATATATATATATATATATATAAACTTAAATATGGTTTGACTAGATCCTTAACCCCTATTTATTTTTTGTTAGAATTATTATAACTATTTTATATAAAATTAGTACAGTTATTTTTTTCAAACAGTGTAACTATTTTTATAGGTGTATTAAATTAACAACATGGGCTATTTTAACACAATAGGTCCTTTGTTTAAAAACTATATACTAATTTTTCCCCCCTAGTAATTTGCAAAAACATTCTCAGGAAAATTTTTTCAACTTGTGAAAAAAAAACAAAAAAATTTTTTGGAATTGGGCGTTGGTTTTTTTAAGTCTTCATGAAACGTAAAAATACAAAATATAGTAGCCTTACAGGATATAACTTCCTAAGGGGAAGAAAAACGTACGATTTAAAAGTGGACCCCCGAAAAGCCAATGGCTCAGCAGAGCCAGGGAAAATCTGACGAGCTTTGGTTGGTAAAAATATCTCACCGCAGGATCGCTTTTTTGTCTCCATTCCAAAAAATGACACACTTATAGCCTAGAGGCAAACGACGTGACTCAATTGGCCCGCCACTATCCGAAAAAAAAATTTTTTTTGTCTAATCGTTTGTGCTCTATTTATGCTCATATGTTCCCAACAGAACATTGGGGCTGTTAAACGGCCATTTTAGAAAATATTTAATGTGTGGCCAACTTGAGCCAAGCTAGCCCCCACATATTAAAAACCAAAAAAACAAAATTTTTTTAAATCAATCCATTGTTTCCATTTGCTCATATTCCCCCCAAAATTTTAAAATTTGGGCTTAAAATTGAAAACCAAAAGAGCTTTAATGGGCGGGGAAATTTTAACCTTTCCCCATCAAAACGAAAAAATATAGTTAAAATGGCCACCCATTTAAAAAACAATGTAAAAAAAATTCTTATTCACTTCCCCAATTTTCCTTTTTGTTTTTGTCATAGGGGGCCCAAAATTAAATTAGGGCTGTGAATCTAAGCCTTTTAGAAACATTTTTAATGAAAACGACCAAATAAAGGGTCAAGCAGCCCCCACTTTAAAAAGTTTTTAGTTTTCTAATTATAGACATAAAACCATTTTTTGGGCACATATGACCAAATACTCCATTTTTGGGCAAAAATAGCCAAACAAAAAAAAAACGAAGGAAAAAAAAGAATTTTGTTACATTGATTTTTAAAAAATGGGGAGGGCTTTTGAATTCTTTTTTTCTACAGGTTGGTATAAGGAAACTCAAGTTAGCCCGCCACTTAATTGTTCTTTAGATTTTCAATTTTTAAAAAAGCAAAAATGTTTTTTTTGGCACAATGGCAAAAGAAGCACAATGGTTACTTAAAAAGATAAAAAACCCCCAAAATACCAAAAAAAAATTTTTAGACTAAAAAATTTCCAAAGGGGTTGGGGGAAAAAAGGAAAACCCAAAACCCCAAAAAAATTAAATAAAAAAACTATTTTCCAGGCAGTGTTTAAAAAAAATTAATTTTTTGACACCCCGGTAAATGAACCACCCAAAAACTAAAACCCCCTTAAACTTTTTTAAATGTAACCCATAAAAAAAGGGGAGGGCGGGGGATTTAAAAAAAAACCCTTTTATTATATTTAAAATCAAATTTGGCTGGCGGGTAGAAGAAAACATAAAAAAAAAAATTTTTTTTAAAACTATGTTTTAAAAGGGGGAGTTAGAGAAATTAGTTTGGGGGGGAAAAAGGGAAAATTTTAAAAACCAAATAAAACTTACAAACAAAAACAATTTTTGAAACTGGGGTGCTTAGTATAGAGTAAATTTTTTAAATTTTTAATTTCTGTTTAATTTAGTAAATTTAAACTTTTTTTTTTGGTGTTCATTTAAAACAATCCCCTTGGAAAGCGAGCAAATATTGATGAAAGGGAGGGGCCCATATTATTAAAAATTAAAATATAAAATAAAATTATAAAAAATATAAAAATTTTTTAAAAAAAAAAGTTTTACTTCTTTTGTGGGTAATTAATTTGTGGCTTCATAACATAAAAATTTTTCCCCCCTCATACTGTCTGAAATTGTTTTTTGGTATTTTTTTTCGGGTTTTTAAAAAAGCGGGCGCGAAGGGATTTCAGAGGAAAGGGGTAACCAATTTCTAAATTTTTTTCGGTTCCAAAAAATGATTGACAAAAAATTAAAATTCTGTTTGGCCTTAAACAAAAAAAATTTAAATTTTAAAACTTAAAAACCTTTCTTTTTTAAAAACTTCACAAAGCCTTTCAAAAATAAAAAATCAATTAAATAAAAATGTCTAATTTTTTTTTTTTTAACGTAAAAAATTTTTTTATTTTTAAAGAATAAATTTTAAAATTAAATTTTTTTTTTCTAAAGGTCAAAGGAAGAGTTTTTAAAAACCCGGGTTTTAAAAGGGTTTTCTAAAAATAAGATAATTACCCAAATTAAATTGAGCGAACCGGGGCAAAATCGAGTAATTAAAAATGTTTTTTAAAAAAAAAAGTTTTTTAATTTGGGGTTTAAAAAAAAAATTAAAAAAAAAATATACTTAGAAAAAACTGAAAAAATATACTTTGGCACTTAAAAAAAATATTTTCAAAATTCAAAATTAAAAAAAAAATTAAAAAGGTGTGACCACAGTATGTGTAAATTAAAAAAAAACGGTGCGGGTACAAAACTTTTTTTTCGGGGAAAAACGGTCAAAAATTATTATTTTTTTCAAAATTCACTACCCCGTTGGGGGTTTTGATTCCGCAATGTTAAGGGAAGGGGGGTTTTTTTTAATGAAATGGGACCTCCCGTTTAAAGGGAAAACCAACCAAAAGGTGGTGGCCGGCCCCCCCCAATTAAAAAAATGGTTTTAAAAATTAAAAAAAAACCTTGGAAAAGTAAAAATTTTAACAACAAAAGTGGTATAAAAGTATAAAGGACTGTGCAAAAATTGGGAATGGGAAAAATTTTAGAAAAAATTTATTATTTGAAAAGGGTTTTTTTTTTTATTTTAAAATAAAAACACCCCTGCCATCTTAGCATCACTAAAATTTTAACAATTTTCCATGACAGCAAAACATTTTTTAAAAATGGAAAAAAAATTAAAATTTTTCCCAAAAAGTTTTTGGGGAAAAAAAGGGGCCTTTTGGGCCCTAAAAGGCTTTTGGCCTAAAGTCATTTGGAAAAAAGGGGTTTTTTGGGGCCTTTTAAAAGGTTTGGGGGAAAAAAAGGGCCCCTTTTGGCCCAAAAAAGGTTTTTTGGAAAAAAAAAAAAATTTGGCCTAAAGGCATTTGGAAAAAAGGGGTTTTGGGGCCCAATTTTTTAAGCCTACACTTTGGGCCCAAAACCCCCTTTTTTTAGGCCGAAAGGGGGGGGCCCCCCAAATTTTTTTTAAAAAACCTTGGCCCCCAAAAAAAGAAAAGGTACGGTTAGTTTTTCATAAAAATGGGGGTTAAGCCCAACGATGAAAGGGGTAGTTACAATATTTCAAAAAAAGGGGGGGAAAATTTTTCCTACAAACAACTAGATCAGTAGTTCACAAAACACTTTTTTACCTTTTTATAT
This sequence comes from Timema cristinae, assembly GCA_039000515.1. Taxonomy (NCBI): domain Eukaryota; kingdom Metazoa; phylum Arthropoda; class Insecta; order Phasmatodea; family Timematidae; genus Timema; species Timema cristinae. Next base: position 34,629,328 of record JBCFYV010009882.1, read on the forward strand.
GGGGGTTTTTCCCAGTTTATTTCCTTTGTTAATAAAACACCCCCGGCCCTTTTAAATTTTTTAAAAACCAAAAAAAAAAAAAAAAAAACCCCCTTCTCAACTCGTTTACGCGGGGTTTTAAAAATTTTATGTGTACTTTTTAAAAAAAGGGGACTTTTTGACAACTTTTTCCCAAAAGGGAAAAAATTTAAATTTTGGGAAAACCCAAAATTCAAACCCCCCCCCCTTTTTTAAATTTTTTCGGGGAAATGACCCCCCGATTTTTCTTTAGCGCTACTGGGTAATTGAACTTTTTTTTTGGGACTAGGTTTTGTATTATTAATATATTAAAAGAAAATTTTGTAGGGGATTAAATAAATTTCCCCCGTAAATTTTTTAAAAAGGGGGTTTAAAAATATATAAAAAATTTTTTTATATAAAAAATTTTTTAATTTTATAAACTTTTTGGGGTTTTTTGGGCCTAGTTTTCCTTTTTAAATCTTTTTTTTAATTTTTTTTGAATTTTTAAAAAATTTATAATACAAAAATTTTTATTTTTTTTTTAAACTGGAAAAATATTTTTATTACTTTGAAATTATTATCAAAAAAGGGGCCCCATTTTAAAACAATGGGGCCCTTTGTTTAAAAAAAATATTTTCTTTTCCCCCCAAAGGGGGGGGGGGGCAAAGCCCCGGGGAAAATTTTTTCCCCAATTGTAAAAAAATTTTCAAAAGATTTTATAAAAAATTGTCGTTGGTCTTTTTTTTAATTTTTCATAAAACGTAAAAAAAAAAAAATTGGAACCCTTTTTCAGGATGAAAACCCCTTTCCCGGCCAGAAAAACTTTCCCGATGTAAGCAAGTGGCCCCAAAAGGGGGGAGAAGGGGTCAGCAGAGGCCAGAGGGATTGATCTGACGATTTGGGGTTGGGGGAAAAAAAATTTTTTCACCCTAGGGTCGCTTTTTTTTTTTCCCTTTCCCCAAAAAATGAAAACTTTTATAGCCTGAGGCAAACCCCAAAAAATTTACTGAAATTTTTGGCCCCAAAACCAAAAATTTTCCGAAAAAAAAATTTTTTTGTCTAATCGTTTTTTTTTTCTATTTATGCTCCCTATTTCCCATAATAAAACATTTTGGGTTTTTTAAAACGGGCCCATTTGGGAAAAAAAATTATGGGCGGTAAATTGAGCTCCCGCTACCCCCCCAAAAATTTTGGGGAAAAAAAAAACAAAAACAAAATTTTTTTAAAATAAAATTTCCCTTTTTTTTCCGTTTGCTCATATGAGCCCGAAAAAAGAACATTTGGCTTTACCCAAATTTGAAAATCTAAGAAATTTTTTGGGCGGGCTAATTTTAAACCCTTTTTAAAATTTATAAACTGTAAAAAAATTTTTAGTTAAAGCTGGCCCCCAAAAATTTTTTTAAAATAAAATTTTAAAAAAAATTTCTTTTTCCCCCAAAATTTTTTTGGGGTTGGGGTTTTTGCCATGTGCCCCGGGAAAATTTAACTTTTTTTCCTAAAAATTAAAATTTTTATTTTTAAAATTTAAGCCCACGTTTTTAAACCCCTTTCGGGGTTTTTTAAAAGCCCCCTTTTCCTAAAATTTTTGTAATGTTAGGGTGTTTGGGGGAGTTTTAAAAAAAAGGAAAACCTTTCATTTTTAAAGGGGGAATTTTCCCAACCACGGGGGGGGCCTGGTTTTTAAAAACATTTCCCCCAATTTTTAAAATTTAAAAACGTTTTGGGGCAGGGGGAAAAGGGGGGGGGGGGGTTTTGTGTAGGAATTCTAAATTTTGGGGCCGGACGGGGAAATTTTCCCCGGCCGCATTTTTAAAATTTTTTGGGGCCCCTTTACCCCCTAGACCACCAGGTCCCCTTTTTTGTCCTTTTAAAAAATTTTTAAAAAAATTTAAAAAAGAAGAATTAAGGGGGGGCCCGGGTTTTAAATTGGTTTTCCCCCATAAAATTTTAAAATGTAAAAAAAAACGATTTTAAGGGGGCCCGGCCCCATTTTTAAATGAAAAAAAAAACCCAAATTTTGGGGCACACGCCCTTTTTTTATTTTTTTTTTGGTGCCCCATTTGGGCTGAAGTTAGTACGGGAAAAAAGGGGGCCCCTTTTTAAAATTTTTAATTTTTGTGGGGTTTTTACCAGCTAGAGCTAAAAAACCCCCCAAAACACATATTGAAAACAAAAAAAAACCCAAAAATTTGGGGTTTTCCCCCAATTTTTTTGGGGGGTTTTGGGGGGGGGAAATTTTTGGGGCCCCTCGAAAAAAACATTTTTTTTTTAAAAAAAATTAAGAAATGTATATAACTTTTAATGGGGGGGGGCCCAATTTTTGGGCCCCTTTTCCCTATTCATAAGCTGAAAAAAATTTTGAGAAAAAGGGGGTTTGGCCCCCCCAAAACTTTTGAGATATCAAGGTCAAAATTCTGTTTTCTCTTTTTTTTTTGAAATTTTCGTTTGAAAAACATTGCCCGAACATGTTTTTATATTTGTTTTTAAATTTTTAGGCCTTTTTTTTTAAAATTTTAAAAAAATCATCCGAAGGGGCCTAAAGGCCCCCCCAACCCCAAAAAAATTAACTGTTTTCAAAAATTTTTCAAATTTTAGAGCACAAATACTCTTTTTTTTGGGCAAAAAAAAAAAACCAAAACAAAAAAACAACTTGGGAAAAAAGGGGGTTTTTAAATTTTTAAAATTTGATTTTAAAAATGGGGGGGCCCCAAGCTTGAACATCAATTTTTCTTCGGGTTTGGGGGGAAAAAAGGGGAAAAGACTCAAGTTAGCCCACCACTTTTTTTGGGGTTTCTTGGGGGTTAGATTTTCTTTTTAAATTTAAAAGGGGGCAAAATTTTTTTTTCGGACACATATGAGCACAAATGTAGCACAAAAAGATTGACTTAAATAAATGTTTTTTATGTGGTTTTTTCAATATGTGGGGGGGCAATTTGGGGAGCTTTTTTGGGGCCCCCCCAAAAATTTAAAAATTTTTTAAAAAAATTGGGGGCCCAGTTTAAACCAGCAAAAATTTTTTTTTTTGTTCAGGAACTTATGAGCAAAAAGGGGGAAAAAAAAAAATTAGAAAAAAAAAGGGTTTTTTTTCCCCCCAATTTTGGGGGGCTTTTTTTGAGCCCCCGGTTGAAAAATTTTAAATCTTCTTTTTTCTCTCTTCTCCGTCGCACTCATAAGATTTTTATAAAGGTGGGATTAGGCAGCCGTCCTTTCTTCCCTCCTTTCCAAAAAATTTTAGAAAACCCCCCCTTTTAAAAAAAAAACCAAAAACAAAAATTCTTTTTTCCCCCCCGGCTTTTTCCCCTTTGGGGTTTTTTTAAAAAAACCCCACTAAAAAAAATTTTTTTTTGGAGTTTCACTTTTTTGGGGGGGGTTTGGGGGCCCCCTTTGTCTTGCTTCATCCTTTTGGGGCTTTATATAGATTAAAAAATGTATTAAATTTTAAATTTTTTTTGTAAATTTTTTTTTGAAAATCTAATTTTTTTTAAAATGAAATTCATCTTCTTTTTTGAAAGGGGGATTTTTACTATAAAAAATGAATCGAGGACAAAAATGAAAAACCCCCCGGGGGCCCCCCCCAAAATTAAAACCGGTTTTTTTTTATAAAAATTTTTTTCCCAAAGGGGGTTTTCCTTTTTTTTTCCCAAAACGCAAACGAGGGTATTCCCCATAATTCTATCTTCCTCAAAAAAACCTTCTAATTGCTTTTTAAATGGGGGAAAAAAATTTACGGCGTGATGATACAATGAAAAAACAAAAAATACTAAGCTTACTCTATTTATTGGGGAAAAAAAATATTTTAGAAAAGTGAAAATACACATATTAAAATTTTTAACAAATTTCCCCTTTTTTTTTAAAAATTATAAAACATTTAAATTTTAATTTTAAAAAATTTTTAAAAAAAATACTTTTTCTTATATTTTGGGGCTTAATAATATAAAATAAAAAAAACCCCCTTTAAAAAAACCCCCGGGGTCAAAAAAAATTCATTTTTTTTAAAATTTTTAAAAAACATTTATTTAAAATATTTATATATTTTTTATAAAAAAAAACCCCTTTTTTTTTTTAAAAAGGGGTTTTTAACTAAAATTTTTTGAAAACCCCTTTAAAAAAAAAAAAAGCTAATGGATTTTTCTTTTGATTTTTTTCCCCCTTGACGAGAAAAAGGGGGGTTTTAAAAATCCAAAAAAACCATGAAATAACTACATATTTTAAAAATTTAAATTTTTTATCTTGATAAAAGACCTCCACAAAGGGGGGCTTTGAAAACCCTTTTGGGGAAAAAAATGGGGTGGATAAACGGGGACCTTCCCCCATAAAACCCCAAAAAAATTTCAAAAACAAAAAATTTAAAATTTAGGGGGGGGGGGGGGGGGGGGGGGGAAAAATAAAGGGGGGGGGGGGGGGGGGGGGGGGGAAAGGGGAAAATGATCGTAAAAAATAGGCTCCTTTTTAAGATTTGGGGTTTTAAAATTTAAAATTCAAAAAACACAAAACAAACACAAATTTTAAAAATTTTTCCCCTTTTAAAAAACCCCTTTTGGGGAAAAAAACACAACCATAGTAGCTTCCATAAAATTGTATAAAAGAAAATTATAAAAATAGTACCACCACCCCGGGAATTTTTAAAATTTGGGTTTTTTGTTTTTTTAAATCTTTTTAACCCCCAAGATATGGTTTTTAAAAACCAAGGACCTCGTTTTTTAAAAAACTTCAAAAACCCCCTCGCAAAAACCACCCCAATTTCGTTTTTTTTTTTTTTAAATTTTTTAAAACAAAAATACTTCAAAAAAGGGAAAAAATACCATAGCGTGTTATTCAACACATTAACATATATAAAAATAGCCGGGGGGTTTTCACTTTTTTAAAACCAAAAGGGGCCCCTTTTTACCGGGGAAAAAAAAAAAAAGGACAAAAATCTCAAAAAAAATTTTTACATTTTGTTTTTTAAAACATTAAATTTTAAAAAATTTTTAAAACTCAAAAGGGGATTTTTTTAAATTTTAAAACTTGAATGAATATAAAAGGGAAAAAAAACACTACACCCCCCACCTCCGCGTCACTCAAAAACAAGTTATATTTTGAGTCATGGGGGGGATGAGACCAGGGGGTTTCGCGTTAAAAAACCCAAAGTAACCCGGGTTTTTTTTTTGTGTACAGGGGTGTAAAATTTTTTTTTTAAACACAAAAATTTTTTTAAAAATTTTTTTTTTTAACAAAACAAAAAAACCCCCCTAAAAAGGGGATTTCAATTTTTTTCCCCGTCCCACACTTTATTTCAGTTTTTTTCGTGTTTGCATAATGGGGCTAAAGGCCCGGGTTCGAAACCCCGGAATGTTTTCCAAAAAAAGTAACATTGGTTTACTGTCTTTTCCCCTTTTTACAAAGGGGGGAAATTTTAAAAATCAGGGGGAAAAGGGTGTTTTTATTTTTTTTTTGATTTAAAAAAGTTTTTTTAGAAAAAGAGGAAATAATCTACATTCCCGGTGTGTTCCCGTCGTTTTTTTTTTTTATCGAGTGTCATCATTGAGCGTGAATGGGAAAAAAGGGGGAAGGGGGTTGATAGGGGGGGGTATTAAAACCCAAATTTTTTTTTTCCCCCCTCGAAAAGGGGGCCCTTTCCCCCCGTTTTTTTAAAATTTTTCCCCGATATATTGAGTTTGAAGCCCGGGGGGTTTGATTTCATCAAAAAAACAAAAAAAATTTTTTAAACTCTATTATTATTTTTTTTAAAAGCTTTTTAAGGGGCACCCCAAAAAACTTTTAGGGGCATTCCATTTTTTAAATAAAATTTTTACTGGCTTTTTGGGGGCAAACCCCTAAAAACCCCCCTTTATAAAAAAATGTAGCTGAATCTAATATTCCCTTTAAATATTGTTTGACACACTTTTTTTAACATTAAATAAATTAAAAATTTTTTCACTATCTAAAATTTGGGGGTTTATGAATGGCCTACTTCAAGAGGGTTATTAAATAAAATTTTTAAAGGGGGGGGGGGGGGGGAAAATTTTAATTTAATTTTAACTTTAGGGGCCCAAAAACCTTAATTTTTTCATTAAATTCGAAATATATACATTTGTTCAGTCACAAAAAACCCCATGTTTTTTGTAAAAAAAATTTTAGGTGTCATACACCCACGTGTTTTTTAAATTTAAAATAATGTTTCTAAAGTATTTTTTTTAAAATGGACGGATAGAAAAAAATAATCCCCCCTTTTGAGGGGAGATTTTCTTACAGACTACTGCCCACCTTAAAAAAAAATTTTGTTTTGGTTTAAAAGGTTTAAAACATAGGGGAAACTTGGGGTTAATAAACTATTTAAACCCCAACTTAAATTCCTATAGAAAAGGGGGGTTTTTCCTAAAAAAAAACTTTGGGGGGGCTGTTTACCGCCATGAAACCCCTTCTATTTTTGGGTTTTTTAAAAATAATACAATGCCCCATTACGGGTTTATTTTCCCCTTTTGGGTAACATTTGGAGAATCAAAATTTTAAAGGGGATTTTTTTTGGTTTTTTTAAAGGAAAAAAAAACGGGGTTGGGGGGGGAAGGTTTTTTTTCCAAAATTATGGTGAAATAATTTCCCAGCAAAAAAAATACGAATCTTGGGGGGGGGGGCCCCCTTTTCCATTTTTTTTTAAAAAGGGAATCATCTTTTTTGACTCAGAAATTTTAGGGAATCTGGGGTATAACCCTATTTTAATTTTTTTTTTTTGCATACGGGGCCCAAGGACAAAGCTTACCCGGGGAATTTTTTTAAATCGATGACACTTTTCGGAAACCCTTCACCAAAAAAAAAAAAAGCTTATTAAATATTAAAAAAATTTTTTATTAAATTGGGGGTTTGGGGGGGGGGGGGGGTTTTTGGGGGGGGGGGGGGGGGGGAAAAAAAGAAATTGTAAGGGGGGGGGGGGGGGGGGGACCCCTCGGTGGCGGGGGAGCTAACGCGCATGTGTTTTAACTCTGCTGAGGATGGGGAGATCGAGGTTTAATCTCGGGCGGGTGAATGGGGGGTTTTTTTCCCCCCCTTTGGGTTTTTCCCCTCTCCTTTTCCCCGCAAAATGGGGGTTTTCCCCTTTAAAATTTTCCCAATTCCAAAAACCCCAAAGGGGGGAAAAAGGGGTTTTGGGTATGAGGGTTTTTAAGAACGGGGGCTAAATAATTTTTAAAAATTTTGGACGGGGGGAAAGGGGGGGGGGCATGATGGGGAAAATTTTTTTGGGGGGGGGGTGGGTTTGGGGGAAAGTTACAGACGCTGTGTTAGGGGGGGAGCTGAAGTGAAACCCCGGAAAATGAACAGGGGCCTCCCTACAACTCTATGCCCCTTGTAAAAAAAAGGGGGGGGGGGCCTCAAGATACCAAATAAACTTAAAATTTTTAAAAATTTCCGTGAGTTGAGAAAGCAGGGGAAAAGGGGCTTTGGGGTAACATTTTAAAAAAAAATTTTTTAATTAATTCTCTGTTTGTAAAAAAAATTTTAAATTATAAATTTTGGGACGGAAACAATAAAAAAAAGACATTTATATAATAAAATTATTTTATTATTTTTAATTTTTTTTATTTAAAAAAACATTTGAGAAATGTGGTGATGGAGTATAAAAAAAGAAAAAAACTTTTTGAGATAAGAAAAAAATAAAGTTTTGACAGATAAATAAAGATAAATCAAATCCCAGATAGCCAAAATAACATTAGACTCTAAATTTCTCAAAGTGGGTAGGGAATAAGGGGTCCAAAATCTACAAATTAATAGAAACTATACATCTCAGTGCAGTGTCGTTAAAAATCGAATTTTGGCATGCCCGTAAATGCACCCCCTCCAAAAAACTAATAAGTCTGAACATTTAAAAATGTACTCCAGGGAAATCAAGGAGGGCGGGGGGAGTTAAAAAAACCTTTTATCTATAGTTGAAAATCGAAATTTGGTTGGCAGGTAGAAGTACAACTATAGATAAAGAAAGTATTCTTTAAAATATGTGTTTAAATGGGAGTTTGAGAAATTATGATTGGGGAGGAGAAGGAAAAAATTTCAAAAACCAATAGAAACAATTACTAACAAACAATTTATTTAGATAAGCTGAGGTGCTTAGTACTAGAGTTATTCTTTCAAATGAATTCATGTTTAGTTAGTAAATTTAAACTATTTATTTTTGGTGTTCATTCAATAATGTCTCCACGTAAGCAAGCAAATTGATGCAAAGACTGCATATATATATATATATATATATATATATATATATATATATTATATATAATTAGATTTTACTTCCCTATAGGTAGTAGTTAATTTGTGGCTTCATCAACATACAAAGTTCTCGCCTCATACGTGTCTGAAATTGTATTTTTGGTAGTTTAGATCAGGGTTTCTCAAACTGCGAGGCAAGAAGGGATTTCAGATGAGGTGTGAACCAATCTTTCACTTCCTTCGACTTGCTAAATTATGATTGACTAAAAAAATAATATTCTGTTTGGCCTATGAAGCAATAAAATTAATTATATCTTACAAAACTTTACTTTTTTAATAAACTTCTACAAAGATCTTATCAGAAAATAAAGAAATCAATTAAATAATAAATATCTCATTTTTGTATTTTTAACGTAAAAAAGTTATTTTATTTTAAGAATAAGAGTCTTTAACAATTACTTTTAATGTTCTATAAGGCTCAAGAGCATTAGAGTTTGAGAAAACCTGGTTTAGATGATTGCTAAAAATAAGAAAATTTTTACCCAACTTAAATGTGAGCGAAGCCGGGGGGCAAACTCGAGTAAGTTAATATGATTATAAAAAATGAATTATCGATTAACTCATTTAGAAAAATTAATCAACAAAAATACTTAGAAAGACGGATAAAATATACTTTGGCATTTAAAAAAAAATCAAAATTCAAAAAAAAACAAAATTATTAAAATGGGGGTGACCACATGTATGTGCTAATTAATAAAAAACGGTACGGGTACAAAACTGTACAAAAACTAGTACAAAACCTTGGCAATGTAAAAGTTTCAACATACCAAAGTGGTACTACAGGTTAATGGACGTGCCCGCTATACCTTGGGAAGTAGTAAGTTGAGAAAAGACTTATATATTTTGAAACGGTAGTATATACTATTTAACTAAACACCACACACCTCGCATTAGCATCACTACAAATAATAACGAATGTTTCCGGAGACAGCAAAACATATTTTAATAAATGGTCAAAAATTAACTTTACAAAAAGTCATTTAGCCTAAAGTCGTTTGGGCCAAAAGGCGTTTGGCCTAAAAGTGCGTTTGGCCTAAAGTCATTTTGGCCTAAAAAAGGCATTTGGCCTAAAGGCGTTTAGCTACACTTTAGGCCAAATGACGGGTACCCGTCACCGCTCCAAGGCCAGAGCTCGCACTACCTGGTTGCTGGAATGTGCCACCAACCCTTCTATCTTGATGAACACTAGGGGAGGGAGTAATGTCCCGTCATAACTTTAAGGGCAACGTTCCCCCCTACCTGCTTGTTTACAGTCAACACTTATCACTTCACTATTTCCTCCCTTATTCAAAACTCACAGTTTAATATTAGAACAAAATAGCTTATAGCCACCAACATATATACATATCTATAAAACAAAACTACCTTACAAATTAAAGATACTTATTTACATTTTTTTTTCATTCAGCTAAAGCCGGCTTAAATGGAATTGTTTGTGCTCTGTTCCAGGCTGGGTATTGACATACTTCTTCATCTGTGTTGGGCATCCACTGCATTATTGTGAAGATCCTGTGAAATTTCCACCAGCTGCCAGCGTTAAAATCGTGGGATTGATGCCAGTTGCTTGAGATTCCAAGCAAGTGTCATCTTACGTCACCAGCTTTGTACCCTTCACCTTTATTCTGACCAACCAGGGGGCGGGCCAACCTCTTCTCGTGGTGATCTCGGGTGAGTACGGTTTAAGCCAAATTGAATAACCACAGGGATTTTTTGGGTTTAGTGTGTATTGAATACGGTCGTCACATTCAATAATCTTTTTTCTGACGACCTAGGGACCCTGCCATGGGTTGTGCAACTTAAGAGGCAAGCCTTCCCTTATTTATGGTGTGTGTAACCACACTTTGTCACCTACTTTATATGCTTTCTCAGAGCAGTGGCGTCATATTCGTCTTTTTGTCTCTCCTGTCCCATCTAAGCGATTACGAACTCCATTGTATACGAAGTGGGTGTAACTTCTTCTTCTACTTGCTCCGTTATCTCCCGTGCACTATATCGATTGGTAAACGAGCTTGTCATCCAAACATAACCTCAAAAAAGGTGTGTATAGTGGTTTCATGTATACTCGCATGGTATGCCATCATTAGCTGAGGCAACTTTACGTCCCAGTAATTTTGGTTTTTATTTACGCACTGAGACATCATGTCCAGTAACGTACGATTAAATCGTTAATTAAGCCATCTGACATAGGGTTGTAAGCTGTGGTTCGCGTCTTCGCAATCTGTAATATATCGCACAAGTGTCTGATTACTGTTTCGTCGAAATTTCTGCCTTGGTCGGTGTGAAGTTCAGTAGTAAGACCAAACCTGCTGATGAATTCTTCCACCAGGACTCTTGCAGCTGTGACTGTCTTCTGGTTTGGCAGTGCATACGCTTCCACCCAACGAGTAAATTAATTTGACACAACCATAATTACTTTTTTCCCCGCTTTGACCTTGGAAAGGGGCCTAATATATCAACGGAAACCCGTTGCAGTGGTTCACCAACACTAAACTTCTGTAGTGGTGCCTTAGCTATTATTTAAGTTTTCCTAGCCGCACAATTAGGACATTGCTGGACCCACACTGTGGTGTCTCGATGGAGATCCGGCTCATAGAACAGCGAGCGGAACTTTTCAACTGTGATGTGACCTCCAGTGGGTGTGTCATGAAGACTGCGTAGAATTTCTGTTTTAAGCATTCGTGGGACAATCAGCTTAAGTATATGGGTATTCTCAACTTCTTCAAAACATCGATAAAGATCTGCGATAGATGTTCTAGCCACCGAGCTACTTGCCCTTCAGACTCTTTGAAATTGTGGAACCGTACTAGTACTCTATGGTCAGTACGCACACTCACTACCTCAATTTCTTCAAAATAGCAACGAAAGAATTGGAGACAATCAACCAGGGCTTATAGTTCTCTACTTGTTGCACAATACTGCTTCTCTGTCTTAGTAAGAGGGCGGCTTCAATAATAAACTACTTTTTCTTGTCCATCTTGAGTCTGGTTAAGTACTGCCCCGATTTCAACTGCACTTGCATCACAATACACCAGCCATTCACATTCCAAACGGGGTAACCCTAAAATGGGGTTGGTCACCAATCATATTTTTAGCTGCTCAAAGGCTGTTTCGCAAGTTGGATCGAACACAAATGGTACTCCTTTGTGAGTGAGTCACTGTAGAGGTGCAGCAATCATAGCAAAGTGGCGGATGTAGTGGGGATAGTATCCGGATGTTTGCAGGGAAGAGTTCACTTCTTCCGCAGTTATGGAGATGGGCCATGATTGAACCTTATTTACTTTATCTTCAGATGTAGCAATCCCTTGCACTGAAATACTATGCCCCAGGAAAGTAATCTTATCCCGCACAATTTGACATTTCCTAGGCTTGATTTTGAGGCCAGCATCACGTATTCGTGTAAAAATTTGACGCAAACGCTCCACGTGTTGTTTCTCATCCCGACTCCATATTACCACATCATCTAGCTACGCCATGCAGGTTTTCCACGTGATACCTGTTACCACCAAATCCTTGAGGCGTTGGAAGGTAGCTGGTGCATTACAGAGGCCATAGCTCAATATATTAAATTCGTAGGGGCCATCTGCTGTAACAAATGCTGTTTTGGAACGATCTTCTGGTGATATCTAAACTTGATGATAGGCGACTGCCATGACGAAAGATGAGAACAATGTTGCTCCTGACAAATCCTCAAGTATGTCATCCATACGTGGGAATGGATGGCATCTTTCACAGTCAGCTCGTTAAGTTTTCGGTAGTCACAACAGAAACGAACGAAACCATCTTTCTTTGCTGTAAGGACTATAGTTGATCCCCATGTTGAGGTAGAGGGACTCACATTACCTTGCTTCTCCATGTCACTGACGTCCTTACGAATATACTCTCAGTATTTATACGCAACGTGACGCGGATGTTGTTTTGCTGGTTTAGCCTCACCCGTTTCAATTCGATGATACGTTAGGTTTGTACAACTACAATAAAAATCATTTTGTTCCACAATATCCGCAAACTCATATAATAGCGCTATTGTCTCTACACGCGTAGCCTCAGAGTACTTAGCTTGGGTAAGGTCGAACAATACAGCTCCTTGACGATGTTTGGTTTGTGAAGTTAGAGATAAGCATACGGGAGAAGATTTTTCTTCGTCAGGTAGGTGGTGGAAGTGACAAATTGATGTCCCCTTATACAACACAATAGGGTCTGGTGATGTATTTAGAAGTCGGGAAGGTACCCTGTTCTTGCGAGCTGTCACCAAAATACTGGCAGAAAGAATGCTGTATTTATCTGCTACTTGAAGGTTGGGATCCAAGCAACCTCCCAACTCTTCAAATTCTGAAGCCACTATTCCGTCGTGGGTTAAAAACATTTCACTTCTGGCAGGCACGGTGACATTTTCCCCAAGATTAACATGTGACTCGTGTGTTTGAAATAGGAATTTATTGGAGTTTGAATACTTAACATAATGGCATGGAACTTTAACTCCAACGATATTGAGGACGTCCTGAAAAGTAATTATATCACACTTATGTGCCAATATGAATGACAATCCTAACAAAGCAGACTGGGAAACATCTTTGATTACAAACAATGTTTGTGTGTACTTAGTATTACCGAGTATGATGGGTAAGGCTACCCAGTCTAAAACTGATAACTGACTCCCACTTACATCATGTATTGAGATCGTTGATGAGACAAGTTGATCCTCTGAACTCTTAACGAGTTCTCACAAGTCTTCTCGTATTATGCATACTGTAGCTGCAGAATCAATTAGGAAATCCACTTTAATGGAATGAATAGCTCCAGACGCGTAGATCGCAACTGGATTATTTATCGTAGAAATCTAGAGTGTCTGATTGGAGGCCGATGTAGGTAGACGAAAACAATCTACATTGGTGATCACGAGATTTCCGAAAATTTTGCCAAACATTCCCGCCGTACATGTCCTCATTCTCCACACTGAAAGCAACGTGGTCCCGACTGATCCCATGTAACTCTATCCCGAGAGTCACGTTTATTTTCTCGGCACTCGTCCTCTCAATGGTCACGGTATTTATAGTAACTTCAATTACATACTTGATGCGTAGGATTAAGTTGTTCTTGGTGACTCACCAGAGACGGAGCATGAGGTCTTCTATCTTCTAAAACCATATGAAGTGCTCTCGCCACTGCCTCTTGAATTGACTGCTGTAATAAAATATATGTTATATTTGTCTCTGCTACAGGAATAGTGGCGGCAACTACACGTTCAACTGGCAGAGCATGCTCAACTTCTGACACTGCCTCCATCATTTACCCGCGACTTACAAGATCCATAACCGTTTTGGAGGAATTCCGTTGCAAAGATACGCGAATGTCACTATCTTCTATACACTGAATAAGCCGGTCACGGACTAGTTCATCCCGAAATTCTGGATTAAACTGTGAGTACACTTCCATTGCTAAGCGCTGCAGGTCAATTGCGAGTGTTGTTAAACGCTCATTTGTCTTGCGGTAACGTGAAACAAACGCCGCTTTCTTTAAATCTGGCAGTAACGGTTTTTTGAAAACAATCTTCAACTCAGAACACACTTTATCAAAATCTTTTCTGTATTTATCTGTGAGAGAGTGGTAGACGTTTTGCGCTGACCCAGTAAGGGATAGTCCCAAAAATAAAGGACGCAATTACTCCTTCTACCCGTTAGCTGCGGCCAAGATCTCGAAAGTAAAGAGCCAGTCTTCAAACGACTCACCCGTAAACCAACTAAATTTGGACGGAAACAAAGTTGAACCAGCCATAGCTCTAAATAAATAAATAAATACCATCACAAGTAGCTTATAATAGTGAATAGTAGGCCTACCGTTCAGTCGCACTAGCTATCAGATAGCACACACACACACACAAATACAGAGAACATAATAATAGTAAAAATAGGTAATTGTTTTGGAAGCACATCCACTACTTAACAATCAAATTAAATAAACATTATTAGATTACAAGTCAATAATAAACTATCTTTCTACGCATATCACTTTTATACGAAACTATTACACGCACCGAAGGCCACCAGTGTAATATTACTTTATTCCGCATTCACGTACAAGACATACAGATCCACCTAGTCACAGCTCCAAGGCACTCCTTGGCTGCTGGAATGTGCCACCAACATTCTGTCTTGATGAACACTAGGGAGGGGGAGTAATGTCCAATAATAACTTTAAGGGCAACACTCCGCCCTACCTGCTTGTTTGCAGTCAGCACTTGTCACTACACTACCAAAGAATAAACTTGACCCTCTTTAGATTTATCTCACTCCTCTCTGATATTATTGAACGCTGAAAAATGGATTTGTTTCAAATTTCAAATATCTTTAAAAGGCATATAATTTTATTTAAAAAAATGTTGAAACAAGATCACTCTGAATTGATTATAAAGGCATCCAAATTACGAAATTGCAAGAGGCGTAACATTAAAAATAGCTTCTGAGAGCATTCAATTTTTCAAAATTTGGTGGAAGAGTGCCATTCTAAATAGCTTCCAGAAACATTTAATTTTAAAATATTTTCCAGGTAAGGGTACTTCGAATAGCTTCTGGAGTAACCCAGTTTTCAAATATTTCCGGGAGGAAGACCACTTGAATAGCCCCTATTAAAGGCATCTATTCTTAGGCAAAGATCAATCTAAATAACTTCTAGGAACATTTAAATAAAAATTATGGAGGACAGCCACTCCAAATATATTCTAAAAGAATATAGTTTTTGAACATTTTTCAGAAGAATATTATTTTAAATAGCTTCTAGAGCTATTCAATTTACAAAAAAAATTGCTGAAAGGGTTCAAATAACTTGTACAAGCTACCAAGCTTCGATTTTTAGGATTTTTACTTTCTCGCTATCTTGCAGGTAACTAGAGAAAGTAATGTGATCTTAAAAAAAATCAAACTCAAGATTTTGATGAATCTTGACGTTTCATGACCCCCCGAATCCAAAAAAAGTTGTTTTTGACTTTCCGTCTGTCTGTCTATACCTCCAACAAGAGCCTAAACTATTTTACCGATCGGGCTAAAACTTGGTAAGTAGGTTTTTCATAGGGTTGCCCCAACGGGTTTTTGGAATTGGATATCTAACCCTAAAATTTAAGGGTAGATTACTGAAGGGCAAAAATATAAAAAGTCGATTTTCTCAAAATCGGCTCTAACAATTTTGATTAAACTTCATTTATAAACATTTATAAATATTCCAAACAAAATGGCTTCCCTCAATATTTCGGCAAAATTACTTTAAGGGCTCTGGTCTAATGCGTAAATTATCTTTTTATATAATATCTCCTAAACTATATGAGATATGAAATTACTTATCGTTACAAATATGTAGGCCTATTTATAATACAAATATTTTATAAGAAGCATATTTTTATAAAACCAAAATCTTTCAAGCTATACGTAAATATATGTATTTTTTAACTTTTAGAACAAAAAAGGTAAAAGTATTTCGACCGCAAAAGAAAATCTAACCTGAAATGTTGATGGATGTCGACGTCTTAAGACCCCCCCAAACCCTAAAAAGTGGTCTTTGCAATGGCGTCTGTCTGTGTGTTTGTTTAAACTTAAAATTAATAATAGTTTAAGAAAGGGCGAAAAGATTTAAAAAAATCGATTTTCTCAAAATAGACAAACGATTTTGATTAAAATTCGTTTCTAGGTGTTGATCAAGATTATAAATAAACTGGCTATTTTCATTTTACCATGAAAATGAATTTTAGGGTACTTTACAGACGCAGAAACTTCCGTATCTCCGCAACTATTTGAGATACTAAATAACTTATCATTGCAAAATTGCAGTACTATTCAAAATAAAAAACTTTTATATGAAATATATTTTTATAAATCCAACAGTTTCTGAGATATTGGCAAATATATTAATACAATTTTGTGAGCAATAGTTGTTAAGAGATACTACTTAAGTTTTAACGTAATAATTCTCCAATGCCATAGAGTAATATAAGTCTCTAAAAGTTTATGTTGTTTTTCCTTAAACCTCTTAGCAGAAATGTTTGTACAACAATGGTCTATATCCATTTTAGACTCAATAGTCAATAATTACCTTTTTTATTGGTCAAAATTTATAAATGAAGAATTTAATAGCAATGCGATGGCATGAAGATTTGCAACACCTAATAAAATATCGAAAATTTTAACCGGAAGTGGAAATTTTAATACTAAGTGTAGACCCTTGTGGACCCAACATTGTTTGTTCTTTTCCATCGATCCAAACATACAAATGAAGACATTAATTCTTTAAATACAAAATTATAAAATTTAAAACCCTGACTAAATAAATGTTCTACATGAGTATAGTGCAATTTATGATTGGGTTTGCTAGTGTGTATTATTTCGTTTCACATATATTACGAGTTTTAAGAGAATATCTCCATTTTCAAACAATAGAGCGACAAAGTCCGTGTGGATTTCCGTACCATTTATTTTTTTAGAGGAATCACTCTAAATAGATTTTAAAGCAGTCTAATTTTCAAAATAATTTGAGTGAGAACCACTTTAAATGCCAGTGGAGTCTTATTTTCAAAAACATTTCAGACAAGAGTTACTGTAAATATTTTCCAGACATTTGGCAGGGGAGGGTCCCTATGGCCTTCAAAAATCAATAAGGTTTCGCCACCGCTTAGATTAAACATTACAAAGATATGGGGCCCAAATTTACTCCCGGTTTGAGCACCTGGTGGGCCTGAATGCAGATGTTAGGATACAAATCATTTAGCTTTGTTGGGCAATAGTAAGAAAGGTGTGGCAAGAAATACAGAAATTTAGTTAGAAGCTCATTCGTGAGGACGCTGAAAAGACTAACTCAATGATCACACAGAGACCACGGATTGGGGACGATTATTTAGAGATTACAGCAAACAACATATCATTTGACAGGGTTAAAGAGTTCAAATATTATTTATAAACAATTTTAACTATCAATAATTATATTAGATTGAAAACTGTGAACAGAATACAGTCGGGAAATGCGTGCTTGAATATAAATTGCAAGACATTGTTAGGATAATCAAATCTCGTAGATTAAGGTGGGCAGGACATACAGTGTGAATGGAAGTATCTATAACCGTGTTCAGGTTACTAATTGGCAATCTCAATGTAAAGCGACCATTTAGAATACCTAGACGCAGATGGGAGGATAGTATTAGAATGGACCTGAAAGAGATAGGGTGTAATTAGGTGGACAGGATAGCACTAATTCAAGATAGGGATAGGTGGTGTACTTTTGTAAGTGCGACAGTGAACTTTCGAGTTTCTAATGCCATAAAGTGAGTAAGTTACATCAGCAGGGAATAGGTAAATTACACGTATGAAGCCTCAAACAATTTGACTTAAAATCAATATCATATATTTGATTTAAAAATAAAGTTGATTTTATTATAGGATAGTTATACCATTACTAAAAGTACCAATTAATTCAATGAACTCACACCAGTATGTACGCAAATAAAGGCTTTATACTCGTGTTGTCTAGCTTTCTGAGAACGAGGAGTTCAGTTTCGAATTCAAGCTGGGTATTTTAAGGATTTTTTAAAAAATATTGTTCTTCATTCTCTCTCTACACGCAGATGCGGGTACACTCTTTCTAAATGCAACCTTCCTCATTCTTATTACATTATTGAGATTAGTAAGTATAATGTTAAATTCGGACAGCAAATAAAAGTTTGAATAAAATATATTTCATGTAATTTAGTTCATTGTTCCCACACACTGAGAATGCATTATTCATGATCTCATTGTTTTCTACGCATGTTTTAATCTACAGAAATACTATAGAATAATAAATTTGGTGGAAGGAAAGATAAATTACAGTTAGTAAGGTTTAAAAACCATTTCCATCCACTCATATGTCAAGTCATGTTATCCATCAGCTGTCACTTTTAATAGGTAGTATAAATAGCTATGAAACAATACTAATGATGTAGTGAAATAATATTCATTTTGACGGTAAAAAATATGTTTGCATTTCTTAAACTTTTCTCTTACCAGAATCCTAGAATAGAAATGTAGCTTATATTACAAACTACCTTTTATTTTTAATTGGAACTATCTTATAATGGAACAATATTATTTCTCTAAAATATATAAACTTTGAAAAATATTTTATAGTTTATAATATAAAATGATCTCTCACAATAATTTTCATCAATTGTGGCTGTGGAAGGTGGCGGTAGAGGTTGGAATCTATTCAAATTTAAAGTGATCTTACCAGTTTATTTACCTAACATATAATACTCCCCCTTTAGCATAGACACACAAATAGGTTTGTTTTATTGGAAAATTTCGAATACACATTTAATTATGATTTCATACTAGATGTAGTAAAAGTTTCATATTAACTTTAAAATGCTTCTATTTAATTAATTATTAATACAAATTCCAATTAATTTTAAAGTATAAACTATTTGAAATATTAAAATTTACTGAAGGTTCTTTAGCATAAGGTATAAAAACCTACAATATTGAGTTAAGTTAGCATATATATTACACACATACTGATAAATTGCAAATTTGAGTGTTATTTATACATAAATTAGATTAATTAAATTGTAAGTTATCTGTAACAAATTATAGACAAAATTTATAGTTGTTTTATATGGAATCACATATTCATGTTATCACTTTCAAGATAATTCACGAAACATTGAGTATTAGAAATACTATAAAGAGAAAATATTACGTGTCAGCATCAAACAACAAGGTAAGTGCGTAAAGACTTAACAGGAAGTAAGACACGGTGTAAAAAAAAATCTAGGGCAAGAAATGAGGTTAAATGCTAAGACAATTTGGTGCCAATTAAATATAAACATTAAGGGTTATATCCAGAATTGTTGTTTTGATGTGATAAGAGAAGGGAGTGTAGGGGGGGGGGAGATAGAGGAGGGGCCATACAGCAGGTGATAGTAACGACTAGATCCTTCTTGAAGCCATTTAAAGATTTTTAAACATTTTTGAATCTGTAAGCTAGGTGTTATGAATTTTATAAAAGTCCAATAAACTACTAGACTAGGCATTAAGGAAGATTGCAAAACATCCCTATAAATATTACTTTTGTGGAGGGAAGATACTGAGCCCCCCAAAAAACCCTTACCCAAACCTTTTCGTACAACACTGCATGAGGTTTAATTTAATGAGCGGGCCAAGGAGTTGCACTTACAGCAAGGCCGAGAAGGCGCTTTGTTACGTATCCAGAGTCCGTCATGGTGTGCGCCCCATCACCTGACAGCTTGGCGGGTCTTCCTGGAAGCTGATCGCCTTGGAGAGCACTGTACCAGGAGTTTGAGCGAACCGATGTTCTCTGCCGCAGTAACCACCCCTCCCTTAGTCCCCCCTAGCCATTGGTAACCACGGCGCCGACGCCATGATCCTGATAATCCTTCCTTCTCTTTACCCGCTCCCGGTGTTTTATTGATCTAGCACACCCCTTTGCCTCTCAACCCTTCTCCATCTCAATGGCATGACATGTGACCTTTATTTGACTGCCAAAGAGAAAAGCGTGGTGATTGCATGTGGATTAGTTTGTGTGAGAGTTTCGTACCTCCCCGCTTGTTCAAGTTCTCCATTAGAGAAAACAATTAAGCCAAGGGCCCAGGGTGAGGAAGGCAATATTTTAAGGGAATGCACAAACATTAAGCTGGAGTGATGTTGGAAACATATTTATGCAAAAACATAATTGATGGACTCGTCTGGGATTTGAGCCTTGGCTTCCCGAAGGAGTGTCAAGCATGTTGGCCTAAACGTACAAAATTGAAGTAACCTCTAAAGTCCCTGTTGTACAAACCAAGGCCTGTAACTGGTTTTCTTCTGGCTCGCAAACCTCAACTCGTTTTAAAATCCTACTGGTATATAAAAGTGTAACTTTGTTTGTTTGTTGCTCAATCACGCTCAAACCGATTGACGATTGTGCTGAAATTTCAGATGGATATAACGAGGACGTCCTTGTAAAACATAGGATATATTTTTTCTATTTAAACCCAATAAAACTGATGTTTTTTCCAGATATTCTGTCCTTAGCCTCGCGATTAATAGTTTTATTATTTCATTAAATTAAAATTAATGTGCTTCTGTCTTGATAGCCAAATTCGCTCCGAATCCAAAGATTAACTATTAAATAATACATTTTAATCTTAAATACAAAAATAAACTATTTTTTGTGTAGTAGAGTTGGTGATATTTATTTACATAAGTAGGCAAATCATGTTGCTTTAGCAAATAAAACCTTCCTCGGTGGCATAGTTAGCTAATGCGCTAGTTTCTGGTTGAGCTAGACTACCTAGGACGGGGAGATCTAGGTTCGAATCTCACTCAGGTGAACTGAGGTAGTTTTTCCCTCTTCCTCCACGCAATTGCGGGTTCACATCTTCTATACTCAACCTTCCCGATTCCTAGCCCCCTATCGTAATTCGTACTTAAGCTTGTAACCCGAATGGGTGGTAAGAAGCGGTGCTAAGTATTATTTAACAAATAAAACTTAAATTTAGTTAATGTTCATCATCCTTATCTGAGTTGATCTTATCTAGATAAATATTCAAACTAATAGAAGTATTCTCCCATTGTATGGCAACTTACACACAGGAGTTAGCAAGGCAATATTCAATTAAAGTATTATATATATTTGTGTGGTAAAATATAACTTCATGACCAAGAAACTTTGTGAAGAAACTTAGGGATGCCTGAAGATGTGAACTTCAGGTGTATTCTTTAAATACTTTTACCTATTATGATACCTTAACGCCTGGGGCCGTTCAGCTGCCAGTGTGGGCTACTTCTAAATCCAGAAATCTTATTATTTGCATTATCACCATAGAAAACCTACGATTGTGAATTTGAGCGCTTATTAATATATCGCCTGTCCGGAAGAAAAGTGACACAAATCAAAAAACACTATTTTACAGGAAATGCATTTTAAACTTTCTCATTTTCTAATATAACTGTTGTATTACAATGGTAACTATTAGGAATTTAAAATTAAAATTAAAAAATCAAAAATAACATAGGCTTTACAATCATATAAGTATGTGTTAATAAAAAGTTAAAAAAATCATCATAAGCATAACATTTAAACCCCTATTTTGATTTGTGTCCCTTTTCTTGCAAATATATTAATACATTTTTGTGAAAACTAATGAAACACAATATGAAATTTTTTTTATTTAACAACCATCAATACACCTTAATTTTTTTATATAAAATTGAGCATTGGAAATGACAAAAATTTAAGGACCTCCCTTTCAAGATACAATTTTTACAAGGATTCATAAAATGGTAAGTAGTTCTTAGGAATACAATTTTTTCCAAACAATGATAACAAACCTGTTTTCTTTTTTTCTGTGATTCCAACTTTGCGATTGTAAACTTTTTTCAACTGTGGCTTTCTTGTTTTTTTTCTGTGGTTTAATACCAACACACTATCATACTGATCTTGTTCGTAAGATGTTTTGTAGAACAATGTCCCTGGGAATTCCTTCATTATTTTAATAACTTTGATATCAGAAACTCTCACGGGTTCTCCGGTTCCGTTTTTTGGAAAAGAGTGGAACCCCAAATCAGCCGCTAACTGTTTTAAATCATAGATGTCTTCATGACAAATTTCATCAACTTTATATGGCTGGCCAGTTTTCTTAGCACTCCTTATTAGAGCGACATATTGATCGGGAAGGTATACTGGACCCGATCTTTTTGATTGTTTAATCTGACGTTCTATTACAGAATGGGCGCTATCCCCCTCATTCTGGCTGTGCCCTGAAATTAAAAACTTATGTGTTATGCTCTCTAAGTCTTCATATTTCAAAACAGCGTGCATGTAAGCTGCAATCATAAATCGATTTTTCTGTTGTCCTGCACAGTTATCAGAATAAAATATTACATTAATCTTCTTTTGGTCTCTGGTTGCATTGTCTCTCTTTTTATATTGTACTATCTATCATGTCCAAGTACCGTAATACACAGGAACCAATTTCATTTACTCCCCTTTTAGCTTCCCCCTCATGCCACACATAGCATTGAACATCTTTTGTTTGAATGTTGCACACGGTTAAATTAAACACATTTATTTTTGAAACGTAATAGAAGGAGGAAACATCTCCTGATGGGCATGGGAGAACGGCCTGGAGATCATACACAGCAACAATGCTGTCGAACCTTTTGTCGTTTTCTTTTCGTGATAATTCTGTTTCCAGGCGGTGGGTATCATATTTATCTTGTAGTTTTCACTTTTCTTCTCCCACAGCATTATTATATCCAGTACACAGCACACACTGGTCTTTCTTTGGTACAAAAAAAGACAAGTTAAATTCTTCATTAAAGATCCGGGCATACATCATGTAGCATCATGTAGCATCATCCAGCAGGGTTATTTTTCTTATCACAGCCTTCTTCTCTGTGAAGCTGTGCAATGGTTTTACCTCCTTCAATGTATTCCTTTTTGGTGTTTGCGCGACAGTAGTGACTCTCTATTCGGGGTATTAGCTTAATGTGTTCTCTGATCCCATTTTTTATGGTTTCGACAACCTTAGCATGGTGTCCATGTTTTCCCCTCAAATCCGAGGATAACATCTGGCCTGTAAATAAATTTTGTTTCAACAGCATAGTCCTTAGTGGCCTGTCCGTAATGCATAGGGTGGATTTGAAAAATAATTTGCATATGCGAACCCTCTGTCCTCGTATTTCAAAGTAAAACGCATTATTGGGACGCCTATGACTGTCTTCCCTAACATATCTATATTTAGGATTAACGGGTGTCATGCTGGCAGAAAGAAAATGTCTCTGTTTTTCTAAATCAGATAAGCCCCAATAATCATCGAAAATCTTCTTCCGATCTTCCTCTGTAAATTTGGTGCAACATTTAAACTTACACTTATCGTTACAAGGGGGAAGCAATTTTCGGGCTGGAATAACTTTTTTTCTGGAAGATGAGGATGTATAGCTCTCTCCAGAATTTCTTAAACCCTTAGCACTATTTTTTATCCAGTTTTCTGGATTAGAGAGTCGTGTCTTACCCTTTTTAACTGTTTGAGATGGATCTTTAACTTTTCTCTTCCTTGAGTGATTTGTTTCAGTTTCATTACGTCCTATATTTTATAATTTGGTTCCCTCATTGCTTGAAGAAGAGGAGGATTCACTTTCATAATTGGGATCAACATTAGTATCATCACTACTAAATGGTTCTGATAGAGAATGTTCACTTATATGTTGTTGATCAGTTTCAATTACTTCCATATTGCTCACGTTATTAATATCTTCAATAATATTTTGTGATTGGTAATCCATTGCTAGTTGGTCATCTACAGAATTAAAACACATTGTTAGATTTAAAAATTCCAAAAAGAAGGAAAAACTTTAGTAAAATAAACAATTATTTACAAAGTACATTGATTATAAAAATTGTTTACCTGATTCCAGTATAATATAATTAGTATCTGGCTCCAGCTGTGTTTTATTGGCTGACGTTCCTTCTATATTACTCCCGCCATTAATCTCTTCAATAATATTTTGTGATTGGTATTCCATTGATAGTGGGTCATCTGCAAAATTAAAATAATACATTAGTAGATTCAAACAGTCCAAAAACAAGGGAAAACCTTAGTGAAAATAACAATGATTTACAAAGCAAATTGAATATAAAAGTTATTTACCTTTATTATATTCCAGTGTGATATTATTCTTTGAGTCATTGGTTGAGGTTCCTCTGGTAGATGTCATAATATTATTAATATCCTGCTTTACGATTTTCCAATCATAACTATGTTTAGTACTATCGATAGCTTCCTTAGCTAATTTGATAATAAGATTTGTTCGATAAGACATCTTTTCTAAAAATTAAAAAATACAAGTAAGTCAATCGGAATGCAAATTCAGTTGATTGCATTGTTATTTAGTTACATCCGTGATAAATGTGACTCGAAATATTTTGTGAGCAACAAATAAAATTATGCAATTTTTTTTATGAATAGTGACATAACTGGCAAAATAACACAAACATAAGAAAAACTCTAATAACTTATCGCTAGAAGATGGACACATCTCAAAATATTACTCATATTAAAATTAATATTGAAAAAAATGGTCTTACATTTTCAAGAAAAATGACACATTCCTAAATAGGTCACTGTTCTGCCAAACACTTTAAATGATTCTGAAACACTTACCAAAATGTGACGCTTTTCCTGACAGGGTGCGATCATTCCTGGTCAAACCTCAGAACCCAAGTAACATGTGTCATTGTTCTCGAATCGGTTGACGGTATTCCCGACAAAAGAAAAGTGACAGTAGTGCCATCTAGCCACGCTTTTATGAATTAACAACATGACACTTTTCTTGGAGAAAATATAGGTCTTTTACGATTATTTTAACAGCATAACTCAAAAATAGAGATTTTTGAGTTGTGTCACTTTTCTTCCGGATGAACGATATGTACTTTTGTGAGACTGACACATTCTACCACTTGACCGCTACTTCAATTAACACTAAAACCAAGGAAAAAGCTTTCACTTGGTATAAGTTTACGTGCCTGAGGATATATTGGGGTGTGCATCTTGGATTTATGGTCTTAACCATTACAATAGTTTGTGAGTGTTATGACTTAAATCACGTGAAGGGGGAATAGCATATGTACTAGGTATATTTTATAATATGACACAAGCACCTTTTTTCATGCCATTATATGTCTGACCTCTCAACTAAGACTGCGTGACTACTGCCAAGAATATCTCCAAAACAGAACAAAAATAGCAAGTAAAACATGGAATACACCTATGTACTGAGGCCCCACCATTAGTCTCGCCTTCCCTCCTGAGGTCACACCGTTTGTCTCTCCTTCCCTCCTGAGGTCACACCGTTTGTCTCTCCTTCCCTCCTGAGGTCACACCGTTGTCTCTCCTCCCCTCCCAAGGTCACACCGTTTGTCTCCCCTCCCGATGTCACACCATTTGTCTCTCCTCCCCTCCTGAGGTCACACCATTTGTCTCTCCTCCCCTCCTGAGGTCACACCGTTTGTCTTTTCTCCCCTCCTGAGGTCACACCATTTGTCTCTCCTCCCCTCCTGAGGTCACACCGTTTGTCTCTCCTCCCCTCCTGAGGTCACACCGTTTGTCTCTACTCCCCTCCTGAGACCACACTGCTTGTCTCTACTCCCCTCCTGAGGTCACACCGTTTGTCTATCATCCCCTCATGAGGCCACACCGTTTGTCTCCCCTCCCCTCCTGAGGTCACACAGTTTATATACCCTCCCCTCCTGAGGTTACACCGTTTGTCTCTCCTCCCCTCCTGAGGTCACACCGTTTGTCTCTCCTTCCCTCTTGAGGTCACACCGTTTGTCTCTACTCTCCTCCTGAGGTCACACCGTTTGTCTCTCCTCCCCTCCTGAGGTCACACCGTTTGTCTCTCCTTCCCTCTTGAGGTCACACCGTTTGTCTCTACTCTCCTCCTGAGGCCACACTGCTTGTCTCTCTACCCCTCTTGAGGTCACGCCACTCGTCTCTACTCCCCTCCTAAGCCTCCCTCCCCACTTGTCTCTCCCCCCTCCTGAGGCACGTCATGCGCCATCCTTTCACTTAATTGTTGACTGTAGTGTTGTAACATGACCGTCTATTAAAATCAGGACCGCGTATTACTTGTTTACCTTTATTTGTTCGTGTTATTAGATTTTTAGTTTCGTTATAAGTTATAGTTTTTTTTTTGTAAGTCCATAATATAAAACATGTTGTGTTATCAATTTTGAATATTAAAAAATGTCACCAATTAATCAGCATGATAATCATTGATTATAATGCATTTCCGATGCATTGATAGCCGCAACGGTACATCTGTAGAGAATATCAAAGACTAAACATTGGATGCACGCAAGGATAGAATAACAAAGGTTTTTGGACTGTTTTATTTACTTCATACCAGTGATTGTCAGTTCATGGTGCTACATGATAGCACGTATTTTTCTTTTGAACAATATAGTGATAGTGATATTGAAAATTAAATATTTTCCTTTAATTACCCTCTTTATCCAAACATACATCATGGCAGTGTCATCTTAAGAGGGCAAACTACCATTTTGAAATACAGGCTAGGCTCTGGACCAAAATATTTAAATAACCATTGGTTCAAATCACTCGCATACAAAAAGTATTGATTTTATCAATTAATCTTAAAATAATATGGGGTTAAACTATATTAATTCATTTAATTATATAATTTAAATAAAACTATATATTTTCATAATAAAAACAAAACTGATGTTTTGTAGGTACATACATTCTTAGAATATAAACTTCACATTGATATCTGCATTGTCAAGCTCTAAAACTAAGCTATTTAAATGATTAATAAATAATGTAATTAAAATAATTAATCATAAAACAAAAGCTAATAAATAAATCTTATAGTCATTATACTAATAAGATTGATTTAACTTAAATAACTTAACTAAAACAATAAACCCCTTGAGCACTTAAATTCTCCAATCAACCAAAATCTGAAATTCTATTTTGTTTAAACCTAGTATATGAAGGTTAATGATTTTAATTTTAGACTCTAATAAAAGGTATAAATCACTTTGAACATAAAAACCAAAACCATTTATAATATACTATGTAAAAACAAAGAATTATATTTAAATAATAATTGAATAAATAACCCAATACACATAACTACCAAACCAGTTTAAGAAAACAAGAAAAAAAAACTAAAACTATTTAAAAATCTTAAACATTTTATTTAAAGAATCAAATTCGGTCCCGGCATAGATTTTTCTGATTGCCAAACCCTTCCTTCACCTCTGACAAGACGTGTATTAATCAAAACTTGTGAATGTGGGGAATGCCAGGCCTCCACCGTGGTTCAGATTCCACGTTAAACTGTAGGTCCTCCATTTTATCTCACAATCACCCTACCATTACACGTACGTACGCATAGCCAAAACGGATAGTAGGATGTGGTGCTAATAATAATATAATAATAATAATAATAATAATAATAATAATAATAATATTAATAATAATAATAATAATAAGGATGAATAAAATACCCGATAAAAATGAAACAATATGTTAGCCAAATTATAAATACATAAACATAAAGATCTCAAAGGTATTTGAAATATTAAATTACCTATACAGCAGATATCATGATAATCCTCAATATTATGAGTATAAGAACCATCACATACACATAATAATGTTTTAAATAAAGCATGAATTAAAAGGTGTAAAAAAGATTATTTATCATAACCTATTGACAAAATTCTTATGATTAATCCCAACTGATTATTACTTTATCTACTTTAAGTCATACTCATAATTAGCACACAACCCCGATATATATATGGTTATTCTTGAAATCAATAACAAAGTAATACTAAAATATCTTATAGCCAAAACTCTAATATTTTATTTAAAGAATGTGGAATCCACATTTTACAGTTCTCAGGGGGCCCCGAAATGCCTAGGACCGGCCCTGATTTCGTTCATCATGAACCACCAACTTCAGTTTTAGTGAACCTAAAAAGTAAAACCCACAAGGAAAGATGTAATTTTAACGTTGTAACTCTTAAATCAAACATTTTTTGCTTTTTATAGGGAATGGGAAGGGGACAATTGGCTGAATGCAGACAGTCACTGCATCACACTCTACAGGCTTAAGCTTCATACTGTGGTCACAGCAAGCAATGAAATGACAGACAGATTACTTAGCTGCCACTTACTTTTTGCCGAAAAGGCATGGATGGGTCTGGCAATAGCCTCTATTCAGAACTGCCTCTGGCACGCTAGTTACACTGAATGTGTATCTTTTGATGCAGAGAATGAAATGTCACTCAAGGAACTGCATTAATTCGTCGATAGCAAATATTTTAAAATAGAAGACCTTATCGATATTGAAACGCCCCCATTTGATTAGACCGTAAAAGTAAGGGGGAACTTAACAAATAAATACAAAGGTGAGAGGGCATGATTGAGTTAACGTGGGAATATGCTGAGGAAATATCCCAAGTCAGGATGGTTTTAAAACAAATTATATTTTATTTATAAATAAGAATATAAATAAATAGACATGTATAATTTGGTAATCCAGAAGATGAATAGCAAGAATAACAAATAAAAAATCACAACTTTTGATATGCGAATTAATTTCACAATGGAGACAAGCTTCCTTATTAAATAAGAGAGATAGTAATTAAGAAAAATTATAATAAGGTCATTATGAAATATAAGGTAGTTGCAAACAACAATATCTCATAGCACTACAAAAAGTGTAATATACATTAACACATATCTAACAATAAGGTATGGCAAAGTATAAGTTCTATGACCAATCTAACTTGTAAATCTTCTACAATTAAGATCTGTTACCAAAAAATTGAAACACAAAAAGCTCCAAAATATGTTACTAAAAAAAAATTAACCTATATTATTCCTGAAGGGAATTTACTCCGTATTTCACACCCAATGACTTTACTATCATTAATCTAATTATATCCCTGATACCGTATAAATAATGTTAAGATATTTTATTGATGGAAAAAATATGAAAATATATTTCAACGTACATTCCATGCATACTAACTTCTAAACGGTTTATTTCCTCAATCGGAATTAACATATTTTCAGCGTATAACCCGAACGGGTAGTAAGACGCGGTGCTAATAATAATAATAATAACATATTTTCACTAACATAAGGCAAAAGAATTATATTATTATTATTAGCACCCCGTCTTACTACCCATTCGGGTTATACGTACTTACGCTAATGTGTAATGGTAGGGTGATTGTGAGATGAAATGAAGGACCTACAGTTTAACGTGGAATCCGAACCACGGTGGAGGCCTGGCATTCCCCACATTCACAAGATGTCTTGTCAGAGGTGAAGGAAGGGTTTGGTAATCAGATAAATTGGTGCCGGGACCGAGGAATGAACCCCGGCCGCCAGCACAGAAGTCTGACACCTTACCCCTAGACCACCAGGTCACCCAAAAGAATGTTAACCATGTAAATATATTTTCCTGAAGGAACAATATATTTAGGTTACAAAAATTATCTATAGTATATTTCATACTAACTTCAAACGATTTATTTCCTCAACAGGAACCATCCAAAAGTTCATTAACATAAATAAAAAAGTATTAAATCAATGCGAAGATATTTTTCTTATGGGAAAATATTATAATGTTACACACATTATTTTTAATTTATTCCATATTTTATGACTTTACAACTTCAAAAGACACATTTTCCGGACGGGAAAATATTCCAATATTTTCCAACATAATAACGATACATAAGAAACAATAATTACAAAAAAAATTCAGCTTGCATTTTTGTATGATGGCCACTACTACCGTAGCGCCTTGATTCCAATCACCGTCAAGACGTGTGTTCTAAAAGCTATTCTGTGGTATATATATACACTGCCCAATATCCTGGGAGAGAAGGGCGACGAGGGGAAAGGGAATGGAGTCTCTATCTTAATCTAGCAACTCCGGACCTAGAATATTCGGGCACTTGGTAGACGTCACGAGATCTATCTACTATATTATTATTCCACCTGAAATGGTCTAAAAGGCTTTCTGAACATAGCATTTCCGGAATGTGACGTCACTCTGGCTGACCGGCCGGTCAGTTTGTCAACGAGGTACGGATCAGTCAATTGGCGCTTAGCTCCGGGCATGTTTGGAGGGAGTGCGTGATAGGATAAAATTGGTGCACATGGTGAACAGAGTGAGTCTATGTATTTATAGTTTTAAGAAACCACATAACTTAATAGTTCTTCGAATTCAAATTATTATTCAGGAACTGTATATAGGGGGAGGAGGGGTAGAACCGGGTACCGGGGTGGAAGCGGGTGGCCTTGAATTTGTGCCTGGGGGGTGGGGGAATCTAACGGAAGTGGTAGAAATGTCTTCTGTATACCCGTGTCAGTCACAAAGAGAAGTTTTGTGAATATAGGACGAGTTTTGTTCAAGTTACAGTATATTCGTGTTTTTTGTTTAGTTTCATCTTATTTTATGGTTTTTACGTTATACCTACAAACAGAGAAGACATTATTTTTGGCATTTCTGTGGTGAGTACAATAGAAAGATACTTCTCTTAGCTTTACCCAGATATTATTATTCTCAATTTTGGGTTAGAATTTTCCTGTTGTGAGAGTTTAAAACCAAATTAAGCGTTTGGGGCAGAACCGGCGGGGTAAAATCGGGTACCCGGTTTTACCCCACCAGTTCTGCCGGGTACCCGGTTTCACCCCGTGCTTATTTGTTACTTTTGTCATTAATGTAATGTTATAAGCTAACTTGTTCAAATGAACAGGAACGTTCCTGAAGTTAAAGAAATATTCCTTGCGATAGTTATTTCATACGAAATCATTTATTTTTGATGTTTTGGTGTAATGTGATGGATTTGTTATGATTAATAATTATTGCAAGCATACAGTGTTTTATTTAATTATTTTTATTTCGTTTGTTTCAATTAGTGAAGCTTACAGCTATATTATGTATATTATATAAGTTATAATTGTAATGAACAATACAAAAATTTAAACTATTTTCAGGCTAAGTACTCAACATGCCACGAAAATATATTCGTATAAGTAATCGCCAAAATTGGTCTGAGGAGAATATGGCGAAAGCAATTGATGAAGTTATTCAAAGAAATATGAGCTATAAGAAGGCATCTTTTGCTTATGATTTACCTCAGTCAATTCTTGAAGATCGTGTAAAAAAAGCCAAAATTGGAGCTTCAGTAGAAGTAGCAGCTAGAAAAGGTTAGGCCGACAAGTTTTTAATATAGTTTATATAAATTATAGTATTTACTTTATTGTACTCCTAGCTTACTAATGTTAAAATATTTGGTTTTAGGGATGGGAAACTTCAAATGTGTGTTCACCGAGAACCAAGAAAGGGAACTTGTACAGCATATAAAGTTAATAGAGATCCGCTTGTTTGGTCTCACAACGAAAGATGTAAGGCGTCTTGCTTACGAGTTAGCTGAGAAAAACGGACTCAAACATAATTTCAACCTCGAAGAGAAACTTGCAGGACCTGATTGGCTAAGTTGTTTTATGAAACGTCATCCTGATCTGTCACTCAGAAAACCGGAAGCAACTTCAGCTGTACGGGCAATGGGGTTTAATAAAACCGCTGTTTCAAAATTTTATGACATTCTGGCCAGCTGTTTTTAAACCTACAAATTCCAACCAGGACGTATCTATAACGTTGATGAAACAGGACTAACAGTTGTGCCTAAAACACAGTCTAAAGTTTTGGGCTAGAAAGGCAGGAGGCAGGTTGGTGATCTGACGTCAGCAGAGCGAGACAATTATTGGTAACGGCGGAGCTTTGTTTCTCGGCAGCCGGACATTATGTTCCACCATTATTGATATTCCCAAGAATAAGAATGAAGGAAGAACTTATCGAAGATGCACCACCAGGGACAATTGCTATATGTAACCCTAGTGGCTGGATGCAAGCAGAAATATTTTTAGAATGGATGCAGCACTTTATCAGTAACGCAAAACCTTCGAAAGACGAACCAGTTCTTCTGTTGCTTGATGGACATGCAACACATGTCAAAAACTTGGCAGTTATTGACATTGTTCGTGACAATGGGATCATAATACTTTGCTTTCCGCCACATTGTACCCACAAGCTTCAGCCGTTAGACGTAAGCTTCATGGCCCCTCTAAGCATTTTTTATGGACAGGAAGTGAAGACATGGCTCCTTAACCATCCAGGGAGAGTGGTAACGCAATATCAGATCGCCAAATTGTTTGGGTTGGCTTACATACGAGCAGCAACCATGCAAAATGTGATTTCCGGGTTTCAGAAGACCGGGATTTATCCACTAAATCTAAATACGTTCGGAGAAGAAGCATATGCTCCAGCAGACACAACAGAAAGAACTGCTGAAAAAGAGAGTGTAAATCCTGAAACAGATTGTCTCAACCTGGACCACCTTGTGAGCCTCAACCTGGACAATCAGGTCTTTCAGTAACACCAAAGAAAGTTTCGTATAACTTTAGCGTTTCACCTCAAGATGTAATTCCAATTCCACACTGTGAAATATCTTTTTCAAACAGAAGAAGAGGCAAAACAGCCATCATTACAAGCTCCTATACAGGAATGAACTGAGGGAAATGCAGAGAGGCCCTGGAAATAAACAAGTAAAAAGAAGATTGTTGACAAAACCCAGCAATCTGAAGCAAGAACAAAGTCGACATTCTAGTTCTTCCGATGAGGATAAAATGAAACACCATGTCTTCTCTGTAAAGAACCTTATTCTTCTACCACCAAGACAGATGAATGGGTTAGGTGTCTAAAATGTCAAAAATGGGCGCATGAAAGCTGTACCGGATGGGATAAAAATGAGCTAGACGAATTTGTATGTGTTCCATT
Source organism: Timema cristinae (assembly GCA_039000515.1). Lineage (NCBI taxonomy): Eukaryota > Metazoa > Arthropoda > Insecta > Phasmatodea > Timematidae > Timema > Timema cristinae. Next base: position 34,661,973 of record JBCFYV010009882.1, read on the forward strand.
CCTAAGAAGCAAAAAATGATAAGATCCGGTTTTACCCCATGGCGTATCCGGTTATACCCCATAGCTGGGGCAGAACCGTTTTTTTCCATTGTTCTATATTTGTGGAGGTAGATAAAAAAAATTCCTGAACACAGACATTTGTATAGTCAAATATTGTAATAAATACTATTGTCCTTCTCTGTACAAAATTTCAGATTAAAATATTAATTTAACTATTTTTTATGAATTTTTTCCCTTAGCGTCCCGGTATTACCCCTACTTCCCCTATGTTTTAGAAATGTTTCAGAATAGTTTTTTATTCTGTTATAGAATTGATTTTAGAAATCATGTAGCTTGTAAAATGCTACAATATGGAGTATGGAATTTTTTATTTGTTTTTAGCACAACGTCTTACTAAGCACTTGGGTTATACTCATAAGTACTGTTCTGGCCCTATGGGAACAGCTCTGTGATAGGTTGAATTTGATCACATGACCACGCCCCTCGCTCTCTTAATGACTGTTAGTTTTCCCCCTCCCATCTTCTCCTCCTGACACCCTTACCAGTGTTCCTAACTGGTTTATTCTTGTCACATTTGTTTTTTAATTGAATTCATTGATTTTATATATGTGCTCAATGGTTATTTTTGAATTCTCATTGCTTTTTTATTTCTGCTCATTGGTTTTTATGGCTGGGTAGGATTGGGATAGGGCATTGGAGTTTTTTATTTATTTATTTATTGGCATTCGGTCCATGGTGTCGGGTGTTCCTCCCACGTCATTGGAGGGAACATGGAGAACAAATCTCTTACTGATGGAAGCGTAGCGAAGAGTGTGAGGGATGGTTCCAGACCGTAAGGCCCCTTTCACTTCTCCTCACTACCCTCTCCTTAGAGGTATGTGTCACAACCCACTCCCTCAACCCCTATGTGTTTTCCCGGTGTCTCAAACTCCTTATGTGGTAATTGGTTTTTCCCGGTGACTCATACCTGGCGACAGTTTGGCGGGTCGACAAGACAAGTCAGGAAAAGAATAGATGGTGACCTTGAATGATGTTGCAATGGGTTTTCCCTGATGACTGGCACCAGTTTGGAGGCTCGGCATAACGAGTCGAGACAAGAAAAGATCGTGACCTTGAAACCATGAGCTAGTACAAGAGGTCATTGACCCTGTTCATATTTGATGACAGGTTGACATCTCGACAAGTCGAGACTCGTATCTACGTGTATGGGGACAGAAAGGTTTAGCGTGAATATAACACGATATTACAAAACATATATTTATTAAGGATTAAAGGTTTCACAGACATCATACATAATATTTATTAAACACATTTACAGGAATAACTCATATATTCGTTCATACGTTTTTCTAAAGTGTCTCTTAGATGTGTAAATAAAATTGTTTTTAGTTCACAATCCAGCATTTAATAGTCAAAACGACCCACCTCGGTGATGTAGTTAGCTAACGCGCAAGTCGTGTTGAGCTCGACTGCCGAAGACGGGGAGATTGAGGTTTGAAACTAGGTCGGGTGAACTATAAATTATTTTCCTAAATTGTTTACCACTCTTCCTCCACGCAAATGCGGGTTCACTTCCTCTAAATTCAACCTTCCCAATTCCTAATCCATTAGCTTAATTAGTACTCAAGCGTATAACCCAAATGGGTAGTAAGCCGCGGTGCTAAATAAAAAAGTCCAAACTGATGACTTGACGTATATAATAGGTGGCACTGATAAGATCCAGGTTTCTGATGTGCGTTTCCACCATAGGCTGTTTGAGATCGATGCCATACACTGATTCTGTTAGCGTGTCGCATACAACCACGACGAATGTGTCGATAAAATCATTGCAATAGCGTACGATGGGTGTTAACCACTTATCTTGGCGGTCGACGGCAATGTCGATGAGGTCCCATACATCACAAAGACGCGTTAGATAGGCGACCCATTTGAGACCTGCGTCTTGTTTCTCGCTGATGACAACCATACGGTCACCGCATATGCGTCTCAGAGAGATTTAATGATTAGTCAGACTAATCTTCTGAGGAGGTTGGGTGTTGCTGAACAACTTTAATATAACCAACTTGTAGCTGCCCAGCTCTTGCAATTTTGTATGGTTAAGCACCGCTTTGTTCCCTGCGCAATTTTTTAGCTGGACTTAGGGCCTAAAGATGTTCTTTACGCTCATGCCAACGATGAGTCGCTTGGTGTCGACTTTGTCCAGTGGGAAGAAAGTGTTGAAAATATTGGTGATGGCGAGCTGCTTCACCAGCTTGGCCTTCCGTTCGGTTAAAACGTTTGTTTGTTCGATTCGACGACTGTCACGGTTATGGCAGGAACACCATCAATACACCTCTTTTATAGGCGCACTTTGATTGGAGGCAGCCACTTGAGGGGTGGCAGGACATTACAGTCTTTAAAAATGTGTTGTAATATCTCACTATCTTAGCGTCATTGCCTGTATGATTGGTGGGCGAGAATAGTGTTAGGAAAGTTTTCATGGGAAAGTTCTTGCAGCGATAGAGAAGATACATGAGACATTAATGTCCATAAACATCTGAAGCGATACTTTGAAGTTGTAGTGTGCTAGGAGACGCGAGGGAAATGTTTTAGCGTATAAATGCCAGATGTGACCTTATGTGGGGTGGAAAACCATAACAGTCAATATAATCTCCCACGCCGTTCTTGTCGATAAAAATGGCGACCCAATTGGTCCCAGGCTTGGTATGTGAATCAGTGTTGATGACGAGAGTGGAAGGTCTAGCTATTATTGTGGGTAGTTGATCAGCAGGGAAAACACCCGACTGTACGAGGTTGATTTCAGCACACGTCTTATGGTGTGCGTGTCCATCTTCAATCATCCTATTCTTAAGTCCCCAAACAATGGAGGCCGAACAGAAATTCCATACAGAAATAAGTGCCATGTACATGGTGCGGCCCAATTAAAGTGTTTTCAAAGACGAACAACATCTGTCGTAAAGATTTATGACAGGTGTAGGCGTGTATTTGACCAGAAACTTTTTCTTTTCTGGCCCCTTGTCGTATACGGTTTCTGCACTTGTTGTGGCACGGGTGATTAGAGATTCGAGCAGGCTGTAATCCACATCACCACTATCCCAGAGAATACCGTTCAGCTTGTTGACGATATAGTCGACTTTTTTTTAGTGGCGGGTGAAAGATCCTCGATATCTTATGGGGGTTTTAACACCCAATGTTGAAGTAATGTACCGTATACAGATAACACACTCAGCTCCTTGAAGATGAATTATTTGTTGTCACCGATGAAGCTCTGAAAATCCATAATGACATCCATGATTTAAATGACGAGTGTAAGGGGCGGAAGTCGCTTATATTAACTCCCATAATCGGTCACGACGTTTCTGTCCTTGTTGATGGTGATGATCTTGGCAAACTTCCCGTATATGATACAGTTGACGGTTTCAGTGAGAGCTCTGGTGAAGCTCACTTCGATGCTTGAACGCAACCTTTGATACAAATCCCAAAGTGCATCGTTTTAGTAACTGTCCGGTGAATAAGTTGTCCAGTCATTTCACTTGCACACCTGTCGGAATATTTAGTGTTTTTTTCTGCGAGTGTTTTGGGATAATTTGCGGGACTAACGTTTAATGCCTTGGCATGTGCCAACAGTATAGAAGGTGCTACTTTGACACGTCGCACTAGAAGGCCAGCATCAGAGATGTGAACCTTTTAGTGCGGGATTTCAGGGACGGCCATAAGAATAAACCCATCTCTGGAACGGACCAACTTGACTCTGAGTTTGGTTAAACACGTCACAGTGTAGATACCCTAAAAGATCCACTGTCTTTCTTTTTGTGGTGAGACGGGCCTCAAATCCCTTATTGCCATTGTTATTATTATTAGCACCGCGTCTCACTACCCATTCGGGTTATACGCAATATTGCCATTGTTAACCTCCTCAAGGGTTACGGGTTTGTCTGCAAACCACAGACCGCAAATCAAATGTGTTCTTTTTGCGTTAATGTTGTAATTGAGCAACGTCTCAATGTACGATCAATAAGAATACGTGTTGCTGGGTAGTGAAACTAGTTTTTGGTTTAAAAACACATCCACCTTTGTGAATGGCGAATGCAACCAGTTTTACACGGGAGCGATTTTATCCACCTCTGTGAAACTGCCACCGTCAGGTTTCACGATGGCCTCCCTTAGATAGAGCATAGTATATAAAAGATCGAGATAGAACTCGCCTCGTCCGGTAACGGTAAATTCTATGGGCGAATCATTGGTGAGGGAAGAGACAGTTTTTTTACTGGAGCCACTGCCTATTTTCAATAATGGTATGCTCGGGTGGGACGGAAAAGAGATCAAGTATACTATTGGCACATTCGAAGGACTGGGGTTGTAATAACGACATTTCAACTGAAAATATCTACCAATCCTTTCTTGACCTTTTTAAATTGGGTAACGACAGAAGACTGACATTGGTGCTTCTATCTAAGCACTTTATAGCCTGGGCCAGTCATCAGTGTATCGATCTTCTGCTAAACCTTGCGTTTAAGGTTTGTTCCAGACTTTTCGACACGATGCCATAGGTCTTTTTGAAAGGACGACATTGATTGGTGAAGTTTGATAGCACGTCGATAACCGTATGAAGCGCCTGCTTTCCAATGCCTTTAGCTCCGCTTCTCAGCAATGGTATGACGTTATTGAAAAGACCGCTGAATTAACTGCCTATCCCGTGCCCACGTTATAGGAAACACCCTGGTAGATCGAAGATATTTTTGTTCCAGCCTGGTGGACGTAGTATATTTCATAGGGACTTTTCATGTTAAGCAGCGTTGAAAATGAAGTTTCACGTACTCTTTTCCAAACTCGAATGGTACAGGTTCACCAGTGTATTTTCTTATATTGTTTTCCAGGCTTTCAATTTCCCTTCTAAGTACAGGAACGTAGTGCAACGGAGCAAAGATAAGAGTTTTATGTATTTTATAGAGATAGTTTATGTTGTTGATACAGACGATACGTAAAAGCGGTGCCACAATGTCACCCACAGGCTGAAGATTAACAATATCTGTGTAAATGTACATTTGAAAGGACAAGCCTGGTAGAATTTTGGTGGCGTACGTAGACTTTGAGACTTTGATCAGATTAGTCTGAGGATCGAAACCGAGGTGTAGACTAATTGATTTGATAGATTCAGAAGCTGTATATTTGGGGAAGAAAGAAACAATGTCCACTTTATCGTTGGGGTTTGTGTATATGAATACGACTCCCCTATAAACGCCTCTACTTCGTTTAGGGTTTTGATCAATTCATGAATAGTGTTTTGGTTTACAGGAGGGATGTGATCTTTGAATATTTGTTCCACGCCGTTAGCGTCCACCCGGATGTACAATAAAATATTTTGGCCCTCGGTTACGGTGGTGAAAGATCACGTATATTGTAATTCAGTGAGAGAGACATCCCACAAGCCTTCGAGTGTAAGATGGTAGGGTAGTTACGTCGTGAATTTCGCGAGGGTATTTTTCGGGAAATATCCCATAGAGCTGTTGATCGGAAAAATAATATAAAACTGGTCATACTTGGTAAAGCGCTAACGTAACTGAGTGGATTCCAAGAATTAAACTTGGTGGGGTAACCTTTCCACTGCACGTACACTTTCTCTCTAGCACCATTACCCTTGACACGTAGTATTTTATCAACTTTAAAAGTTTCGGAAAGACGTAAGCGTTGCAATTCGGGTTCGTAAATCGTTCCCTCCCCCTCATAGCCGTCAAGATCGGTCAGCCTGTAGACGACTTGTTGTCGCAACACGACACTGCTGACTTTGAAAATTTCTTCGCTCTAATTGCTCCGTTCACGGAACTCTGAACGCAGCCCTTTTCAAAGTGCATTTGGGATTTGCTTACATGCACCATTTCACCAATTACCATTTTTGGCTTACTATTTGAGTATGGACGCCGTTTGCCGAACAAATTATCTCTGACTTGAAGTACATTGGTTTCTAAAACGTAAGCAGGTGCTTATCTTGATACTGGAATGTTTTGCACCGTCGTAAGCGTCGACAAGATCTTGAAGGACGTCCAAATAGCGATACTTGTTATTTTTGGTAAAGTGGTAACACATGCGCCCTTTCAGAGTTCTATTGAATCGTTATACGATCCTTCACGTCTGAATTATGAGTGGTGTAATAATTGACGCCTTCTTGCTTGAGAAATTTCCGGACCAGGCAGGCCGTGAACTCTGTCCTCTTGTCCGTCTCTAGATTTAGAGATTTACGGCTACTTTGTTTGAAAATGTCCTGAAAGGCGTCTCTCACGACGTTTACCATCTTAGATGGAAGCGTCCTCGCCCAGACCATATTGATAAGCACGTCGATGACTGTGAGCAAGTACACTGCACCGTCTTTGTTTTTTATATTACTTAGCATTCAGTTGTGATCGGCTTGCCAGAGATCATCAATGTTTGACACCACATACTTATTGCGTGGAAACTTTTTTTATCACCGGTTTGTGTAGGGTATAAGCGTCTTGAGCACGAAGCCATTCTTTTACTTTGTTGAGATATTTCTTGGACAACTTTATGATCGACGCCACCTCTACAAACCCTGTAGGATGAGAAGGACCGTAGTAGATGTCGGCCAAAAGGGCCATTAAACTTGGAACGGCGTTCACCTGTTTTCGTCCACTCTTTTTAGTTTCTTATTCTTAAGGCGTTGCGACGGTGTAAGTGGTTGCAGTACGGGCATCAGATCTCTAATGAGCGCCAAAAGATTCGGATTTACAATCAATTATTTCGGGACATTTATTTTTTGAAGTGTCGTGAAAAATTCTTGCCACCCAGAAGGCTCAATGTGTCTTCTTACTCTGACCAGATCGTTGACTAAATCCACGATATTTGATCGATGGAGAGGCGTATCGTGATTACTCACATCCCCATTTTGCATCCCAAGATATACTGCCCCGGGAATTAATATGATCTAATAAAAATTTGGCATTTTTATGTGCCTGTACCGGTACAATATTGAGTACAGCAGGGATGGGAAGTACAGACACTACAGGGGTGATCGTGGTGGTTCAGGTATTTTCAGCCTTTGGATGATATAGACTAAAGGGGAAATAGCTCTGTAGCACTTGTTGGTATAAAGTCCATTTAGACTTGTCGTCAAGTTTTGAAGCGAGGATTTTTTCCAATTCCTTGTCAAACTCGGAGACAACTAGATTTGTGGCCGATATCACTTTTTGGTGGTGTTGCTTGTAACGATGTAATATTTCCGGTGACACCTATATCGTATTATTGTGTGTTCCACTATCTATTTGCTGAATAAGGAGCCTTGGACACTGCTGATTAAAGGGGCTAAAAGTAAGGGTAGGAATGCTCCTCCTTTCTGAACGAGTAATTATTTATTCTTCTAACAGATCTCTACTCATCTGACCAGCTTGCGCAACACCTGTTTGTGAGCATGTAGCTTTGTCTTCTATGCATTCAACGGCACTCAACTTTTAAAGTGTTGTAGGCACACTCGCAAACAGAGCCAATCAGTTTCTTGTCGTTAATTTTCAGCAAGGCGACACGTTGCTGAGGGTTCATGCGATGCATCGCACGTAGCAGAGGGGCTCTCTTGAGAACTTTGGGAGTCATTGTTATGAAATGATATGTAATCGGGAAGTGTCAGCGCTTTTATAGCTTTTGCGTGGTAGATACCCGCAGCAACCGACATTTTTGCGGGTTCTATATCTGAACCATTCGGGTGTAACTTCTTTGAAATATAACAATATATACGCGTGGGGAGTACTTGTAGCATCAGCGCAAGCCTCTTGTAAAACACGTGGGTTTCAGGACAGACTTGACTTGCAAAGTGTTGAATACAAGCTTTATCCCTGGGTTTTTAAAAATCATTTAAACCCAGTGCAAATGATGCTACATCAATAATTTTTTATTCTGTCTCTCTATCATTCGGGCAAAGCTATTCAAATGGTGTTGAAGGGTTCAATTCCCCCTTCATGTTCAGTTGTCAATGACGCGCAAATGTATGTACATATCTTGCCCTAATACATAAGTATGTTCAATTCCCTTAAAGGGCAACAAACGCTAATTTCTTCACATTTCAAACCGACATATGCTGTTACACATTTCACCTGGTAAAATTCATCTCTTATCTCACGCTTGCTTGCCTGAAGAACTTAGTTCGAATCCCTGCCCGCACAAATGTGGGTACACATTTAGCCCTGCGACATAAGGAAGTATGGGTTCAAGTATCTTAGAGGGCAACAAACGTTAATTATTTCACATTTCAAACCTTGGAAAATGCTTTTAAACACTTCGCCTGGTCAAAATCAGCTATTATCTCACGCTTGCCTGATGATCTTAGTTCTAATCCCTGTCTGCACAAATGTGGGTACAAATCTCGCCCTGTGACATAAGGAGGTAGGAGTTCAAGTCCCTTAGAGTGTAACAAACGCTAAGTACTTCACATTTATAAGTCTGGCAAATGATGTTACACATTTCGCCTGGTCAAATTCAGCGCTTATCACACGCTTGCCTGAAGAGCTTAGTTTGAATCCTTGTCGTGTGTGTGTACTGAGGCTGATCCTTGGGTATCAATCTACCGTCACAATGTATTTTATACTTGCATCGATTGTCGCATGGTCTAAAGCGTCACTAGATAGCCGATGACAGAGTGATCGATGTTTGAAGCAAATTTGGTTATACATTTTTCCTGGTTGACCGGCAAAATGGTGGGGGTGCAGGAAGTACAGCCTTCTAATAGCTGTGCTAAATATATCAAGGTTCGAATCCCGTTGTGCACGCCGTCTAAATGTCAGTTTCCTGGTGCGGGAAAATCTTTTGTCCCAGAGTGGGCCTTTAGAAAGCAAATATGAATCTGTGGCATCCAGAAGGCCATGACCTATGTGTCAAGCAGTCTCGGTGTCTGGGGGGAAAGCACACCTGAACCAGTGGCCTTCTGATGTACCAATCGACTTGGGGGGGGGGGGTTCATAACTCTTCAACAAGTTCGTTGTGACCCTCTTTCGAAATTTATAACAATTTACTGTTGTGACATCTGACGATCCGCACTGAGAAGGGATATGACGAAGTGAGGGGTGTGGGGTGAAGTGAAAGGCCATCCGACAGTGTGAGGAAGCAGTCAGTGTAACTTCGTTCATTTTTGCCGTGGTGATGTAAGGAGGGTGGGGAGTGAGGGAAAAGTGAAAGGGGCCTTACGGCCATGATAAGCTGTCAGCTGCTCGGTGGTCAAATTCTTCGCTAAGTGGCTGGTCAGAGAATGTGCTCCCAGCGCTCACTAGCGATTCCGTGGTAGGAGCGCCTGGCACCGTAGACTGTACGCCAATAAATAAATAAAAACTCCATCGCCCCTTCTCAATCCTATCCAGACATAAAAAAACTATTAATAAATAACCAATGACAGAAATAAAAAAGCAATGAACTTACATAAATAACCATTAAACACACATAAAAAAGCAAAGAACACAAATATAAACAAATGAGATAAGAAGAAACAAGTTTGTAACACTGGAAAGAGGCTCAGGAGGACGGGAGGTGGAAAACCAACAGCCAATCAGAAAGCAAGGGGCGTGTTCACGTGATCAAATTGAACCTATCACAGAGCTGTTCCCATAGGGCCAGAACACTACTCAAATATGTAATAATTACGCTTATGTGCTAGGAATTAGTAAGGTTGTATAAAAGGCAAGTGTACCCTTGTTGGCATGGATAAAGAGTAGAAAACCACTAAGGAAAAACCACCCTCAGTCTACCCAACAGGGATTAAAACCCTATCTCCCCATCATCTGCAGTCTAATTTATTGTGAAAGTGTCACCTTAGACCATTCGGCCATATAGATTAAATATGACTAAGGCCCCGGGTACGATACGAGTGGCGAATGGTGAGCGGCAGAACTGTATAGTGATAGAGCGGTAAAGTGGTAATTGATACCGACTACAATAAAAGCGGTAATTTCCCACATTTCAAAGTTGTATTCTCGTCCATCTGCTAATATTGAGTCAAGTTGATTGATGATTCAACCTCTTTCCTCAGATTCATAGTTATGACAGTGTTCTCAAAATCATTGTATCAATCATTCCCCAAGCATGAGCTTGACTATACCTCCGGAATTAGGACATCAATCTCAAGCACTGTCCTTCAATTTATGTGAGGATTTGAACTTTTGATTTCTGTTTTTTGATAACATTAGCACTTTACCAGTTAACCATTTCATTTGACCAGATGAGTCTTGCACTTCATTAGCCTTCAATTTACTTTGCTTGCAAGATTTCCCTTTTGAAGACACATCGTTCACTGACGACATCTCGAACTGGACTTAATCCAGAGCCTCACCCAAAAATTTAATGTCTCAAACCTGCCGCGAGTGGTACCATGCAAGCGGCGAGCGGTGCCGCCCTGCTGATCTCGTATATCATAGCCAGGAAGCGTCGCTCTTTGCATCAAACTGTACAAACAAAAACTTGATCGGTGCTGCTCTACCGCTCATCGCTCACCTTCAATATCGTAGCTGAGGTCTAAGACGAGCGTCAAGAAAGTTTCCCGACAGTGAAATAAGTGATGGAGGATTTCAAGACAGTTCTAAGATTTATTCAATATATGTGTATTGTTAAATCGAGTGTGGAAAAATGCATAGTCCTGAGAAGGGTACATTTAAAATATTAATTCTAACAGTATACAATTAGCAACATCACATAGCCGACTATTATTTTAATCTTAAGTTAATAGATTTATATAAAGTATATTCTATTCGTGATATTTTGTTTTGTTTGTCCCTACCCCTCTCACTCAAGATTTAGGGGGAAACACGTGAAATTTCATCAAAATAGGTAATTGGCTTGGGCGTGATTGAGCAACAAACAAACATACATGCGTTTAAATTTATATTCTAGTAGGATATTTGTTTCCATCCCAATACAATCGTTGCCAAGTAGATTTATGATTGTTTGTTGATATTTCTAGACACCTTGTTGAAAATGAGATTTAAAAAGATATATACATTATAAGTTAATATATTTGAATTGTTATAAATTTAAGACACAAATATAGCCATACTAACAGTTGGCTTATTGGATACTGCTTCGCTTGCTGATGAAATAGCGTTATGATGTATAACATACCTTGTTCCCTAAAAAATATGAATCTAAACAGAAGTCTTGTCTCGATCTGATTAGTACTTTTTGAGTCTACTGGTAACAAACAAATGGATAGACAGATAGAAAATCTAATGTACAGTATATACAGATTTAGTGTTTTTTTTGTATGTAAAGATAAATAAATAATACTGACTGTTAAATCTTTTTTTCCTGGCTACTGTCTCTAACTGTACTTATGTACTAATAACGCTAATGTGTTGGGGATGAGGAAGGCTCAATTTAGAGTAGATGTACACTCATTATCTTGGAGGAAGAGTGGCAAAATATTTTGGAAAAACCACCCTCAGTTCATCCGAGTTAACCTAGACCTCCCCTTAATTGACAGTCCAGTATATTGCGAGAATGACGCCTTAGACCATGCGGCCACTGGAGAGAGTTTAAGACACTGCAGTGTCACTCCTACTTTGTAGTAGAAGGCTACGACCACAGTTACAAGAAAATTGAAATGTAAAGGTTAAGGCATGCAAAACATATGAGTGAAATATAAGTTAACAAATAGGTATATTAGTATCAAAACAAAAGAGAATTATTACATCTTCACAGATACTATAGCACTGTTTAATGCTAGGTGTAAACAAAGTAACAAGAAATACCATTGTTACCAAAATCATCATATTTGGTGTGAAGTACCTTAAATTGACACTCAAGCAAGACAACAATTCTTGGGTTGAAGATTGAGAAACGAGTGATTCCTTAAACAAGAACATGTGTGTGCACTTTCTAAAACGAAGGTGTACTAGACAGACTACTACAGAAGCTCTAATTGGAAGGATTAAATTGAGTGATGGTTAAGCAACAATACACAACACACTACAGCCTTGCGGCTTTAAGTCTCAAATATGATAAGCATAGTCAAATAACGATGTTGAACAGCTTTTAAAACTAGGAAGTTAGTATTTAAGGAGTTACAGTGATGGTTGCTAGCTGAATCAGCTAGCGTTGGCTAACTCCAAAGAAGATTAAAATAATACAAAAAAAATGTTCCAAATGCTGGAACTATTAGTTTGCAAATAGTAAAAAGAGAGATATCAGTAATCTAGGCCATAAGAAAACTGCCTATTCCTAATTAATACTGCTTGATAATCCAATAGTATAATTAATACTCAACAATAGTCTGGAGACAGACTACAACAATGGAAAAACTTCTAGACATTAAAGAGCCAAGCGGCACCTGAAGGGAGCCAGACAAGTCTAAACAACACCAAGTGGTCCCCCCTCTGCAATAGAAGCATACCCACGATGTGATCACCTTACCAAGGTACAACAATAATATCAAAACATATACTGATAAGAGCCAAAGACCCAACTAGGCCATACACCAACGCCCTGAATTAACTCAATCTCCCCTCTTTTGTTAATATAAAGGGATTAGTGACATGGTTACATATAACAGGGCATCAGACTGACTCCAAAATATTTAAGATTAGTCATATGGACATATTTAAACAATAAACAAGTGTGGTTTTAAGAACTACACTCTGTTTAAAATAAACATAATCTATTAAAGAGTATAATATTCGAGACTAGTCATGTGGACATAGTTAAACAATAAACCAGTGTGGTCATAAGGACTACACTCTATTTAAATTAAACAGAATCTAGCAAAGCGTATAATATTCAAGACTAGTCATATGGACATTGTTAAACAATAAACAAGTGTGGTCATTAGGACTACACTCTGTTTAAAATAAACAGATTCTAGCAAAGAGTAACTATTACACTTAACCTACATTGAAGCTTCTCATGTGGAGAAGATCAAAAAGTACAACTCTGTAACAGACAAAAATATAATATTAACAGATATTACATTATCTGCGGCGAGGTGGTGAGACGGACGGAATAACCATCGTGATTGCTACTTGTAGGCTACGTTGAACTGAAGCCTCCTGGATGCTCGTGAGTCGAGTTGTTGGAATTGAATACAAAAATAGTACGAGAGGCGCTGCATTATATACGAAATGAATCTGACGTCTATGGAGTGGCGGGAAATGAAGGGTTTGCTCGAAGGCGAGAATCGTCCATAACCATGAACTACTGTTGGCTGAAGTTAAAGGAAGCACAGAGCGGATGATAAATTTAGTTGTTCTGGCTCAGTTGACAAGGTGTTGCTGCTGCGTCCACTTGTTTTATTCGGTCGTCTAGTCGGGCAGGATTCAAGTGACCCAGTATGCAACACTTAAACGGTAAGTTAATAAACTGCAATTTATTTTCATTCCTTTACTTTTGTATGTACTGCAATTTATTTTAGTTTCGCTTTATTTGCTAAATGAGCTTAGCCTATTACAACACTATGGTATTGGTGTGTATGAAAAGAGCTGAAGATGAGCTTTCGACACCCTCAAATAAGTCACATAATACAAGCTATAAAAACAATAATAAGATTGTTTATGTTGACAACAGAATGTTCTGAATCTAATTATTAAATGGTTATAATTTAATAATTTATACATATCATTACCAGATAACATAGGGGAGAACATCTCAACCCCACTTTAGATTTAAGAGACCTGATGATGGCTGAATAGCCGAAACATGTCGTCAATAAACTTCAATCCAACGAAGAAATATTAAGGAGAGGAATTAACGAACATAGCTAAGGAACGGTTTATGATGAGCACTTATTAACCTAATTTCATTTTATCAAAAAATATCTATCTATCTTATATTTAATACATTCTGATGTTTAATTGTATTTTAGGACTACTGTTTTTTAATTAGAAACTGAATGATCCTAAATAGGCTTAAATTTAACTTATCAATTTACTTTCTTATTTTTACTCATAACTGTAATTTCACATAGCTTATGTGCAATAATTTTGACATATTACATATTAACTAAATGTTCATCTAATCATTATATTACACATTCTAATCTAATATTTAATAAGGCCTATTTTGTTTTTAATAGGATTACTGTAATCATCTCTTTCTCAATTATTATATGTAGTGATCTAATATTCTCACAAGATCGTTCCTTACATAATATTCTCAATAATAAGGAGCCATATTACTTCATACCACTCTCTTTTTCGATAGTTGAAACATAATATTTTCAATGCTAGCTTTTGCTTTCTAATAAAGTGAAATTAGGGATTCGAGCAATAAAAGGGGATTTCACAACATTTGGAAATATAACAACCTGAAGAGCATTGACGACAGTTAATAACAGATCGATGTACTAAAACTTTAAATACAATACCGTATGCATATAATATGTCGTATAGCTTGGTACGGCCATAGATTTTGTTACAGAATAGCTGCAGATGTCCATAGTTGCCCTGGGTCTCATATAATTGCTCACTAGATTTGTGGTTGGGCTTTGATCTAAAATTTCTCTTTAGAATTTAGAATTAGATATACATTCAAACGTCTTAATAGTATTTGTATTTGATGTTATGCTTTATTATAAATGATAGCTTCTATAGAAAACGTAAGAATGATAAATTCAACTTTACAATCTAAGAATAAACAATTAGTTTATTGAATACACACATCGAAAATCTCATGCTCTTTGGCGTCACTATTTTAATAGACTAAATTGCCAATGAAGCAAAGATTGTATTTCGAATCTTGGCTGGGTGTACTGGGAGTGATTTTTTCTAAATGATTTTTCACTCAAAAGTCATTTCCATCTTATAAGCTTCGCAAGTCATGTGGGTACAATTAATTTTACAATAATTTGCTTATCTCCATGCTATTCTCTTTCATATACAAATTAAATTATACAATTGGCAGCCTAGAGCCGAATCCACGAGCCACCTGTGGCTGAGGTATCATTGATAGCTAAATAGATAGCCGATGATTAACACACGTCCATCACAGACTCTGCCTTAAGCTATGAGTGACGAATGACCCTGAGTATGATATGATTTTTAGATAACTCAGTGTAAGAGCATTTTCGCTCCAAACCACTGTTCCTGGGTTCTATTTCCGTGTCCAGATATAATTTTTCAAATTTACAAATATAAGTTTCAGAAATAAAATATTTAGTAAACCTAAGGTTATGTTATATTATTGCTAGCCCTATACTAATAAATTATAGCACAGGCCTTCAACTGATAGTAGTCATTTTTAAACAGGAAATAGCAAAGATTCAGTCCTGATTCTTCGATTATCAGATTCAGAATATTATCCATAAATCTCACATTAACTTCAGTTTGTGATATGCCTTCCACCTAAAGAAATATTTGTTAACTATGAAAAAAAGGTTTTTATGTGTGTAATTAGCTAATTCTAAAATGTCTTCCTAAATATCAGTAACCTCAAGGTATTCAAGCTAAATTACATATTTTATTGTACTACACATAATATAGTGACACATTTGTTGACCCAACAAATGTACAACACACATTTGCACAAACACGCCCCTTTACACGACCCTCACTCGCCACCTCCAATTTACGGCCTCAACATCACCATTCCGCGCACTCACTGTCCTATATTTAGGATTCCTTTAACCAAACTTGCTACATAAATAAGACACATCGAGGATCCCCTCCTTCCCCCAGCTGGATATTTTAACATCTCTTTAATACTGATATAAAAGATTTTTTTTTGTTTACAATTCTGGGCATAAAATGTATAATAAGAAGTTCAGTTACTATGATCATAGCGAGACGAAGGTGTCACCACTTAATGTATACGTAATCATGTGATTTCAGTCTAAATTTTTATATAAAAACAATCTGGCCTAAAATGTTTGTAAATTAATAAAAAATAATGTTATAACTTGCCTAAATATTTGTAAAAATAAGGAAAACTTTTATTCATGTAATTCAGTACTGAGTCAAAGATATTTTTTGATGTAAAATGAAAGTTATATTAAAATTATTTTTGAAGATTTTCTTTTATAATGGCCGCATCTTTAAACTGGTCAGAGCTATCCTATCCACAAACTTATCCAATGGGGTAGGGATAGTGCAACTACAAAAGAGTAGAAATGAGTGCAATTGCATTAATATAAAATGGGAAAACATTTGTGTAAAAACTTTGTACGCTTTTGGTAATATGGGTGGAATTTGGACACTGAGTTCTCCGTAACCACCAAACAGCACTAAACGAGACTGACGCCTCTACAAACGTGCCCAACAAATGCAAAAGAAATACGCTGACGCTTGGGGCGCCAGTAGATGCCGTGGGCGGAGTTTCATAGCTTGCAATAATTACAGCCAATACTTTTTTTTATAGTACTTATATTTATATAAAATATATTATGTGACTTTATATACAAATACATCATTGGATGTAATTCTTTTATTGTAAATTTTAAGTAATCCTTAAGGGTGTAAGGTTATCTAATGTACCTAATACTTTATTTTTGTTACGGTTCGCAATTAATTATAACTAATGTCAAAACTTTATAGTTCGTTTCATGACTATTCATATGACCATTTTCCAGTGTAATGGATGGTATGGTATTGTTTACAACTTGATTAAATTATTGCAGACTTCAACAAAGACCCCAGGATTGATTTCATCATCGCCACGATGCTTGGGGTTGGGCGCGATTGGGGGCGGCATAGTTATTATCCGCTTGTGACGATACCCTTAGTCTACCCCTTCCTATAAATATCTCCTTCACCATAATCACTACGGTGTATGGTAGTAAGCTGATAGTATTTGATATATGAAACCAATTGTTATTAGAAATATATTAGTAGGCCTAACAATTAGCACAGAAAAGTAAAAAAATCTAAGAAATTCACCCCACACTTAGACCACACAAACATAGATTTTCTATATTAGTGGTTCCCATCATTTTCCAGTTTACAGACCCCCTAAAGCCAATGATAGTTCAACCCCCGAACTTCCCCAGCCATACAAGGTGAAATAAAAACACACATTTATAGTATTCTACGTAACCAATTATATATATAAATATTGTCGGACAGTAATGGAAATAATAGATTTTTAAGGAAATTGTGAATAGCGTATATTTTTATATGGTGTGAAAATACAAATAAAAGATAAATTAAAAAACTAGGGGTTATATTTGTTTCGCGAGCCCCCACAGGGGTCTTCGTAGACCCCTAAGGACCCGCGAACCCAGGTTGGGAACCTCTATCACATTCATTCTCCGAGTGTGGTACATTTAGTAGACTTATGTCAAATATAAAGTGTGGAGATTATTGCTAAATTGGACAAGCGGTCAGGATATTATGGATCATGAAAACGAAATAACTACCCTATGTATCTAGCTATTTTCCCACAAAACTATTTGTTCCCGAAAATTGATAATGGATAACCTATTATGTAGTTTACCTACCCTAGACAAAGCTGACTAATCTCCAAATTTATTGATTGTTTCCATAGCTTTGTCTTCAAATTGTGTTGAATCCAACGTTGTGGACAATTCAATTGAAGTGCAATGAGGAGAAGGGTTTACGATGTCACAACAATCAGCTTTGTCCTCTGTGACTGAAGAGAGGGAAACACCTTGTCTGGAAAAAAATAATCCGTTATCTAATTAACTATCTATTATTAGTTTTTTTATGGACTACTGTAGGTATGTCATGACAAAACCAGCTCTAATATGAGTTAACCGTTTCTTAAAGAACATTTGTGTTCAATCTTATTATTATTATTATTATTATTAAAATAAAGTTTATATATATTATTATTATTATTATTATTATTATTATTATTATTATAGAAATAAAGTTTAAATATATATGTTAAAATAAAGTATACACACACACACACACATATACACTTATTTTGTTCTATCAAATACATGTTTCCACGGCTCTCTTCCTGTTTTTTTATTTTTGTGGCGACCACCAAGTTGTTGGTTTTTTTTCCCTCTACGTTTGTCTTCTTTACGTTTCACGTAATCTATTTTAAAAAATAAACAAAAATATGTATCACAAGAAAATAAATAAATAAAAAATATATAAATGAAACTATATTTCAAACTTAATAGAAAACTAATTAATTACTGTGCCAGACATTCTTTTAGTCTTAATTATATTAAATTAGCAGACTATATTAAAAAATAAATAAAAAAGATGAAGAATCAATCAACCCTACCTTGACCCAACAAAAAGTGTGGTACGCAAGATTCATGTCAAGCCAGAGGTAGAGAGGAGACGGAGTGGACTCGAGCATCATTCCTGCATACCACCCAATAGTAAACTAAAAGAGCGCATGCGCATATAAGAGGGGGAATATTTAGCTCATCTTCCTTATTTTACTCTCTTCCTATCAAGTGAGTGGCGTGATGGCGACACTACCCAGAATGAAACGTACACTTTGAATCTTCTAAATTACAAAATTAATCCTCAAATAACTTAAAATTTTCTGTTGTGAGCCTATTAAAAATATAGTATATGTTAGAGGAAGGCTTAATCTAGGGCACTGTTACGTCAAGCCTAGTCTCATAGCTAAATAAATATGCTTAACATGTCGTTATTAAAACTAAAAATAAGAGTGTTGCTAAGCAAACATAACCCTGTTGGAATCTTTTGATTTTATTTTGGCGTGAACTATATTTTTAAATAACGTATCACTGATTAAATATGGCGGTATTTCTGAACGTCTGCACGGAAACTTCTCGCCTAACGAAGTGTCCCCTCTGATGCGAAGTAAATTGTTGAAACCGAAGCGAAGCTGTTACACAGGCCCTACCTTTGGTGTGGGAGTTAGGTCTTCACTCTATGTAGCAAGCTCTGTCAAGTAATGATTGCTAGGAACATGTGGGGTTGGAGCAACATCAATAAATCCTACACAGAGCCCACAAATATAATTTTAGTTGATATAGTTAAAAAAAAAAGGACCCACCACATTGGTTAAAAGGATAACCTGTGTCCAGATCACCCAAGGTACCCATCCAGTGTTGGGAGGATTAACCAACAATTTCGGTAACAAGGGCCGCCTGAGAGGCTCTTTCCGTATAACCCCTCCACCCTTTCCACAATAACTTACAAACCAACTTGATCCACTAGATACACAAAAACCAATCCCTAGATTAAAAATGTATAAAATATAACTTGTCTACCATGCTAGGAATCGAACCCAGGGCCCCTAACACAACCAGGTAGCCAATGGGTAAGATGACACATTAGTGCACATGAATAATACAGAATGCCTAAGTATTTACTAAAGTATTATAGTTATAATATTTTGTATGATTATTTTGTCATAGTTAAAACCATTTACTGTTTAATTTGATTATGTAGGCCTTAATAGGTCACAGTAGGCCTACTTACCCTATATTATAAAATAAATCTAATCAAAATTATAAAATGAGGGAAGAGGAAAAGTTAAGAAAGTCAAGTCTATTGAGAGACTATGGCCGTGTGAGGGTGAAGAAGAAGAAAAATGTTATGATGAATGGAATGAAGGTTGAAGTGAATAAATATGAAAGAAAAATTATCTTCCACTAGGGATCGTCTACTTTATTTTGGCTCCCTTACCAGCGACAAGGTAAAAAGCTTCTAAGGGGGGTCCTTTTAGTCGCCTATTATGACAAGCAGGAAATACTGCATACTACACACTGTCCCGCAAGGGTAACCCATGTTTAAGTGAAATAATATATTGGTATGTAAGTAGGGCCTACTTTCATGTTCAATTATTTGTGATGGTTAAAGGAAATAATTTTCCTATGGTGGCCCAAGTAGTGTGGTAGACCCCGTAAATCCAGCTCTGATTGGCCGAGACAGGTCACGTGACCACGCCTCCTGCTCTCTGATTGGCTGTTATTTTCCCCCACCCACCCTGCCCTACTTTCCTCTGATTGGCTGTTATTTCCCCCCACCCCTGACCTACTTTCTTCTGATTTGCTGAGCCCTTCCTTCCCTCTCCTCCTGGCCCTCCTCCCCCTTCCCTCCAGCCGTCCAACCATGCACATGTTGGTGAATAATTATCGTTAATTGATTATTGTTAATTAGGAGTGTCACGGCGGCCTTGTTGGTTCTTGCTTAATTGGTAAATAATTATTGTTAATTAGGAGTGTTGGAGTTTTTTATTCACGGCGGCCTTGTTGGTTCTTGTTTAATTGGTTGGAGTTAGGCGTTCCTCGCGCCATGGCTGCTGAGACCCTTCTCTATCAAAGGTAGGATAGGGGGGTGTGTCGGAGTTTTTATTCATGGCTGTCGTGTTGCTGCGACCCTTCTTTATCGAGCTTCAGTCGTGTAATGCCAACTTTCTCCCTCACTCCGCTGTTGGTTTTCCCCCCCTCCCCCTACAGGCTGCAAACCACCTACAGGTTGATTCTTGCTTAGAAACGTGTTGAGACAAGTATAGCAGGTGTGTTCAACCCTTTCCCACAGCTTTCACTTCCCCCTCCTGGCACCAGGTTGGCGGGCAGACAAGTCAGGACAAGAATATATCGTGACCTCGACAACCTTGGGTTTTTTCCATTGCGTGTTATGTCGCAACTCTAGCTGCCACATGCGCAATTAGGGGCCACCGAATCCTCAGTTAGGGGCCGCTATCCCGGTACAAAATTCTAATAAAATTGTTTGTTTGGTATCGTCTTTCACAACGCACGGATGTGTGTATCCGTCATGGACAGGACAACCTGGTTTTTTTTCCATTCCATGTTATGTCGCAACCCTGGCGCCATTCGTCAAGACAAGTTGAGACAAGAATAGTCATTGCCCCGCCAGGCAACTGTTTTTTCTCTGGCTCGACAAGACGAGTTGAGACAAGAATAGATATTGAGGTCATCGGGCAGACAAGTCAGGACAAGAATATATCGTGTGACGTCGAACGAGGGAGGGAGAGTATAAAGAGGGGGCACCCCCCACTTGGTTGTCTATTTATAAAAGTTTGTAGAGCGGGTCAAGATGGACAAGTTACAGCAGCTGGTAAATATTGTCGACGCAGTTCAGACCGTAAAATTGTGTGATCTAGTCGTAGATCAAAAGTAATCGGTGGATAAACTAAAAGCCGTCAATACAAAGTTCGGGAGACGCCTAATAGCCTATCTAGACGGCGAGTTTTGTGTATTTCTACCCTGTCGTTTTGGTACTCTTACATATGAAGACGTTGTGAGTTAAATAAAGAAAAACTGGCATTTACCTGCACCGGAGTAAAACCCGCTTCACCTACCATTGTGAACTTTGAACGCGTTTAAGCGTCGGTGCAGTTACCAACGGGCGGCGGTGCGGTTAGTACGGAACCTTCACCATGCTTGGAACAGACTATATTAATTTAATGTTTGTTGGTCATACGATTGAGGGGCATGCCTATATGACGGGGGAGAATGTTCACAGTGTGGCGGTGAGTGATAGACAGGTAATTTACAAAATAGAGGAGCGAGGCTATATTGAATTTTGCAACTCGACCTGTCACACGATAAGAGCGATGGAAGTACTACCCTATGAGAGAATCGAAGCGACATACGTGTGTGATATGACGTGCGCCATTTACAACTTCCGCAAGGGAGATGTGGTAGCTGTGTTGCCACGACCACCACCGCCGCCCTTCCAACCGCCGCACCACACGACGCAACCGTCGCCGCCCCCCGAGACACAGGCGAACACGACCCCAGAGTCACAGGCGTACCCAGCCTCAAAGAACCCACCACCAGAGTCGTCTGTCTACCGGTCAGTAGAGTGAACTGCGTCAGATTCACTGGCGTATCCACAGTCAGAGTCGTCTGTCTACCAGTCACCTACGTGCCCGCCATCACCGGAGGTAAAGTCCGAAGAACCTGTAAATCTCGAGGATTTAACAATTTACAGAAATTATTCAAACGTTAAAATTATAGGTGAAACGCCCACCGAATACATACTCAGTCTGGGCAGTTTCAGTAACGTTTTCCTTCCAAAGTCAATCTATTATTTGGATTGTAAACGCTTTAAATCTAAAGCACGCTGTATGATATAATATTGGAGGACAAAGTGTGATGTTTAAAAGTGAATTAATAAACTAGACGTACTCTGCTGTTGTCATCGGAGCTAGCGGTGACATTTTGAAAAAAAAACTTTAAGAGTTTGTGAGTGTTTATTTCTCTTGCTGCATCTCCAATTGACATTATGCCGTTTAAATGCAGCGGATCCTACGCAAAGCTCTCCAATCTTATTCGCCACAAAAGTCATCAAAATATTGCTCACCAGGATACCTGTTGGGACGAGAAGGTATTATGCAGTGCGTTAGACCTGATCGAGAAAGAGGAATACAATCGTGTCAAGTGCTTAAACGAACTTGAGAAAAACAAAAGTTATAACGTTGTGCTATCGGAAGAGCCCGAACCTAATGTTATTGTGCTTGAGTTTGTTGGAAGAGTAAGATTGCCAGGTAAAAATTCTGGAGACATTGTCAATATACACTCTAGCGCGTCTCAACGTGTTTTGAATTATTTTGGAGGTGACTCCTACTCATTTTCTAGATGGTAGATGCCTTTTATATTGGTCAAAAGATCTAAATAATATTGCTGCTTGTTGTGAATGTTTTAAATTAATCAATTGTTTATTGTCAATAAAAACTAACAAAAATTTGACTCCTACTCATTTTCTAGCTGGTAGATGTCTTTTATATGTATTGGTCAAAAGACCTATTGCTGCTTGTTATGAATGTTTTAAATTAATTAATTGCCGATCGTCAATAAAATAAGTTGGTTGAAGAATCAAAGACCTGAAGGAGGCGGCAGCTTTGTTGCCACCCAAAGAGCCTGTAAACTTCCCAATTTTCTGTATGATAATATGAGCGTCATATTTTTTTAAATCCTGAGGGGGTATGCTATATTGTTTGAGCCTGAGCTTATAAGCTATATGAGCTTGTATTTATAAGATAGGAGGGAGGTGTGGGTTTAGACGTTAAAACACAAGCAAAACAGTTTTATAATATTTATTCCCAAAACACTTAGACAAAAAAAATTAACTTTTACAAAAAAACACTTATGAGGATTTTGAAATTATTTTAAATTAATATGTTGTGACGTTTTAAATATAAAACTATATATAAAATTTTCACTAAACAAAACAGTCACTTAAACAGCAACAAGAAATTTAATGTCTGCCACTTTTACAAAAAATCATATTATTTTAAATTAATAGGAATATTTACAATATTTATTTACACACAGTGAATATTTACAAAATATGGGGAATAGTGGCCTCGGTACTAAATATGATAAATATATATATATACAAACAATTTATTATATATATTTGAATAGATTTAAAATAAAAATATATACAATCATTTTATTATATTTGACTAGAAAGGAAATAAATATATATACAATCTGTTTATTAGATTTGAAATAAATATATACAAACAGTTGACTAGAATTAAAATATATACAAACAACTAATTGACTAGAAAAAATCAGGTAGGCGGAAGACTGTACTGACAAATAAAAAAATATAAAAAAGTAACCCGGGTGCATAAAAAAATATTTAAAAAATATGCTTGTTTTCATGCAGAAAAAAATATGAAAAAAATTTCAAATCTTTGAAAAATGGTATGTCAGTGGAACAGTCTAGAGTGAAAGAAATAAAAGATGATTATTCAGCCCGTCTAAATGATCACCTTTTATTCGTGGCGAGGGCGTTTACAACGACTCTGATACCCAAACGGCAACGTATTAAAATCATCGGTTATCCGACGTTTGGTGTACACGGTCCGGTAGACTTTAGTCTGCGAAACGGTACATACAGTCGCAAGACCTTTTCTTACAATTTTGTGCGGTATCTGTATGTATCTTTCCGCAGCCTGTTCTGTGACCATCGCTTTCAAAACTTCAAAATTAACATCGTTCCGGTTGCCATAGTTTATGGTGATCCCGCGAACCTTGCACACCGTTTTTGTTTTGGCAGGATCGCCACCAACACAAATTCGATACGCGTAATTCTTGGGACCTCCAGATACAAAGGTGCTAATATAGCTTCCCGGACCGTAATCTTGAAGTTCATCAGTGAGGTAACCTAAAAAGTCTCCGGTCGGTGGACTCCAATCACCGGGGCGTTCGGTGAATAGAACGCTATCTGTATCATGATACAAAACGCGGTCCCCAATTGTTCAAGGATGCTGTATAAGTGCAACCTAGCCATAGCAGTCGTGTAGCATGCCACCGCCACACTCGTGTTAGGGTTAGGGCTCAACGCGTCACGCGCATCCTTGTAATTGAGGAACATAACCTCATCATTTACATCAATGACGCTGTCCACGGTGATGTACGGATCCGTCAGGTACTTGTGGATGCCCTGATAGTCGTTGACAACGGCTACGTGTGGTAAATCGGGTCTTTGCCCAAACTTTCCCCATAGTGAATTTAAAAAAAGTTTAGCCAGAGTGCGGAGACCAGGGTTTTTACAAACAGAACCGAAATCGAGTTTTACCCCTTGCCTTTCCTCATAATTTTGAATGTAAGCTAATTTTTCCTCCTGTGAGGTACACCACTCTGGCCATCCGCTGGCTTCTTGTTTAATTTTCAAAAAAGTATCAATGTACCCGTGAAACAGGCCGCCAGAACGCGTCTGACGGTCGTAAACAGATACATTGTACTCCCACACTTCGTGTACTGCTTCAACGGTGTAGCCTTTCTCAACGGCTTTCCGGATCTCGTCAATCACCCAGACGCCTGTCAACCAGCGATCTTTTTTGTCGTTGTGCTGACACGCGCCTTGGTTTTTCTCCTCCCCGCATTTCCTGCACAAGATGAACATTAATTTGTCGTGCATCCGTGTAGGCAATACGGGCAGGAATAAATCTCGCGGAGGCGTCACTGTAACTTTGGCTATGCCTTCTACTTGATCTATAGACGGACAATTTGGTTCCAAGTGAATTTTGGGGTGGCCGACTGGGTATTTTTTGTACTTGCAAACGTATGGATACAACGAACACACATCTAAGTACTTGATCTTCTCTCCACAAGAAAGGTCTGCTTCGTGGAAGAGCTTGATACAATTTGTACACCCGCCAAAGAATGCATCCTGGGACTGAGAGGTTCCTTGGTATACACCTCGTGCCGGAGTACAAATTGCTGCTAGTCCTTGTCTGTGCGGTTCATCGCATTAAATATACACTCCCACATCTCTACGAACGTGTAGCCGGCATTCTTAAACTTTTCCAAACAAGCCATGGTCGCTTCATTACGCGTCTCCATGGTCTCGTGGGGACTATTTTTGACAGGGGTGGTCCTATCAGGGTAACAGAGAGGGCACCCGTGCCAATAACAGCCCCAGAACTGGAAGACGGTGGTGGTATCGCCAGCTTTAACAACACCGTCTACACAGCGTCCTAACACTTATTCCCCACGGCCGTTACCCGCATGAAGAATAGAGACACCACGCTGATGGGCCTCCCAGCAGAGCCATTGTAGAGTAACGTGCGACTGTTGGTCTGCGCACCGATAGCCACCGTTAGGGATAATACCGATAGTATTCTCCTTAAGATGACTTCTGCGGTAAACCAACATGGCCGCTCCAGCTATCGTACACGCCTCTCTGAAAGGGTCCACCTTTGCTTTCTCCATGAGCATCTCTCTAAACTTCAGGCAGGCCTTCCGTAGGATCTCTACATCTTTCACACAATACAGTTCCAACTCGCGTTTAAAATCAAAGACATAATTTTCTTTGACCAACGCGTCATACCACTTCTCAAAGTGCTCCTTTCCCTCAACTGACATCTCGCCTATGCCGTAGTCCTCTTTTGGCTGCAAGGGACCCCTATACCCCGCGTTTTCTTTTTTATTGAAAAAATGGGGGAAATGTCCCTTGGCCAAAGACTCGTCCAAGCCGAAAGTTTTGGGCAATTTGGACAGCGACATCGGGAGAAAGTTCAGCGAGTCAATAAAGTGGAGCGGACCGTAGCGCATGGACATGATTTTCCCACCGTTCATTATAAGTTCTGGAGTCTATTTTTTAACCTCCATCATATATTTTAAAATAAAATTTCCATCGTAGGATTTTGCGTTATGGCTGAGGAGGGTGATATCCCTAAATTTGGAAGCTTTAATTTGTTCTATAAATTTAAAAAATTGGGCCATTGTGGTATCACCCTTGAATATGCGAGTCCTATCACCCCCACAGTCGGTGCAATGATAGTCATTTGCATCTATATGAACACAAGCCTTACAACACGATTGCACGACACAGAGGTTAGGTTCGTGCAAGTACGTGCCGGCCGCATCTTGAAGAAGCGTTTCTTGTCTGCATTCAAAATCATTGAATACAAACATGAAATTGCTCTTTCGCAGTGACGGATTTGACGGGGCTTCTTCATATAACAGAAATGACCAAAAGGACGATGGGTCTCGCATACTCTACAAAAAGTCTCATAACACCTATGTGAATAATTTAATCTTTCCCAACTGAAAAATTGCCCGCATACCTCGCAAACCTTTTTGACATCACAGACCGATCTGTGACCGCTGAAAAAACCGGGACGTTTATGGTTATCAAAGCACGTCTGGTTTGTGAACCAACGCCCACAGTCCTTACAGACCACAGATCGGCCTCCGCTACAAACCGCTTTAGCGTAGCACTTTTTGAACGCGGATTCACACTTGTGTTTGTTCTTATCATTGAACGGCACACGGCACTCACGGCAAAAGTACCCACACTTAAATGCGGCAGTCAAGGATGTTATGACGTCAAAATTGTTTTGCTTGTCATCGTGAAAATACAAATCAAGGTGCCCCTTAAAGGAATGTTCGAAGGGAGTAGGCCCCTCATATAGGACCTGTCTCCCCCGACGTTCCCTGAACACCGTGATTTTGTATTCGGAGAGGTATGTTTGAAATTGTTTCAGCTCGGTTAGCCCACCACCTTTCAAAAGATTCACACGGGCATAACGGCATAGTTCCTCTGCTTTGAATTTTTGAATATTACGACCTCATTTGATTTGTCTAAAGGTGTTCACGTCCATACATCCTGGTTCTTTTTTATTGTCACATATAGGTTTGGCGACAACCAGTGCACGGGCAAGGCAAAGACTGTCGTCGTTTTGAATCGTAATGATCCCATGGTTTTTGCGGCTATATGTGCTAGCGGGAGAGAGTTTATCACATTTATGATTACCCCTCCCGCGAGGTTCCTTAAAGTGGCAGAGTTTAACGTACAATGGTGCTGTACTTAAAAACAAAGTATTACTCCGCAACACGCGACTTACGTTATCAAGCACTGCTCTAGCGTCTAGCTGGTCTGCTCGCCTAAATGAGACATACACAGGGCTCAACGTAGAGTCAGTGCTACTCAAAAGCAAGCCTACGTGATCATCGGCGCTAACACCGTGGTCCTGCATCCGATGGAGCAAATTAGTAATTTGTTCTTCAAGCCAGCTTAATGCGTCACGATCGCTTGCTGGTGCACCAAGATGTACGCTAATTTCTCTACCAGTATAAAAGAAACGCCTCAATTGTTTAATCCTATCTTCAACGATGCGGAGAGGGACGCCATTTTGCAATGTTCCACCTACCTGATTTACCGGGCCACTAATTCCTGGTTGTGGGGCCGAAGATGGTCCTGCAGTAGCCATCTCCACGCTCCCTGTCTTCCGCACCACCGCCGGGGCTCGAACCCCGTATCCCTGGCGTAGAGGCAGGAGTGAAGCTGTTCCGGCTGGCGGGGAAACCGGGGCTCGAACCCCGTCTCCGGGCGCTGGGGCGCTGCGGGTACGCCTGGTTGGAGGGGTCCCATAGCTGGTGGTGGTGTGAGGGGGATGGTTTTGCAATTTCCTTCCTCCAGTTGCCATATAACACACACACACGCGCGTTAAAATATAACATGTAAGTTAATCTAACTCTATGAAGGGTTAAATCTACAAGGAAGCGAACCCGGCCCCTTCGCAAGAGTGTAATAAATACACCGTCCATGGGTGTTAATCTATTGCTATGAAGGGTCGCAAGAGTGTAATAATTACACAGTCCATGGGTGTTAATCTATTGCTATGAAGGGCTGAATGTGCAGGGAATCGAACACGACCCTTTCACAAGTGTTTAATAAATAGACAGTCCATGACTGTTAAACATACAGGGAATCGAACCATGCCCTTTAACAAGTGTTTAATAAATACACAGTCCATGCCTTAAATATACAGGGAATCGAACCCGGCCCTTTCACTAGTGTTTAATAAATATACAGTCCATGACTGTTAAACATACAGGGAATCGAACCCCGCCCTTTCACTAGTGTTTAATAAATACACAGTTCATGACTGTTAAACATACAGGGAATCGAGCCAGGGATCCTTCGCAATGTGTGTGTGTGTAGTAAAATACAGTCCAAGGCATTTAATCTATCACCATGCAGGGCTAAATCTACGGGGTGAATCGAACCCGGGACTTATTTTAGCACTATTAAAGCTTAAACGCGCATTTTCGCTGATGCCCTGGAATCAAACCCTGGACCTCTATCTAATTAATAAAGCAAAAAAATGTTCCGCTGAATGTTATTATTTTAATCCGTCGGGGTAGGACACAAAGTTTATTTATCGTTTTATTCCCCCTAAAAATATTAACACCGCTTTCACAAAAAACTTCTGACGAACATAGCCGCAAAATGGCACTATATTACACAAAATCAGTAACGTTCAAAAATTAAAAATAAGTACTTTTAATTATGTTTAAAATATTGTTTCGAGTCGGACAAAAAAAAGAAATGAAATATTATGAGAAAACTTAAGTTTACGTTATTTTAAATGTAATATATAACAGGTAATCAAAGAATTAAAGATCTTTACATTTTTAACAAAATGTGATCTTTTACAAGTGCTGGCAACCCAAAACCTTAACATGTGATTTTCGAACTGTCATCCATGTAAAAAAACCTAGGAATAGAACCCGGGACTTATTTTAGCACTATGAAAGCTTAAACGCGCATTTTCGCTGATTCCCTGGAATCAAACCCTGGACCTCTCTCTAAATAATAAAGCATAAAAAAAAATCCCACTGAATATTATAATTTTAATCCGTTGAGGTAGGACACAAAGTTTATTTATCGTTTTATTCCCCCCTAAAAAATATTAACACCGCTTTCACAAAAACTTCTGACGAACATAGCCGCAAAATGGCACTATATTACACAAAATCAGGGTTTTTAAGTGTATACTAGTACAATTCGCTACGCTGTGTGCCTCATGAGGTAGGGGAGGCGGCGTGAGGATGCCTGGGGATGTGGTTAGGCCCCTCGGGAACGGCAGAGGACTTGCGTCCGCCCGGTTTGCCTCTAGCGGGGACATCGCGACGCTAGCAGACAGTCCGTTATCCAATCCCTGTGGGTCCCAGTAGTCTGAAATTAAAATAAATACATATTAATTAGCATTTAGGGGTGTGGTGGAAAAAAAGCACTGACACGTCTCTAATATATATCGTAGACTGTTAAATTACCCATTGAGCATTGGTCGTCCGCGGCGCACACGCCATTTTATGTAAAGATCTGCAATTGGTCTAGATTATTGGGATCCTGAGGTTGTACCGCCATGGCAACCATCGGGGGCTCATCAACTAGCAAAAAAAATAACACCATTGTACGCCACAGATGTATTAAGCAAAAAAAAAACACCATTAAAATATACTAAACTATTTAAAAAAACATACCTGATTGTATATAGTTTTCTAGCGACTCGAAGCTCATCTTGGTGGTTTTGGCACTCAATTGCAAATTTAAATGAACGCTTGTAATGATTTGAGCTGTATTTATAACCAGCTCAAAGGGGCTTGCCGATCTAAATACAATAAGGGTCTCGGCGCATGCGCAGAGACTTATTTTGTCACTCGGCTTCTACACAGCGACTCGGATGGATGTGGCTCTCTGTTCCGTCAATAGTCAGTAAACATTTAGTTACTAGGTGTAAGTTATTAGTAACTAGCTTTTACCCATCACTGCTTCGCCCTCAATAATTGACGACATCTTTTAATTTTTAACTAAACTCTTTTGGTCCTATGTCAAACTTTTTTTCAAATATCTTTGCGTTTTTTTCTCAGTTCTAGCTGTAAATAATTTTGCCGTATTTTAATTCTCCCTTTTAAATATTTCGTAATAAAGTTATCAGTTATAATATTTTTTAAATTTTTAACTTCATAATTAGTAAGATAATTAAATAAATTAAATTTAAAAAATTTTGAACTACATAGCTAAAATCACATCATATTTATTAGTATGAATCCACGTCACACTAATTTTATCTGATGCTTGATGCACGTATAAGCCACTTAATTGTTTTGATAACGCTCGTTAAGACGGGTACCTGTATAACTGCTAATGCACTAGTGTGTTTAACTGAAATCCTAGAGGTCAGGGTTCAATTCTAGATTGAATGCACTAAAGTTTTTTTGTATTCAACGAAGTTTCGCATCCTCTGTCTTTTTCTCTCTTAGGTCGATGCGTGGTATGTTCCTACACACCGTGTAAAGTATACTGTGAATATTTACAATATATATTTATTTGCTGTTTTTTTACAATATTTAATTACACACAGTGAAAAGTATACTGTGAATATTTACAAAATAGGGGGGAATAGTGGCCTCTGTACTAAATATGATAAATATATTTGAATAGATTTAAAATTAAAATATATACAATCAGTTTATTATATTTGACTAGAAATAAAATAAATATATATACAAACAGTTGACTAGAATTGACTAGAAAAAAAATCAGGTAGGCGGAAGACTGTACTGGCAAATAAAAAATATAATAAGTAACCAGGGTGCATAAAAAAATAAAAAAATATTTATTTAAAATCAAAGGTTAAGAATAGTCCTATATGTTATTCCCTGAAATACTCTAAAGTTGTATAAAGAATTTAAATTTGTATCTGTATTATTGCCCCCATAAATTCCTGAGTAATATTAAATACAACTTTAAATATCGTTTAATGTTAGAGGCTATATTTTGTTGACATAATAAATACTAATCTTGAGGAAGTGCAAGGAGGGAGAATAGAAAACCTATATACACACGAAGCGGTTGGGGTTTTGTTCCCCAACACGTGCCGTGAATTTAAAGGGGTGATTATAATTATCTGCCTTTGTACAGGAAATGAACCCTGGACCAGGCGTTTACTATACAGACACTAAAGTTCTGCTTGAATATTTGAACCCGGGACCCTTTATTGGGCAGTTATTTTAAAGACTAAACCAGTATTTTTTTTATGCTGAGGGGGGGGGGGGGATTTAACAATTTTTCCAGGCTGTCAACTTAGACCGTTAATAATGGCTGTGAAACATTCATGCTGGTTTCTCTCTCTATGTGATAAACGGCCATTGAGAGTGAAGAAAACAAACAAAAGGGAGAGAGCTACACTGTTCAGTCAATAGACAGTATGGGAAACGAATGTGTTTGTCACAATTGCAACATTTTTTATAAATACTCCAACATGTATTTTTTCTGTTGCAAGGGCTACTTCACTCTGGATAGTTTGGAAACCATAATAAACGACAAGCTCATGTTTAACATTAATAATCACTCAACTCTTTGGTTGTATGTACGTCATTTCGGTCTTTGTAAAGATAAAAAAAAAACCTTTTTCTCTTATCTAATTAAAAAAAATTATAATTGAATGAAACTACTTTTAATCTTTTTTATCAACACTAGCATAACGTTGATAATTTCATTTATTTAAGAACCACTGGTCCAAGGCTTCACTTTCGCATTAGACAAGTCTACTAATGAGGGGAGAGTTCGGTATTCGAATACCTGTCACATGTACTTGTGGTATTTTTCCCACATGGATTTTACAATCTTCCTTCACGCAAATGCGGTCACACCTCTAAAATTTAGGCTTCCTCATACCTAACATTCTAGTGTAATTATTGCATTAGGTCTTGGCGTGTAGCCCGAGCGGATATCAGAACGTGGTACTACTATTGAACACGTTGACGAGGGTGAATTTTAAAAAAATGTATAGTCTCTCAAACTCATATATTTACTTATTTTCCAAACACCCTGTATTGAACAGTGGGCACTCCACTTGGCGAGTCAGCCTTAAAATCTTACTGTTTACGACGGCCATAAATCGTCCTCCCCAAATCATTTATCCCTGTGTGCCTGGTTAGGGCAGACTAGAACGAATTGTGGATGAGTTTTGGAATGCTTAAAAATACATTTGATTGTCATTCGTCTATTTGGGAGTTGTAAACTATGAATTGCATGAAGTAATATTCGGTGTGTACTCAGAAGTATATACTGAGACCAAAATGGCGGATTCGTGATGGACATATCCAAAAAAATAAAATCTACAGCTTTTGAAAGAATTATAATTACTTTGAAGGCTAGTCAGTATAAACCAAGGAGCAAAGAGTGGTACAACAACCTTATCCTGTTAGATAATTTGAATATCCGTGTGTTTCAAATACCGATGTAGATATTTTAATTTGAGAATTTACTGACAAAAAAATGTTTTGGAACTCTTTGGCATTTATGACTTTGATAAAATGAATAGTTAAGTAGGAGGCATATGCTTAGTAAGTTTTAGTGTGTTTATTAAAACTTATTGAAAGCATTTTGTAACTAATAGAGGCGCTTTTCATCCTTAATAGAGGAGTTTTTCTATTAGGCGTGAACACTTTTCGGTGATTTAAAAACAAAATTAAGATAATTAATATAGGTTTTTTCATCTTGGGAAGGCTGATTTAGAGGAAGTTAACCCACATTTGCGTGAAAAAAAAACACCCCCGGTCACACGTCCGAGATTCGAACATTCTACTATTTGGTCAATTGATGAACACGCTTTTGTTCAACTCAAAATAAAATATTTTGTACTTGCAAGAAATACGCCGTTAAAATGGCGTTTCAACTTTTAGAAATCATAAGGTCCGGGGTTCGATTCACATGTAAGGAGGTCTTTTTGGGAAATTGACCAAGATAATATAGCTGTCCACTTATAATGACTCGAACAAAAAACAGTTACCGATACTTTCCGCGATTTCAAAACAAAATTAAGTTAATTAATACGCGTTTTTTTAATTCTCTCTAAATAATATTATAATTTATTTTTTTCATACTAAACTTGTAGAGCCATTTAGTATACACGTACTTCAACGAAAAAAAAACATTTTTGTTATGTTTCCCTCCTAGTTATTTACAAAGTGTTTGTAACGGCCTTCAAGGAAGAAAGGCAATAGCACGTTGGGAAGTTTTTATGGCGAGGGCAGCGACTCCATTTGTTCATGACAGGCTTTGGGGGTGGGGGGTGGGACCAGAATTTTCGCATCACCGTTCAGCTCTGTTGGGTGAATTCCGGAAGTGAAAGCTGACGGGGAAAGGGGTGAGCACACCTGACGTTTGCTAGAAAACAGCTCTGAGGTCACGATATATTCTTGTCCTGACTTGTCTGCCCGCCAACCTGGTGCCAGGAGGGGGGAAGTGAAAGCTGTGGGAAAGGGTTGAACACACCTGCTATACTTGTCTCAACACGTTTCTAAGCAAGAATCAACCTGTAGGTGGTTTGCAGCCTGTAGGGGAGAGGGAGGTAAAAACCAACAGTGGAGTGAAGGAGAAAGTTGGCATTACACGACTGAAGCTCGATAGAGAAGGGTCGCAGCAACACGACAGCCATGAATAAAAACTCTGACCCCCCCCCCCCCCCCCCCCCCCATCCTACCTTTGATAGAGAAGGGTCTCAGCAGACATGGCGCGAGGAACGCCTAACTCCAACCAATTAAACAAGAACCAACAAGGCCGCCGTGAATAAAAAACTCCAACACTCCTAATTAACAATAATTATTTACCAATTAAGCAAGAACCATCAAGGCCGCCGTGACACTCCTAATTAACAATAATCAATTAACGATAATTATTCACCAACATGTACGTGGTTGGACGGCTGGAGGGGAGGGGGAGGAGGGCCAGGAGGAGTGGGAAGGAAGGGCTCAGCCAATCATAGGAAAGTAGGTCAGGGGTGGGGGGAAAATAACAGCCAATCAGAGGAAAGTAGGGCAGGGGTGGGTGGGGGGAAATAACAGCCAATCAGAGAGCAGGAGGCGTGGTCACGTGACCTGTCTCGGCCAATCAGAGCGTGATTTACGGGGTCCACCACACTACTGGCCCATCTGCAAAATCTGCACGTAATAGAAAACATTATTCTGAGGATAAATTTTTAAGTTATAATTATAATTAATAAGATGTTTACAGGTAGGCCTACTAGTTTCAAAATGGCCTATCAATTAAACTTGAAACCACCTCGGTGGAGCAGTTAGCTAACGTGCTAGTTTCGTGTTGAGATAGACTTCCGAGGATGGGGAGATCGAGGTTCGAATCTCACTCAGGTTAACTGGAGCGGTTTTTCCTTAATGGTTTTCCACTCTTACTCCACGCAGATGCGGTTTCACTTCCTCTATATTCAACCTTCCCAATTCCTAACCCATTAAGGTAATTAGTGCTTAAGCGTATCCAGGCTAACCCGAGAGTGTAGTAAGACGCTGTGCTAGTATTATTAATTAAACTTGAGTAAATAACCTACTAGAGGAATATTTTTTGTATGCTTCAAAAAAAAAACATGTCAAATTAATATAATAAAATCCCCCAAACTAAGAAAATAAAATATCCTATCGATAGATGATTTTTTTATAAGGGTAGGTGCTTATTTACTAAGTACTTACTTAGCATAGGCTAATTATCGACTATATTAGTAGGCTACACAACTTACAGTACGTTTAAAAATAACTCAAACACCAAAACCCAAGCCTCAGATGCAAATCCCAGACATCAATTAAAAGAATATGGTTTCATCAGGAATCAAACCTTGGATAAATGGACCTATGGGTCAAACACACAAACTGATTATTCCTGCTTTAATTATTGGTAAAAAAATAAGTAGCCTTTAGCTATTCTTCCTGATAAGGGCAAAAATTACATATAGAGGCTCTTTTTATACTGGAACTATGCATCAATTCGAGCAATTGATTTACAGACGCTTGCCTTAAATGAGACAAATTTCCTGGTTGTGTGATACTTTTGTAGCTTAAAATAACAAAACCCATCATATCTTAACCTATCCTTGAGCGATGGATATAAAAAATAATAGAATTATGTCAGCCTTGCCCACAGAGAAGGAAAGAACATAGACACAGCCGCTAGGTTAAATGTGTTGCACTCCTTTTCGAGGCTTTACGCCTTCAACGTTGGGATCGCTAGGTGCGATCAAAAGTGACTACAGCGCAATCAAGTGAGCATTTTTTCAACGATTCACTTCAAACTCAAATGTAATAGAAGGCAGATACAAAATATGAGCTCCTCGAGTTAACCTTTCGGCTGGCCTCACCGAACAAGCTGCAGTTAGCTGCGCCCTCCTCCGTTTCTACACCCCCACCAACGTCCCTAAGTAAAATAATCCTGCCACACAAATAAGTTTA
The DNA here is from genome assembly GCA_039000515.1 of Timema cristinae. Taxonomy (NCBI): domain Eukaryota; kingdom Metazoa; phylum Arthropoda; class Insecta; order Phasmatodea; family Timematidae; genus Timema; species Timema cristinae. The sequence goes on from JBCFYV010009882.1 coordinate 34,697,356, forward strand.
CTCTGACTGCACATTAGAAAGAAAACTTGAAACACAATGGACTTTTTTTTTTAACCAAGGGAGCCCTGAGAAGAACAGCAGACGTCTAGAAATGTCAATTTATTTAAGAAGTGGTTAAATATTCTTAACATTGTTTTCACCAAAATGAGGGTGAACGTTCTGACCAGTTAAATGATTTAAATTTTAACTATAAAGTGTTTTTTAAATGTGTGATATATTTTATAGAACCGTTAAAAAAAAAACACAAATTGTGACCCTATCAAAACATGACTATTTGATAGAGGAAGGCTAGATACCATACCGCGCGGCCACCAATGCAGGTCTATAATAGCTATTTGATGCTATGTATTTAAAATCATTAGTGTATACTTGAAATAATTTAAAACTGGTATTTTACCGCTGTAAATTAAAATTCCACACCCAAGTAATTAAAGTTAAAACAAAAATATAGTATAGTTTTAAATAGTTCTAAGGGTTTCTGCTATTTAAAATTACGTAGTAAACACTAAAGTTAAATCATTGTATTTTGTGTTGAATACATGGATGCAGGCCGGATAGTAAATATAAAGGCATTTCAGACAAACGGGCCGGTCAGCTATGTCTCGCGGGCCGTTTATTTGTGAATCCTGCCCTATCATTCGACCTTGAAAGGGGGTTCTGTCTGTTAATAAACGTTAAATCAGTTCGGAAGTTTAATTAGTCATATAGTATAGGACCCACTGTGGTATAAGAATTATATAAGCGCCTCCCCTCCCCCCATGGTGCCCGTATCTCTGAAACGTAATTCTAAAACAGATAAAAAATATTTTCATCAAAAAAACAAAACAGAATATGTTATCTTCAAAAATTTGTTTAAAATAACCTAATTAAAAAGCTAATTGAAAATTTAAAAATCCTGCTTCGAGGTGCATTCGGACTCCCTTCTGAACACCTATGTTAAAAAATTCAGATCTCTGTGTGCTGTAGATTTGACTGGGCACCGCACACAAACACTTCCTTTTATTATTATAGACTATGATAGAGCATTGTGGCTTATAAAATACGGCTATAGGCTAGTCTAGTCCATTAAAGTATTTCATGTCACTTTTCAGGGTAAACCGATTGTAGGCCACATAAATATTATTTTGATACGTGAGATACAAAATAAATAGGTATCTCAAAATGCTTTCCTATTTACTATTAACATATTTTGTTATTGAATGAATGGTATTTTAAATAGGAACTAATGATTTTTATTTTTATTAATTTTAACGTTATTTTATCATCACAGATTAAGATTAAATAATTATTTATTTTACCGTTCGAACTTTTAAATATCTATCTGGGTATCTTACATACAAGATAGAACGGAAATTTCACAGTAAACTCTGCATGAATAGATTAACAAAGTGTGATGCCAACATGGAGTCCTATTATTATTATTAGCACCGCGTCTTACTACCCGTTCGGTTTGTTACGCACTTACGCTAATGTGTAATGGTAGGGTGATGGTGAGATGAAATGGAGGACCTACAGTTTAACGTGGGATCCAAACCACGGTGGAGGCCTGGCATTCCTCACATTCACAAGTTGTGATTAATACACTTCTTGTCAGAGGTGAAGGAAGGGTTTGGCAATCAGATAAACCTGTGCCTGGACCGAGAATTGGACCCTGGACCCCCAACACATAAGTCTGACACCTTACCTTTAGACCACCAGGTTACCAACATGGAATCTTGACATGATTATCTAATTTTTCATAAAGCATATCTCAATAAAGGGCATGATGACTTAGGGAATCTCAAATCCCCTACAGATATGTTCACACACATATCCTAGAAACATTTATTGAGCAATTTCCTTATGTTCAACACAAAGAAGGTTTTGTACAGATAATGTTAGGAAAGGCATTGAAGAAAATAAGGATAATATACCCTCAATGGCTTAAGCAATGCAAAAAGCATAAGCTATTTCGCACAAAACCACCTCCTTAAAGTTAGAATCCACAATCACTTGCTATGGACTGTAAAGGAGAATATTTAATGCTTAGGGAAACCGACGCAGAAAATATGGAACGTATTACACCAATAATCTGATCTCGTTGAGTGAACTTTGGAGAGTTGAGTACTTGTGACTTTAAGCTGAATTTGATCCCAATTTAATGTAATAAATTAACTGTGTTTTGACATATTTTTATAAATCTAGACTCTTGTCTCAAAAGTAATATTTGTAGCATGTTCCATTTTGAAACGTTGACATAATGTAAGGATTTATAAATATTTTTAATGTTGAATAGTGGTGATTGTTTAGAAAACAAAACAGCTGTTTTGCTTAAGCTTTAGGTTAACAATTTTGGCTTTTAAATAGTAGGTTTTGATTAGAGGTATGTTTCAATAAAATATTTGAGTTGTTAAAGTGTGTAAAAGATCAAATATGTACCGGTATCTAACTAAATACTCCATAAGACTATAACTATAGTTGATAGGTTAAAAATAAATACAATATTCAAATAATGGGGCATTATGACTGTATAAACTAAAAACTTACAAAAGTGGTCAATGTAATATCTAGTAATTTTTGCTTCTTAAATTGTAATTATTTTACTCCATAGTGAGCCTTTAGTTGAAGGTAATTTTAAGAATGTCTAGGAATGTGCTTGCACCATTGAAGCATATATAGGCCTATATACTATGACTTGTGCTCATCTTTACGTAAATAGACAATTTTTACTTTCTCTCGACACCTTGAAAAGAAAAGTACTTTGCTCGTAAAAAAAGTCAAATTTTGATAACTATCAACTCCCTGAAACCGAAAATGTATTTTTTTTTGCAATGCCATCTACCTGTGTGTCTATATCTAGGCCAAGAGTAGACACCATTTTACTGATCAGGCTAAAACTTAGTATAGTATATGGTTTATACAAGGTTCCCCAGAGGAGTTTTTGGAATTAGATATCTTACCCTAAAATTGAGGGTAGCTTACTTATTGTAAAAAAGAGAGAAAACAAGCTATCTAGAAATCCACTGTAACGATTTTTATTAAACTTCATATCTGGGCATTGTTTATCATTATAAACAAATGGCCTTTCTAATCATCCCATGATCATAATTTTAAGTATAATTTACATAAGCAGATATTGCCAATTTTAATCATATCTTTGCAAGTATTTGAGATACGAAATAACTCATTATTGTAAGGTTGGAACAAAATTAAAATTAAAAAAAAATTTTTTTACTTGAAATATATTTTTATAAAATCAATAGAGGGCTCTCCATAATTTACTTAAGGATTTTTTCCCCATTATTTTGACCCCCCTTCCCCCCAATTCTCCCTACTTAGGGGATCGTAAGATTTTTCGTTCCACCCTTTCCCTTACCGATCTTGCGTAATTTTCTTACGATTTGGTTAAATTATATTATTATAGACAAAAGGATTGGTAATGTGAAATTATAGAATACCTATATAAGTAAAATTAGGTGTAACACATAATAAATAAATGTCATTTTATAATTATGTATAGCTTTGTACGTCCATAGGCTATGCTTCAGAGCCATCTGTCATCGCTAGGCACAAACTTTTTGAACGCGCGTTTGTAGAAGTGTATTTTTAGATTTGTCTCACCACAAACATTGATAAAATCCTTAGTTAAGATGGAGTCTGCCCATCCCCACGAAAAAGAAAGAAATTTATGACTATCCCTACCCAAAAAAATCCTTTCGTAATTCTTGAATGGTCCCTAGCTTCCGAGCTATAAGTTTTTTTTTTAATTGAGGTCTCGGAAAACGGGAGTTAAATTATTATGCTTTTTGATGAAAATATGGCAAATCTGTTAACTATGAATAATGAACAATACGTTTCTTTCATTTATGCCTCTTTGTGGAATGTGATGAGCTTTTTTTCATCATATTTCTGCGAAAATGTATATTATCTGATTTCACAAATATTACGAGATTTAAGTAAATGTTTCCATTTTTAGACAAAGGAAAGAGAAAGTCTCTGTGGTGCACCATACCGTTTATTTATTGAGGCAAGTTATTAGCCTCAATAATATGTACACAAGTTAATATTATCCAAATTATAAACTTTTTTGTAGTTTCATCTTTACTAAAACATTATTTCTCACTTAGTGGATACCAAAACTGGTATCATAGAATAATCAACTATTGAAAACATTTATCTACAGTTAATTTCAAACAAATCGTCCATTTCAACTGCAATTTAAAAATACTTTATCTAAATATTAGAAGTATAAAGCACAGTTATGAGGATTTATTATGTTTTCTCTCTAATATTAAACTAAATATTAATTTAATTATATCAACACGAGTGTGGATATATGGGTATGAGACGGTATTGCTTAAAATTCCAAACTACAGGGCCAATTTAGCCTGTAGAGACAATAAATGAGGTGGGGGAGTTGGTGGTTTTGTTAGAAGAGCTTAATGGTTTCAAACATGAACATTTGAAATTTTTAGTAAAAGTTCCTTTTTGGCTCTAAACCAGAGATAGAATCGAATGTTGTGAAATTCATCAACCTGTAAGAGATGAAATGGGGGTTCAAAAGTTTTCAAAATACACAGACCGTGCATTTTTTTTTTAAATAGTAGACATAGAGCCGTGAAATTTAAAATGAATGTTTCTTTATAGAATCGGGTGAGAAATCTTTGGGGTTTTTCAAATTTATTTGCCTAAAGGGGTCTAAAGGGGAAAAAATGGGCAGTAAATTCTATGTCCTCCAATTTAGATGAAATTTGATATGTGGGGGTTTATCGGGTCGCAGAATACTAATAAGAAATTAATTTATGTAAGGCATCCACACGATGGTTCCCAAGGTGCGTTGATAAAAAAGTGTGTTAAAGACTACAAAAACTAATATAAATACATACTTTCTAGGGTGATAGAAGATTGACATTTTTCAGACAACCAATGGGATCACTCCAAATAATTATAAAGGTAAGAACATTTTTGTTTAATGAGTGGGACCCTGGGACATAGGGAAGGAGATATAAACCGAATAAAAAACTTTTATGTGTGCTAGCCAATTTAAATTTGACAGTCGTTTAGGAGGACAACTCCAAATAACCAAATAAGTCTTAAAAATGTATATTTCTAAATGATAGTTAGAAAAATGAGCTTAAATATTTCAAAACTAATAGAAATAACTAATTCCCAATGTGGTGGAAAGTTGAAATGTATAAGTAAAGTAAAGGGACATGTCAAATTAGTATAAGTCTGTACATTTTTAATTTTAAATGGGACCCCGGGAAATAGGTATGTTGAGGGAGTATGGGGTTATAAAAACAAAAACAACTTTTAGCTGCGATAGAATATTTAAATTTGATAAGTAGGTAGAATGACCTTTCAAAAAAAACCAAATAAATTTTAATATTTGAAATTTCTAAGTGGGAGTTGAAGAAATGTTATGGGTAAGGGGCGGGCTCATAATTTACAAAAAAATAATACATTCAACTACTTCTCTGTGGGGTAGAGCTTAGATTCGTTAGATTATTCTAAATAATCAAAACAATATGAACATTTTAAATTTTAAATTTAAACTATGAGAAATGGGGAAGGGGGAAGCTACAACTAGAAATAACTTTTGAGACGAGGTTAAAAATTAAAATTTGAAAGACAGGTAGAATGAAACTCCAGATATCCAAATGAATATTATAATTTAAAAATTCTCAAAGTGGATGGTAAAGTGGGTTGATTGGTTAAAAACTTACAAAACTATTAGAAAAAACCTTTTCTCAGTGTGGTATAAAACTAAAATTCTGTATATAGCCAAAGATACCACTCCAAATAACTATAAAGTCCAAACATTTTAAAGTTTATAATGGGAGTCCAGGACAAAAAGGGAGTTTATAAAAAACAATAAGTATGGTAGAGAGTCTCAATTTTGCATGTTGGTAGAAGTACGGCTTTAGCTTACCAAATAAGTCTTAAATTTGAGATTTTGAAGTGTGAGTTATAGAAATGGGGAGGGGAAGCTAGAATTTTCAAAACCAGTGGATAAACTACTTTTATGTGTTGTATAAAACTAAAATTCGCCAAGCAAAGATAGGGACCACCCAAATTAACTATAACGTCTGAAAATTTTAAATTTCAAAATGAGACGACAGGAAATAGGGAAGAAGAGGGTGAGGGAGAGGTTAGGGGTGTACATATAGGAGGTAGAAAATTTAAATTTGTCAAGAATTTAGAGGGATAAACTTCAAATAACCACAAACGCATTTTAAATATTAGTTATTTCTAAGGAGGCTGGTGATATAGGGGGTCTCAAATTTTTTAAACTAAAAGACTAAACTACTCCTAAAAGTGTTAGATAATTGAAATTAGTCAGGCGGTTTGAAGACCAACTCAAAAAGTATCAAGGCCTGACTTATTAATTTAAAAATGAAGGCACGGAAAATAGGGAGGGATGGTCCCCTCAAAATATTTACAAAGCTATTTAAATGCAGTTTTTGTAGATATAAAAGCTTGAAATGTCGCCATGCAATTTAATAATAAAACAGGTTTGTGTCGCTAGACAGGGATACATTGTTCACGTTAATTCATTTAAAAAGTTTCTCATCTAATGCTGCTATGCTCATGACAGATATTCAACAAATGTTGATATCACCAAGTGAAGGAAATTAAACTATATATTAATACTGGAGCTATATTTATTTATTTTGGCCAAAAAATATTTTGATAAAAAAACTGCAAAAACATTGGCATTTTCTCGCGTTTCCTACACTCTTGGACAAATGGAACTTCAAAAGTGAAGCTCAGGAAACGATAGCGCTTAAAATGTATACAACCAAAATAGAACATTCTTTACGATGTGGTTAGGATGCCATTTGTTAGCCAAGTAAAATATCATATAAGATAACCAAATAAGTCTTAAAATTTCAAATTAGAATTGTGGAAGCTAAGGGAGGTGAAGAGTATAGAGGGGTTTGGAAATGATGAGAGCAAATTGCCGTATTTCCAAAGAAAATATACTTTTATGCATGAAAGAACATTTAAATTTGCCAATTTGATAAAAGGACCATCCCACATAGCCATAAAAGTTAGAAAATTTGGAATTAAAAAATTTGCTGCTGGGAAATGGGAGGGGCCTCTAAAATTCCTAAGCTCGATATGTTCCAAATGAGGATACACTTTATACTAATTAAATCTCCCTCATCTCTAACACAATAGCGTAATTAGTAGTACATACGCGATTAAATCGAACGAGTATTAAGGCACGGTGGTAACAAACACCAACGAAGGATTTTTTCGGTTGGGAGCAAGAAAAAGTCACATCAAGCAGTCATATTCTTGGTCCCAGTTCAGTGTGCGGTAACAAAAACTTAGAAGTAGCTAATATAGAGACATCGCTCCAGTACCTTGCTACAGGTCAAAGTACCGGTACAGGCAGTCCCCGTTATACGCGCCCACTTTACGCGATTTCACGTCTACGCGGTTAAAAAAAATTAAAAGTTCCTTGAAAGTTTTTGTATTTGAGCTAAGTTGCGCCAAAGACGTGACTCAAGTTGGCCCGCCACATTGCTGAAATATTTTTTTGTCTAATCGTTTGTCCTTCATTTAGTGTTGTTGTCAAGTTATTGAAAATGTCGCATTAACGCAAGGAACATTCAAGTGCGAATACTAAAAAACGTGCGAGAAATGCTCTTACATTGGAGATTAAATTGGAAGTTTTAAAACGTATCAATAAAGGCGAACGTGTTGCCGATATTCAGTGAGTAATGGGTCTTCCAAAGTCGTCTATAAGAACGATCCGATCGAACGCAGACACAATTCGTAAAAGTGTTGAATCTAGTATGAATTTAAGTGTCGCAAGAGTAGCTACATTGAGATCATATGCAATGGAAAAAATGGAAAAGCTTTTGTCTACCTGGATTGAACACCACAGCCAGCGGAATGCGCCTATTTCTATGGCAATCATTCAAGAAAAAGCTAAAATCTTTATGCAGAATTAACTCAAGATAATGAAAATCCACTAACATTTAACGCTATTAGAGGTTAGTTCAACCGCTTTAAGGCTCACAACGCTTTTCACAGATTAAAAGTTATGGACGAGATTGCTTCTGCAGATAATGAAGGAGATGATGAATTCATAGAAACTACATTTAAAAATGTATTCCAGAAGGTGGTTTTATGGAAAAGCAAGTTTTTAATTTAGACGAGACTGACCTATTTTTGGAAAAGAATGCCAAGCAAAACTTTTGTTTCTATTGAAGAGTAATATTCACCTGGTTTTAAAGATGCTAAAGACTGTTGCATATTGCCATTTTTTTGGGGCAACGCCTTCGGCGATTGCAAATTAAAACCAGTTATGATTTATAGCTCAGAAAACCCACGAGAACTTAAAGGTTGCGATAAAAGTAAACTGCCAGTAGTTTGGAAATCTAGTAAGAAAGGTTGGATGACAGGAAAAATAATTTACGTTTATTTTTCACAACATCTTCAAGATGGACTAAAACGCTACTGTGAAAAGAAAAACATTGAGTTTAAGGTTTTGATTCTTGTGGATAATGTGTCGAGCCATCACCCAGAAATATGCGAGGGGAATGAAAACATTAAGGTTGTGTTTCTTCCCCCTAACACTTCGTCCTTATTGCAACCTATGGACCACGGCGTAATTTCAGTGTTCAAAGCCAACTACATTAAGGAGACACTCTCACAACTCATAAATTCATGTGATGCTAATGACTAGCTCTCAATTAAAGATTTCCAGAAACAGTTCAGCATTAAGATGGCTATTGAAATCATAGATAAATGTTGGAAAGGACTGACACTTCACCGTATGAACGGAGTGTGGAATAAACTATGGCCTAAGGTTACGATGGACTCAATCAACAACAGTGAAGAAATTGACGGAATCTCTCAAACGACCAAAGAAATAGTGAACTTGATTCACCAAGTTGGATTCACTGATGTTGACGAGGAAGATGTTTCTGCGCTTCTACAGACACAAGAAGAAGATGATCTGAGCAACGAGGACTTGCTGTCCATGGAAGATGAAAATTGTGTAGAAGTGTTCGAGGAAGATGAAGAACCTAAATGTGTTAAAGTGTTAACCGGTAAAGGGATGTCAGAGGCTTTCCAAATGACCAATAATGCCTTAAGCTACTTTGAAAACAATGATCCTGATGAAACAAGAAGTGGAAAAGACAAAAGAGGAGTTGAACATGTTATAAAGTGCTACCGTGAACTATATAACTTGAAGGTGACCTGGCGGTCTAGGGGTAAGGTGTCGGACTTCTACGCTGGGGTCCGGGGTTCAATCCTCGGTCCCGGCACAGATTTATCTGATTACCAAACCCTTCTTCACCTCTGACAAGACATCTTGTGAATGTAGGAATGCCAGACCTCCACCGTGGTTCGGATTCCACGTTAAACTGTAGGTCCTCCATTTCATCTCACAATCACCCTACCATTACACATTAGCGTAAGTGAGTATAACCCGAACGGGTAGTAAGACGCGTGTGTTAATAATAATAATAATAATAATAATAATAATAATAATATATAACTCGAAGTTAAAATACTCAACTTAACTGTCCATAAAAAAACTATTTTTCACAAAACAGTGTTGTGTCAAATGAACAGGAAACAAGCTCTTCTGTCTACAGAAAATGCTGGCCACGAGTAATAATCTTAAAGGTAGTAAAAAACTGAATTTCTTTAATACATGTGTATAAACTAATATTTTACAGTAATTTTAATTTGTAAAAAAACTACTGTACATATAGCGTATAGCGTGTATAGCGTTTTTATTTTTATAATCTCTTATGTACTTTATTTAACATAATAAACTCCTATGTACAGTACTGATTTGGTTGTGTATTTCGTCAATATAATAAAATTAATTTGAATAACAAAACCGCTTGTTTTAATTACTAAAATCCTTTTTAACATATACAGTACTGTAAGCCTACTTGATCAATATCAATACATACTAAGCTGTATGACGTTCTATTTGCCGCTATCGCGCTAGGCTATAAATAGTCCCGTTACACGCGATTTCGCTTTACGTGGCACTTAGCCGAAACGCATCTACCGCTTATAACGGGACTGCCTGTACTGGTCAAGGCTTCAAAAAACGTTCATGCAAAAAACAGTGTGACAGCAAATGTGTGCTTGCTTCAAAAATAATTTACAATCCAATCCCAGTGCCATTCTAATAGTCCTTGAGTTGTTGTAATAAATGATTTAATAATAGGATGAATTTAAAAAAATTAGAATCAATTTTTATAACCAATTGTTTTATTAATACTATTAGGTACTTCCATTCATATTTTGTTCGTTTGACCTGTCTGGTTTTAATTGAATTAGCTTGTTAAGTGATTGTAGTGTAAAATTTAATAGCTTGCTTAAATGAATTTACAAGTGACATTCTAGCAGTTTTGAAATAAATTATTACTAAAATGGTTAAATTTTATGAAAGACAAAGCTTCTATATATGTTTATTTTACTACCTATGAATATACCTATTCCATAGTTTTAAGTACCGGTATCCTAGCCGTAACTACCAACCAATTGTTTAATAAAGATGAATAATAAAATTTATTTTAAACTTTAACTTCATGGCATTAGTTAATTTATAGAAGTATTTATTTCATAGAATAACTAGTTAAAGTATGTAAAAGTGTATTTATTTCATACTTTAACTAAGTCAGGTAATTCATGAAATACCTAGTTATTTTATGAAATAACGACCCTCCTCGGTGGCATAGTTGGCTAACGCGCTAGTCGTGTTGAGCCCGACTGCTGAGGACGGGGAGATCGAGGTTCGAATCTCGGTCGGGTGAACTGGGGAGGGGGGTTTCCTAAATAGTTTTCCACTCTCCCTCTACGCAAATGCGGGTTCACTTCCTCTAATTCAACCTTCCCAATTCCCAATCCACTATCGTAATTAGTACTTAAAGCGTTAGACCGAACGGGTAGTAAGACGCGGTGCTAAATAATAATTATGAAATAACGGAATATACACTTTAACGGTAACATATACATATGATTTTAATGAGTTAAAATACCTATAAACATTAATTTTGAAGGGGTCCTCACTACAATGACTCGTAAGCCCATACTAACAGAAGTCAAGATTAATTTTTAAACCGGTATTCATGCCATTTTAAGTGTTTCGAAACGTAATTAGTGAAACAGGGTAATAAGAATTTAATAAGGCTCCAAAAGCAACGTATTGTATGGAAGTTACCTCCATAATCATAAACTCACTTTTGGCATAAAATTCTCTGTAGTTCTTGTGAACACACAGATACATTGTCTTCTACACAGTATCACAGTTTTTATAATAAAGACCAACTTATTTCGCTTCAATTCAGAACAGGCTACTTTCCCCTTTTTAATATGTTAATCAACAAACGTGCATTTCCTAGTGTGGATTAGAATTAGTTGTTCAAAAATAAATATGGAGTTTAAATAGAACCATGTATTTTGATGGGTACTATATAATATGTACCCTTCCATTACACTGCAAGGTAACAAGCTTAACATTCTTGGCTACATTATGGTGTTGTTTATATTATAGGGCCATAATGTAATTTTTAAGGTAGGAGTGAGAAATTTCAGTGTAAACTTAGGGAATAGACATGTACCTACTTTAAAATGGTCACATGACACACGTCGACAATCACGTGGTCTAATGTGTTACTCTCGTGTTAGTCTGAGCTGCCGGTTATGGGTACTCGGGTTTATAATCTAGGCCGATGTACTGAAGTTGGTTGATTTCTCATTCACCTTCCACATAAATGTGGGTACATTTCCTATAAAATTCTACCTTTATTATCCCGGATCCATGAGCTTAATTCGTATGTATAACCTGAAAGGATAAGACAAGATGGAAAAAATAGCCAAATTATATTATGTTTCCTATAGCGCGTTCACATGACTTTCCCACTTCTAAAGCTGCAAATAATTCAAGGTACTTATATTGATCAGCGTTCTCAGCTCGTGGACATGTAAGCAATTTGTATATCTTTAAATAAAGATAATGAGCTCATCTTCGAAATTTATAATTGTAGTGGCGCTTAGTTAGAAGCGTCGCTAACTTTAACAACAATACAAAAGCAGGAGAGACAATGTTAGGTAAAACACAATAGTTAGATGCAGTTTAATATATAATTTTAATATTTGCAAAAAAAAAAAAAAATGACAGTCACAACCTCACAAGTGCAAAGAACAATCCATACTTTCCAATTTATACATGCTCAAAATGTATCAATTTAAATAATTATATACTTCCAAGCTAGTACCATGTTGTTGAAACATATTTTAAAATATCATGCTTGTCTAGGCCTACCCCTCAACCAACAGTGTGAGTGCGCAACAGTGCGGCGCACGAATACATGATTTAAAACTAACTTTCTTGTTGGCCTCATGTAACAGTCATGTTGTACAATAATTACCGTGTGCATTGTATTAAATAAGAAAAGTGTGTCCAAATTTCAACGATAGTTTTAACAGATAAGTAAGGCCCAGGTCACCAACAACTGTGCAAATATTCATAATCTTAATTCGTAAAATCCTGTAAAAACTGGGGTAGGGGACGCGGCAGTTGGCCTAAAAGGCATTTGCCCTAAAATGAAACCAAAAAAATCATTTGGCCTATAAAGGCGTTTGGCCTAAAAGGCGTTTGGGCCTAAAGGCGTTTGGCCTAAAGGCATTTGGCCTAAAAGGGTTGGGCCCAAAGGCAGTTGGTAAAAAGGAAATTTTGGGCCTTTAAAAACAGTTTGCCCAAAGTAATTGGCCCAAAATGTAAATTTAAATCCTTCGGTTATCTTCGGAAAAATAAAAAGGTTTTGTTGTTGTTTTCATCTGAATATAGATAGCACAAAATGTATGCAGGGTAGTTAAAAAATATTTCTAAAAACATTGACAATATCCCCATACAACTGATAATAGTTCACAAAACTACTATATCCCCCTTTTTTATATATGGGATTTCCGATATTATTTCTTTTGTTAATATATCCCCACGGTCATAAGTTAACAAAAAAACAATAAGAAAATCCTATTCTCCAGCATCGTTTACGCGCGGAAAAAATTATATGCTTTTTTTTACTTTTTTCAAATTATGGGGATTTTTGACAACTTATTCGAAAGGCAAAATAAAAAGTGGGAAAACCCAATTTTAAACCCCAAAACCCCACTTTAAATTTGTCTGAAGGGGCCCGCCCCGATTTTCTTTTAGCTCAAATGAGATATATATGAACTTTTTTTTTTTAATCTATTGTATTAATAATTTTTTTATAAATAATAGTGACCCCTTTTAAATAAATTTTCCAGTAAATATTAAAATGGTTTTATTTTATATATATATTATTATATTTATATATATATAATATATATTCTATATATATAATATATATAAACTTAAATTATGGTTATATATATATTTTATATATATATAAAAATAATTTAAGTATAAATATATATTATAAAATAAATTATGGTTTTTGACTAGACCCTTAACTCTTTTATTTTGTTAGTTTATTATAATTTATTGTTATTAAAATTGTACAGTTATTTTTTCAAACAGTGTAACTATTTTTATTAGGGTTTTGATATTATTAAAAACCATGGCTATTTTAACAAATGGGGTTTCCTTTGTTTAAAAAATATATACTAATTTCCCTCCTAGTAATTTGAAAAAGCATTCTCAGGAATTATATTAAAATTGTGAAAAAAAATAGAAAAGATTTTTGGAATTGTCGTTGGGTCCTTTTTAAGTCTTTCAAAAAACCCGTAAAAAATACAAAATGTGGTAGCCTTTACAGGATGATAACTTCCCTAGGGAAAGAAAAACGTACGATGAAAGCAAGGGGAAACCTCCGAAAAGCCAATGGCTGCAACAGAGGCCAGAGGGATAGATCTGACGAGCTTTTGGTTTGGGTAAAAATATTCACCGTTTGGACCCGCTTGTGTTCTCCCTTTCCAAAAAGTGACACTCTTATAGCCTAGAGGCAAACTGACGTGACTCAAGTTGGCCCCCCACTATCCCCGAAAAAAAATCTTTTTTTGTCTAATCGTTTGTGCCCCCTATTTTTTTGCTCATATGTGCCCCGAACATGAAAATTTGGGTTTTTTAAAACTGGCCACTTTAGATAATATTATTTTATTCCTGTGGGTGGGCCAACTTGAGCTCAAGCTAGCCCAGCCACATATTGAAAAACAAACAAAACAAAATTTTTTTAAGTCAATCCATTGTGTTCCATTTGTGCTCAATTTGTGCCCGCAAATGAACTTTGTGCTTTAAAATTAGAAATCTAGAGAGATTTAATGGGGCGGGCTAACTTGAACCTTCCCTATATTTAAAACTGTAGATAAATATAGTTCAAGCTGGCCCAGCCAAAATTTTTAAAAAATCAATTAAACAAAATTCTGTAAATTTAAAGGATTCGTTTGTTCTTAGTTTGTGCTCATTTGTGTCCGAAAATTAACGTTAGGGGTGTGAATCTAGGTCTTTTAGATAACCATTTAATGAAGGCGATCCCAAATAGAGCTCAAGCTAGCCACCACATTAACTGTTTTTCCCGTTTTTCTAATTATAGGCCCCAAATAATAATTTTTGGGAAAAATATGAACCCAAAAAAATACTCATTTTTGGGCACCTAATGAGCACAAACTAAAAACAAAGAATGGTTTAAAACAGATTTTTGTTTTCATTGATATTTAAAAATGTGGCGGGCCAGCTTGAATTCAATTTTTCTTACAGGTATGGTATTAAGGAAGACCAAGTTTGCCCGCCACATTAATTTGTTTTTTGATTTTCTAATTTTAAAGCACAAAAGTTCATTTTCCCGGGGACAAAATTTTAGCACAAATGGGCACAATGGATTGACTTTAAAAAAATTTTTTGTTATGTTGTGTTTTTCAATATGTTGGGGGGCTAAACTTGTGTCAAGTTTGGGCCCCCCACCCTTTAATATTTTCAAAATTTCCAGTTTCACACACCAAATGTTCATGTTTCGGGCACATATGGCACAAATAGGCACAAACGATTGACAAAAAAGTTTTTTTCCCGCAATGTGGCGGGACCAACTTGAGTTAACCCTGGCAACAGGCTAAATCTTCTTTTCTCCCTTCTCCGTCGAAATCACCCAAAAGGGGCTTTGAAAAGTGGGTTTTGGGACAGTCCTTTCCTCCCTCCCCTTCCTAATAATAGCAAAAGACCTTGAAATAAACCATTTTAAAAAAAAATTCATTGTTCCCCGGCAACTTTTCCCTTTTTTTCTTTATCAAACCCCCACTAACATAAATTTTTTTTGAGTTTCACGAGTTGTTTGGGGTACCTCTCTCTTGCTTCATCCTTTGCTTTATATAGATTTTAAATTAAATTTTATTGATTTTGTATATTTTTTTTGTTTAAAATTAGTGATATCTAATTTTTTTTAAATATGTATTTCATCTTATTTTTGAAAGAAAAGATTTTTTTCTATAAAATTTAAAGAATCGAGGACAAAAATGGCATACCCGCCTGCTCAATTACACCGGTGTACTTAAGGTAATTTTTCCTAAATGGTTTCCCGTTTTTACACGCAAACGAGGGTACTTCTAATAATTTTATCTTCCTCATACCTCCTTCAAATTGTTTATTAAAGGGTGGAAAGCTTTGGACTGGCGTGAGATAAAATGAAAAAAACAACACTACTAGAGCTTACTCTATTTACTTGAAACTATTTAAGACGGGTGAAAAATACATAAATATTTCAAATATAACAAATGTACATTTTTGTATAATTAAAATTTAAACATTTAAACTTTATTTAACATTTTTAAGTAAATCCCTATCTTTTTAAATTGATTTTTAATAATATAAAATGAGGACTCTTTTTAAACACTGGTTTCAAAAAGGATCATTATTAACATTTATATTTTATAATCAAAAACCCTTTTTTTAAAAGGGGTTTTTAACTAAAGTTTATTTTTTTTTTTTTTTTCCCCCTTTTAATTTAAAAATAAAAGCTAATGGATATATTTTGATTTTTCACTTGACGAAAAAAAGGGGGCATTATAAGTTCTTGAAAACCATTTTAATAACTATCATTTTTATAAATTAATATATACCCTATGATAAAATAAACCTCTCACTAAGCGTTTACTTAGAACCAGTGGCACTTAAATGGGTGGAGTAAAAAGGGGGCACCTTCCCCAAAACCCATAATAATTTCAATAAAAAATAAATTATTTATTTTATAACTAAAACATTAGACACAGAAGATGGTGTATACATAGGCCCTTTTTAAGACTTGGTTTAAGATTTTAAATATTCAAAACACACACATTTTAAAAAAGTGCCACTTATATTCCCCTTTGAAAAAAGCACAACCATAGTAGCTTCCATACAATTGTATACAAGAAAATGTATATAACTGTAGCCCCCCATTCTGGAAAATTAAAGCCCCGCTTTAGTTTTTGTCTCTTAACACAAGATATGGGTTATATTACACCGAGGACCTCGCTTATAGAGACTCCTCGCACCCCCCCCCAATTTCGGTAAAAAAATTAATAAAAAAGACTTGAACTGACAAAGCTCCCCAAGAGCGTGTTATTCAAGGAATTAACATATATTGACCTAAAACCAGGGGTTCCACTTTTTAGACCGCCCGGAGCCTTTGTACAAAAAAAATGAAGGGCCCCGAACTTAAAAAAAAATTTTTAAACACTATATTATGATCATTAAATTAAATTACATTTAAATCTCAAAAGGTCTTTTATAATTTTACATGAATGAATAAAAAAAGAAGAACTACACTAACACCCGACCTCCGTCACTAAAAAAAAATTTTATATTTTGAGTGCGATGACTTATGAGACCAGGTAGCTTACAGCGTTAATACCAACGTACATTTTTTTATTTTGTTTTACAGAGGTTTTAATTATTTTATACGTAATATAGAATTATTTTGTTTAACAACACCTAAACCGTAACTAAATGTTTGTTTCAATACACAGTCAACACTTTATTCGTTTGGTTGCGTGTTTGTATACTGAGCAAATGTCCTGGTTCGATTCCCGGAAAGTCCGAAAAACGTTTTCATTGGTTGACTGTGCTTTTCCCCTTTCACAATGATGAATTCACTGTAAAGGGGGCTGGAGTTGTATTTTTCTAGATTTATGTTAGTTTGTCAGAATCTGAGGATAATCTACATTTTACGGTGTGTCTGTTTAAAAGTTTTATATCGAAATCACTTTATTGGCGTTTAAAATGGGGAAGAGGGAAGGGTTGATAGGGGGGGTTATTAACCCCCAAATTTTTTCCCCCCCACGAAATGGCCTTCCTCAGTTTGTTAAAAATTCCCCCTTTATATATTGATTTGAAGCTGGGAAAGGGGGTTTCATCAAACTTCCAAAAGATTTAAAAACAACTATTATTATTTCTAAATGCTAGGGAGCCCAAATAGTTTTATTGGGATTCCATTTTTTTAAATTTTCACTTGGTTGGAGTCAATCCCCCCTTTAAAAACCCTTAAAAATTGTGTTTTTACAACTCCTCCAACACTAATAAACTCGCGATAAATCTTGATATCATCACATACGTTTTTTTCCATTTGACTAACCCGTTTGAGTTGTAAACATACATCAAATTACCATAATGACAGGATGTAATGTTACCCCTTTTAGATTGAATTCCTACATTTGCGTATATTTTGGGGGGGGGGTTTTTTTTTTAGGGAAAAATTTCCCTTGTTAACCCGGGTGGGATTTGAACTTCAATCTAGGGACACATTTTTTTCCAACTGAGGGGGGGCGGGTGGGGATATGGTGGGGGCACAATATTATCACACTTTTTAGGGGGGCATATATTATTACAAAATTATAAACATATATGGCTGAATCAATATTAAACCCCTTTTAAAATTAAAAGTTTGACAACTTTATTTTTTACTTAATAAATTAAAATCAAGACTTTTATTTTAATACAAATTGGTTATGATTTTGGCCTACTTACCAGAGGGTTATTAAATTTTTTTGAAAATTTAACCATAATTTAAGGTAAAACTTACGTCCCAAATACCCCCAATTCTTTCATTAAATTGCGTCTATATACATTTGTTAAAGTATCCCAATTTTAAATTTTTTTTGTAAAAACATATTTTTGTGTGCAACAGGGCCCCGTGATTTATTTAAATTAAATTAGTTTCTAAAGTATGTTTTTAAAATGGGACGGATATTTAAAAAACTATATCCACCTTGCCATGGGGAGATTTCTCTTCCAGACTTTTGTCCACATTAATGAAGCCAAGTTTGAAATTTGATAATTTAAAGGTTTAAAAAATTTTTTCCCCCCCTATGTGAAAAACTTGCCCCGTAAGTTAACTATTTAAACAAATAATAATTCACTATAAGGGGGCTTTTCAATTTTAAAAAACTAATGGGGGGGGACATGTTTTACCCCCCCATGAAATCCCTTACTATTTGTTTCCCTAAATCTAATTTCATTTCCTAGAATTTACGGGTGATATATTTCCCCCCTTGGGGTAAACCCTTTTCGGAGCTTCACATATAAGGGCGATTTAATGGGCTTTTTTAAGGAAATTTACAGCAGTTTAGGCTGAAGGTCTTTGTTCATAGTTCATTAGGTGAAAAGATGTTTCTGAGCAAATAAAATTTTATGAATCATTGATGTTCCAATCTCGTTCAGAAGGGAAATACATCTTCATACTGACATCAGAATCTTTAGGGAAGTCCTTGGTGTATAACACCATTCTCTTAGCATTACTTTCTATTTCATACGGAAAGATTTACTCGCTTACCTCGGCATTCTTCTTGTATCGGCGATGACACTTTTCGTACCCTTCACGCAATAAATTAATAAGAAGACTTACAATAAACATACAAACATTTTTACCTATTCACATTGATCTTCGGAAGCTTATTTGACATAAATAAGAAGCCCCTTAGTAAACGTGCGCCACCCGCCTCCGGTGGGATAGATAGCTAACGCGCTAGTCGTGTTGAGCATCAACTGCTTGAGGGATGGGGATGATCTCGAAGGGTTTGAATTCGGTCGGGTGAAACTGGGGGGTTTTTTC
Source organism: Timema cristinae (assembly GCA_039000515.1). Classification (NCBI taxonomy): domain Eukaryota; kingdom Metazoa; phylum Arthropoda; class Insecta; order Phasmatodea; family Timematidae; genus Timema; species Timema cristinae. The sequence continues at coordinate 34,716,384 of JBCFYV010009882.1, forward strand.
CTCAATGGTTTTCCACTCTCCCTCCACGCATATGCGGGTTCCACTTACCACTAATGCCCCCCCAACCTTCCCAATTCCTAATCCATCCTAAGCGTAATTAGTACTTAGGAGTATATAACCACGAACGGGGTAGTAAGACGTGGTGCTATAATAATTAAAACCAAAGTGTGCACCTACTCAGTCACATTGATCCACGAACGAATGCAGCTTGGCTAGCCCGCCTCTACGAGACCGTACGTTACAGCAGGCCTGGTTGTTAGGGTAGAGTGATGTCTGGCCGGTAAAGTGAACGAAGGCTTCCCTACAACTCTAGTAGCCGTAGTAGTAAAGAAGGACACCAAATCAGATGACAAATCAAACCTTAAAAATTTCGAAATTTTTCTACAGTGTGTTGAGTAATTGCAAGGAGGATGGGGAGCTTGAAGTCAAAACTTTTTCAAAAACTAATATATTTAATTACTTCTCTGTATTTGTAAAGAATTTAAAATGTACTTTTTAATTAGGTACGGGGGAAAATACAAAAATTAGACACTATACATAATAAGTGTAATAATAATAATAATTATCTATATTATTAGTCTCTCTATTACTTTAAAATTGCATGCTCCCTGAGAAAATAGTAGTGATGGAGTAATATCGAGAGAACAAAAATTTTTGAGATTAGGAATCAAAAATAAAATATTTGACAGATTAAATAAAGATAAATCAAATCCCAGTATAGACAAAAAACGTCTTGACTCCTAAATTTCTCAAAGTGGGTTGGCCGACATAAGAAACCCAAATCTACAAAATTTAATAGGAACTACTTACTTCTCAGTGCAGTGTCGTGTAAAATTGAATTTTGGACCATGCCGGTAAATGCATCCTCACTCCAAAATTACGAATGCAAGGTCTGATAATTTTATATGTAAACTCCATGAATCATCGGGAGGGGAGGCTGGGGCACCGGGAGTTATAAAAAACAACCTTTTATCTATAGTTTTCCAATCACGATATTTGGAGGACAGGTAGCTAAGAACAACTTTTGATTCGAAAAGACCCAAGTATTCTTAAAACTATGTGTTTAAAGGGAGTTATGAGAAATTATTGTTTGGGGAGGGAGAAGGGATAAATTTTCAAAAAACCATAGATAACTATTACTTAACAGAAACCATTTTATTTATAAAGCTGCAGGTGACTTAAGTACTACGAGTGATTCTGTTCAAATTAATCATGTTAAGTCTTAGTAATTTAAACTATTTCTTTTGGTGGTTACATTTACAACAATGCTCTTGCGTAAGCGAGCAAATTATTGATGCAAAGACTGCTTTTATATATAAAATAGTTATATTTTATATATTTTATATATATTTTATAAACTATGAGCTCCCTCTACTTCTTTAGGTCAGTAGTAATTTGTGGCTTCATCCAACTACAAAGTTTTCGACACTCATACGCTGTCTGAAATTGTATTTTTGGTAGGTTTAGATCTGGGTTTGCTCAAACTGCGAGGCGCGATCTGGGATTTCAGATGAGGTCCCTTCTGTGAACCAATTTCTCAATTCTTTCGACTAGCCTCCATAATTTGTTTGGACTAAATAATTTAATATTCTGTTTGGCTACTGAAGGCATTAAAATTAATTTTGTTATTACAAAACCGTATATTGTTATATACTTCTAGCAAAACTCTTATCAGATAATATTAAATTACAAATTAAATACCTTAATTGTCTCATTCTTTGTATTTTAACGTATAAAAAAGTCTATTTTATCTAAGAATAAGAGTCGTTAACAATTATTTGATGTTATGATAGGCTCAAGGAGTCTCGCTCGAGTTTGTGTAACCTGGTTTAAGAGATTTGCTAAAAATAAAGATATTACCCTAACTTAAGAAGTAGAGCGATAGCAGAGCGCGCATAACTACGAGTAAGTTAATATGATTATTAAATCTCCCTATGATGAATTGATCTATTTTCATTTAGCAAATTTAATAAACAAATATACTTAGAAAGACTGATAAATATACTTTGTCACTTTAATAAAAAAAATATATTCCAAAAAATTACATCCTCAAATAAAATAAATATTAAAATGGTGTTCTCCAAATGGTAGCCGTGCTTAATTAATAAAAAACTCGGGTCGCCGGTACAAAAACTTTTTAGTCTCTGGTACAAAACAGGTACCTAAAAATTCTTATTATTAGCACCACGTCCTACTACCCGTTCGGGTTATGCACTTACTGCTATGTGTATGGTAGGGTGATTTGAGAGAAATAATAGGACCTAACAGTTAAGTGGAATCACCGAACCACGGTTGGTGGCCGGCACTCTCCCTAATTACTTTCAAAGATGGCTAGTCAAAAAATTAGAACTAAACCTTGGCTATGTAAAAAGTTCAACATACATAAAGTTGGTTACATACTGTATAATGGACGTGTGCTTTGACTTGGGAAGTTGTAAATGTAGATTAGACCTTATATATTTTGTAAACAGGTTCAGTATTCATACTATTTTAACCTAAACACTACACACACCATCGCCATCTTTAGCATCACTACAAATCTTAACGAAGGTTTCGAAGACAGCAAAGCATATTTTACATAAATGGTCTAAATAATTAACTTTCACACAATATCCCCGTCGTTTGGCACTAATTTAGGCGTGTTTGGCCTAAAGGCGTTTCCCGGTCCTAAGTCATTTTTTTTTTTGGCCTAATAGGCACCTTTGGCCTAAAGGCATTTGGCCCTACAAAGGCATTTGGACCGAAAGGCATTTGGCCTTAAGGCATTTACGCCTAAAGGCGTTTAGCCTACACTTTAGGCCACAAAAGCCTTTGAGGCCAATTGACGGGGGTTACCCATCTTAACCAATGTTTCGATAGACAGCAAAACACATATTTTAAATAAAATGGTCTAAAAATTAACTTTACTAAAAAAGACGTATGGCCTAAAAGGCTTTTGGCCTAAAAAGGCGGATTGGCACAAAAGTCATTTGGCCTAAAAGGCATTTTGAGCCTTAAAGGCATTGGGCCTAAAAAGGCATTTGGCCTAAAGGCATTTGGTCATAAAGGCGTTTTAGCATACACTTATGCCAAATGCCTTTTAGGCCAAATGACGGGTACCCGTAGGGTAATTCACAAATTCGTTTTGAGGAATTTCACGTTCGCAAGCGACGTGGGGAAATTCCCAAAAAAAACCAATTTTTTTTTTTTCTTTTTTAGGTTCGCGCGATCAGCAACATAGCCTCGTGTCCGTTATGTTGAAGTTATATAGATTCGCGAGATTTACCAAATTAGAAATAATGGCCTCAAAAAGTTTGTGTGGCCACACGTAAAATAAGTTTTGATGTGGTCACTCGTAAATAAGCTTTGACGGCAATAATTATCATCAGTTGGAAAATTTCCAATGAATGTGCCCTAAAGGGCAAAAGGAGTCTTTAATGTGGCAAAAAGGTGACATAGAAAATTCCGGCAATTGACAAAAAGAAGGAACTAAAAAAGTGGACATAGACGTCGCAAATGCAATGTTTACACCTCACTACAGCAATGAAAACTATCACAGATCAAATTAGTGGAAAATTTCAACTCGTCTAAAGAATTGCTAGAGAAATTAGAATCTTACTTTGAGCAGAAATCAGAAATGAACAAAATTGCACTATTCCACGAACGACTTTCATCTGTACAAGATGGACGCCAACAGACTCCAATTGCCTCTAGCATTATTGACAAGGATAGAAAATCTCGCGCGACATCGTTGAGAGAGACTGGTGAACTCAATCTCAGCGGTGTAACTTAATGGACTAAAATTTTTGGCAGTCTACTCCCAATCTTCTAAATTTTCAGACATGCTTGGCTTTCACTAGACGAGGCTAGACAGACAAATCCCAAATATGACGGCACTATTGTTGGAAGAAGAGGCCAGTCTTACATCAAATGAACAATCGGAAAGTCCTTTTTTATCTTCGGGCAAAATTTTTAAAAACGAGTTTTTAAAAATCTTTAAAAACTCTCCAAAGTTCAATCAAAAAAAAAATAATATATCAGGAAAACCAAAAGGAACGTGCTATAATTGCCAAAGAAAAATTACAAATAGCAAGTGATCTCGTGCACCTTTAAAAAACACAGAGAAAACCGACAGCAAAACACTCACAGTGACCGTTCCCCAAAAGGGGAAATTTTTCCCGCATTCAGTGCAGAGAAGAATGATGTTATGTAATGGTTTTAGCAATCACCAACAAAAATTACTGGATAATGGACAGTGGCGCTTCTGCACACATGAATAATGTTGTGATTTTTTTTATAAAATTCGAAGAGACTGTGGACGAACGGGGTGTTGTTTCTTGGAAAAAAAACAAGGTATTTCTGTGAGGGAAAGAGGAAAATTAAAAAAAAAAAAAAAAAGATCAAAGGTAATTGGTGTCTAGTCATACAAATGTGTTGTAATTCCTGAACTAAGAAAAAGTCTTTTTTCTAAGGGGTAATAATTTAGAAAAAAAAATTTAAAGTCCTTAAGTAAGATAGATATGCAAAGTTTACGAAAACGGTGAGCAAGTGCGGTCCGTGAAACCCAAACAATCTGTATCGAATGTTTTTCCCTTTCAATAAAACCCCCACATCAAAAGTAGGTTAAATTTTCACTGCGAGGGTAGTTAAAATTGTGGCACGAGAGACTCGGACATATAAATATGCGAACTCTGCCTGAAAGGGTCACCGTTGTTTGGTTGAAAGTGAAAAATATTAATGACCTTGAAAATTTTTAGTGATCGTGAAAAGTATGGTAAAAAGCACAAGCAACCGTTTTCGTCCTTAAGCAGGGAAAAGGGCCCAAAACCCAAAGGTGAACTCTTTTAAAAGTGACGGTGTGGTCCAATTAAAACACCATAAAGTTCAGGGTTCTAAATTTTTTTTTATTTTTTAAAGGGAAAAGGACTGTTCGGGCTATCGTGTTGTATTTTTCATAAAGAACAAAGCAGAGGGGTTTTTGCATGTTTAAAAGATTTTGCAAAGATGACCAAGAATAAATATGAATACTCTATTAAGATCCTCCCTCCCGAAAATTTTTGGGACAGAAAAACTGAAATCGGGAAAATAAAAAGAGTATATGTCAAAACATGGAATTGAGTTTGAAACAACGGCACCTTATACTCCTGAGAAAAAGGGTTTAAAACCCGGAACGTGACAGGGAGCCCATAAGGGAAAAGTGCAGTTCAATGTTATTATGCAAAGGATTTGACAAATATTTATGGGCAGGGGCCCGGAAAAACCCACATTTGTTTATATTCTAAACCGGACTTAAACCTCTCAAAGAAATAAAAATCGACGCCCTATGAAACGTGGAGGGGAAAAATGCTTGTGATGTAACGTCAAGAACCTTAGGCAGTGAGGCAAAACATCCCTTTGTACCAAAGAAATGTGAAACAAAACTGGCGAAAAAGGGGAGCCGGGAAACCCCTTATTAGGATATCAGGGAAAAAACTAAACCCAAACTACGTTTGCTGGACCAAAACCCCATTGGAAAATTACATTCTCAAGAAATATGATTTTCAATGAAAATTAAATTTTAGTTTTTTTCCCTCAAAGAAACACTTTTTAGTCCCAGTATTGTTAAAAAAAAAACACACATCATTAGGGATCAAAGAATTCCCCCGGGGGGACTTTTAGGCTCTCAACACCCCGAAAAATAACGTTGAAGCATCTGCACACTTTTAAATTTAAAATTATGACCCTGTGATAAGCTATGTCACCCGGGCCTCCCAAACGCCATGGATGTATCAAAAGCCCCCCTAGGGGATGCCATGAAACGTTTCTTTTGCAGGGCAGTGGACAGTTTGCTAGTATCCCCCAACTTTTTGGAAAAAAATTGCAAATGGGTTTTAAAATTGGGTTTTTAGGTAAAACGCACCGGAGATAAAAAACTTTTTAACCGTAAAAAACCCAAGGGGCTTGCCCCCAAAAGGTTTTTGCACAGAAAGGGGGTCGACTACAGTGCCACCTACTCTCCTCGCACGGTATGACTCTATACGAGCCCTACTGGCTATAACCCCTCAAAACAGCTAAAAAATCTTTGCAGTTTGATGTGAAAACTGCATTGGTGTATGATAAAACTAAAAGGAAGATATCTACACGTTTCTCCCAAGATGGAATAAATGTTGACCAAAACCCCTTTTCCTTTAAGTTCAAAAAGTTGGTGACCTGGTGGTTAGGGGTAAAGGGGTCGGAATTCTATGCTGGGGTCCCGGGGGTTCCCAACCTTGGTCCCAAACAAAAAATTTATTGATTACCAAAACCCCTTTCCTTTTACCTCTGACAATACGGTTTTTAATCACAACTTGTTTAATGTGAGAAATGCCAGGCCCCACCGTGGTTTGGATTTTCCAAAGTTAAACTGTAAGTCCTCCATTTCATCTCACAATCACCCTAAACCCTTACACATTAGCATAAGTGGATAAACCCCAAAGGGTAGTAAAAACGCCCCGGGGAATAATAATAATAATAATAATAAAAATAATAAGTTCAGAAAGTCAATTTTATTACCTCAAACAATATCACGTTGTTGGGAAAAAGAAAGTTTTTAAAAGGGTTTTCCCGAAAATTTTTTGGAATTTTTGGGCCCAAAGTACTGCAGATAAATGTGTTTATCGGGTGAGGGTTTAATTGGAAACAAAGGTTCTACTTGCTTTTTATGTTTATAATGGGCCCCATCATGGCTGAAAACAAAAATGGCCTTTCAACTAATTTTTTATAAAATATTTAATTTTGATAAAGCCGTGTTTTTTCACCCGATGAAATCAGGCTATGATATTCACAAGCACTAGAGCTTTTTACGTAATAAAAAACATTATTACAAAGGCTAATAAAAAACTTCCTTTTCAATTCTTTACATACAAAACTTTAAAAGGGGGAATTTTTTTTTAAAATTTTCCATTGGGGGAAACAATTGTTTATTTTTTTAAATGGCATATGCCCAAAGGGGGTTTACATCCATTATATAAAATATAGGTTTGTCGTCTCCCGGGGGGGAAATACAAGTTTATTCAAGGAGTTTTGTACAATTGTTTTTTTTCACTTCCCTTTTAAAAGACATATTGGCGTAGTGGAAAATCTTCTGCCCTTTTTAAAATTTTTTAAAATTTTGAAAGTTTAATTTTCTTTTTGAGAGCTGTCTTTTACACACCCTTTCACACTTTTTCCTCCTCAAAAAGTCTTCTTTTTAATGGTTTAAAAATTTGGCTGAAAGTTTTATATATGTATATAAAATAAAAATTTTTTATAAAAAAACATATATATATATATGAAATTTTAATAAAAACCATGATTAACTTATTAACCCTTAATATTAATTTGAAGTAATTTCACCTGAAATTATGTTCTTCTTGTTTAAAAAACCTAGTAAAAAAAGAAAATATGGCAACCATTTATATTCAAATATTTCATTGTACCCCTTGAAAGTCATTCCCCGGGGAAGGTAAATTCAAAAATGAATAGCCCCGTTTTTTTTCCACCTTTTAAATATAGTTTCGTTCAAATAGAAGTCTTAGGGAGGGTACACAATAAATTACACCCAAATTTGTTTTATGAATATTGAGACAGGTTTTAAATTTATTCCACAATTAAGACGATCTAAAATAGGATGTTGGAAGATGGGAATTTTTAAAATTTGGGAATAAAAAAGAAAAAATAAAAAGGTTTTTTAATTTTGGGGGGGGGGCTGAAAAAATCAAACTTCATCCCAAAATTTGGTTTGAGTTTTTTTACGACCACAAATACTTTCCCCACTTTTTAAGATGCGAGGGAAAATAAAAACATGCCCAAAAAATAGCTTTAATACCTTTTTCATTATTTTAAAATTTTTTAAAATTCTTAAAAAAAACTATTCCAAACAATTTCTAAAAGCAAATTTTTAAAATTTTATGATATTTTTCGGCCTACAGGGCTTAGGAGCCTTTGCAAACCCCCAAACCCGCTCTCTCCATTAAAATTTCATTTTTGTACAGCCTTGATTTAAAGTCTCTTCAGAAGTTTAAAAGGGTGGGTGCCCCCAAAAAGATTAAGTAAATTTTATGAAAAATATATTTTTTTTTACCTTTCCTTCTAAATCATCTTAAAATTTGTGAAATTAATTTCCTGATTTTTGGGGTTTCTTTGATGTAAAATTTATAAAAAATTTCAAAATTTTGCCCAAATAATTTCGTTAATTTTAAAAACAAAAAACTAAAAAAAACCACTTTTAAAACACCACAGATCCCTTTCTACTAAAAAAAAACCCAAGAATTACCGTCAACTAGGGTTTTAAAGTAGCCTTGTCACAGCCCCTCCCGTGCTTCCCCGTACCCCTTCCTCCCCTCTACCTGTGCTAAAATTGCCAAAAAATTTGAAAGAGTGGTTAAATGTGTTTCCCAAAAACAGGGATAAACCCTTTGTGCCTAGAAGCCCAAAAGAAACCCTTAATGTTTTTAAATTTAGTGTATCATTTAAAGCTTGTTATGAAAATTTAACTTTTATTTTACAATTAATTTTTATATTTTATTTTTTTTTTAAATTTAAAAAAACTAAAATTAAATTATTTCTTAATAAATAAACTTGTGATCTTAAATCTTTTTTCAATAGTTGGCTAAAAGGTTTAAAATTTCCCCCTACAAATGAACGCTTTGACCTGGGGTGTAAAAACACAAACCCTCATTGGCCAAACACTAGTGGGTGAGTGGAAAGGAATGTGTTGTAACCCTTAGACTTTGGGGCCCAAAGGTCATTAGAGCCCCCCCTAGCTTGCCTTGCGGTTTTAAAAGCAGCAGGCCCGGGGGTTTTTCTATTGTTTTAAAAAGTAGAGCCTTTTGGAAAAAGGGGAATTACTTAAAACACAGTAGGGCCTATTCTTGGAATATGAAAAAATATTAGTTTTTAAAATTAATAAATTTATTACATTTTATATTTTTAACCAAATTAAAAAAATTACTAATTACACAGGTTTTCACAAAAAAACATTTTAATTTAAAAACCCAAAATAGTCCAAAATCAAATTTAAATGTATGAGGCGCCCCGGACTAGCATACCCAAAGAAAAGGCCCTGGATCCAATGTTGAACCCTAAATGTCTGAAACCAAAATTTTTTTCCCCCTTCAATCCTGCTCCTACTATTGCTCCCAATTCTTTTCTCCGATATTTTTTCATACCCCCTTTTCACAATGGTTCATCAAGGTGACTCCCATTTTGTTCCCCCACTTCCCTTTCCCATCGCCTTTCTTAAAGAATGGGACCATTATTCCCCTCTTCCCCGTCTTCTGGGAACTTCCTCTTTTCCCATATCAAATTGTATCACTCTATCAGCCACTATATATAATTTTTTTTTCCCCTCCTGTGCTCTTTAGCATTTCCACACTTACTTTTTTTTTCCTCCTGGTGCCTTTCCAACCTTAAACTTTTCTTGAAAACCCTTTCCCCCTCTCTCCAGGTTAGGTCCCTCCCACTTTCCTTTGGGAAGTGATCACTTCCCTTTCTCCCTCATCCTCATTGTACTAGGCCAGTAAAATTGGGGAAAAAAAATTTTTTTAAGAAAAATAATTTTCACTTATTTGAAAATTATATTAACATAGAAATTTTTAAAGAATACAAGAATTATTATGGGTTTTTAAAAAAATTTAAAACCTAAACTAATTTTAAAATTTATGGCCAAGGTCCTTTTAAAACCATTTTATTTAACACCCTTTTAAAAATTTAAATTTTTTTTTGTTAATTTTTTTTTGGGGGGGCTTGGTAAATTCACCATGCCCGTTCTGGGCTTATGTAAGCATCCCCTTCTAACCTCTCTTCCCCCCCTTGTCAAAAAAAAAGCAAAGCTTGGAACCCCCCCAAGCCCCCCAAAGGGTTGGGAACGTAATAATGCCAAATGTCCCCTAATATAAATTTACTAATACTTAAAAACCCAAATCCCGTGGGGGCATGTTATAAAGCAAATACTCTCTTGTTGGACCCAGACAGATGGGGGGATTAGAGTTTATCCCGGTCAGGTGGAAATGATGGTTTTCCTAAATGATTTTTTTAAATTTTCCTTTTCCCCCATAAATGCTTCCTCTTTAAAATTTAAAATTCCAAAAAATCTCTGACCAATAGTTGTGATTAGTGCATAGGCCCTATAATACAAATGGGTGTAAGCCAAAGGTGCTTTAAAAAAAAAAAGTCAATGTATAAACATAGCGCCCCTTACAACCAGAGCACCCCTTATGGCTTAATGTTTTTTTGAATGAATAAAGTGTTTATGTATACCGGTTTCATCTTTAAAATTCCCCAAATTTATTGTTTATTTTTTTTTAAGGGTTTATGTTAGCTTGTGTACAAAATAGGTTTGTAGCAAATTTTTTCAGGGGTTGCCAATGATATCCTCGATTTCCCTTTCCCTATTTCCCTAAACCAAAAAATAAAAGGGTCCCCGACTTTTCCCCCCAAAACTGCTGGTTGAAAAGTAATAATACAAATCAATTAAAATTATGGGTATGTCAATTTAATTAAAAATAAAATTTTTTTAAAATGACCTCCCCCCTCCACCCCAATAGGAGTGTGTATTGATATTTTTGGCTATTTTGCCCCCTTCAGCCAAAAGAAAGGAAAAAAAAATAAAAACCCCGGGGATTTCCCAATTTTATAAACATTCCCCCACAAAACTTTTTGACAAAAAAATTTATTTATTTTTTATTATAAAAAAATTTAATTTAACACCCCGTACTATAGTATCCATGGCTTGCTTTTTTTTAACCCGTGGATTACAGCTTTTCTGAAAAATTTCCCTTTTAGATGCAAAAATGTCTTTCTAAGATGCCTTTACTTTCTTTAGGTTTTTTAACTGAAATGAATTTAAAAAGGTTAATGTTTTTTAACTGAAGTATTTTTTAACAAAAATTTAAAGATCCAGAGCAACAAGTTTAGTCCCACAGTCAGAAAGTTTTAAAATGACTAAATTTAGGCTTTTTTAAAAGACCCATCGGGGACCCCACTTTTCAAGAAGGGAAAAAGGGGGCCTTGCAGATTTAAATTTTTGTAGTATTGTTTAAATTATTTTTCCCAGACAAAGTTTTAAAAAAAAGTTTTTTCCTTTTTGAAAAAATTTTGTCACCTGTGTGCTAATTACACTTTCAGTCGGTTTGGTATGAGGCCCTATTTAGGGGTTTGTGTAAAAATTTTTTTAAAGTTTTCAATTAAAATTTTAAAGCCCCGTTCAAACAAGTTAAAATTTTAACCTGCCATGCCAAAACCCCCCCAAAATCAGGTTTCAAAAATAAGAAGTTACAGTACTTTAGTATAACATCTTACCAAAAAATTTTAATTGATTTCTTATTAAAGGGACACGGTGAAGAAAATTATCTGAAATTTTAAATTTGGAACAAACTAAAATATTTTCACTGGTTTTCCCCTGCCATAATTCCCAATTTCCCATGACCAAATTTTAAATTTTCCCTTGATTACCCCCCCAAACTTTCCAGGTCGTAGAAAACCTTGTATTTATTTTAAAGGTTCATCCACATCAAGTTAGATTGATTGGGAAATTTTGGTCTTGTTCCCAAGATAAGGGGAAAAAGGGATTTTTATCAACAAAGAACAAAAAAAAGTAAAAATCCCCCCACAATGACAAGGCTACAAATCTGCACACATTTTTCCACCAACGCAATTTAAAAATGCAGAATGATAATTTTAAAAATTATCAACATTTTTTTTAATTATTGATATTTTAAAGGGGCTCTTTTGATTATTTTAGGGCATTCTTTTTTTTAATAGCAATTCAAAAAATTTTGGTATTAATCCTATAGCATAAAATTCGCTGTGCCGGGTTTCCCAAATTTTTTATTGTATTTTCCTTGGTTTGCAATTTATTAACAATAAAAAGCAATTTTAAGGGGGTTTGGGGGTTGGAAAAGGTCCAGATTTATTTGTTTCCCCTTTTGGTTTGCCTATGCGGATAAAATTTTTGCCCATTAGCCCCATGTCCAAAAATTTAAGCTAAGTTCAAAAGATTTAGAAAATTTTTTTCTTTCTATTTTAAGGTCCCTACTACTTAAAAATTTATGTTTAAATAGATTGATTACCTACTATTTTCCCAATATTGATTATATTGTTTAAAGATGCCAAAAGCCGATGATGCCGATATAATATATTCATTTTATTTATTTACATTCCCCTGGGTATCATAATTTACATATTAATCCTCTTTTTAAAAACCCCCGTGGCCCGGAAAGAAATGTACAATGCCTACTTTAAATTCCCCCCAAATTTTTTCTTTCACAAGAATTTTTCAAGCCCCTTGAGCTAGCAAGTTTTAAAGGGACTTATCCCCAAAAATCCCAAAATTTATCTCAATCCACAAATCTAAATAAAATTCTTTTTGTTCTTTGTGCATAGGCATTGAATGCCCCTACTAAAAAAACTCTAAGGGGCTAGATACTTTTAAAAAAATTAATTAATAATATTATTTATTTTTGGGTGAATCTAGTGCATCACACTATTTTAAAAATCAACAAATTTTTTAGTATATTAAATAATTTTAATATATGTAGATTATTAATTAAATTTTGAATCTAGAAGGGGTAGCTCAAGGGCCGGGCGAATGGGCGGCTGCCCGAGACACCAGCTTGGGGTTTTGTGCCAAACAGAGCAACCCAAAAATAAGCTAAGTGTAACAATCGTTTTACTTTTTGAAAACCCAACATGAAAAATTTTGGCCTTGGTAAAACTTTTTGTGGTAGATAAGAGGGGGATATAAATGCCACTCTTAAAAAGATTTTCACATCCCGCCATTTAGAAAATGGCAACCTAAAATTTTCTTTTGGCCCCTTTTCTCCCAAACTGTTTATTTTAATTTATTTAAAAATGTTTGTTATAGTAGAAAATAATTATGGAAACCCAAATTTTCTAGAAAAAAGGGGAATTAAGTTTTTTATTTTGTAATCCCTTTTTTTCTACAATTTTCCCGAGTGAAAAAGTTTGGAGTTTTTGATTACCATTTGTGGAGTTTCCCTTCCTATCATGCCCCATGTTTCTTTAGATTTGGAGTTGTAAAGGGCTTGGGGAAATTTTGTTGTTAATATATTTTTATTTTATCCCCAGGTAATAAAGGGGGCGCGCCAAAAAGAAATCTCACCCGAGCTGAAAATTTACCTTGAGCCCCCCCTGAATTTAGGGGTATTATTATTTTTTTATAGTTATAGGCATATGAATATGTGCCCCATTGTTAATCCCAAAACAATTTAAAAAAATTTTTCCCTTTGTTCATCCAAAAATTAAAGTATAGAAAATAAAAAAATATATTTATAAAATATTTGTTAGAACTGTGGTGGTTGATTATCATCACTTTCAAATGGATTTAAAATAATAAATAAAATTTTGAAAGCGTTTTTGACCCTTTATGGCAGGCCCAGTTTATTGTTTCTCAAATTTTTAGGTTCAAAAGAAAAATAGGATTGGGGTTGTCCCATTGAAACCCCGCCTATAAGGCAGCAACAACATAATGATACTTTTTTAAGGGTTTTCTTTAGATTAAAGAAAAAAATGTTTATTTGACATTTGTTTTTGTGATCACCCCTCCACTCATTATTGGGATCGTGCAAAAATGCACTTGAAACCCTTATTTTGTTTTGAATCTTCAATTTTTTTTTTTCTTTAATTTTTTTTGATAGTTTTATTTTATTTTTTGGTTTTTTTAAAATTCATATTTAGTTGCTAAGATATTTTTAGCTTAAAAGATTCATGAAAAACATGGTGTAAGGTAGTAAGGAAACAAATTATCAAAATTATAAGAGTCGAATTCAATTTAAAAATATAAATTTAAAAACCAATGTGAAAACTAAAGTTTAGACTAGTTACAAAGTTTGCAAGGTTCCTTTGTTTTAACAAATTATACTTGAAATGAGGGGAAAGTTATTTAAATTTTAAAACCCCTTGATATGTAACAATTATAGTGTAAAAAAAAAGTGAGTATGGAAAACTTAGATATACATGACTAGATTAAAGATAAAAAAAAAAAAAAATTTTGTTATGAATTAAAAAAAGTAAGCTATCTTAAAATAAAATACATAAAACATAAAAACTTTAATTAAAAAAAATAAATTAAAACTTAATAGTAGAAAATTGACTTTTGGGGCCAGTGTCGAGAAGATTAATCCCCTTTCCCCCCTTTCCCTTCCCTTCCCCCCATTCCCCTTTCTATTTTATATTTTCCATTTTTTATTTTCTCATTTATGTTTAAAAATATTATTATTTGGCCCTTACGCTAAAAACAAAACTAATTTACCCATAACCAAGAAATTTTTCCCATTTCTTTTGTTTTTAAACGAAATTCTTCTAGAACATATCGGGAAAAACCCAGTTCTATCACTGATTTTATTCACCCCCTTAAAGATCGGGTTCTGTTCTTCATGCAGACGGACTCATATTAACAAGGCGTTAAATGGTAAATATGCTATTTCTTTTTTTGGTTTATTTCCTTCTTTATTTGTTCCTAATTAACTTTTGCACGTAAAAATTTTCTTTTTGTCTAAATTTTCACACTGGATTGTGCCAAAAACTTGTTTTGATTTTTTTTCTATAGCCTGTTTGATGGGTCATTTGTTACGCCGAAACATGTCGCAACTTTGAGCTAATAAATACCAGCTTGGAAAGAAAAAAAGGGAACAAGGGCATTCAAATCAGATAAGCCTGAATTTCAGTATTCATTTAAAAAATTTCCCAATTTTATATTTTTTTTCTCCGATTTTTAAAAATCCAAAAAATTTTAGCAAAAAAAAAATATTTTTTCAATTTACATTTTCTTTACTATTTTTTTACTTAAAACTATTATGTTTTAATTTATTATTTTAATATGTTATATGATTTTATGTAAGAAAAGTCTTACTTTTATAATGTCAAACAATTTTTATTTTTTTTTTTAAACTCAAAACTAGTCCATGTACGGTATATCTAAGTTTTCCATTTCCCCACTTTTGTTACACTATAATTGTTAAAATCAAGGTTTTAATTTTAAATAACTTCCACTTTATTTTAAGTTTAATTTGTTAATCAAAGGAACCTTGCAAACTTTATAAATAGTCTAAACTTAGTTACACATTGGTTGTATATTTATATTTTTTTTTATTGAAAATTTGACTCTTATATTGAAAGATTCAGTTTATTTCTGTATTAATAGTAGAAATTTAAATTTTTGTTTTATATTTCATGTGATTGAAAACGTGAATTTTAAAAAGATTTTGGTAAATTAATTGAATAGAAAGAAATATCAGATGATGTTAATTTTATTCATTTTAATCATTGCAATAAATACAAAATAAATTCAAATACATTTCAACGTTTCTTTGTAAACCTATATGTAATTTCCCCCCCAATTTGTATACCCCTTTATAACAATTTATATCTATAAATTATATTACTGTCCTTTTTTTATAATTATGGCCTTGTTATTTTTTGGAGGAAAAAAGCAAGGGAAGAAAAGGAGAGAGATATATTAATATTTAATTTTGGGTTTTTCTGATAACCAACCATTTTAACTAGAATTTACTATAGCATACTTCCTGCCAGTAGCTTTGGACAGGAAATGACCTATCGTGTTTGAAAAAAATTATTAAAGCTTTTATAGGATATCTTTAAAAATTTTTTTTTTAAAAATTTTGTGCTCCCTTTTAAAAAAGGGCTTAAAAATTAAGTCTTAAATGGACTTTTTTAGCTACTAGTTAATAATTTTTTGGGGGGATTTGGGGCATTTTTAAAAAATTAAATTTTAAAATAATATAATTTAAAAAAAAATTTTTTTAAATTGAAAATATATTTGGGCGTATTTGTCAAGTCAGTCATATCTATTTTTATACCAATTATTATAAAAAAAATTTAAAAATTCAAAAGGTTTGAAATCTCATGGAGATTAAAAAAATTATGAATTTAAGCTCAAGATGTCTGCCCTTTTACAATATCACATTTTTATGCATTTCCTTATTTACATATAACCCTATAATATAAAAAATGTATAAAATTTTTGATAATCTCGGGCGAAAAATGTCAATGGAACACATGTATAAAAAGGGGTATTTCCCAAAACATTTCTTTAACACCAAATTACAAATATTTGTAATTTTTTTTTTCAATACTGACAAAAGCTGTTTTTAATTTTTGCACAACCAACGAGAAAAGCGTATTTAAAAAAACAAACATGGATGTAATCCCCCTCTTTGATCCCAATATTTCTACTGGCAATTGAACAAAAAAATATCGTTGTTTTAAAAACTTATGAGTTTCAGATCTCTAGATTTCACAAGCCTAATCTAATTTTATTTTTTTTTAATTTTTTGATATATATTTTATTTAAAAGTTAAAGCCCAATATTAGGGCATAAATAAATTATACCCTATATTTGTGTCAAAGTTTTTAAAAAAAATTTAAGATATTTTTTAGTTTTGTTAAAGCCCCCCAAAATTTAAAATACCAGATTAAAAATTATTACCACTTTTAGCAAAAATCACAATTTCCCTTTTAGGTGTGGGGGATTATTTTTTTTAAAAATTAAAGATTTTTTACAATGTGTGGTTTTTAAAATTTCTTTCAACTTAAAAAAAAATATTCCATAATTTAGGGCATTAGGAGCTAGTCTTAAACTGTTTGGCAAACAACTTTTGAGGGATACATGGCATTAAATTTTTTTAAAAGGGGGTTGGAGATTTGAAGGGGGGAAAAAGTTTAAAAATAAGGATTAGGGTTTTTTCAAAAATGTATTTTGATTAAGATATCTCAAAACTTTTAATAGCCGATTGTGTATTTAATAATTTGATTTTATATATAATATAAAATTTTATTTTTATATATAATAAATTTTTTGAATTTTGTAACTTCACAAAAAATTATAGATCCCGTGTATGTAAATATTTTTTTTAAAATAACTAAAACAAAAACACATTGAAAAAGTTGCAAAAAAATAAAAAAAAACCTTGAAACATTAAATAATTTAAAAAAAAAAACACGATCGAACAAAAGTAACAATTTAAAGAATTCCTAGTTTAACTTAAATTGTTGATTTTAAAAAAAGGGTTAGGGCTTTAATGGAAAAATTTTAAACTTTTTAAGTTTAAGACTATAAAATAGTTATATATGTCTTCCAGAAAAAAAGTATGATTTTTAAATTGAGATAAGACAAAAAACCAAAATTTCACTGATACTGAAAATTTAAAGTTGCCTCCTCTACGCAATGTCTTATGTGTTTCCAGTTTTCCACTATTGCTCTCTTTATTTTCCCCATTTAAAATTTCTCCCCGACAATAAAATTTCGTTTTATATCAACATTTAAGTTTTTTTTAAATTTTTAAAACCCTTTACTAAAAAAAATGAAAAAATTGGAAAATTTTTAAAAATTTTTCATGCCTAATTCAATGTTTAAAAGATGTAGCTCTAGTTTTCTAAAAAAAAAGTTATGTTTGTTATCTTTTAATTTGTACCTTTTATCACCAATTTTGAAGGGTGAGTGAAAATTTTTTGAGCATTTTATATACCATATAATTTACCTTAGATTTTTTATTAGCTTTCTAACACATTTATAAACAATTTTTTATAACGGCCAAAAATTTGCTTAGTACTTACTTTTTAGTACAATGAAAGTAAAAGATAATTATAATGTCCCCATTTGAAAAAAAAAAAAACTAGCTTTTTAAATTAAAGGGATAGTAGAACATTTAGGCCGATCATTCTATTCAAAAAAAAGTAATAGTTTATTTTTCTTAAACAAGCAAATATTTAATAGTTGTTAAAAAAACCCCTAGTTAAATTAAAATTTTCTGAAAAAGTTTATAAATTTTTATCTTGGTAAATTTTTTAAATTTTTTTGTTATAAAAAAACCCTTTGCCTGAACAACCGAAAACGGTTTGCCTTTTTAATGTGAAGTTAAAAACTATAGTTCATAGTTTAAAAAAATTTTCATTTAAAAAGTCTGTGTTATTTTTATTTAAAAAGTTAGCAAAGTAATATGATTCTTTTAGTCAAAAAGCAAATACAATCCCAAAAAAAAATATAACACTTTTCAAAAAAGATACAAGGGGAGTTTAGGCTACTGATTTTTTACTAAGTGGTTCAATGGGTGGGGGGGGTTTTAAGCATAAGTACCTCTTTGTATTTGGGAAAATTTTGATATGATTGGGGAACTTACACTCATTTTTAAATTTTCCCTTGGTATGTACACACGTGTCTGGGTTTTTTATACTGTGAGAAACACAGTTAAAAAACGAGCCCCCCACTTAAAAAAAAAAACATTCAATGAACTTTTTCCTAAATTTTATTGGAAAACTTGGAGGTCAACTTGTATTTGGATGGAAAAGGTAGTTATTATTTCAATTGATTTATATTTATTTTTTTTGTCACTTTTCTTTTAATTTTTAATCTTTAAAAAAAACTCACACTGTTTTGATGAAACCCTTTAAATTTATAATCTTGAAAAAAACCACCCCCTTCATGTAACAAGAAGATTGGACCATACTTTTGGCTTTAAATTTCAAAGAAAATTTTTTCTTTTAAACAAAGCAAATTTTAAAAAAATTTCACAGTGCTTCACACTATAAAAAAAATATTTTAAATAAATTTTTAATGATTTAATTTAATTCAATATTTTTAAATTTTGTGCAACAAAGTATGTAACTGTCATTTTAAAATATTCATAACATGAATTAAATCCCATGTGTTTAAAGCTATGATGCCCAAATAAAACATTTAAGTATATTGAAAGAAAACCCTTGCAAAATTACGTGGAGGGGAAAACTACTGTTAAAAAAAATTTTTTCAAGCCAAAATTTTAAAATCACCAAAATTATACTTTCCCTTCTTTATCATTTAAGTCTTTTCCTTTACCCCCAAAAATTTTTAAAACCCCCCAGTGCGTTTCTTTCTCCAAGACATCAGAAGCCAAAAACGTCCAGATGATGGAGATACAAAATGGCATAGTTTTTTGGGGAGGGATTCTTGGGAGGTTGATGGGGCCTTTTAACACATGATAAGGCCCTTGATAATGTATCCTGGGTCTTCACCAGGATCCCCCAAAACTCCCTTTATTTATATTCCCAAAAGAAAAGTGGATCATCTAAAATCGAAGAGTGGTGCCTTCTACTGAACTGTCAAAATTCCGGAACAGAGGAGGCAGGAGGTGATTCGGAGGTGGGCAGTTTTTTTTTTTTGGAGGTGGGTTTTATTTCTTTTAATTGAGGGGACCCTTTAAGAATTCGTTCAAACAATATTTGGATCAGGGGGCAGGTGACTACAGCCTAGGTTTTGAAGGGGAAACAATCAGATGGGACGATTTCATTTTAGTTAATCAGAAAATAATAACATTTTCAAAGGAAAAAAAAATTTTAAAAAATTTTTTTTAGGGAAGAAAGTTTATAACAGTTGTTTTACTAGTTTTTTTAAAACACCACGGCTTACTACCTTTTTTCCCGGTTTTTACACACATATAATTAAATTTTTCTAATGGGGTAGGAAAAGAGGAAGGAAGCATTTTTTTGAGGGGAATCTACCCCAAAATTTTCATTGACAGGTGTGGGAAAACCCCCTAGAAAAAAAAAAACCCTTCTTCAATAGATCGGACTGAGATTTGAGCCCCGATCTCCGTGTCATCACCAGGCAATCTAATCGAGAGTAAAGCCTAAAAACCATTCGGCCATGAAGTGGGTTTTTATTAGTTCTATTCAATTATACTACTTTTAGGAAATTTTGGGAATTATGTGTAATTTAAATTGGGATTTTGTAAGCAATTGACAGTATTTAAACATCTCAATAAATATTTTAGTTAAATACATTCATTATTAATAACACTTCCTAAAATATGATATTTTTTCGAATGTTATCATAAACTTACAGAGATTTTTAAAAGCATACAACATGCCCGTGATTAAATTTATTGACAACTAAATTATAGGGTTTTTAGCCCCGTGTATTAAAATTTTCATTTGGGCTTTTTACGCTTATGTAGGTCTACTAATTTATCCTAATGGCTTAGGGAAAAGAATTGTTAAATTTAGAGGAAGGGTACTCATATTTGCAGGGAAGAGAGTAAAAAAACTATTTGGGAAAAAAACCTCACTCAGCACACCCAACTGGGTTTCGAGCCACGATTTTCCTCATTGTAAGTCTGTATATTGTGAGAGAGATTTGCACCCGGGGAACCATGCTGCCATGAAGCTGGTAAATGCTTTGTTTGGTTTTAGCATTTTAATTATGAAATTACGGTAAATACACCCAAATATGTTACAATTTTTGCCAATATTAAAAATTTTAAAGTAAAATATTTTATACTACAAATTGCTTGTCATTTAAAAATCTTTTTTGAAATTTTTGAATAAAAATTTTGTTTTTAAAAAACTGGGTTTGGGTTCCCATGGTCTAGGGCGTGACTTCGAAAATAACTGGAATGACCTGGGTTTCAGATCCTGGTCATATGAAACTGTGGTGAGTTTTTTTAAATTTGGTTTATTATTCCCCCCTTCCTACCCCGGAAAGGGGTAATTTTCTTTCAAATCCACCGTCCTTACCCCTATGAATGACCAGCCCAAACTTGTAAATGCTGGGCACACCTTTTAAAAGTATGGCTGAACCTAAATTGACACCCAAAAACAAAAAGTTTTTCCCCTTGTAATTGAAAAATAAATGAAAGGTTTTTTATTTCTATGCTGTATATCACCCTACCATCAGTTTGTACATAGGCAAATTTTTTGGATGTATATTTGGTTTGACATTGTTGAAAGAAAATTTTAAAAAGTGTCTTTTGTTCTTTGCCAGAGAAGGAGGGCATTTAAAAAAAATGGTCACATAAATTAAATTTCATCACCATAAACCCTTTGTGGGCCCTTTCTTTCACTCTTTTCCAAATGTTAAAGGGGGGAAGCAAAAATTCAATATTACAAAAAAAAATTACTTTTTGCTATAGTTATGTATTGCGCTTAAATAAATAGAAAAAACAATCATTTAAAAACAAATGAATTTTCAAAAAACGATTGCCTTCATAGATGAATCGATTTTTAAATAAATTTAAATTTTTACTATGGGTTATGACCCTGAAACAAAATAGTAAAAATTTTTCCTACACGTTGCCTTTCTTAACAAATTTAAAAAGGGGAATATTGACTTCAGTTTAAAATGTAATGATGGATTTCTAAAAGTGCAAACTATTAAATTTAACTTAAAATTTTTTATCTTTATGACTTTTTTTTGATGCTGAGAAGACAATTCCTAGTCCCAAAAAAAAGGATAAAAGAATTATATTCTGAAATTGTTGAAGTGGAAGCGAGAATGTAGCCCTTTAAAGAAAAAAAAAAAAAATTTATTTTCCCATGCCATTTATATTCAAAACTTAAATTCTAAATTTTGGGAAACTTAAGTGGCAAACATCCAAAACCCAAATTTTTAAAGGGCCCGTATTTACAAAAACCTTTATTAAATTTTAAAAAAATTTGTTTCATAATTAAAAAAAGATCCTGCCAATATCTGGGAAAAATAAAAAGGGCCAACCTTTGATCGTGGAAGTGTTTCTTTTTTGGCTTATGAGGTTCATTCCCAAAGATTTTTGGGGGAAAAAAAAAAAAATAATAAAAAAAATATAGGATTGACTCTAAAGTAAAAATCTGCAAAATTTTTGTTCATGTTCATTTTACCTGTAAAACTTTTCCCGTAAGTGCATCCAAAATGATTTGTTTTAATATGATTTGGATGAAAGAGTTTTTTTTTTTAAATTTTTGAGGTTTGGTCAAGCTGGGAAACGTTTAAATCCCCGAAATCAGTCGGAGGGGGGGTTTGCGTTTGGGTGCTAGTAGTTCTGGGGGACCCCACTGGGGCGCTGGCGGATGGGTTTTTAGGTGGTGGCCAAGCTTTTACTTCAATGTGAGGCCGTGCTATTAGCCCCTCCTGTTTAAAATTAAAAAAACAGATTAAAACACTAATGGTTGAAATTCAGGCCACCCAAAATAAAAACAAGGCACATGTGTTGCCCCTTTTTACTCTATTGTTTTAAGATCTTTTTTCCAAATTTTATAAGATTAAAAGTGATTTCATTAAAAAGTTTATATTATTTTTGGGTTTTTCTTTCCCCTCAAACCCTTTTCCCCAAAATTTTGGGCAGCAAAGCTAAATTAAAGACCCTTGTCAAAAATGTAGTACCAACAAATCAAAATTTACAAGTTTGAGGTTGAAAAATATCCTGTTTTTTTAGGAGGCCCAAAATAGTAATTTTTTTTATTTAAACCCAAAACATTTAATATAAGTCCCTTCACATTTTAAGCCCTTTTAGTCCAATGTAACTTCGAATATATTTGTACAAGAATAAGACTATTTAAAAAAAAAAATTACATAATGCCCCTTCAAAAATGGTTTTGGATTTAATTTCAGGGTTCATCATCTCATCAAACATCATCATCATCAATTTTTTATCATTATTTCCAAAATTATTATTATTATTATTATTGTTATTATTATTATTAAGGGGTTCCATTTTATTTACAGGGCCCCTTTCCCCCCTTTTTTCAGTGAACTTTTGACCACCAATGCACCCTGTCCTCTGGGCCCCTTCAGCTCTTTCCTTCAATCTTAGACAATATTTGAATCCCCATTCCCCAATACAGGTTTTCTATCAACCTTCTGTCCCTCAAGTTGTGGCGATCTTGATATTTCCAAAAGTTTCCCTTCACTCTATGAATACCTTTTGCCATCAATGAAACAAAAGTAGACCTTTCCCTTTACTTTCAGCACTTCTCTGAAATTATTCTCGGAATATGATGGGATATTGGGTTCCCTTTCCTTTTCTGAATACAAATCGGTCTTTTTATATCAAACATTAATTTTTTTTGTCACGTGCCTTTTGATATTCTTGCCACAATTTTCCCCAAAAGTAAATAGGGTGATGATCCTGTGGTTTCTGCATTTCTTGGTTGTTTTTTTTTTATAGCCCCATGGTTTTGTCAAAAACGTTTTGAGCCATTTTCCCCGTTTTGTAGATTATATTTATAAGTTTTTTGAGCCCTTGCTTCCCAGTTCCTTCAGAAGGTCAGCTGTATGTCGCATCTCCAGCAAATTTTGTTTTTTAAATGTCATTTATGGGTTTCTCCACATCACTTTTTAAAATTGGGGTTTTTTCGCTCCCTTCCCCCTCATTTCGCTTTTTTTTCCAGGTTCCCTGATCGATTTTCCCTTTTTCTGCAGTTTTTTTTTTTTAAAAACTTTTCCCCAAACGTAAAAACCTCTTTATTATCCATCATATTTGAACTTTGGGGTTTTATATTCCCATTTTTCCGCTTTGTTTTAATTCTCTCCCAATTTCTTTGCCTTCGGTACTCGAGGGCATACCTTCCTTTTCTTTTTAATTCCATAAACTCATGTGGTTTGGGCAAGAATAAAAAAATATCAACATTATTTTCTAAAATTTGAACTTTTTAAAAAAACTAAATGTACTTTTTTTTAATTTGATTTTAAGATGTTTTAAAAATTAAAACATAACTTCCTTAGTTTATATTATAAAATTTTTGAGTATACCAATAATTTAACAAAGACATACTTTAATTAAATTTTCACTACCTCTCTTAATGGTTAAAACATTTTGAACAAAGATCAGATAAAAGGATTTATTGCGAAACTGATATATTGTAAAGTTTTAATATACATATTTTGCTATTATATTGGTAATTTCTTTTTACACAACCCAACCAATAAAAATTTCTTTTTTTTAAAAAAATTTGGAGGGTTGGGATTAAAAAGGGACTTTTACAATAAATTTCCTTTTTTTAAACATTGAATGTTGAAAATTTATGTAAAAATTTTTAAAATATTCCCAAAAAATTAATTTCGAAGGGCCCCAAAAATTAGTTTTCTACCCAAGCAATTTACATATACAATGTGGTCCAATTTAAGTGGGAATTTCTGGGGGTTGGTTTAATAGAGCAAAATGTCCTTATGAATAGATGTCCTATTTTTTTTGGTTTTCCCAAGTTTGGCTCTCCAATTTTTTGGGTGGCATTGTTAATAGCCCCACGGATTAAAACCTTTTATTGAAACCCTTGTAAGTGAAAATATCACTGCTGGTAAACAGGCAGAGCTGCAGTTCACTGATGGGGGGTGTATCAATTGGGGCTATTAACAATTCCACCCAAAGTTTAAGAATTGGGGCCCATCGAACATTGAAAAATAAGGCCCTTTTTGTGTTGTGTTTTGTGTTTTTTGTCAACTATCCACACACCATTTACTTAAAACATAATAAAAAATCCCTGTATGTATGTATTTTATATGTGTGTGTGTTTGTATATGTGTGTGTATGTTTGGTATTTATATAAAAAATTCTGGATTTTGCCCCCCAAAAACCCCAATTTAAATATTTTAAATTTTAATAAATACTATGTTTTGTTTTTTTTTAACTTTTTAAATAATTTTTCTAAACCTTTGGGTACATGTTTTAAAAAACCGCTAAGCCAAATAAATTTTAGTTCCCCTTTTTACATCTATGAAAAACCAATATATATATATATATTAGTCGAGCTTGGTTATAAGGGAACCCGGGCCCTATTCCCGTCAACTCGGGTGTGGGTGTCATTTTTTCAGCAGTCCAATAAAAACTGTATCAAATTAACATTAAAAAAAACCCCTTTTTTAGTGTCACTACCACTCGGTTTTTGCATAAAAAACTTCTCGGGATATTTTACTTTAAATTTGTATTTAAATATGTAAAAAAAACCCTTTATAAAAATGGCCAAATTCCAAAAAATAGGTATATATTATGGGTAATTGGGATTTGTACTGGTTTTACAGTGTGTGGTCTAATAAAAGCCCCCTGAATGGCAAAACAAAGTCAGGGAGGGGTTGCAGGAATCAGGGGCCGCTTCAAAATTAAAGGATTTTAGCGATACAGGGGAGACATCTCCCCGATGTGTTGAATTCAGTGCAGAAAAATTATATAACATGACAGAAATAATTTATTTCACAAAAAGGAGAGTCCAAAAGAAAAATTTTGTTTACTACGAGGAACAGGCCTAAATGTAAGTTATGTGATTTACAGTACATATTTTTTTAATATTCCCCCATTTAAATAAATTAAATGCCATTTTGAAATTTGTGAAATCCCCTTTCCCCTTACAAGCTATTAAAAGTGTTCTGTTGGTACCTCTTTTATAATGTCACTAGATGTAACGTCAACATTTGTTTGGCCCCTTTTGATAAAAACTATAAAAAAGTTAACTTTGTGTTTTTGTGTATATAATATATTATATATATAGGTTCTTCTAGATGTTAATAATATAAATTAAAAATAAATTTATAATACTATGGCAAATTTTACAGCTCATTCAAAGAAAAAAAAGAGAAAAAACACATGAGAAACATTTTTAAAACCCAGAACATGGAGTTTAAAAATATTGAAAAAACTTTTCAATTCCTTTGATTAATACACTAGGTAGTCAAACATATAAAATATAATGTATATATCACATAAAGCGTTTGTTTTTTGGGTTTCATCTGCTAGCATAGCAGATTTTCGCAAAATATCAAACATTCTTAAAACATATTAATAATAAATTAAAATTGATAAAAAAATCATGCCCCCAAAAACTGAAATAGGGAAAAGAGTGCAAGCTTTGGGTTTTTTCTTTAGGCAGCCTTCTGTATTAAAAACTGCCCCTTTTCCCTGCCCCGGAAAGTTGGTTTATAAAATTAGCTTGCAAATTTTTTTTGGGTGGGGTGGTGTAGTAAAAATAAAAAAAACATTCATAATAGCAAAGTATTTGTTTAATAAAAAATGATTTGTAACATGTTTTTACTTCCCAAAAAAAAACCTTCTCACACTTTGAATTGTTGGTCTTAGTGAAATATAGGCAAATTTTGGTTATTTTCTTTGGTTCTGAAAGCACATAATTGAATTGTTGAAATTTGAAAAATTTTTTCAGAATAAAGGGGTGTGAAAGAAATTTAAACATAATGTTTTTTAAATTTAGATTGGTGTTAAATGTCTTGGGTGATTTAATACCTTAAGCAATAAAATTAAAGTAGCTTTTTTTTCCATAGAGTATTACTACCCGTATGGAATATACAAATTTTTGTAAACTTAAGGGGTAAAGATGAGGGATGGGGAATTAGTAGGGAAAATTTTCCCAAATTTGGGCTAGTTGAGACTGGCAAATAATTTAGGAAAAAAACCTACCCCCATTATTTTTATTTAATTTAAAAAAAAGTTCAAGGGAAAGGTGCCCCTGACAAATTATTTTATTTTTTGTTGTGTTTTTTATGTAATAAAAACAAAGAGAAAACTTTTTAGTAAAATTTAAAAGTACAATTTTGCCACTTTTTGTGAGTTTGTTAAAGTCCCAACTACACATGTTGATAGGTTTTTCCCTTTTTTTAAATTTGCCCTTTAAATTTTTTTTGAAGTAAAAAATCTCGATTACCCTAGGATTCAAGGGATTCGAGGAATCGAGGATTTTAGCGTCCCAAACCCCTTTTTAACTTTTAATCAGATGTTATTTTTTATGGAATGTCTTGTGATCAGGTGAAAAAACAATATTCCGTTTTGGAGAAAAAAACTTTTTTTTTTTTATGGAAATAGAATGTTTTAATTAAAAAACCCAAAAAAATTTTGATAACTATTTTTATTTTTTTTTATGATTGAGTATAGGAAAAAACCCTAATTATATCAACGAAAATAATTTATTTTAATATTTTTATTTATTAAAATAAAAAAATTTATTATTGGTAAAAAAAATCTAGTTTATATTTATCATTTGCATGGGGGCCCAAATACTCTGCATCTTGCAGATTCAAAATTGATTCGCCTACCTTAATATAAAAAATTATAAATTAAAAAATTTTTTTAATACAATAATTATCTAGCAATTAAAATTTTAAAGGGTTTTGATATAAAAAAAAACCCCAATTTGTTAGCAAGTTCAAACTGATGTAGACTATTTTTGGTTGTAATGACGGGAGGAACACTGTGCACTTAAGATGGAACTCCCCCCCCAAATATCTAAAATACTTGTATTACAAACCCTCCTTAAATCTGATGGTAGTTATTTTTTAATAGATTTGTAAATTTTTCCCCCTATTAGAAAAAGGTTGTTTTTTTTAAAAACTAAATTTTTTAGTTTTTGTAAATCCAGCCATTAAAAAGATATAAAATATTGAATTTTCAACTTTTTAAAAAAATTTTTTTATGATTTTTTTCCCATGATTACCCCCCCCAAAATCCCCTTTTCAAAAATTTAATGTCTGTGTTTAAAAAAAAAATTGTCTCTTTGGCTATTTCTTGAATTATTTAGTTTTTTTTTTAAAAAAAATATTAAAATATGTATTTTATTTAAAAATTTTAAAACAAGGGTCGTATTTAAAAAAAAAAATGTTTTTTTAAATTTAAAAAATTTTAAACTTAAGAAAAATGTAAACAATTTTTATTTCCCCCCTCCATAATTAAATACCTTTTCACCTGAACAGTTTTCTGAACCAGCACATCAATTTTTTTTATTTTTTAGATGAGAATTTCGTTGTTTTTATATTTGATTTACCAGCCGGTTGCTGTGTGTGCCCTCGTGAAGCCTTTTCCCTACCCCGCTCATTGACCCGCTAGCCCCCCTTACATTTTTTCATGAGGGTTTGGTTGCAAATGCCCGCCCCAAAACCCTGGTTTCAAATTGCCCCCAATTCCCCTTCCCCCTTTTGAGAAAAAATTTTTAAATTTTTGTTTTTTTTTTTTTTTTTTACTCTAAAAATGAATCTTTTTAAGTAGAAAGTATTTTATATATTTTATCCTTGTGGAATAGTTTTTTTGTGTTAATATTTTGTGATGGTTTAAAACAAATTTACCAAGTATCACAAAGTAAATAGTTTGAGACTTCTGTCCCTAGGGGCCCGGGGTTCAACCCTCGGTCCCGATACAGATTTATCTTTTTGCCAAACCCCTTCCCTTTCCCCTTTTTTTCTAAAAAGACGTGTATTAAACACAACTTATGAATGTGGGGAAATCCCAGGCCCCCACAGTGGTTGGGACCCCACGTTAAACTGTAGGATTTGATTCATAATCCCCCCCTACCTTTGGGAAACATTAGCGAAAAGTGTGCATAACTCAAACGGGTAGTAATATGTGGTGCAAAATAATAAAAATAGTTAATAAAATAATAGTAATAATAATAAAAATTAATAATAAAAAAAACCCCTGTACCCATGGGGAAAAAAAAAACCACCCCCCTATAAATTTACAAAACTCCAAACAAATAAAATGAAATAGCTATTCCTGGGTAAGTGTTAAAATTTTAAAATTGTATCTATATCGAATATAAAAAACGGGGTATTTAGATTAGTACAAAATATTAAAATTTCACCCCTTTAATAATAGCAAAAATTAAACTTATTTTCTCTTTTATAGCTTTAATTAGAAATATTAATAGTTTATTTTAATGCAACATAGGAACCCAAAAATTTAAATTTGTAAGAAAATGTTTTCATAAATCACAACACTTTAAATATTTTAAAGAGATATTTTATCGAACAATTTTCAATAGATCTGAATCGTTGGGGCGAAGGTAAGTATGGATAAAGTTTGGTTTGGTTTACTCGTAGCTGGGAAATTTTGGGTTCAAATTTTGAGCCACGTGGACCCAGGGCAAATTTTTTTCTAAGTGTTTATCCACGCTTCCTTCACCCCAAATGCGGATTTGGGTTACTTTAATATATTTTTCCTTAGCCCCTATTCCCTTTTTCATAATTAAAATGTGTTTCAAAAAGATGGATTTGTATCGGGCCGGATTTTAAAGGACAATTTTTGGTTTGGTGGTTAAACGTCTTAATCTGATTTCAATTTTTTTTTTTTGCGTGGGTAAAGGGAAAGGGTACAACCTACTAGTTTTATTTTGTGTTGTATTTAACGTGCCCAAATTTTGAAAAAAAATGATTAAAATAAGCAAACGAGAATTTTCCCCCATTTAGGAATCAAAAGGGCCCAACAATTTTGCCGGGAAAGGTTGGGCCCCAAAACCCTTAAAAGGGTTATTTTTACTTTCCACAATCGACATGGGGCCAATGGCTTTACTTTCCCTCCAAAAAAGTTTATGCTATAAATTGTTATCGTTCGAAAGAAATCCTTTTACCTCGGCGGGGTTTTAAACCCAAAGAACACCGGGTCTTTAGGCGAGCACTTTACCCCCAAGACCAGTGGGAAATTGCCCCAAAATGCTTTGCATTATTATATTATTGAATTTCTAAAATTAAGGATAGCGCCAAAAAACACAAAACCAAATTTTTGTTAGAGAGTAGGAATAAAAATCTCAAAATAAAAAACATTCATGGCTTCACTAGTGGGCACCGGGAAACTAAATGCGAAGGGGTCATTTAGTCTAGCCCCACTGGCAACGGGGAGTCAGGGTTCAATTCGCAGCTGGTTTATTCTCGAGTTATTTTCCCAAATTTTTTTCTTTTATTTCTATATAAAGTACGGTACATTTTACCCCACATTTTTACCTTCATCACCCTACCCTATTAACGGGAGTGAATTTGTATAGCCCGAAGGTTTTGTAAAGGGAATGAGCTAAAAAACTAAAGCCGAAGAAAATTCGAGCAAAGGGCCTTATCTAAGCTGCCTGCTCTTTTTGGGAGCCCGGGGAAAACCTTTTTAAAATTTTCCCAAAAAGCATTTTTTATAATTTGTATGAATTTTTTTAATCTGCTTTTTGTTCCCCATTCAAAAAAAAAAAAAAAAGACTTTACACGAAAACAACAAATTGAGGAGCTTTGGTGTAAAATCACCACCCCTCTTTTGATTAGAAAAGATGTCAAATAAATAATGTCAATAATTTTTTTTTTTTTATTTCTAGAGATTCTTAAATATTTATTTCCATAAATTTTAGTAAATAAAATATTTAGGGTGATTTAAAAAAGTAAAATAAAGATTAGGGTAAGTTAAAGGGTGTTAAATTAGTGAAGAACATTTTTTAAAAAACGCGTTTCCTAAGCTTGGGTTTTTTTAAAATTTATATTGACTTAGTGTTAAATTTAGAAATTCCCCCTTTTTAAAATTATTTGTTTTGCAAACTTTGTGCATTTTTATGTATTTGAAATATAAATTTTTGTTTTGCAACTAAAAATATGTTTTTTTTACATCGTTTTTTTTTTTGAAAATTGCATTTTTTTTAAATTATTTAAACAATATTATTTACAAAGTTTTTTTTTTTGCCACTCCCCAGCTCTTGTTAAACGCCGTTTTTTTATCGGGCCATAATAATAACGTCCGATAGCAACTTTCCCTTTGTGATAAATTTATTTGTTTACTGGGAGGGGGCTAGGAAGGACTTTTTTCCAATAAGGTTTAGGGTGAAATCATCTCACAGATAATTACTGAGGTGACCCTTTTTTGTACTATATCAAACTATTCAAATTAGGACTTCAACACCGGCTGAAATTTATATAATTCCTCCTTGAAAATCCCAAAGCTAACTTGGCAACCCCAAATTTTAAAATTTTCATGCTCAGCTTTCACTCATAAATTTGAAGTTTTAAACTCTTATCTTATTCTCTGGAGTAGTGCCACTACCTTTTTCCCAAATTTCAATTTTCTAGCAAAGTTAAAACCTCTTTTTTATTTTGACTCCCTCCTTCAAGTCGTGGAGCCCAATTTTGAAATTCCTCATTTCGTAAATTTTCCTTGTTAAATAGGTGGTCCTTCTAAAGATCTTGGAAATTTAAAATTTTTCATCCTATCTCGAAGGGGCTTAGATTTTTCTGAACACACACCTAAACTCACTTTTGTTTTTTTATATATTACTAGCATGAAGTACGGGTTTGCCCGGGAGAATAGTTTAGGGTAGCTAAAAAGATTAAAAAGGGTAAAAATTAAATCAAATTAATTTTTAAGGGTTATGTAATAATTTAAAAAAAAAGGGTTTTAAGTATATAAAAGGGTTATTAAGTAAAAAGTGAGGGATGGACAGACGACGGACAGACAAACGGCATTGTGGAAACCATGTTTTTGGTATCAGGGGGTCACTCGATTTAGTTTTTTTTGACAACACAAAAATAGTAGATAAAAATCGTTCCTTCTATTTATTTTTTTTTTTTGAAAAAGTAAATAAGATAGTTTTAATTCAATATTTATCTGGCTTTGGCCCTTGTATAAAATATATCGAATCTAGTAGAATTTTTTTTTTTTTCAATAGAAATTCAGGGGTTATTTTAATGTGTAGACATTTTTTCTCTTTTGAAATATAAATCGTAAACCCGGTTTTAAAAAGTATCTTATGCACTCAAAACATCTTTAATTCTCTTTATTTTAACAAATTACATAATTAATGTATTTATTAAACTAGTATTGAGTCTTGGGGTAGACCAATTCCCAGTTTTCCCTCTATTGGGGGTGCCCCCTGACCTATATATACATATATTGGGTATTATTTTAAATTTTTAAAGACAGCCTATTAACTAGAAAATTTTTTTTTCCCAAATTGATGCATACCAAAAAAAAAAAAAAAAACTAATGCAGAGTTTTTCTGTTGGTTCTTTCCTTGGGGATTAATACCGGTTTTTATGATAATTAATTCTGAAATTTGTTTTTTTTTGGGGGGGTATAGCATCAATTTGAGGAAACACTCAAAATTTTTTGTGTTTAAAAGGCTGTCATTTTAAAAATCATAACTTCATTATATCTATTAAAATAACTAAATATTTGTTTTTGCTTAGAAAAATTTTTGACAGTACTTTGTTTTGTGATAAAAATTTAAAGGAAAAATATCACTTTATAAAAATTTTTTTTGTAAATTAAAATGTAAGAACGACACAACTTTTATATTTCCTCATTTAGTAACCAACCAAGAGTTGGGTTTTTTCCTTGTATATTACAATTAGGAAAAAATTTTTAATTTTGTCGTCTGTAACCCTAGGGAATGTCTTCCCCCCCATGTTTTTTTCCATTTAAATTTTTTTTCAAACCTCTAAACACTTTAAGAAAGATTATCTTGCTAATTTTTAAAGTATGGTGTTGCGAGTAAAAAAAATGCCTACTTTGATGGGTTTTGTTTAAATCTTTATATCAATTGTATAAAGCCGAAAATGACCCAACCAATTGAGTATATACTTTAAATTTGGACAACCTTCGCTTATAAATTGGGGGCAAGAAAAAAACCTAACCAAACATGTTTTTTGTCCTTGCAAAAGTGGGGCATGTGTGCCAAATATCAACACACACACAAGAAAAAATTCAAGAATTTTTAAATTTTTAATTGTTTAACTTTTAAAAATTCAAACCATTCTTTTCTCAATGAAAGCTCTTAGCTGAGGCTTAAAAAAAAACCCCGGGCTATTTAATAAAGAAGTTGGGCTCTATTAGGTTTTTTTGGGGTTTGTTGTGGTGTGTTTAAAGATATTATGTATGTTATCTGTTTAAAACCAATCATTCTAACATATTAATAAGTCCACGTCCACCCAACCCAAATAATATATTTTATAAATAAATTTTTTAAAGGACTTTTTTACTTAAAATAAATTAAAATTTTTATTATCTTTAGGTTGAGTATACTATAATTTTGATCGTAATAAGAGTAAATGACTGTTACAAACTTTAAAGAAAACTACATTGATTTTTTCCCTATTTTAAAGTAATTGATTTAAACATTTTTAACTTTCGTTTACATTTAAAAAATGGGCCTAACTTTAAAATAATAATTAATTAAAATACCATCAAACTTTGACCACTTTTTTTTGTTATGTTTTTAATTTGAAATTTTCCCTAAACCTGTTCTTTCTACAAGAATTAAAAGTATACCGGCCAAACACATGGGGGGGAGGGGGGTGGTGGTTTTCATCTTTATATTATAAACATTTCTTTTTTTTTTTACATCCCTGTTAGAAGAATTTTGGGAAATTTCCAATAAACAATCCTTTTTAAATTTTTAAAAATTAAATTATAAGAAAAAATCCTTGTATAAAATGTTAATGAAAAAAATAAATTTTTTTATCCAAAGTATTTTTAAATTTTTTTTTTTAAATATGAATTATTATTAAAACAATTTAAAAGATTTCCCCAAAACATTTTAATTTATTGGACCTTTTATTTTAACTTTTAAACCTTTAAATTTAAATTAGTTAGTGTTTTAAATTTAAATGCATAATATCAAGGTTTTTATCCCAAAATTTTAAAATTGAAAACTACTACACTATTAAAAATTTTAAGATCGAACCCAAACCGGGCCCTTCCCAAACTTAGCAATTTAAAAAAGAAGAAACCAAACCCTCAAATTTCTTTGCCCTCGGAATCTTTTTTTGGGAAAGATTGCCATCAGTCAACCAAAACAGGCACAAAATGTCAACTGTAAAAAGCGAATTAACAGGGGGGGTAAAGGGAAATTTAAAAAGTGCTCTACACCACAAAGCGTAGCGAATTTGAAAAAAAATTAAAATATGGGGGTTCCCCCCTTAAAGCCCTTTATATAATTCAAATACTGTTTTTGGGGTTTAGTTTTTTACAAGTTTATTAATTTCCTCTATAGAATGTTTTCTATGTTAGCAAATACCCTGGTTTTTACTTCTTCATTTTGGAAACGCGCCCTTTCCCCACCCCTTTTGAGTTATACACCTATGACAAATTTTATACTAATGGGTTTTAAAAGGGATTAGGGGGGTTTTAAAAATTTATGGGAAAAGTGCCCCAAAATTTTTACGTAGAAGCAGAGTAAACCCCCATTTTGGAAAGACCACCCTCAGTACAACAAATGAGATTCGAACTTTGACCCCCCCTAATATGGGGGCAATTTAGTCTATTTTGAGATTTTTTTTTTTCCCATTAAAACACTATGTTTATTGAGAAAAATAAAAAAAATTATGTTAGTACATTTAAAAATTTGGGGTAGAACTTAATATTTTAGTTTTCTTGAGTTTATACAAGTCAAAAAAAAGCAAACGAATATTTTTTTAAAAATTTAATATACTTGATTATGTGCGAAAAAGGGTTTTTTTATAAATAAGAGTATTCCCTGTGAATAGTGAAAAATCTGCTTTATTTTAAACTTGAGATATTGACAACCACCGTGAAAACATTGTAGCTTTTAGAGACTCATACTGCTCAAAAGTTTAATGGGGCTGAAAACACCTTCTTTTTTAGAACATTTTTTTAAACAAATTTAAACAATGTTAGCAACAAATTTTTTTTGCACCTGTTTTATCCTGTTTTAAACCTAACATTTCTTTTGCCTTGTGTAGTAAAAAAAAAAAACAAAAAACATAAAATTTTAGTCAATATAATTTAAAAAAAAAATCCAACCCCCAACAATATCCACCCAAACAGACACCCACAATCTTACACGTTCCCTTTAAGATTTGTTAAGATTCAAAAAATTAATGTGTAAAATTTCTAAACTCAAATATAGACATATTTAAGGGTTTTAAAGGGGGAAAAAAGTAGCTAAATTTTACACTTTGGGTGGGCTTTTGAAAAATATAGCTTAAAATTCCCATATAGCTTCAACTGAGGTAATATAAAAAATAATAAAATTAAATCTCTCTTTTAAAATTTTTTATGTTGGATAGTAAACCCCAAGTTAAAAATCAGGGCATATAAATGTTATTATTTTTATTAAACACCGCGTCTTACCACCCGTTTGGATTTTACACACTTACGCTAATGTGTAATGGGAGGGTGATTGTAGAAGAAAGGGAAAAACCTACATTTAACCCTTTGGGAAACCGAAAACCCCGATGGAGGCCTGGCACTCCCCACATTTTACAAGAAAGTCTTGGGCAGAGGTGAAGGAAGGGTTTGGAAATCAGTAAATCTGTGCCGTGACCGAGGATTGAAAACCCCGGGCCCCCAGCACAGGGAAATCTGACCATTACCCCTTTGACCACCAGGTCACCGATAGGTCCCTATAAAATTTTGTTTATCTTAAAAAAAACCTTTTAGGATAAGATTACCAAAAAAGTAATAAATTTAAAACTTAACATCATCAAATAATTAAAAAAATTTTTCGCATTTAAGAAAAAAATTTTTAATAAAAACCCGTGGGACCTTCTACTTCAGAGAGTTAGATGTTGACATAAATTAATTTTCTTTACATTAATTTGAGTGGGGGGGAGAAATTTTAAAATTTAAAGAAAGTTTACCCACAATTGTGGGTAGGTATAAAAAAAACACGTTTTAAAATATCCACGGTGCATCCAGTCGACCTCCTTTAACACCACAAAAAAATCTACAACAGAGTAAGTATTTACACTTTGCAACACTAAATTTAGGTAGGCATTTTATATAAAATATAAAATTATGTCAATTTAAAAAAATGAATTAAATCAATGAAAATGACTGCTTACTTTTTTTAAAGTTAAAAAATTTTTTTTTTCTAAGCACATTATTTTAGTAAAACCTTAAAACAATTTTAAATTAAATAAACCATTTGTTTGTTCCCCGTTAAATGAATGTAATTGATGCTAAAATGGTCTATTCTTTATTATTTGAGTATAATGACAATACAAGTGGATCAAATTCAAGGCTATAAATTATATTTTAACAGATAACATAACCAAAAAAAACTTTTATTAATTAAGAATTTTTAAATTACAATTTTAGCTGTTCTTCAAAATTCCCTTTCTGACGTTTAATTTTTAAAATCTAAATTTGGGAAGGGATTTTTTTTTTTTTCGCTGTTTTGTTTGAAATATACAAAAATCATATTTATAGTGAAGTTGAAAAGAATGTCCCTATATACCTGAAGTAAGGATCAGTTAATTTTTTTTATACAAAAATTAAAAATTTTAGCAGGGCTTATTAAAAAAAAAATATTTTTTCTTCGATAATTAAAAAAGCTTTTTATGAAATATGAATTTTTTTCCCGCACCACTTTTTACTAACCGTTTGGGGTTTTCTGCTTATGGACTAGTTACACTATGGGTTTTTTGGAATGAGGAAGGTTTTTAATTTTTAGCAGCAGATTATATTG